>OZ010595.1:35285023-35482523 GCA_963932145.1 Acanthosepion lycidas | reverse complement strand
AGCAAGATCTAAAACGTCAACCAATCTAACAGTGATCTCATTTCACAATCCTCACACTTGCTTCATATGTGGCCTCCTTTGTAAATCACTAGCGGGTATTAAATGCCACTTAAGATTAGCGCATAAACTTTCATAACTCAATCAATAAGCTGGCAGATTCTCACACGTCAAAAGCGACGGGAGAGTCCATATTATATATTTATGTTTTCCTTGCATTGGAGTGAGGAAACACCCTCCAATGTCAGTAAAAGTATTTTGACACACTCTGTAAAATTGGCTACAGTTAACCAACATTATAACAAAACTATATAATCCTTTTTTTTACTGTTGTTTACCCGTTAGAGAGCCTAAATGAAACTCAATTGGCATTGTTACTTAATAGGTATATTGTAGGGCTAGATGGAGAAAGATTTGTATATTATGAGGATATGTAGGCTGAATAACTGTTGAATTGAAGAGGTTAAGATTGTGTGATAAGTAAATTATCTTTTCTAGAGTCTGTTCCAACTGTAACAGCTCTGAAGACAAAGCTATCTGAATGGGACTTAATCCATAACAATGAAATAGGAAGGGTATACAAATGCGTCGAGTTAGTATACGCAGGGTCGTCGGTCCTATCTTTGTAGGTCCTCGCTGGTGGCATCGAGGAATGTAGTTCACACCAAAATGTCATGAAAATAGCGGTAGAGCATTGAGATGCTCGTAACGTTCCATAACTCCAGAAAGTGGCTGAATATTTGAAAAGAATTCCTCAACTAGAAGTCTTTGAAACCAGGTCGCAACTGCAATATCAGGGTTCGGATAGGGCAGCAATACTTCCAAAGAATAACTAGGTACTTCCTAGACCGGTACATTAAGAAAGCGACTATTTTTTTTTTCTTACATATGCGTATTTGAATTTGAGGACTAGTGCGAACTTGTGTTCCTATAGATGTTGCTGGCAAGAAACCTCATTGAAACTTAACCGTTCATCACGACTCAAGAAAAATCAATGTCAGCTCTGTAATGATGAATCCTTACTAACTTAAATTTTAGAGGTTGAAAGTTACAAGTCAATTCTCCCCATTGAGCTGTACGAAGAAGGTGAGAAATGAGTTCAACTGACTGGATCTGATCATGTAGATTTTTGGTGGTGCGCGTACAAACCATGGTTTCATCTAGATATATATTTACTAGAGATCTGAGAATGTTCTTAACAGATTGTTAAAATATAGCAGACAAAAACTAGGAGGAAGATATAGTCTCTTGGTCTTAAGGGTATCAAGAGACTGAACATTCACAACGACCTTCAAAGATCCAGAAGGACTTGATAGTAGTCAACTTTACCAGATATACTCTATACCACAGTTTAACAAAAACGCTTTGATATATCTAAAGAGATTGATCACTTGATAAAATTTCAAGCTTCAATCGCATAAAGCGGTGAATAATATTATTTATTGTAAAACCATTTATCAGAAACAAATAATATCTTGTTTCAATCAATAATTTATTAAGAGATTATTTTAGCGAAAGGAGAAATAATAAAGTAAATCATTAGTTTTGAAGAAAATCTATGTAAAACATTGATATTCCGAGATATTATGAACTATTAAGATCATTTACTTCAGTTTTTATATAAGTTTCTAAGGGGATAATTTTATACAAATGTGTAGATATATATGAGGTGAATTTTAAAAGATAAAGGACTGGTGTTATAAACAATTTATTTTAATTCCAAACAACAGACTACATTGTTTACCCTTCAAGGTAATCCGCCTCGCGTCTAATGCCTTTTTCCACACTTCTCAGCCATGTTTCTATGCACTGCTGAAAGGATTCTTCTTTGATAACACTCCATTCCGTCGTTAAGGCCTTCTTAAACCTTCGTTAAATAAAAAAGTCACACTCAGCAAGATCAGGTGGATAGATTTGAGTACGTCTATGTTTTTTCTCAATCAAGGAATGCAGGATACACAGGGCGTTGTCAGTTGGGTCATTTTCGTTGTGTAGGAGTCACAAATTGTCCTGCAACAAACCTCATCTCTTCTCCTCCACTGAGCGAAGCTAACGTCGTAGCAACTCATTATATACAATTTTGTGGAAGATGCCTTTAACATAGAAGAATAGATAAGTCTCGTTACTTTTCAGACAGACCCCGGGAGAATTAGAGGTTTCATACCTTTTACAAGTATATGAGCAAGTAAGAGAATGTAATAGATTCGACTGGAATTCGGGCACTTCGATTCCTCAATCTGAGCCATGCTGTCCATAAGTCCACCGTTTGCTATATATACATTCTCCAGCACTTTCTTATTAGGTTGGTGCAAAAATAATGACGTAATAATGTCGTTTTTTGCCGTATTTTTTAAGTCCAAAAAACGACCTTATTATCTCATAATTTTTGCACTAACCTAATAGTTCATATATATATATATATATATATATATATATATATATATATAAACTTACTAGATTATGCGATCAAACTACCGTGGTTTTAACCATTCGGTATTTATTGCTCATATAAAATGTAAATATTTTCACCTTGGTTCATACGAACTCAAAGACAAATTTTGTGTGTGTATGCAACATGCAATTATGATATCTGATTCAGAAGGTTTTTTTGTTTTTTTGTCTGGGAATATTATTATTAACTTTACATCCAGACAAAGATTGTAGATATCACAAAGGTTGTTGTAAGTTTTTGTGTTTTTTTTTAAATATTTCCCGGTATAAAATCTGGTCTTTGTTAACACCATCTCCAATAAAATCTCAATATCACTGCTTTTCTCCTCCTCTTCTATTATGATTCGGGCAGTGTGTTTATTTAAAAAAAAATAAAGCGTGAGAAAATTGCTTAGGCCGGATCACCTGAAGATACCAAAAAATTGAAACCGAGGTAGTGTGAGCTCCAAATTTTATTTAAATTCAAAAGCTCTGCATGTTTATTTATTTATTTCATTTTATTCATACGTACATTGTGCACGTTGTAATACTAGTTTCCAAGTCTAATTCAACTAAGACCAATAACTTTTTCATAATCTCTCTCTCTCTCTCTCTCTATATATATATATATATATATACATATATATATATATATATATATATATATATATATATATATATATATATATATATATATATATATATATATAGGCATCATATCTCCATTCAAAATCTTTTATTGAATAATATAGACATATTTGTAGTTTCTGTTAACGAATATTTTTTTATATTTGAAAATATTTGCAGACTACGTTCGTGCATGATTTAAAAAATCATCATCAATCACAACGGAATGCATATACAGTAAGATTGTCTTTCTAATTTACCCCTGAAGATGGTCTTGGCGAAAATAGAACGTGCTTGGATTGACCAAAACTACAGCGACTTCCTTGATGAATTTCATCTTAACATCAACAAAGCGATTAGACAAATGCAAAGGATAAGTACAAAAATAAGAAGACACAATATACCCGTCTTATTCAATGAAACATAATATATATATATATATATATATATATATATATATATATATGTATATATATATATATATATATATATATATATATATATATATATGTATATATATATATATATGTATATATATATATATACATATAATGTTTCATTTATTTAATTTTATTTATTATTATTTTATTTTTATTATCATCATCATAGTATTTGTTTATTATTTATCATATTTATTTTATTTCTTTTATTTGTTCATTAATTAATTATATTTATTTTATTTTTATTTTTTGTTTAATTATAATTATATATATATATATATATATATATATATATATATATATATATATATATTTATGTTATATATTATATATTTTTCCTAAAATTATATCTTTCTTATTATCATGAAGATTATGTCATGATGATATGTTGATGTTGATGCAGTCTAAACAAACTCCATTTTAACCTCCCCCTTGTGAGTTTTAATTGACACATTGTTGTAACTATCTCTTACTTTTAACCTTCCTATTACTTTTCTTTCCCTTAACCGTTATATTCACTCTTCTTTCTGTTCTCTCTCTCTTCGTAATGCTAGCGCCCAAAGAAAACTTATCTACGTCAATATATTTTTGCTATTGTTTCATCTATTTTTTTTTATTTTTCTATTTCTTGTATTTTTTGTTTTTGTTTTTCTTTGTGCATCTGACTGTTTGGGATGTATTGATTATATTTAATAAATATAGTCAGTCTGATGCGATAAATATACTTATATTCATCGAAATAAATTATTACGGCCAATATTTTTGAAGTGTGTTTCCTAATTATTATTATAATTTGCTCTCTGTCATATATTGAGCACCCATATGGACTGAAATCCTCTTTGGAATAAACCCTACCAATTACAACAAGTATTATGTCCCTACATGCAACTGGCCATCAGGAGGTGATGAAGAAAAAAAAAACTAAAAATAGAACAACAGCATGTCTTTCTGCCAAGTACCACGTGTTCTGTTCTTTGTTGCCAGTCTGCCAGTTTGATTCTCATTTCAAGTAATTGTTAATTTTCTAATCTGTTTTCTTCCTGTTCATTCATTTTTCGATTGATGTTACTAATTCTTTTAGTTTGAAAATTGTTTTTTTTAAATTGAAGCGAATTTTAGTCTACCTCTTTGTCAATTTTCTAATTTTATCTTGAGTTCTCTCTGATTATGAAATCTTTGAAATAATGGTGCTAATCATGCTAGCCGGCATTTAACTCTACCGTGAGTAACGGCTACGAAGTGGTTTTGTCTTTTTGTCCTCCCGCCAAAATGCATGTTGACACATAAACTAAGTCGAGACTTCATATGTAGGCATTATCCTCTCTCTCTCTCTCTCTCTTTCTCTCTCTCTCCATCTCTCTCTCTCTCCCTCTCTCTCTCTGTCTGTGTTTGTGTGTGTGCCTGCAATAGGAATAGATAGGCTTCCATATCGCCCGATCAATTCTCTTCGCCTTTCTCTTAAACAGGTATATAAGCTCATCCCTTTTAGGAAAGCGGTCCAGGGACTTTTCCTTTTCTCTGACCTCTGGATTAGTGATGCCGTAAATCCCCTCTTGATATTTTGCTCCAAAACTTTGGCGTACTCGATAGTATTTCCGGTAATATAAACAGGGCTATCTCTCTACATCCCTCTGCACATATATTTTTGTTCGGTGATTTTAATGCCCACCATGCCAAATGCCTTAAACACTCCATACTGATGCTGAAATTTTCAACCATTCAATCTTTCACACAAGTGTTTGATTTTCCTACGCATTTCCCCACTATCCATTATAGTAAGGCTTGCCTTCTCAACTTCTGTTTTACCTCCATCCCAGATTCTTGATGTAGCACGCAGCTCTTTCCTCTTGGCAACTCTGATCGTGCTGTTGTGTCTGTTAACATCTCCTTCTACACCTCGCTCTTTTTCTTATCAACGAGCAAATTGGAATTCGTTCTGTGATTTCCTTCGTGTTGTACCCAGAAATCTTATTTATAATCTCCCCATCCAAAAATGTGCGTCTGAGGTCTCATGCTTGGTAAAAGCTGGAATCGAGGCTTTCATCCCCGCAAGATTATACAATGTTAAATTGCGTTCCTCCCCTTGGTTCTCAGCTGCATGCTCAGCTACTATTGCCAACAGGTATCACTACTTCCATTTGTACCGTAGCGACATTGATTGCAACAGACGTTTGTTTTTCACTGCCCGTAATGAGTGGATACAATGAAGCAAAGTTTCTCTTTGCCGAAAGAATGAAACAACGTATTGCTTCTCACAAGTTTGGTTCTAAAGATTGTTGGTGCCTTTGCAAGAGCGTGCTGAACAGCTGCAAAATCACAATACCACCATTATTCAAACTATTTGAGGCCTTGGCTTCCTCACCTGACAAGACTGTATGCATTGCTCGGAAATTCTCATCCAATTCAATGCTAGACACATCTGGTGTAGCCCCACCCCGCAAAAAGAAATAAAAAAAAAACAAACAAAAAGAACGGACTCTCTAGTGGGTTAGATGCACATAACCTCAACGATGGTATTGGACATTATCTCTAAATTAGATTCCCATAATTCTGGAGGTGGGGACAGGATACCGGCCATTTTCCTGAAGAAATGTGCTACTGAACTGGCTTCTATCCTCTCCAAACTATACAACTAATGCCTCACCGACTCTTGGTTTCCAGCCTATTGGAAGACATCGTCTCTTTTGTCTGTCTTTAAGGAAACTAGAACCCCTTCTGACCCATCTGACTATCGACCTATCAGTCTCTTAACGAAAGAAAGTCTTCGAGGCTTTAATCAACGTCGAACTGGTTAAGCACCTTGCTTCCCATAATCTGATCTCCGACAAACAATATGGTTTCCGCTTTGCTCGATCAACTGCTGATTTGCTGACGACCATAACTAAATTTGTAAACCAAGAAATTTACATTGACGGAGAAGCTCGACCCGTGGTACTAAATATATGTAAAGCATTGGATAAGGTTTGGCATGCTGACCTTCTTCATAACCTTCATTGATACGGCATTACAGGACGATTATTTGACTTAATACAATAATTCTAGTCAAACCGTGAAATGACCGTCGTTCTAAACGGGTTCTCCTGCATCTCTTTTATCATGAACGCCGGTGTTCCCCAAGGATCCATCTTGCTTTCTACACTGTACTCATTTTCATTAACGACCTTCCCGTTGTCATCAGTTCCCAAGTAGATATCTACGTGGACCACACTGCTATTGAATACTACCTCAATTGTAAATCTGGTATCGTTGACAAAACTAACCTGGCTGCCGGTCTCAGAAAGGGCATTCAATCTGTGGTTGACTGGGGCAGGAAATAGCTTGTAAACTTCAATATGTGATGTCCTCCCGGTGTCGCTGCGCCAAATGTGACGTCTGCCTAGCCGCTTCCGTCGTGCTATCCTGTCCTGTGACGACCAACTGACTTGGTATTGGTCGCGGCACCAAATGTGACGTTCTAACCTTTTGGTGATTCGGATGGGAATCTGGTTAGATTCGGTATCAGCCTTGTCGTTCCCAGCCCGTTTCTAACGTCTGGTTACCGAAGTAACTGCTTTGATTTCCAGTCTAACCTACCCACGTTGTGAATTGATCTTAGATAGACGAAATCAATCAGTCGCCGGGCCGTAATGCAAGCCGAGTTCGATCAAGGGCAACACCACACAAGTATATGTAAAATAAAATAAAATAATAACTCGAAAAGTTCAAATGTGTTAAAAAAGGATAACAATATTTTATATATGGTTGCTGAATACAGGACTGCGTCTACTTCCCAACCCGCTATATGGATTCGTGACACTTTGTGTTTGTTAGGCGAGTCTTAACATCTTAAGTTGTTTGTTTTTTAAGAAACTGGTTCTTGGTGTATCTTCCGGCGATATTCGTGAAACTTGTTTTGGTCTTGTCTGCAGATGCTTTCTTACAGACGTACCGTGACTTCCCCCTTTCTCTACTATAAGTATTTTTACAGCAACTGTTCCGAGGATTTGCTTTAGCTGGTTCCCTGATTGCATGAATTTAAGCGAGCTACTAGGTTGGCATTTCGGTCACACGCTTTCACTGTCGAAGCGTTTAAATGTAACTGCTTCTTCTACTTAAAAGAGCTTTTTCTCTCGCACATCCCGTCTGTAGAATTCTCAAATACCCTACAAAAAATGATAACCCTTTATGAAGTCGTCAAATAATAAACGTTACGGCATTTATATACACAAATGCCTTTCATAAAGAGATATAACAAAAGAATGAAATAAAAATAAATAAATAAATCTCCGTAGACGCTCAAGCCAGACTATGCGAAAACGTCCCCCGCCATAAATTTAGCTACCCCCACCTTACCCTGACCCGGCATCTATGAAAGTAACTCTATATTGATACAAATTATTAACACCCCACCCCTGCCGATTCTAAACAATCCGCCCTTGATGTTACCATGGACATTTTTGATTTCAATTCTGACTATACTATTAAAACTCGTAAATTTCAAAAATAAGTCATTCCCCAAAAAAATTTCGCTTGAAGATGGAACAGAGCCTACTTTAACTCAAGTTAATTCAAATATTATTTTGAAGTTTTCGGCTCTTGTTTCGAAACATGAGACCTCTTATGTAGCGAGTCGGAATCATATTTTTAAATAAATAATTATATATATATATATATATATATATATATATATATATATATATATATATATATATGCTTATGTATATAAAAACTTCTAAGGATGGGTCAAAAAACAGGAATGCCTACTCAAACTCGCCCACTCCATAAATATGCAGTTTGTAATTTATAATTTATCGTAATAAGAATAAATACTTGACTATTCTTTACCAGGTCTACTGTCCTGGAGGAAGACAATGACTTGAATAAAACATCTAAATATAAAGCATTGATAAATGCATGTAAAATGCTGATAATGATTATAGTGAAGAAGAAATTCAACGAAAACCTAAGAATAAAAACTAATAATTTAAATAAGATAACCTTACCAATTATTTTGCTTGACTCGTTTTCAATGAGCTGTTATACTTTAAATAATTATAATTAACGATATATAAACTAGTAACAATAATTCAATTTGGTGATTATAATTGTACAATGAAGCCTGCGGTGTACTTATCAAAATGTGATAATTTGATTGCAGCAGTATTTTACCGAATTCGTTTAATTTAATTTATCCAACTCTTTTATTCTACCTCCAGAAATTTGAGCCCCGCAAATGAGATTCAGTGCAAAATACGATTAGAAATTGTTTTTTTCAATAAATCTCGAAAGCATTAAACATCAAACTAATCAAACCTACAATCAATTAAATATTGCCAAATGTTATAACAAACATGCTAAATATATTTAAATAACAATATAACGAAAGAAATTAAGAGCATATAATATAGCGCGAATGCGTGAAAACGTCTACATTACTTGAAAAGGTTTTCGGTAATGATGCACTATGAATGATTGAAATCTGTACATGCTCTTTCATGTATCTCGCTTCTTTGTCTCTGTAGACATTAAGCATGCATTGACAAATGTCAATTAACTGTTTCAAGGAGTTATCTGTTTGTACTCTTTGTTTCTACCAAGATTTTAGAAAATATCATGGGTATTGGTAGTTAGGTACACCCTCTACTGCTCTATTCTATCATCTGAAGCTGTCAACCGGCAGTGAAGTTTGTCTGTGAAAGTTTTATACAGGCATTTGTACAAGCGAAATATTAATATCTTTCACAATGGAATACTATATATGTAAACACAGACATATATGCAAGCATAATCACTATGTTTCATGTGGTGTGTGAACTATTATTGGATTCTCATTTTACATATAGCCATATATTTTAAATAATGATATAATTCTTGTTCTATATAAAATACACCAGAGTTGGAAAGTATATTTTATTGCAATAAGTTGTTCAATAATTTTTCAAATATTTTCTTACGCTTATTATATCGCGTATTTCTGATTTGTTATTATTAGGTTGGTGCAAAATTAATGACGGTTTTTTACGTATTTTTAACGTCAAAAACCATCATTATTTTTGCACCAACCTAATAAATTAATCAACTACATGTCACCAGTTCTCGACTCTGTAACTCTGCCTATTACACAACTGTTTGATCCTATCATCTTATAAAGTCAAATGGTTAGCTGCCTCAAAAAATGATATTCAGTCTCTTGTTATCAAATAACTGCTCTCTTTTGATATCTTAGAATGACTTTTTGCCCTTTGTATCTCATTGGGCATTCTCGGTCGAATGTTTTCCTCTGATATAACTGGGATTATTAATCTCGGGTGATTGTGGTTCATTGTGTCGTGTTAGCGAAATGTTTTCATCTGAAAGACCTGTATCTTTCTTGCACCTTAAGCGTAATATTTTTCACTACATTGAATATTGTTGCCACGTCTAATCTAGTACCTCTGTACCTTTCTTGATATTATGTGAGAGGTTCAAAGAAGAATCTGCAATTTTATCGGCCCTGAACTGGCATCTCTTCTTCAGTTATTTTCCCACAGCATTAAAGTAGCTTCACGGTACATCTTTCGTCAATCTATTCATGGCAATTTTTCTAATGTGCTTTTCATTTTGACATTGATTTCATGAACTTTAGCGTAGTTAGAAAATTGACAGCTCTCATAATTTTACTGTTCAAATTGCTAAATGTATACGTAAGTTCTATTCTAATAATTTCTTCTCCGGCACTTCTCATCACTGGAACTCCTTCCAAGTTCTTGTTTTCCAGTCAACCAGAAGATACATAAATGTAATTGTAATAAGAAGTACTTTATTCTGTCTCTTTCGTTCCTGTATTTTTACTGGCATTTCCAGCCATTGAGACTTAGTCGCTTTATTTAGGAATAAACTATTAAGAAGAAACGTCTACTCCAGCTTGACTGCAATCGTTGGATTGGGATACTTATATAAAGTTTAAATGTCTGGGGTAAAAAATGAGGAAGGAGAGCTTAGGAAATCTGATACTCACAGGACATATAGAGTACAAGAGTGACAGAGGAAAATAGAGCATAGTCTACATGATGAGCTTAAGTAAATGAATGAAATAAAAAGATAACATTTATTAAGAGCTACAAAGGACAGGGAATTGTGGAAAGCCATGATCGGCTAAGTTTCGAGAGGACACGGCATATATATATATATATATATATATATATATATATATATATATATATATATATATAAGTAGAAACATTTCAGAATAGTAGATTTTTAGTACAAATCTCATACTATTAGATATGAAATATTTTTCTATTTGATCTAATTTATTAGGTGATATCTTTAATATATTTTTGTCGATGATTATTAAAATTATAATTAGTTATTAGTAATTCTCCTCTCCAAAATGTACGGTAATAACTGAACAGTTTTTCCCAACCAGGAGTTACAAGACTCTTCGTTAAGTCGAATCGAGTTCTCTTGTCACTGGTGTGTTTGTTTAAAAATAAATGCGTCTAAATTCATCTTCATCCGGGCCGTCTGTCAATCGCTTAGGGTTAATATTCCGATATATATATATATATATATATATATATATATATATATATATATATATATATATATATATATATATACATGCACACACACACACACACACATATATATATATATATATATATATATATATATATATATATATATATATATATATATATATATATATATATGGCGAGATAATTCTGTTAATTTTTGTGGGTCTTTCTTCTTTGTAAAAATAGATTTGGGGGTGAAAGACTCCAACCGATTTTAATTCCCCGCGCTTTTGACTACTCTATTAACTATTTTTACGTGTTTGTTTAAGCTACTGCAAACCATGTGCATTTTCTGATAAGTGTACACATTCATGATAACAGCCAGTGTATTATGGCCCTATTCGTAGTTAGTGTGAGTATTTTTTATGATGAAGATTTCATAAAACCCCGACTGTTTTACAGTTAGAATTGGTTATCATATCTCGGCTGAGAACAATTATGTGAAATATCTATCATACTTTCAACATAAAAAGATAATACCAACGTCGATATATATTAGAAAAAGATCGCTTCCAAAATTCCAGTTCTTTATCAATGTGCCATGTGTCTTTCGGACCCAGGGCAATAAAACGTTGGTTGAATGATCCTCAAAAGTGACCTGGCCCAAAGTATTGTGAGTTCAATACCTGGCCACAAGAGGAAATAAAAAACTAGAGAGATGAGATTCTAAGGGAAATTAACTGATACTGGGATATTCAAAAATGGCATGGCACGTGGAACTATAAGAATCTACTCCCGTGGACTAAATAAAGGCTTCGCTCGAAATTCCAACGCATATCAACTTAAAAATGTCAGAGCTTAACAACGGCCGAATCGTTAATATGGCAATAAAGATGAAGACAACCGTCCGAACAATGAAATTAGTATAAATATTTGCAATACCCCATCTCAGAAATGTAGATATTGAAATAAAATTTAAATGATTACATACAGAAAAGTAACATAGATACAAAATATAGTATACATGTACTATTTTAGTTTAGCGATTGTTATATGCGCGTGCATATGTATGCCAATAAACACACCTAGTCTCACAGAAATTATGCGATAGTGAATAAAATTTGAATGAAACTGAATTGGTTTTGAGAATATCAATCATAATTCAAATTTATTTGATGACGATATTTAATGTATAAAATTCAGAAAAATAATTAACGGCAACTTGTAATTTGAATGAAAAGCACGTCAGGCCATGATATTAACAAATGGAAACTAAGGAAAGGAAATAGCTAGTTAGATAAAAAACTAAAATTCTTCATAAAATTGCTGTCAAATATGGTCACGAATTTGAAAAAAATTAAGATATATATATATATATATATATATATATATATATATACGATAATGTATTGAAACATGTTTATCATATAGAGAACGTATTTGATGATACCCCAACCTCTACCTGCCTCTTGAATATCGTAATAAATTTTGAATTCTTTGTTATTTTTCTCAAACCCTACGAACCATTTATGTTTCGCACTGCTTTCCTCTGTCCCATTTTCCCTCAAACTATTCTTTGAGTTTTATGTTTTCCAACACATATCAGTTATAAAATATTATCCATATTTTAATTGTCTTATTGTTTCCTCTTTTCCATGAACATGAAATGAAGTATTTTCGTCATTTTTTCTTTGATATCCGAAGGATTATTTTTTCAAAAACTTTTAATTATTCATTGATTAATTTTATTGTTTTAGAAAGTTTTACACCAAGAATAAAATTAATTAAATCTGCAGACATTTCTTTTCCAAGATTTATCGGAGGTTTGTGGCAATTAAAATTATTTTATTTAGTGTAGACCTAAGGCATCTTCAAATAAGTTAGAACACGTGAATATCTTTGTAACGGAGAATATTTTATGAAGATTATTACGCCTAGGTAATATCCTAGATTTGTGTGTTAACTAATTATATAATTAATGTAAGGTTTCGACGAGAATATTTTACAAGACATGAATTAATGATGGTGTAAAGTTACATTCACAAAATTATAGAGATCGATTGATTTGCAATACAAGTTAAATTTATTTAAGAAAATAACATAAGGAAAGTTTAAAAAGTTATTTTCCTAGAGTAAATTGCATGCAAAACGAAAATTGTTAATGAATGTATTTGATTGCGGCTTTTCAGTGGAAGTCTGAAGCGTCCACCGCCGTTTTTGCTTCGGTGTGAAATGTTGATGACACACACTTCGAAAGGAAGGAACACAAGAACAGGGTTCGAATTTTTTTATAATCCAGGGCTGCTGCTGTTACTATTATTATTAAGTTCTGCTACTGATACTATCTATGTTTAAGGTACTTCACTAGTATATATATCATTTTCAAAGAAAAGTAAGTTTTTGCTTAAATCAACATAAGTGTTGACATTTTCCTCATTTAACTGTTCCTCACGCACGTTCTTTCTTAAATTTATTCCAAGTACAACTAATTAAATTCACAATTTAATGATATTCTTCAGATTGTTTTGGGTATCTTAGTTCAACAATTTATTACACAACTATTTTCTTCCTGGCATTTTAACAGATCCGGTCAATATACACTACCACCGTAGAATTTTCTTTTCTTATTGTAATTGTTACAATACTAATAAACTTTAGAGATTTTCATGTTTTACTGATGTCTCTGCACTCTTCTTCTTCCTTATCGGTCTGTTAATAAAAGATTAGTTGTCAGGATGTTTCCGAAATACCATTTGAGATGCCAATCTTATTTCCTGTCAAGAGAGATACCGACAAGGTTTAATAGGTTCACGGCTTCGAGGCTTCCCAGTGCAAGATTCAAAATTCGCTTGTGATAACATCTTAATGGTTAAAACCGATATATTCTAAAGGAAATGGTGGCAGTATTTTTGCCAAAAGGTGTCCCGCCAAATTAACTGCGACACCGAGTTGTTTGACTATATTACGATAATAGACCAGCCGTGGGCTGTAGTCTCGATAAAATCCTCACATTCGGTAAGTTATTTGCTGCATTTACTGGACGAACACGACGTAATCATTGCAATAATATTACACGTACTTCCAGTGTAAGTTGTCTATAAAAATAGTGTCAGAGGTCGTGGCTTTGTGTAGGCCGTCAAGACCATATTAACCCTAAGGTTTTGACATTTGGTGCAGTAATTTCAACCAAACTCTAGAGAATATAACCACAAAGTTATAACCGTAAAGTCATCAAAGTACACTGCGAGTTTGCTTTCCAAGATAAAACCTGTCGTAGAGACTTGACAGATCACCGTGTTTGTGAGAAGACAGCGGCTTCTACAACGGTAGTTTTAGTGAATAGATCAGCAAGCTTGTCATCGGTGCCACGTAAATCTGAGCTGGCATGTTGTGGAGGTACGAAAATCATGACTGGACATAATCCATAATGATCAAGAAGAGTAAGTCGAGTAAAGATTCAGAGAAATAAACAAGTCTTATATATTGGTCATCAAAGTTAATATTCTTATTTTATCTCTGAATTTCCCGTTTCAAGACACATGGACGAAGAGGAAAGAAATGCTTTTCTGATAAGTAGTTTATGGCATTATCTATCTATCTATCTATCTATCTATCTATCTATCTATCTATCTATCTATCTACACACGCACAAACACACACACGTGCGCGCGCGCAAACACACACACACACACACATATATATATATATATATATATATATATATAAGGAAGATTAACATTTCAGGGACCAAGTAAGCAGCGCTTCTTCAAAGTTGGTCATTTGAAGAGATTTCAGTAAGTGGATCAAGACCTGTACATTTCAGAACAAGTGATACATACATGCCAATGCATACACGCACACACACACAAACGCACACACACATACACACACATATATATATATATATATATATATATATACACATACATATACAATCATATATATATATATATATATATATATAACCATATATATATATATATATATATATATATATATATATATATATATTAGGTTGGTGCAAAAATAATGACGTAATAATGTCGTTTTTTGACGTTAAAAATACGTCAAAAAACGACATTATTACGTCAATATTTTTGCACCAACCTAATATATATATATATATATATATATATATATATATATATATATATATATATATATATATATATATATATATGGTTGCCTCATAACGTGCCTTGCTTTAGCGATTTGAGAACATTGGGTCATAGTTTTATTTACCAAGATATTCTGTCTAGTGCATATTACTGGATAACGAGATTGAATTAACTTAACCACATTTATTAACAGCAATAATTTGAATACGTTTGGTTATTTCCCATGCGGCATCATTAGTTCGGCAAACACAGATTGATCCAAATTTGGCTTCTTGTCTATTTGAAAATCAGTTTGTAAGAATTTGCCTATTGGCATTTAACATTGGTCATCAGTTAACTTTTGCCAATTAGAAAATTGATTCAATGCAAATCAATTTCTGCAATTTATTCAACACAACAAAATGAAAACTATTGTATATGTCATAAAAAACCTTTTTCGAAACATTTTAGATGCAATTCCAATGAAAATTAATTATAGACATAACTATTCAATTTTCATAATATAATATATCGTGGTTTATAATCTTAAGCTATACAAAAGAAAAAAAATAATCTCAGGGAGAATACAAATAAAATTATCAAGAACAATTTTAATTTCCATCTGGAAAAACGGATATAACGAAAAAATCTAGAAAATAGATAATATTGAAAGTTTGGGGTTGTATTTAATTGTTCTTATATTAGTCAATATCCGTTGTCTTGTATTTTTCTGATATTCTCTTTGCTCTAAAACATCGCCATGCTCTATTGTCTTTTCTACATGTGCGAAGAGATTGTTCAGCATTGAATTGACATATAGGAGGAATCATATTTCATAATATTTCAGTATTCATTGTTTCTAACGAGATATTTTTTATTTCTTAGCACACGGCTTCGCTTTTGGAAGACATGTTTCGCTATTCCAATGATATTGGTGTCGTACCTTCCGTCTTCTGTTAAAACACATTGCAGATAGTTAAATTATTGGTTTAATTTCTGCATCTCCAATTTGTAAATTGCATTTTGAGTTTTCCATTTGGCTGGCAATGTTACATTCTCTCTTTTTAGAATGTTATATTTAGTCTGTTCTTCTTGCTTGGCCTCTCTGTCTTCTGTAGGATTACCTTTAGCTTCCTTTCTCTGTTTACTATCATCACTTTGTCATCAGCATATATGATATTAAGATATTGACCATCAGCAATGAATTCTAGTAGAACATTTCATTTTCTCAAAGTCCAAACTCTTACTTGGCCTACATCTCTTTCTCTTTTTAAGTATTTACTGTATTCATTTTCAAACCGTATGCAGGCTGTATGCTCCAACAATAGATTCTGGATTATTCTGATCTCCTTCCCGAATTTGTTATTCTTACGTAGTAACTCTTTAGACGGAATTTATCAAACTCTTTCGCACAATCTATATAACATAGGTATACATCATTTTGAATATCTATTGTCTTTTCTGATATAGTTCTGAGCATAATTATTGCATTCCTTTTTCAACTCTCTTTATCAAAAGCCGCATTTTTCTTATGCTATTTCTGATCTAATACAGCCACGTGCGCTATTCATTAATATTGTTGTTATATGTTATAGTTTTGTTATATGGCTCATTAGCTGAATGTCCGATGAAATTCACATTCTTTTGCACCTGGCTTCTTAGTGTAATTAAAACAGATCTATTAATTCTTCCAGTATATTACCACTTTTGCATATTTCATTTAATATACATGTGGTTTTGTGGATGTCTAAATAGTCTAAGACTACCTGTATCTCTATTGCACTTCCGTTAGGCCTTGCTGCTTGTTTCATTTGGTTAATGCAGATTTCATTCAGGTTGTAATATTATATTTCTGATCTTTCGATATCTCCGTTTTTCGTCTTTCGCCGTGGAAGAATTGTCCGTTATTCCATCTATCATCTTTTTTTCATTCTCTAATATACTGTCTTTGGATTTTAGGCATTCTTTTGACAAGCCTGTCTTACGTCCTGCTATATTATTTTTATGCAAATGTGCTTTATTTATAATACTCATTCTTTCTGTGGATACTTTTGTTGAGCCATTCTTCTTCAATCTGTTGGCCTCTATTCGAACATTTTGTTGCAAAATGCAATATTCTTTGCCGTACATTGGCATTTTTTGTTGATTTCATTTCATAATGTCGAGAATTTCATCTGGCATCATATACATTTTTCTTTGTCTATTTTATTCTGGATGCTCTCAGTTGCTGAATTTGATGAAACGTATATTTATGCATCTAACTTTCAGCCTTCCTTCTTATTTTGTTCATAGAAACTGCTGTTAACGCTGTGCATGTAATCCTCCTGTCGTATTGCAACTATTGTGCAGCTTTTGTTCTAGTCAATTTCCGTAATTTCACACCAATTTCTATATCACTGGAGGATAGTCGCTCCCACATTCAGCATTTGAATCTGTTTTGAAATGTAAGACCGCATTTCTGCATCGTTTTAGTTATGTAGTCGATTTCTTTTTGTTTCTCCTCCTCTGCTTCTTCATGTCTGTTTATGTATTGAGTGTTTCTGAAATTAGTTGTTGCTTACTACGTTTGAGTTATTCTCGATGGTCCCGAATATATTTAACCGCTGATTTAAGATCAAGTATATAACCTGTTTTCAATAATGTGTCTGAGCGTTTATCGGCGACTCAGTATAAACCCATCAGTCTCATCAGAGTCATTAGTTAAATTTTAAGATGATGTAATCAATAAGGTTGTCACCACAATAGCGACAACCAGTTGAGCGACAAGCAGTACGGATGTTCATCGGCTCGGTCTATGCTGATTTTCTATCAGTTATAACTCACAGAATAAGTAAGACACTAGACAGCAAATATATCTTAAGGACGATCGCTTTAGATATTTCAAAGAACTTTGTCAATGAATGTCTTAGAGCGTTGTCTCGCTTACTCTATTTTTTCTTTCTTTCATTTACTCATCTTTATTTTTATTTTCTTTATTTAGAATGAGTTTCAACATGTACAAGGCCCAAAATCCACTGTAGGTAGAATGTTTCAGGAATGGTTTAAGGGGAAATGAAGGAAGATAAATCTTAATCACAGACATGAAAAGTTAAAGATTTTAGTGATTGGGGAAGCATCAATTTGAGATGTCAATCGCACAAAGCAGCGGTTTGTGTGAAAACACTGATCGAGTGGAACTGGAATCTAACTAATGCAATACAAAATGAATGGGGTTGATGGCTACATTGTATATGGCATGGCGGGCCTTAGCAGTGAAGATTGGAAATGTTGGAATGAAAGAATGTATTTCACTGAACATACCGATAGAGTAACGAGGGGCTTGCGACGTTTCGAATGTGAGAAAGGAGTGGAAAAGGACACGTAAACTTGTTGCAGACTGGCGAATGTGTCTTAGGTATCAAAAGGTTTATCGGTCGGGTCAATGATGTTGTTCTTAAACATTCATCCACAACAAATTTAGAAACATGAATATTGAAGACAGATCGTTCTAGATAAATCAAAGCGAAATCAACGTAGTTAAAGATATAACAATAACATGGATTTATATAGAATACAAATACAAAATTGAATCAAAGGTTGTTGAATAAGTGTGAATGGTTGAGCTGAATTATGTAGTATATTTATGTTAAGTTCCAATGTGTGTGAAACTGTTATTAAGATTTGTGTGGGAAATTAAACTAAAAAATTTCTTTTGTGGCAGTTCAATTAATAGTGAGTATGCGTGTGTTTGTTTGAATTATTGTCCAAAACTGTGCCTGAAAAATTCTACCTACAGTGGCTTTTGGGCCTTGTACATATTGAAACTCATTGTAAATAAATAAAATAAACATAAAGATTGTCCGTGCACAATTTATCTCCGCATTCTTTAAAAGATCCGGGTACAAATTTGCCAAATATATCGCCATCTCTGTTCTTGATTATTTTGACATTCAGCTCTCCCATGACGTCTTTCATTATTGGCGTTGTCTAGCGTACTCATTTTTTTTCTTTCATTTATCCTTCTGTACTTTGTGCAACCAATGTATATGGAGTTATGATGAATATATTTAAATGTTTCCCATTCAGTTTAATTACAATAATTATTTCATATAGTTAATAATAACGCAGAATATCTTTCTTCATATCTTGATCTAATATCAATCCTACCCACTTGTCATTTTAATCTCCACCCTCCTCTATGATCCTGTGTTTGTTACTGACGAAATATCCATTGTTTTTTCACCTCGTCTTATACTCCTAAAATATTAACATTTTACTTATACATTTCCTGATTTACTTTTCTAACTGGACACATTGATTTAATGTTTTGATTTTCTATGTCCAGATAACTATTTTTATTGGATAACAACAATCACTGGATGACGGTCAAGTGATACATTCTGCTTATATATTCCCTGAGCGGGCGAAAGATCAAGTCCAAAAAGTTTAATACCCTTTACGTCGTTAATTTTACTTACAGTTGTATTTAATTAGCATATATGAAAAATGCATAACATGATTTCAAATTTACCTGATACCCTCTTCTATATAAGACATTCCTTTAATTTCATAGCCACTGTATTAAAATGGTATAAATGATTAATACAATTTTGAAAGCACATTTTTCTGCCTCTAAGAGTGATTTTTAGAAATAAAATAAACTCCAAAGATTGAAGAAAACTTCAGCGCTATTTAGTTTTAGATAATTCTCAGAAATGAGTTTGGGGTTTATTGAGGTCTTTATTTGGGATTCAGCTAACTTTGTAAATTTGTAAAACTTCATATGTTAGCAGTATGTTCGTGACATAAACAGACAGAAATGGCATAAATCAAAATTGATTAGATTTCACTTCTTCCTCGACTGATGAGTCACCATTTTTGACAAGCTATTAGTAACGTTGTAAAATGAAATTATTACGAACATTAAAACAAACTCATGACCTGATCAATAAAAGCCTTCAATATTTTCAACTTATTCTTAATTTATTGTTGTCTAACTTTGCAACGATTTAAAGAGAAGACTTTAAGAATTGCTTCAACCGTGATAACTTGTACTAATTTCTGACCGAAATGCTAAGACATGTGAGGTGAAGGATTGTTCTGGTCAAAGATGATACCTTACCGTTTGGTCAAGTTTCGGTGTTTTTCATTGATTATTAGTTTTAGTCGGTCCAGTTATATCTGAATAGAACGTTTGATTTTCTATTTGAATAAAACGTTTGATTTTCTATTTGAATAGAACGTTTGATGTTTCGGAAGCAGCTTCAAGTGCACTATATACTTTTAATATCACATGATACATACTATCACATTTTCCAGATGCAGACGATTTTAGGTGTAAAATGTCTTTAACTGAGCTTTTATTAAGACGATTTTCGATTCACTTTGTTTTTGCCTTGTCTGTGGTTGTTCTTTTATAGAAACCTTTGTTTTTGTGCATTTGAGCAGACAATACACGAGAGAAATGATTTTGTTTTATTTCATTATAGTAAGAGACGTACAAATGTCGTTGCGATTCGTGCATGAAGTTTTTCATATTCCCTAAAACATTCATATAATATGTGAATGTTTTCCAATCAAACGTTTATATTTGTCAACATCACTTATTGCAGTTCAAATTTTCGATCTACCAGACAAAGATTCCCACTACTAGCGAAACTCTCAGCTCTAGCTATCAACGTAATGATTAGGATCTTCTGAAAGAGGAACATTGTACTGAAATCGTCGTTTCCTACTGAAAAATGTACATCTGAAATTGTTTCTTCGATGAATACCGTCTTTTGTGTCTCCTCGTCCTTGTAATACAAAATAAACTCACAATATTGTTTCATATATCTGCATATTCCACAGCTATAGCGCACATAGTCCTAATTGATAATGCTCTTGTTAGATTTGATTTATTTAACATATTGTTCTGAAAATTGAGTCTTACATTCCTTCTTATGTGCTTAATAACGTATAAAAACCAGACATCATACGGGCATTAGATTCTGAGAAATGGATAAATATATTCAAAATTGAAGTGTGTACGAATAATTTCGTCGTTGACTCTATTGGGACAAAACTTGGTCGAGCTTATATTTTATTTCAGCTGGAATTAAACTTCACAAAAATTTACTTTTCTCCGAGGTGCGTTGGATTGTGTGACCGACTATCACGAGCGATGATGTTTTAAGCAAATTTGTCTCAAGAACACTCAAGGTCAGTCACAAAAGCGCTAGTACAAAACCTATGCGCGTGCAAACACAGGATGAGGATAAAATACGGATGTGTTTCTTGAGGTGTCTATAAATTGTACACTGTGCAATTATTAACGTTAATAATGAAGTATGTTAAATAACAAAACTCTACTTGGATTAGACGAAAATTACTGACAATATAGTACATATTACTTACAATAAATTCCTTCTTGCTGCAAATTTAGCCTTTAAGAATAAACGGTTTAATGCCGTGAAGAAAATCCTCCTAACTTCACGAAAACTGTTTCATCGTTACAAACTGTACGTTATTATTAAGAAGTAAGGCCAAAGTGTTTTTGATTATCTTAGTAATTTTTTAAAATCCATTTTAGAACATTCGAATCTCTTATTAATTGTTTTCCTTGCGTCAGTGAATGGACTATAAAATATCAAAGCGAATGTAATCATTTTCTTTGTTTTTTTTTTGTTTTTTTTGTTTGTTTTTTTTTTTTGCAGTGAAAGATACATTTATTTGGAAGTTATTGTAAAGTCAAATAAATAGCGGATTTTAAGGAAACTTTTATAATTTAATTCCCAAGTGAACGTAATTAATTTAGAAATGATTTTTTCAGAAAGTCTAAGTAAAAATATATTTTTACATCCGTTACTACACCTTGCTTACCTCACTTTTTATCTTGAAAAATTAAAAGTTGTAACTTTTATTGAATTTTTAATATTGAACGACCTCTTACCAAATAATCATCTCTGAATTGTAAAATAAAAAATAAAACAACCCCACCAAAAAACAATGGCACAAAGGGATTATTTAATTAGAAAAGATTTAATTGCTTTTATGAATAATATATGTAACGGACAATATTCTCTGAAGCAATGAAAATTCATTTCTACAAAAATTGTTTTCTTTCTTTTACAATTTCTAATTCATTATTTTATAAAGATGTTCAATAATTTAAAATTCAGTTTCATTGTTGTATTTTTAAAACGGAGAAAGTAATTTTTATTTACAAATGTCACAAAATCATCCTTGATTTTACTGAAAAACAAAGTTCTGTTTCAATCAATATAAATTCGGTTTTAAATACACAAAATTACTTAACTTACTGCGTATAGTAAAATTAAAATCCAAAAAGAAACCTTCAAATAATAATTTTTCATTTCTAAAAATATATTTTATACGTTAGGTATCGTGAATCTGGGAACATCTTCGAACATCATTAAATACAATTGTTATATTTTGACTTTCATTGGTTAATTATGACAATTTTCGAAATATTTATTCTTTCCATTTAGATTCCTTACTATATTCATCTTCAAAACTGTCAACTCTTCCCGTCTTTTCCCATGAATCAGCTAGAAGGATCAAAGGTTACGTAATGAGGTGTAAACATGTCACATTTAAATTACACAAATATATCTGTTTCAGATCTCTTCCTGTTATTCGTGCCAATATTCACTCAATTTCATTCTCTTATATGAAAGAATAAGATTTTATTTAGGATCAAGTTTGTGGGGCTTTGATAATCTGATTTTAAATGGGATTATATTCCACAGAACATTATGTATCTATTATCACGGGGAAATTCCGGTTTTGACCACAGCTAGGTCCAGTAATGCAAAATATCCCTATGACATCCAACCTCTATAACTTATTTATTTCGTTATGTTGAATACAGATAAACTATATTCCTGCATATATGAAGATGCCTGTTAAGCATAGGAAGGTTTCAGGTTAGTTATATAAACTATCTGAGAAAGACATTAACGGGTATAATACTGAAAATTATGTTGCCATAAATTAGAAATGTATGCAGAATCTTTTTTTCATATATTATAAGCAGGGTAGGCGCAAGAGTCCAGTACCCGCCCCGAATCTATGATACTGGCCCTCCACTCTACTACATCTATATTTTCATAAGGAAGTGTTCACATAAAATGCAAATTCGTATTATTACGTAACTATTTACAATAAAAGGTATGTTTATAAACATAGAAAAAATATTTCAAAATTGTTTACAAAACATTGGAGTTGGGGGAGGCGCTAAATTGTAATAAGTTTTTTCTATTTATACAGGGTAAATATAGTTTTACCGTTTTCCGTAGTAAATATAACTTTTTCACAATAAAAACATCATCTTCCACCTGAAAATTAATGTAAATTTAAAAAAAAAATAAAATTGTTGTGACACATAACTCGATAGACTCAGTCGTTAGAGTAGTATCCAATAGGCAAATATCATGAAACAGTTGCCTCCAATCTTTTTTGAACAAGTTATGAGTTATAAAATGGTACATCTCATGTGAACTTGCCTTTAAATTCAAATTTCCGCCGAGTAACGCCCAAGCATTTTTTGTAATGTTAATATTAGCTTGCCGATTCTTTCCCATATTTGTCTGGTTGTAATAGTCAAATCTGACACTGTGCATAGTTAAAACTTTATATTTCTAATATATATATATATATATATATATATATATATATATATATATATATATATATATATATATATATATATATATATATATATACACCTGTCTACGTTGTTTCTGGTCGAGGCTACATTAACAGCATTCTTGAATTTTGACTTTTTAGTCTTTCTTTTTAAGTTTACAATGCGGACTGTCGTGTCCCACATTTCCACAGTTGAAACATTTTTAGTTCTCAAAAGGGAAGTTCTTCTTGAAATGTAGATCGCCGCAGCTGTAACAGAGTTTTGGTTTTCTAATATATTTTTCCAATATGATTTGAAATGAAGCTTATTTATGGGGATACATTTCTTTCCTCAATTCTAGCCCTATTGTGTCGGGAGTTTATTAATCTTTGATCCTATTTAGGTACAGCTTTTAAGGTCAATTTTGTTCAAGGACTTAATCGAAATAATACCCGACATGTTTAAGTTGAACTCTTCGCATTTCCTGTTTGCGATATTAGAATAAGTGCTATAATCTTCATATTTACAAGTGTTAGGCCTCGACAACGTATATTGAACAATGAAATTGGTTGTATGAAAATGTTACTTAACATAATATTTCCCAAACGAAAAACCCTCGATTTTTTCGGTATGATATAATTGTAATATTTTCGTGTTTCGTGGGCCCTAACTTTCTTACTAACAGGGACACACTTATTGTCTGATGAAATTATACATTCTTTTTAAAATATTGACTCACACTCTGTTTTATGCTGGGTCCTGCAAGAAAAAACAAAACAAAACATAAAACGCTTGTACGTTGGAGTGGCCATCCGACGCCTGTAAGATGCATTTCAGAGTAATACGACGCTCAAGATAGAATGAACACTCGCTTTGGTGTAAACGGAGTACCTCTTTCTCGTACGAGTGAACACTTCTCGGGGATGGAAAGTTCTTACAGGTGTCTTTCTTCCAGAATTCGCTATCCTCAAACAAATCACGACACATTCGAGCTAGGAACGCGATGCGAAGCTTATGTTGACGAGTCTCAACTCTAAGCATTTCTCAGACCGGCTTCAGAAGTTTGGAGGTAAGACATCTCGCCAGGTACCGCAGCAGACTTTGCTAAAACATTTACAGATTTGAAATGAATTATGAATTCTAGGTATTTTCTTTTTCAAGATTGAGATAATGTCCTCTCTTCTCGATCTTTCATATACCGACACGTCTCCCACTGAGTTATAAATGAGTTTAGATTCTTTTTTTTATTATTTGCTTATTCAGAGGACCTAGGTGATGGTATGCTTTTTCGGATTTTATTTTGGTTTGGTGATGGGAGTTTGGACAGGAGATGGATTTAAATTATTGGTAGCTATAGGTTTTTTCTTGGGTGATGATTTGGGAATAGAAGCCTTCTTCATGGTCATTTTGAAGGAGTGGGAGATACGGATCTCACCCGTGGAGAAAGAGCCATTGTGTCATGTTTTGTGGACAGGGAAACGGTGCCGAGGAAGAAAGGCCAATACTTTTAGGGAAATTATTCTACTTTAATGCATCTTTTAGCTTCTATAACTTCTCGGCTTCCTCAAATGAGGGTTCGTATTTTAATTTTAGTTGTCTAAGATGATCTGTGTTACTGGTCAGGGAATCGCCCTTAGAACTGGTAGAGGGAGTTGCACTATCTGTGACATAACCCGTCGGTACATCTGTGGAACAATGTCATGGTTCCCGGAGCTTCCCTCAAGCCCTGACAACGACCTGCCATTCCCCTATTCTTTCTCCGCAAACGCACAAGCGGTGGAAAAAAATGTTTTTTCGAGGAATGAGTGCAGTGAGACGGACACAACCACAGGTTTTACCACACCAATCCCATTCACTGGCATGCCTATTACAGGCGAGACGTAAACAACAGACTCGACCATAGGGGAAATTGTGTTGGCTGGGAGCAGAACACAAGAGGCCTTCTTCTTTGGGCAGGAAGACGAGAGGTGACCAGTTTCTCCCCACTTCCAACAATTTCGTCTACGGCTGGTTATTATAATAGTCATTATTGGCACTCTACATTTAGCTAGTTGGGTATGTAGACGAAGTCATTACGATCTATCATCAACACACATCTCTATCCTCTGGTCAGTTCATCAGCAGAATAACTGAGTATTTGTCCGAATTGGCACAGATATGATGATCTGAGAAGGTTCCTCATAAAAGGATATTTGGTCCTACGCCAGCTCTCATTCAGTTCTCAAAGTCTTTTTTTTTGTTATTAAGTCTCGACTGTTTGCGGTATCGCAGTCGGCACACGTGGGAAGCCGTTAGTCATACATGAAAACACTTTTTCTTTAATGACTATCTGTGGCTTAAACCCTATGGACGTCAAAGATTTTACGACGGTGTCTTTTGTGTAGGGACAAATTTTACGCGAACGCTTGTCTACCATAAAGTCTAACAAAATTCTTTTTTCAACTTTCTGTACTTCCTGTCAAGAGCCTATCTTCTGTGATAAGATAGGCATAGTTCTTGGGTTTCTCAAGGAATTCCTTAAAAGTCCCCTCCGAAATGCATAAAGTTGTCTTTTTTTTGTTTTGCTTCTGTAATATTTGTTGTCTTCTCTGTATATTGTCTTTTATCGGGATTTTTAGGGATTTTATTAGATTCTTTAGAATTCTGGCCATGTTTGCCCACAATGCATTGTCTTTAGGTTTAGTAACTTTTTTCAGCCACCATTCCTTTGCTTGGGTCATTAGATATATTAGAATATTTCGTTTTATCAAAAGGGTCTTTCATGTGACCAAATAAGTTTTTTTTACTGACATATTCAGTAGGCATTCTTACTTATTATATAGAGAAATAGTTTTTTATAACTAAATGAATAAACTTAAAAATATGTTGTTTTGGAAAAACAAACTTATAAAAGAGGAGAAATGATAAATACAAAAAAAATTAGACAAACTAGTCAAAAAGCAAAATTCCTACTACAAAATGATTAAAGAAATAACATATTTAACAAGATTTAATGAAAAAATACCAAAAAAAAAATGTTTCAAATCAGAAAACGGTTAGACATGGAAAAAAGATTACATAAAATTAAACATATTTAGAAATTATATAAAAATGGCATAAAATATAAAACTGACGCAAAAAACCAAACGTAATATATGAACATATAAAAAGGGGTCTTTTTGTAATTACAACTAACAAAAATAAAGGGAAACTACAAAGCCAAATTGAACGACGTTCAACGAAAAAGCCAATCTTGCTAAGAACAATAAAGAAACTACAAATAAAACGACAGGAAGATAGGAAAATAAAACAAAAAAGTTATGAGAACTAATTACTCACTACGACAAAACAGATAAACCAGGTAACACGTAAACATATACAAGGATAAAAAAAAGTTATAAAAAGGATATACTGGAATTAATGTCGGGCAGCGAATACAAATAGAAAAAAGTTCAATATAACTAAACAAGTTAAAATAAAAAAGAGGCCTAATAAAATTAGGTACAAAACAGAGGCAAAATAAGATCTGTAGGAGGGGAAAAGCTGCAAGGAATATTCAAAACTTTAGTCAGAATTGATCAGCAAAGAACGTAAGAAAATTACATTTTTTAAAGCTTATCTTGAAATTCAGTGTTAAAAATAAAAATGTCATGATTGGAGCAGCAAAAATAAATTCAAGCGCTAAGCACTAGTCATGATATTCTTTGAAAAGAGAACTCCCACTACTCCTCTTGCAATATTATTATCTTTCTTCCCGTAAAATTTACCCAAGAATACTTGTCTTGAATGGATCAGTTCATTCTTGGTAGTAAGGAGGATAACTGTCTCTAACCACAACAAATATTTATAAATTCCAATTAAAATTTTAAAAAAATAAATAATTTTTTGTAAAAATTCATTATTCACTGAAAATATTTTTCGGAATATAATAGCCTCCATATTAAATCTTATTCATATAAGCAATAAAATAAGGTCTTATTTATGTAGCGCCAATTCACTAAAAATAGCTTACAGTGATGAGGAAAGAACAACAGATATTTTGATTCTTAATAATATTTTTGAACTTTTTTAGAACATTCGAAATTTTGGTTAATAATCATATAGTCATTGGGACTAATGTTTAGTACGGGAAGTTTTTGGTTCTTTTTTGGTGTGAGTTTAAATTTTTGTAAAATTTAAATAATTTTTTGACTTTAATTAATCTTTCAGTACTTAAACATGAATGAAATTGATTACTAATCATTTCACGCCCCTCACCCATGTCTCCCGATGACGAAAGCAAACAAAATCTTTAACCAAAATCGAAGCATCTAAAAAGGATTAAAAAAATATGTAATAATAAAAATCCTTTGGTTTTTACAGGATTTGACAAAAGATAAATGTGTTTTTACATATATTTTTTCATCATGGTATGCTCATTTTTGACCTAATTGGTGTAGGTGACTATAGCAAACAATGTTGTTCATGGAAATATTTAATCTAAAATAAAATTTTCCAGAAAGACTATGTTCATCCTTAGGTATCACGAACCAGTGCAGTACCTAGTTTTACTTTATGTTGATTTTTACGATTCTGACTAAATTTTCGGTAATGGCGGAGTTCTATTTTGCAAAAGAACTGATGATTTAAATTCTACAAAGTGTTCTGCCTTTAAACTAATGTAACAATTAAGCGGTGCAAAAATTAATTTCTCAAACATCCATAAAATTAATTATGTCACAGGTTACACATATAAAAAAATATTTTTAGCAAGATTTCAAAAAATAATTTTTTTAAAATGATCCCATTCATTTGTGATTATAGACAGAAATGTCATTAAAATTCTACAATCATTTCATTTTTGCAAGAAGTTAAAATTGATATTATTCAACGCAAAAAAAAAACAGACGCTAAAATTTCCTATATTTATCATTGACCACCCCACTCATTCTACAGATGAAAAAAAAAGACTTTTAACCAACATTTCGAACGTTCTAAAAAAGGATAAAAGAGCTTTCCTTCAATTCGTCGGTGAAATCTGACAGAATCTTTATCTAAAACAATGAAATGAACATGTGATAATTCCAATATGGAAGAAAATATTTTATTACTTTTTGGTTTTATGGTATTTTATCTCTCACCCATCCTTTATTTATCTTTTCGTTCACTATCAGCCCATTCTTTTTCTCACTTTCATTAAAAACAAAAATGCAGACAGGAAAAATCAAAATCAAAATATGAACTTCTCAAATAGGTGTGATAACATTGCTCTCAAGTTTTTCCAATTGAACTCAAGAATCCATAGAATATATTTTTTATTGCTATAAAAACTAAAGTTGAATGGATAAATATGGGCTTCAACGAACGTAATTTATTAACCAGATTTGCTTGCAAGCTGCTATTTTTTACTTTTTTTCTTTTCTACAGTGTAACCCGGATAAAAGAGAGTTGTTGGGATCCTTAGGTATCACGTTTCTGTTGAGTCATTCATGTCATTGATTTACTTATTTCGGATTAACGGACATTTATTTAAGAAAGTATCTCAGCTGTAATAAAGAGAATAAAGAGAAAATATCAGTTTTATTTTATTATTAATCGTATTTAGAATTCCCCAAAATTATCTTTAATGTATCATTATTAAAAAAATAAATAACGTATATAAGAAAATAAATATTGTATTTACGAAGCAAACGTTATTTATAAAAGCATAATATTTAGTCACGAGATAGTAATAAAAATATTATTAGATAATTAAATGTATATATAATGATACATTATATATACATTTAATTATCTAATAATATATATATATATATATATATATATATATATATATATATATATATATATATATACATACATACATACATACACTTAATGTATATTTGCTTGTTTCTCTTCTTTCGATAGCAATTTCTTTTTAAACGTCCAGACCCCCCACCAAAAAAAAAAAAAAGTAAAATAAAATAAAAATTATAAAAGGAAAAACAGTGCGGCCTCTCTTCGGAAATTCTGTCATAACATTACGTGCTATTTTCAACGAGTTGGTATATGAAGATTGATTCCCGGAAATTTCAGTAACAGGTTGATTATTAATTTTTCCTTTTCAACGACAAGTAAAAGATGAAATTTAACCATTTTAATTACCGATTTTCAAAAATAAAGTCTCGATATCTTGCTTCTAAATTTCCAAAAAAAAGCAATATATCTTAATATTAAATATATACATAAATGAAAACTTACAAGAAAATGCACATTTTACAAGAAATATAAACCCAGATAAGTTTATAATTAAGTTTATAATTAATAACTACCGCTTTATTGTTTGGCGCTTGAATATGATGTTTTTGTTTGTAAAAAAGGGGCTACTTCTCGTTTAGCTTGAAAATTTCTTTAAACAAAATGTAATATAGTTGGGTTAATTGTCATTTCTGTTGTTGTAAATATTGAATGAATAATGTTCTTCTTCAAAAATAAATTACAGAGAAATGAAGCTATATTTTTGCTTCTTTGAAAAGAAGTAATTATTTAAAACTTATTTATTACTATTTTATTAAAATAATAATCTAAAAATAAGATACAAGAACTTAACATTAACTTAGATAAATCGATTTTATCTGCTTGAATATAGACAATAGAAAATAGTAATCAAATTAATAATTATTTTGAAAATATTCATTAAAAAAAAACTGCCTACCCACCTAACCAAAATGTTTGACCCTGTTTTTGTTGCAGTATTTTTTATCAGGATTGGATTCCATGATATTTTTAGTTAATCGTTGCTTAGACGTATAGTGTATGGAGGTGGGGTCTAGCACCCTGCATGAATTTCGGCGCTGGTGTTGTAATAGTGCTGCTTTATCTAACACCACGATTTTAAGTTATTTAAAAGTATAGGGGAGGGGATTACATTGTCATTGTTCCTAATTGTATCTTTTTGAGGCAAAGATTTAGATTAAAGAGCAAGGTAGACGGCTGCCGTTGCAAAAGAAAAACAATAAATAAATAAAACAAACTCAAGTATTTGAATAAAAAATCGACCCCACAATTACATCAAAATCCAAGAAAAATTTTCCTCCTTTAAGAGCTAGGTGTGCTTAGTTTAAATTGTAATGTATATAAATGTAGATAAGAAAAAAGAAATGTTCATAAGATAGTGAGTGTCATGAACCTCGAGGATTCTACGCACTGTTCCGGATTATAAGAATCATACGAACAGTTAAGATATTGCGTCATAGTGGTTTCTTGATGGAAAGAAACACGTTTTAAATATAACGTTTCCTTTTGATATCCCTTGTATTGACATTCCGTCTATTAGAATTTTTGTTTTCATATCGCTTCTTTAATATCAGTTTGCTTGTGAAAACTTTATTTGCAAATATAATGTGTGATAATAAGTATATAACTTGCGATATTACTCCCACAAAATTTAATCTTTCTCACGTGTAACCGTCAAACATTTTTTTGACACTAGATCAATTTCCCAAACCAATCGATGAAATTTGAATGAGCTGATTGTTTAGAAAAATACTTTGACAAAAATCCTACTTCGTGGTTTTTACGTAACTTAGTAAAAATCAACTGCATCTTGTACCCCCTTAAATTTTGCACTTCTCCCAAAACTTTACTTCCGATCAGTCAATGGATGGCTATTTTAGAAAGTGTGACATTCGAAAGAATAAACGGACTAACGGAAATCACAGTATTTTATATATAGATTGATTTTCACTGAAGTTTACATTTGCTATTTCAGTTTTCACTTCTCAATTCCAGTTTGACCCTATGTAGTTACTAATCAATCAACTACTAATAGATAATTCTATTATTTTAATTATTCAATTAATAAGCGAAATATTTTTTTTCAAATATCAATAGGATATGAATTAAGAGTCTTGTTGTTTTAATGAGCAAATTGGTTATTGCGATGTTTATGTATTACACATATTTACTAGATATTTAATTGAATTTTAATTAATATATTAAAACTTGCAATCACCTCGCCTTTTACATCGAAGTTTCAGACAAACGGCTAATAGTGATTATGAGAATATATATTTAATGACGTGATTCTGTATATAAGTTTGTACAATTTTTACATTAAATATATCTCCCAATCAAGCCACCCCAATGACACTCTCTTAAACATATGTTTCAAATAGATATAAATGCTTTGTTTTCTAATGAAATGGTGTAAATATAAATTGGAGCATAATAATATGGAGATATTAATAGTTAAACATGAAAATATTGATAATGTTCATTTGCAAGGTGAAATGAGTGGACCAACGAAATGCCGATAAAGACCTGTTATTTGAAAAGTGATTCAACATTTGTTACTAAAAAAATAGCTGTGGAAAATATTTTTTTTTAATTTTCAAGGTAAATTCTTGCTAAAATGAAACGATACTGAGGTGATATGTAAGCAATTTCTCGCACATTGGGATAGGCAAATTTATCACTTAGTCATGACTGGATATAAGTAATTATTTTTGTAGCGTTTCCAATAATTAGTTTGTGTTCAACAAATATTGTGCTTCGATAAACGTAGCAGCTGAGACCTAGCAGGAGATACAGTGTTGATTATTGACAGACGATTGCATTGGGCTTTTGGTATCGTTAACAAATGACAGGAACGTGACCTGAGGGTGTGAAATTTGAAAATCTTCTTGTAGATTGAAGAAATAGTCAGAACTGAAGGCACGCTCAAGCGTATGACAAATTGTAATGATACATACTTCGGTGAACTCACAAAATTTTCAGACATTTTCCTTTCGTGTATACGTGATAATCGTCCATTTAGTTCATTAGTTGTGCGCTATGAATGTTATCTTAAAAGCGACGAACTCGCGAAAGCATCTTGAAGTTGAAACTGTTGAATAAAATTGCAAAATCATATTTCTGGTATGATTTGCAATGGAATTCTAATATTCACAGAAGGGACTTTCTCATTTTTGTACTGTTTTTATATTCAGGTCTACAAAAATAGCCGATTCATGCAATTTTTTTTAATTGATTTTGAATGGAATCTTTTTCATTTACATCACATATGGTATCTCGGCGAATCTACCCTATTATTTATTTTGGTTTATTTCATTCGGATTATCTCTGTGAATTTCAGTGTTGGGGATTTTTAATTAATGTTATAGTGGAATACACCTATTCTATAGCTAATAGACTCTCCAACTTATAACAAGTAGGAGTAGTAAGAGTCGGTCAGTCAGTCGGTCGGTCAGTCAGTCGACTGGCTGATCGGTTGAACTCTCTCCCGTCGGGCGGAGAGGAACCCGAACGAGGCTACGTCGAAGAGCGGAGTCTCTTTCGGGGAGGTAAACCGACCCTGAATCCGTTTATACGGGTTCGAAGGGTATATTTTTGACCGAGCCCACGGGCTCGGAGATCACACGTTAAACCGGCCTTGTGCCACATGATACCCTCGTGGCGGGGTGACTAAATACTAGTAGATGTCGGATGACAGTCGAACTCTCTGCCTGAAGGCAGAGAGGAACCCGGACGAATCTATGCCGAAGGGCAGTGTTTCATCCGGTGAGGTAGACAGACCCGATCCCGTTTATGCGGGGTCTACGGGGATTTTTTGACCGTGCCTACGGGCTCGGGAACCCCACATTAAATTCGGCCTTGTGCTACATGTGACTGCGTGGGGCAGTTACTAAAAGCGTCGATGTCGGACGACAGTCGAACTCTCTGCTTTCGGGCAGAGAGGAACCCGGACGAGGTTATGCCGAAGGGCAGAGTTTCGTCCGGGGTGGTAGAAAGACCCGATCCCATGCGGGGTCTACGGGGATTTTAGGCCGTGCCTACGGGCTCGGGCACCCCACATTAAATTCGGCCTTGTGCCGCATGTGACTGCGTGGGGCAGTTACTAAGAAGCGTCCTCATTTTTCTTATTACAATTTTTCGGTTGTTGTGCCCTCTGGCGGTTATCAGTTGGATGTCCATCAGAGTAACATTCAGGTTTTTTTTCTAAGAGAAGCTTTATTTAATAAACATGGGATAAATTGATCTCTTCCTGCTGACCATGTCTAGATACATTTCTTTTAGTTTTTTTTTTTTAAATTTAGTACTTCTCTCTTACTGATTGTACCGGACTGACAAGGGCCTGATGATGGCCGGGAGTGAAAAAAATATTAGAATTCTGTAAACATTTATAATGTAAATAATTTATTTAATACTAAGAAATTCGTTACAGTAGACCAGATTATATTTATTTCACTACTGATGTATCGATTGAATTCAGGAAATCAAGCTAAATGGCAAAAATGTAACGATAGTTTATATCAATTAAATTTTATTTCCAGATGGCATGTTTAGGCGACAATCATCTTTAAGCTCATTTTATGAGAATTTCTATGCTAAGTTGCGTTCTTACAATCTTTTTGTATCATGTGAATGCTATTCCATAATAGCAAAATTCCATAATGATAATTATTCATGATTAATAGATTCGATGCTTGTCACTTCCATTATATAGAATATAATATTGGAAATAATTTTGTTATCAATGTTTTAATTTATTCCAACCGAAAAATATTCTGATGTTGGAAATTTTGAGAATATTTCCGAAATGTTAATTTGTATCCCTTAAATCCATTGACATATGACCAATAAACAAACCGTACTTAAATTGCAGTGTTCCTGGTAAAATTTATAAAATTTAAGTTTAATTAAGAAAACAATAGGTGATGCCTGCAGTTATAGATTGTATGTGTGTGATGATAAACTTTATAATTACGAATGTCCGAATATTCATTAGAAAACGAATTATTTTTCGATAATTTTCATAATTAATTTTTTATCATCGATGTGTTTTCTAACTCGAGGACAGATATATTATCTTTCTGGATATTGAATTGGGAAATCTTTTCAGGATTGATTCGGCTTTCACATAATTTAAACTGCCATTGTTGGTATATCATTTTAATGAAGGAGAGCTATGGAGGAAATGTTTATTCTTGTATTTTCCCCGTTACGCGTGTTATTATATCTGTGATATCATAACACTCTAGTGTAGAGATGGTGGATAATATCTGACAGGAAAATGAATGACAAATATGCTTTTCTCTCAGAGAAACACAAATCTAAAATACATATATATATATATATATATATATATATATATATATATATATATATATATATATATATATATATATATATATATATACACACACATACGTGTCCCGCGCAGAGGAAAATATATCACATATATCTACACGGCAAAGCAGAGTGTAAGGGGAAAGCAAATGGAAACTTTTTACATATAATATGCAGATACTCCTGTATCTGGAGAATTCATGTTTAGGGCTCTAAATTCAAACGGGCCGGATTCATAAACTATGTCCCAGCGAGGACATATTCCATGAACGGGAAATAGGGAGTCATGGGTTTTCCCAACAAGAACAGTAAGCCACACTTTCATTCTGTACCTGAGAAAAGTATATTGTGGACTTGTAAACTGTAGCATTTGGCAGCTGGCTGACCCTGTATTGGGGGACCCGGGCAGAATGAACAATCACGTGTGTCTTGTTACCAAAAACTTACTCGCTGAATGCCTGGGTACTCACGTTAATGTATGAAATGACGTTATTAAGCGGTCGTTACATGGCGCCTAGGACTTACTTCCAGCAACAATAATAATCGCTTTCTTTATCCCTACATCATGTTCTAAGCATGACATATTTTAGGAATACTGATTGACAATTAACTTGAACAAATATTTTTACAAATTGACAAATACTGACAAATGAATGTAAATATTCTAATTTTTATTAATTATTGAAAATTGTAAACCTGAAAAAATTCGTAATATTGCTTTAAATGGCATAAAATATTAATCTTAATTTCTCTACGTTTCAAATAACAAGCACTGAACATTGATTTTGAAGAAGCAAATAATTGAGTGCATAATAATATCAATGTTCCTGTTTTTACCTATCTGTTGCGTAACACAAAAAAATGAAAAATAGTGTAATTGTGGTATAAATGGAAATGATTTTTTATATTTAAATAAAACTAGTTCAAAATAAAAACTATAGAGTATGGTGTCATTAAAATATAAAAATTAGTGTTGACTTGGACTGATGGAATATCAATTGTTAGTTTCATAAATCGAGCAACAAACCAGAGTAAAAGCAAACTAGCCATGTGGAAAATACTATTCAGGTTTTCGATTTTTATGCAGCATATAGTTCCAATATATGTTATATTATTCGATAACCACTATGAGCTATTATATTCTGATGGGTCCCAATTATAATTGAAAAAAAAACTCTCTGACAAAAAATTAGCAAATTAGGAAAGAAATCATTAGAAGACGGATATTAAGTAAAATAAATATATGCCAATATAAATACAAAATCTTAGAAAGTTTCAGCAATTTTTAAAGGGGAAAAAGATCGATCATAATTTAGTGGCAGACTTGACAAATATTTACTATTAATATACGTAATTTGTAGAAAGATTAATGTATGTTTGGCAGGAAGCGAAAAATTCATTTCACTAAATTAATAAACTTTAATCTACATCAACTGAAGCGGTAACATATTACCGAGGTTGAACTAATAAAATATGTATCTTTATATCTACTGAAAAACGCAAAGTGGCATGTAGTGTATGTTGTTTTTGAATTATAACAATGTTATCTTTAATCAATTATGTCCCAGCAGTATCCGGAAGCGAGTTGTTTTAGTGAATATCCAACGTCTTTCATAATCGTTCAATAGTCAGTGATGGCGTGTGGTAATGCAAATGGATTACATTGCATTCATGATATCTTCTTAGAATCGGTTTATATTAATGGGGCCCGATATCAGTATATGTTAAATTTAAAAAAAAAAAGTAACTAACTTCACCTGGGCAGCATGAAGTTATGCACATGGTGTGTAACAATATCTGTATACCACAACACTTATCAAGGAAGATATCAGTTTCAGTAGGAATTAATGCATTAGACAAGACAACATCATTATCTTATGCAACACACTAATAGCAGTTTAGCTACGCACGATTTTAAATTCCGTTAATAATAAAAAAAAAATATTTTGAAATGCTTTACAAACTATTTACATTGTTCAGACTATTGTTCTCATTTTTATTGACATATTCACAACGTCTTAACCTTTGTACACTCCGGTCTTCTTCAGGTGATATATGTTAGGATTTTCGAACCGAATCATTTATTTCCGCCATCGGGGTAGATCGTTCTAGTTCCACGTGACGGGCCTTTTCCGGAAATCTCAGTTCCACAATTACATGTCCATTGTAGCTCTCAATAAACTTTGTCTTTTTGTTATCTCTCCTAAACCCTATCCCGCCATTCATTTACCTAAGCTTACTATGTATGTTATGCGTTTTCCCCTCTGTCACGCTTGCCTTCAATCCGTCCTGTGTGTATCAGATTTATCAAGCCCTCTTTCCTCATTAGATGCTATAGATGATTTAGGTTTGTCTCTTCTTGATGTTAAGTTTATGTGTATTTTTGTTTCCATATTTTTTCTAAACTTCTGTCGTTACTAACATATTCAGTCTGTAATATTCTCATTAACAATTTGTATGAACAATTCATAATTAATTGAGTACATAAAATTTATTCTATGTTGTCTGACATATTCTACAGATCAAAAGATTGAGGCTACACACGGCAAGGTTTTAAATTGGCCGAAAAGTGGTTATTTTGTACATTAAATAAGAGAAAATTATTATATATGTTTTAAAATGTGCCATATGATATTTTCTTAGAAATTTTATTATGACAGAATGAAAAAAAAAATATGATTAAATTTTACTCTCGTCAGAATATCCTCTTACAATTTCTTGGCATTCGTTGCAAGTTTGGTAAATGATTCCATTCTTTTTTCAATGTTTTTAAAAGCTCTTTTCATTTATTTTTTCTTTCACTTTTCTATCAAGTTCATCCCATACTAAATCTGAAGGTAACTTCAAAGTTTATAACTTGAGTGTATATATATGTATGTTCGTATGTGTGCGTGTGTCCCAATATAAAACTCTATTTAATGTAAAATAATTCCTTCTTAATTGTCATAACGAAACACATTTCATAGTTAATGAACGAGTATAGAGACTATTTCACTGCTTTCTTATTGATTTACGATAATGTAAATAATTAGCTTTGAATCGATTCATTTTATAGCATTTCTAATCGATTCCATGCAAAGTATCAAGCGACACTGAAAGTGCGTCATTAAAATATTGATTATAAGGTTTAGACGTATAAGCAAATTAACACACTAAGAAATATAAATCGGCAAAATTCAATAAATTTTTGTATTAGTAATCTTAATGAATAGCACCTGATTTTATTATACAACTTGACAGTAATTTCATAGCAATTAGCTTCTCGTAAAAAAAAAAAAAATCTCATGTTGTTTATCGACGACTAGTGTCGATGAATATGCGTGACTTAAGGATAGATATTAATAATTTCGAGAACAGACTCATCACAAAGGAAAAAAAAAAACACACGCACACAGTGAGAGAGTACCGTATATACTCAAGTATAGGCAGTGCTTTTTTCACCAAAATTTCGATAAAAATCAACAGTGCGACCTATACGCCCGAATTCATAAAGAATCTGAAGTTTATTATAGCGTATCTTTAGTCCAGACGATTACAATAGATGACATTGAAGAAGATGGATATATGAAAAAACAGAGAATGAGGACTGAGATGAACATAGTCTAAATGATGAATCAATAGCAAATAGTCAAACTAATGATGCGACCTCTCTACTGGGGCGACCTATTCACTAGTATTTATGGCAAGTGATAAAATGAAAATGAGGCCTCACAAAATATGTATTTCTTTGAATGGATAAAGAAAAAATACATTTTTGTTAAATTGTTTTTTTATAAATATTCTTAATTTTTTAAATATTTGGCTTATATTTAATTAATATTACGTTCAAATAATACGTTAAAAATGATAGTTTTTCACAGGAATGTTTTCTGTTAATCCTAATAATTAACCAATTATAGTTTACTTCAGTGACATTATTCACAATTCTAAATTCACAGATGATGTAATCTCTACTCATAATCCTATTATGAACAAATAACATAATATAATTTTTATACTCTCAGATAGTGACGGTAGTATAAAAGGGATTGCACATATTCTCTTGCCATGAGTTTTCTCTCATATTTATACATATTTGTTCCACAAGGAAGGCATTCCAATGCGACCCATTATATAAGAAATTTGAAGTGCCCCCTCCCAGAGACTGGCGAAATCCATAACCAAGACATAAACATTATCTTTATTAACCATTTCTATATTAATAATTCACGAAACGTTCTCTTTCTCTATCTATCTAAAATCTATAAATTTTAGTCGAGCACTAAATAAAAAGCGGGAATTTGCAAACAGCGATTGATTGCTACTGCAATACTGCAACGGTCTTCTATGAATCAAACACTTTGAGTCATTGCTGTGTTTATTAAAAAATAAATACGTAGAAATTCACCTTCTTCTCTGTTGGGATATGATACCTCAGCGGATGTGGGGATCTACACCTGAAGACAAATGATTTTGGTTTTGATCCTAGCTTGAGGCTATTGGCTGTCAATCCACACTAATGAGCTGAGATACAGTTAAACAGTCTATATGTTGATGACAATATATATATATATATATATATATATATATATATATATATATATATATATATATATATATATATATATATTGGACTCTCTCCCGTCGGTTTCGACGTATGAGGATCTGAAAGCTTAATTGATTCAGTTATGAAATTTTGTGCGCTAGTGATTTACAAAGGAGGCCACATAGGGAGCAAGAATAAGGATTGTGGGATGAGATCACTGATATATTGATTGATCTTTTAGATCTTGCTCTCGCTTCTTGGAGATTATTTAGACAAGCAGATTGAGATAAGAATGAACGAATCAAGTTAAACCGCCAAAAAAACCACACAAGTGACTTGATTAAAGTGGTGAAGTCTTATACAGAAACATCCACACTTTTCGGAACTATTGATATACTCAGACGGTGGAAATAAATGCCACAGACGAAGCAGACAATATACCTCAGGATTTTCGTGTAAGAGTTATATATATATATATATATATATATATATATATATATATATGCATACACACATTCAGGTTCCTAATAAAAGGGATGCATTAATAATTTGAAGATATGTTTTTATCATTATGCATTAGATGGTGATTAAACATTAACAAACATTAATTAATATAGAGGTTTAACTTTATATTGACCGTTTTTCAACTTGTGTTGACTTTCAACCTTATTCAAAATGTCAATGCGTGAAATGCCTGCTTCTGTTGTTGAATGTAAACTCAGGAATGTTTTCTATTAATCCTGATAATTAACCTGGTATAGTTTACTTCAGTTGCATCGTGGTCTTCGAAGAAGTTATCTCTGAGATCATGAACCTCTGAGATAGTCGACATCGCTCGAGATACACACATATATGTGCAAAACTTTCCTAATACCGTTGGTAACTTATGCTTTTCTTATTTGAATAAATATACAATGTTCGTTATATACATTCCGTACACTAATTGTACATTCATATGTTCATTTAGCCTCCTACAAAAGAACAGTTTCAACAGTCAGTTATTTTGCGATTATCGAAAGTTTTGAAACATAAAGATCAACAGATGAAGTAGACACTTACGTGTACAGAAAATATGATTTAAACTTTATTTAAGCGACACATGTTTTGCAATATGACCCAAGATTAATTTATATCTGGGCAGAAATCGACATGAATGAAAACTTTGTGAAAGATTAATGGGCTAGTGAACAGTAGGCAAAACAAAATAACATTGCCTTCAATATTGAATGGTATAGGGACATATAAATAAAGGTAACACAAAATAACATTGTATTCTATATTGAGGTCCTGTGTGAATGGCATAAAATTAATGATATCTGCCTTCACAAATGAGTAAATAATTACGAATGTGCGGGATTTAATAACAATGTTCAATACCTAGAGCAGAATTTCAAGTGAATTTCACATTGGACTTGTCATTGTGTATCGTTAAGTAGAGATGATGCAGGTATCATCTGCTGTTAAAAGACAGGGGTGCAAATGTGAAGGACTAGTTTTTGTCTAGAGTCTACGCTCATCAACAGAAGGAGGCATTTCACACATTGACGTTTTCACTAAGGTTGAAAGTTAACACAAATTTCGTGATTTAGCTACAAGACAAGATGTTCTACTCACTTGACTCCGTGGTCTTCGAAGAAGTTAGCTCTGAGCTCACGATCCACTGAGATAGTAGCAATCGAACGAGATACACAATTATATGTGTAAAAGTTGCATAATACTGCTGGTAAAATCTGCTTTTCCTATTTAAATAAATATAAAATGTTTGTTACTTAAATTCTGTACACTAATTGAAGTAATATATTCATTTAGGCTACTACAATACAAAAGGCTCAACGTTTAGTTATTTTGAGTAATATTAATCCTAGGAGAGAGCAGTGCTTATTTCTGTGATCATCCTATTTTTGGTCTCTCAGTGCCTAATCAAGTAGAAGCTGTGCCACAATGGCCAACTACTATCAGAAACATTTCAAATGGTTTAATGGCCGAGTCGTATACATAAAATTTCAAAGATGACATTAGTCATAATTATAAATAATATAAAAAAATTACGATTTGACGTATGGTTGTTTCTAATTAAATTAAACTTTATTCTTTATAGCAGCAATTTTCTAATATATATATATATATATATATATATATATATATATATATATATATATATATATATATATATATATATATATATTACGATCAATTAAGGATATTTACATTTATTGAACCTAAATGGGCATATAAATAAAAATGATAACTACGCGTCTTAAAAGTAATTTTGCACCAGCCTAACATATTATTTAAACATTTGAACATGCAAGTGGTATAATCTGTAATTCTTCATCTCTCTTCACTTTTAAATAATGTTGGGGATTTAACATATATTACAGAAATTGTTATCATGATTAGAAAATCTTTTATTCTTTTTGCGCTTATAAAGAATACATTAACATTTAATGCTCAATCGCGATGTTAATGTTCAGTTACTATTAACGAAGAGAATCGATAATTTCCCATTAATTTTAAGCCATTGACTTTTTATGCATGAGATATTCGAGATTCTGTTTTTCCTACGTAAAATGTAAAAAGAAAGAAAAGCTATTATATTTAGCAAATTAAGCACTGTCACCTAGCAACTAGCCGTGATCTGAAAGAAATGATGTGGTAAATGTATTCCTAGACATTTGAATTAAGGGAAATCTAAGCCTTAACATTTAAGGCAGTTAGGGATTTGTTTTGATTTACCGTAATCCACTCTATGAAGGAAACAGCACAACCTGCTATTAATTCTAATTATACGAAATTCATTACACGCAACAATATCACATATAAAAATAATGATGATAATAATGCAAACGGTCGAAAAAACACCGCATAATTAATGCTTTAATAGAGCCACTGATCCTGATGCTGACCAAAATTCAATCTATCATTGGCTACCATACTTTGTCTCCATTTCAGAATCGAAGCGGCTACATTATTGCGATTAATGAACAGTGCAAATCAGTTGTAAATTATCAGTATCACGTCCTGGAAATTGATATCAGCCTATTATTTCAAGTTTGTGGAAAACTCCCAGTGACAACTGACCAAATAACCTATGGATGCTTTTGATTGATCCAAAGAAATCTTATAGGATGGCATGAGAGGAGAACCTAGTCGTAACATAGGGTGATATATCACGCGTTGTAACTCCTCAGAAAGAAATGGTGATAATATAAATCACTACACGTTGTGCAAAATGCAAATGCCACAGACATTTGAAACTTTACTGTGCAAAATAAAACAGGATAACTCATGATAATCATAACTGAAAAAAGTCATGTGTGAAAACATATCTATTGATCAATATCGAAATTCTAGCTGACAAAAATGCATCTATCAAAAGGTTTGAAAACTTATGCAAATACAAAGATTTTGAAATAGAAATTACTATCTCAAATACAAACCTACAGTAGTCATTGTAGACTTGCTGCTCATGTCGGAAAATGTAGTAGAAATTTCTGGTAGTCCGAAAACAAGTGATTTAAATAATCACACTGATAGAAATTTTACACATCTTACGTAAATTTCTCTACATGTAGATCTGCAGAATTCTAAAACAGTATTATTGCCTGAATTGTCATTTCGTTGTTTCTATGAACTGTAAAATTGCATTTTGCAAAGTAATTCGGAAATTTTTCATTTTGAACTTCTACGCAAATCATAATCATCCCCCCACCCGAAAATATTAGCCGACTCCACTGTTAGCCTGTGAGGTTTGTTTTAGAGGCCAACTCATACAAAGCAATGGAAATTAAAATCTTGATCATGATCTTTATCAGGATCATGATCATCAGCATCACGTGTAAAATCTGCTATTCTGAAGAGGGATATTCTTGTTTCCTTCTTGGATGTACTGAAGTTCATGTCAGATATTGCATCTTGTCTGACAAGCACTTGGATTACAATCGACCTGACTTGACCGTTGCGTAAAAGAGCTCCATGAATGGATCCTGATAGACATTGCGGTACCTTGGGATAATAACATGGTAATGGTGTATCAATCGAAAATTCAAAAGTATAAAGACATAGTAAAGAAAGTCCGATAAAGGTACAAGCAGAAGGTCAATTCGTTCATGTTGTTAATGGCACAACTTCATCTGCGGTTGGTTAAGTGGCAGTGCTGCTTGGTAACATTCTTGTGCTAAGGAAAATGTGGTGCTTCCTAGCTGCGTTCAGGAGATGAGATATGGCCTTCTTCATCCAGCCGGAATATCTGATAGCCGAGGAGGATCTTGAATAATAAACAAAAGAAGGCATTTACTTTGAAGAAATACATTCCTGTTTTGTATTTATGGATTATATATGCATTGATATCCAATATTGGTTCTTTAAATCATGGATATTTGTCATTATATTTAAATTAGTTTTGCCCATGAAAATGTATATTGAACAAAAATGTTAATTAATAGGGGAAATATTTCACGATATACGACGATTAGAATGTGAAATTACTGTGACATATGCAAAGATGTGAAGAGAGCTTGTGATTACAGATAAATTTCAGTACGGTGAGTGAATTTTGGTCAAGTTTTAATCAATAAGACATTTGGCATTAAGAGCTTATTATGTTGAATACAATAGAATGAAATATTCGGAATTAACTTCTTTGCTTTTGAAAGTCTATAGAGTAAAATGAGGTCTAATCCACATTAGCTCAGAGAGGTTAGGAGAAAGGTTTTTGGTTTTGTTAATTTAGCGCTCCTCTAAAACAGCAATCAAAAAGGACATCAGCAAATGTATTTTAAATTGAAACTAAAAAATGGCAAATGATGTGTGCAGGTAATAAAGCAGATCGAATTTATATAACTAGAATGCAATATATTACCTCTGGAAAATAGTGTAGTAATATAAATATTATTTCCCTGAAATTCGTATGACAAATTGAATCTTGATCAGGCATATGCATCTGATTATTTAATAGATTTGTCTTTGGTTTATGAATATTAGAAAACAGAACGTTTAAAATTTCTCAGAGGAAAAATAAAAAGGTAAATATTGTTTTACTCTGTGTTTGTGTATTTGTATATGTGTGGGGGGTGTCTGTGTGTGTCTGCGTGTGTTTGTGCGTCGTAAATAAATAAGGTATTGTGAGTAGAAAAATGATGAAATTCAAATGATTACAATTAAATGATTAAGATTTTGCTTGATGATAATAGCCTCCTCATCGGTTATTTTTCTGTCTAGTTTCATTATTTTTATTGCTTGAAAACTGACTGGAAAATATTTCTGCCGCTTCTTACTACGCTATTTATAAAATAAACTTTTCTTGATTTAAGATCCCGAATTGATGGTGTTCATTTTGAAACTTATCTATTGATAGAGAATTTTATTTTCGAGGATGCAACATGCTGGATATTTTCTATTCAAGATTTAATAAGTTTACGTTTAATCTGCTCATGTAGATGAACTAGGGACCTTTTAACACTTGAAAAATAACTCATTAAAGTATAAATTGAAATATATATCCATTAAAATAATAAAGGAGAAAAAAGTACTATATGTTCAATTCAGTAGATAAGTTGTTTCCAATTTGTAAGATAAGTGAAACTAATAACGAAATTTAACAACGTCAAATAATTGAAGCGTTTACTTCGATATATGCATAAGTTTTATTCTTTCTTAGTTTCTGTTGTGGAGCGATTTCGCAGCGGAGGCATGTATTTGTACTAAATCGGTCCTAAAAAGGTTCGACGTACAAAACGTTAGGAACTTGATATAATAGGTATTACGCAGAGTAATGTTGTTGTGGTCGTTGACTACTTTCGTATTCGACTAACTGTCGTCCGACATCGACTAGTATTTAGTCACCCCCCCCACGAAGGTATCATGTGGCACAAGGCCGGTTTAACGTAGGATCTCCGAGCCCGTGTGCTCGGCCAAAAAATATACCCTTTGAACCAGTATAAACGGGTTCAGGGTCGGTTTACCTCTCCGAAAGAGACTGCGCCCTTCGGCGTAGCCTCGTTCGGGTTCTTCCCCGCCCGAAGGCAGTGTGTTCAACCGTTCAGCCGGTCGTCCAACATCGACTAGTATATAGCCACCCCTCACGAGTGTATTATGTGGCACAAGATCTGCCAAAATATATACCATTTGAACCAGTATAAACGGGTTCAGGGTCGGTTTACCGCCCCGAAAGAGACTGCGCCCTTCGGCGTAGCCTCGTTCGGGTTCCTCCCCGCCCTAAGGCAGGGAGTTCAACCGTTCAGCCGGTCGTCCGACATCGACTAGTATTTAGTCACCTCTCACGAGGGTATTATGTGACACAAGGCCGGTTTAACGTGGGATCTCCGAGCCCGTGCGCTCGGCCAAAAAATATACCCTTTGAACCAGTATAAACGGGTTCAGGGTCGGTTTACCTCCCCGAACGAGACTCCACCCTTCGGCGTAGCCTCGTTCGGGTTCCTCCCCGCACGAAGGTAAGGAGTGCAACCGTTCAGCCGGTCGTCCGACATCGACTGAACTTTGTTTCTATTCCTACTCTTACTTATATTAGGTGGGAGTGTATTAAGTATGGAAAAAGTGTGTTTCGCCATAACAGTTTCTTTGAAATATTTTTCTACAATAAAAGAAAATATGTGTGCATACTTTTAATTTAATATGATTGATCTGAATATTTGCTGTTACTGAGGGAAATCTAACAATTAAAAAGATTTTTTTCATACTGTCATACTCTGTTACCAATGTCGCTAATCAAAATATAGCATCATAAGTATTCGAATTTAACGATTTTCAGTATGTTTACATTGACTTGGTAAAATGGTCAAAAATTGTTAATACATCATTACATCCTAACTTATCATTATGAGTCAGGTCACTCGAAAATAACACATTTTATATGAATGATTTTTTGTATAGAGTGATAATGTGTACCTGTTTATGTAGTCGACAAGTTGGGGCGTTCACATAATGTCAGATATATAGTTTTGCCTGTTTTCTGCCTTCGCACTCGGAATAAATTTATATCGTTCTTCGTAAAAGTATTTTTTTACTGAAACAGTGGATTGAATTTTTCGAAGTAAATGATTTACGAATGATATCAAAGCGGCACTCAATTATGCAATGGAACTTTCTATTCTTCCGATTGTTTCGCTTCCAGCTAAATAGATAACGTCTCAAACAGATTATTGTAGCATGGACATTTTTAAAAAGGCGTTGGCTGCAAAACCAAACGAAAGATAGTGAACGACATGGTGTAACAATCGATGAAACCTCCAATTCGGTATTTTCGTTCAGATTATGCATTCACTTATTGTTCTTTTTAATGTCAACTTGGATTGATTATCATTTTATTTCATAATTCAAAATTGATTGTTTATTATGTTACTATAGCCCATGATGAATTTTGCATTTTAATCGTAAGAAAAATACTTTATTTTCCATGAACTTGTGTGTATAATTAATGAACGTTTCCCTTATACGTGAATCTAAATCTTAATCTGTGACCTTAATCTTATATGTATAGCAACATATATGCAGTGACAACTATAGTATATATTTATTATACGGACGGTTTAATGTTATATAATATAGTTATATAGATTTAAACTAATATGTAACATCTCAATAGCGGAACAATGTGGTATTTATTTCATATGGCTTTGCTGGTCGATATAGAAGTAATATTTCTTTTGTCGAGGTTATTTCAAATACCCATATCAGCTTTGACTTGATGCCCCGGAGTTATTCATTTTACTGTTTACGTCTCATATTTTCCTTTTCATCTCGCTGGGTAATTGCTTTCGTCCAAGAAACATGACCGGGTAATTAACTTGTCATCATATGAAATATAATTGGCCAGTGTGGCTATTTTATTTACAGAATTCTTTTTTTTTTCACTCTGATTACTTAAGCAGTCATTATTAGTATCGATAATTTTCTCTTTTTTCCCTTTACTTATTTTCACTAGTGTTTTATTATCTTTTGTCCTTACTATGAGTATTAGCATTATATTATGGCCTCATAGAAATTATCATTATCTCTATCTCTATTACACTCAGTATATTATTATTATTATTATTATTATTATTATTATTATTATTATTATTATTATTATTTTTATTACTACTACTACTATTACTTGTAGTAATTATAGAGCCTATTAAAGTAGGAGTAATACGTTTTCTATTATTATCTATGCGACTTTTATGATTACCAGATTAAAACATTTGTGAAATTTTTAATAAATGTAGTTTCTTATCTTAACCCTCAACTAAGAGTCAGGATGGTTACAGGGGGTCAACTTTAGCTATTTCGACGTGGTTCCTTATTTGCATTAACCAATCACTTGTAATTTGATAGTTATAAACAAAGTATTCCGCACATCTTACTTGATTTTGACTCTGTCGTTGTCACTTATCTGTATTGTATGATCATTTGGTTACTTGGTATTTATCCACCTTCTTTCCCAGATTACGGCCATATCACGTTCAATCACCGATTCTCGTATGATCACTGAAATAAAACAACGTCGTATGTGGTCAGTGCCTAGAGGGTTGACCGCTTGGCAATACCAAGTACAGTAAGTTTAGATGTGCGGGTGGTATAATGGATACATTCCAAATCGTTATCTTCACTTACGTACAAATACTGTTTGGAAATAGCATGAATCCACAATTTCTTCCCCAGAAGAATTAGTTGGCTTTTCACAAGGAAATCAATATCTGCAAAACTATTTTCCTATTTGAAATAAACTAACTAGAAGTTGGCTTTTCGTTGTTTATTAATTTCAAATATTTGTGGATGTTTGCTGCTTGAAGAAGGCGAACATATTCATAGTGGTCATGGGTTCAATCTCTGGTTCAGGCACTGTGCATATGGACTCTGTGGAAACTGGCCAGCATTAACTGAACAGTTCTAAATAAAAAATATCAACTAGACGATATTCCAAGATATGTGCAGTGGAAGAAGAAATGTCTACCGCCGGAGATTAAACAGAGAATTCAGTTTAGAATTTCTTGAAGGCTATCCACATTGATATGAGTAAAGCAATCCGGGGGGGGGGGCAATGGCCGAACCCCTGAGACAACAAAAAATTATAAATAATGTAAATAATAATCCCCGAAGTACAGGCAGAACAGATTCTTCTAGCAAACATATTTTTGTTTGCTCATTTTGCCGAGACATATAGAGAATTAATATTTCACTCGGATTTCGATACAAGTATCAATTTCTCAAATATATTGACCCCCAGAACTACAATATTATTCTACACGAATATAAATATTTTATAGGATATTATTAAAAACGATAAACAAGTATTGATACACAATGCCACGGATGATCAGTAGCAATAATTGATGACGAATATGAAGAGAACATAATCAAACAACACTGTCAGTAATAATAATTTTGCTTCCTCGTTATTGTAAACTAGACTCATTAAAGAAATCGAATAAGATAGTTGTAAAGTTATAGAGCCTAGATAAAGATTAATAAAGCATAAACATTATTAGCAAAAGTACTAGTAGCACTAATTTTCCTACCGATAATAAACCTTAGAATAGGATATCCCACAACTTACTAATTTCATAATCACCGCTAACGCTAAGAAGATTTTTCAGCAACAACAACGACAATAATAATAATAATAATAATAATAATAATAATAATAATAATAATAATAATAATGCTAATTATTATTATTATTATTGTTGTTGTTGTTGTTGTTTCTCTTTTCATATTTAAAAGAAACACAACATTTTAAATTATTTCAGGCGATAAAAAATCTAAGACACCGTAAGTGAAAGATACCGAGAAAAACACTTGAAGAGAGGGATTGAAGTAAAACACCATGATTCAAGGAGGCAGAAGATGACGCTTGACGTTGCCTTCAAATATCTGATGGTCGAAGCGACAGGAAAGCAAGAATGAACCAAACTCACATGGAAAATGGCATTTTTGATAAAATTACTTCATATCCTATCATGTCAGGTGTAATTACAAATACATCCAGGTGGAAACACCAGTTCGCTCAAATTGGGTGTCTTTTCAAATGTTTTATTAGAATTCTTATATCAGTTTAACTGATTCACTCATAATTATATATATATATATATATATATATATATATATATATATATATATATATATATATATATATATATATATATATATATATATATATATATATCAACGTAAGAAACAAGGCTCATGTTACTGGGCTATGATGCTCACCTACTAATCCTGTAGAGAAATAGGTATATGCAATGCATCAGTACCAAGGAATTATGTTCTATTAGGTTGGTGCAAAAATAATGTCGTTTTCTCACATAGTCATATGTGAGAAAACGACATTATTTTTGCACCAACCTAATACTTGTAGTGTCAGCCAACATACTTTCTGATAATGAACAGCATATTTACTGCACAGCATATTTACTTTTTTAAAAAAAATATTTCACCACCTCCAATCAATAAATATCAGAAGACACATGTCAAACCTAGTGTAGCATCATGGCGTTATTATTATTATTATTATTATTATTATTATTATTATTATTATTATTATTATTATTATTATTATTATTATTATTATTTCCTTTGATTTCTGCTGCATACATATATCCTTCCTAGTCAAATCCAGTAACCGACGGTCAGAGACGACTTCATGACATTTTCGATTCATCATTTTTATAAAAAAAGAAACAAAAGAAACAAAAAAACAAAACAAAAAGCAAAACATAAAAAATCAAAAACAAAAACAAAAAAAGCAAACTAAGTTCCCACACATTTTACATATATAAATCTCTTCTAATGTGTGAACTCTACTTGTGACTACAATGTTTATTATTTCTTTAAGGCATGGGTTACAAGGAAACACTTTCAATGAGTTTACCAAAACCATTTCAAAATAATCCTAGGGCTCCAATTACAACTGGAATTATTGATGTCCTCATGTGCAACATTTCTGAGGTTTCCATTTCAAGATCCTTGTATTTTGATAGTTTTTTTTTAAAGATCTTCAAAGGTACATTATAATCTGTAGGCCATGCCATCACAATAAAAGACAGGTTCTGTTCTTGTTTTTCTTCTTGTGATCTTTGATCATGATATCTGAGCGATTAGCGTTGATTGTTCTGTCTGTGTATATTGTAAAGTCCCATAACGTTGTAACAGATCCGATCTCTTTAGACGGATATGAGTTATATTCAAACCAGTTACTTGCAGTTTCCTTCCCCTAAAAGTTGCATATTTTTCAATGCAATAATTGAACACTTCTATCATACGGAGATTTCTATACAGTTAGTGCTAACACTGTGCAACCTGATACAAGATGGTCAAGTGTTTCTGGTTATTTATTACAGACACTTCATTTCGGTTAACACTATCTTTCCGTGTGCGTGTTTGTCAATTTCAGGTTAGCAAGCTTTTGCCCTGTACAGCAAGAATAAAACTGTTTTCATCTTTTAATTCTGCACTATTTAACCACTGATGTCTTTGTTTATATCAGCTTGTTTGGTACGAGCAGAGTGTTGGCCATGGAGAGAATTATCTTATCATCGTTTTTGAATTTGGTACATTGCATTTGCTTCTGCTTACCTTACTCGCTGCAGTAGGTGATTATCGTTTATTTGCACTTCTTCGCCTACTTGAAATCCCCTTTTGAATTTGTTGGCTTTCTTTATTACTGAATAACGTTGTTTATCATCATCAAGTCTTCTTTTGATTCCATGTATCATTGAAGACCGATTGTTGTGGTTACGCAAGACAGTTCAAGTTGAAATAATCCTCTGCATCATTTCGATCTGGACATATACAGACAATCAGCATCATTCTTAGGATGATGCGTGTGGTGGCAAGTGAGAAGCTTTCTTTTTAGACATTAACTTAATGTCAGCTATTCTCTAGTTAAGGAAGTTCAAACTGTATTGCACCACAGGGACAACCAAATTGCTTATGGCTGTGATTATATTTTGAGAATTCGTCCTTCTATTTAACACCAGATGCTTTTTCCATTCTTGTCCAGGTTTATCATTTATTCTTTCTTGTTTTCATTTGATCTACCCTATATTGGGGTAATATTCGACTATGTTACTCCAAAGATTCTTCCAACAGTTTAACACTTCTTCAACAGATGCTGGATTTTTGACTTTTATATCTTCTTTTCTAATTACCCCTTAAATCATCTTATTTTGTCCATAGAAACTACAACACTTTTCATATCATCTTGTTCTCCTTACATTTAGAAGCAGTATTTCCTTGTTTGGTGAAATTAATTTATTGCTTTAATTCTGTATTTCCGCTTGATTTTCTTGCTTATGAAATTTTTTAATTTCTCAAAATCTCAATTAGTATCGATAACTCACGTCTGATTTATTCAATTTCTCGCTTGCAAGTGAGATCTTTTTATCTGCTGTTTAATCCTTTATTTGTCATGTCATTAGGTTTATCAGTAGCTGCTAATGCTGTCACATATATGACATAATTTACTTATGTGATATTTCCCAGTCGTCTGTTCGATAAACAATGTTTACAATGCGGCGTTATAGCTTTCTACTGTATATTCATTGAATTTTGTCTTATGAATTTTTGGAAAGCGATCTCTTTCTGAGATTTGTATGCGACTTACTTTGCTACTTTGAGTTATTTGAATGATGTGGTTTTTCACTTCAGTTATTACAAGGAATTCTGCTCTAATATCGTTTTATTCATCTTCATCAGTGACAGAATCTGAACCTAAATCAGTGCAATTGTTCATGTCGCAGCTAGATCATTATTACGTATCTCATTTACTTTAGTTTGCATCCTATCCACTGTCATATTATCTATTTCTAGTTTTACCTCATTTCTCTTTGGGTTATGGTCGATTATTCTTTTATCTTATGTTTAGTTTTGTCTTACCTGTTTCTGTATTTCAGTGTCTTTTAATTCGCATGCTGTTCTTGTGGATATAAAATCTTATTTGTATCGATATAGGGTATTATTTTTGTTCCTATTATCATCCCCCCCATATTTGGTATTTGTAGATTTTTTGAGTGCAGTGACATAACTTTTTTATACTCTTCGCGAATCCATTTCATTCGCCTTATATTTATTATTGATTTGGCATTGTCACCTGGTCCAGTGGTTTGTTCCAACTCCAGATAAACCAGTCTGGAGACGAAAATTCTGTCATTGGTACAAGCCAACATTGGACCTGGTGACTTAATTTGTAACTCCATTATAGACGGAGCTATTTTTTTAATCCGGGTGACGACCGAGCCAGTATGATTTTTTGTTTGTAAACATTGAGATTTTTTTTGCATTTTTTCCTTAACCGCTATGGGGTAATATTGTTCAAGATAGTAACTCTCGGACGAGTGTCGACCAAAACTAAAGTGATCGTCCTGCCTATGAAGCATAGCTATTCTCCGCCGGATATCAACACCGATGTTTCTAGGCCACGGGGAGTTTATTTATGAATTTATTATTATTATTATTATTATTATTATTATTATTATTATTATTATTATTATTTTTATTTTTATTATTATTATTGATTGGTTAGTTGTATAGAAGATTGAAGAATATGATAAAGTTTAAAACAATGAAGTAATGAAATAAAATAAACAGTTAAATTAAGCATGAAGAAAATTAGAATTAGAAACGCCTCTCAGCCATAATCGGTAATCATGTCTTCCGTTCCTTATTACAAATAAAATAAAAATAACTGAAACATAAGGTTAAAAAACTGTTAAATTCTAAACAAGGATCGTTCACGTGTGTCGAATATATAAGTTAGAAACTATAATATATTGTTTTCTAATAAAAACATATATATATATATATATATATATATATATATATATATATATATATATATATATATATATATATATAAAGTTACATTGAATATATGTAAGTCATGCCATTTATATATTAAATTATTTTAGCAAATAAATAAAATATTTACTACACTATAAAGCTTAATAAATACATTAATATAAAATAATTTAAAAAACGATAGAGTATAATATTACAAAACCAACAATTGAATAAATTATAATAATAAATATTTATACCTCTCCTTATTTTCTTGAAGCAAAAAAAAACACGGATTTGACAGACAGCGATCTTCTATTATTATTATTATTATTATTATTATTATTATTATTATTATTATTATTATTATTGTTGTTGTTGTTGTTGTTGTTGATATTATTATTATTATTATTATTATTACTATTTTTGTATATTACGTTTTCTACTTTGTATCATGTAGAGCCAGGTACAAACTGTTGTCCTTAGGCTCTATAGGAGAATTGTCAGTCAAATGATAGCACTGTTTTTAGTATATGGGATGTTCCTAGTAGGGCGATTTTCTGGGCAACTTGTATTTGGATATTACCTGGGACACAGTTACTAAAATTTTCCATTCCGTTTCTTACGAAGCCCAGATTTTCGTTTACTATTAGTATAGTCTCAGAATTCATTCCCCATATTCTTTTAATCTCGATGTTCATGTCCTTGTATTTGAATAATTTCAGAATCATTTATATGGAGATTTTTCTCTCAGATGATACGGCTATGGTAATAAGCATACACTGTCTGAATTTCTTGTATTTTATGATAAAATAATGTCTGTTGGCTTTTATTTCCTCTCAGTTTGAATTGGCATTTCTTCTTCTTCTTCTTCTTCTTCTTCTTCTTCTTCTTCTTCTTCTTCTTCTTCTTCTTCTTCTTCTTCTTATTATTATTATTATTATTATTATTATTGTTGTTGTTGTTATTGTTGTTGTTGTTATTGTTGTTCTTTTTATTATTATTGTTGTTGTTAATATTGTACTTCAAAGTATAAGTAATTTAAATGATTTAACTTGCTTTAAATGACTTTAATATCATAGTTTGCTATATCACCAATGCTTAAATGATGGTTTTATTGTTTTTTTTTTTTTTTCCTTTTTCAACTATAATCTAAAAACCGCATTCTTAAAGTGGAAGACTTTTTGCGTAGTCATAAAATAAATTGTTCTTTAGTCGAATCGTTTCAGTTCTTCGCTTGATCGTTTTCGGGAGCGCCCTGAATATCTTTTACCGGCCATATATTTTCCCTTTCATGATGTTTCCGCAAGTAATTCTGATTTCCAAAATTCTCCGTGTACGTCTGTGCTATTTTTCTGACTTTTGATCGATTTTCTTCTAGTCGAGTTAATTCTTTTCTAGTGTTCCTTGATATCTGTAATTGCTTTTTTCTTCAGACACCTGATGATTCACAGTCGGGTAATTCACTTCCATCTTTTGCATCATTTTTACGCTTGCCTGTCACCAGCAACGCAGATTTCACGGTTACGAACTGCTTTTCTCTATTCTGGCGGAATATGCTAATTTCTTGTAGCAAAATCTCCAGTTCATTGTTCCACATGATGAACAAAAACTAGAAAGTGAGGAAAAAGTCTCAGTCCGATCCACGTCCAAAACTCGAACAAACTCGGATCAGTGACCTAATAATTAATTTTTTGAAGAGACTCTTAGTATAGCCGATATTTTCCAGGGTTTATCCTATTCATACTATGCTAATCGAATCCATTATCTTAGCTAGATCTACCTGTTTAACAAAGAAATGAAAAGCTTTAGTTTCATTATATAAATATATACCTGTATATTTTTATTATCCTAGTTATAAATTCAGGTTTCCTAAAGTTATGATGAATGTATGTACTCTCAATCAGGTTGCTTGCTCCGGACATTTGTTGGGACCCAAGTTCAATCCAAACCACCATTAAAGCATTTTTTTTTAATTAATTCACCTCAAGCAAGGTGATAATGTCACCAAGAAATAGGAGGTCACTCAGGGTGAAAGAGGAAGAAAATAAATTAGAAGGAAACGGAAACCCAGTCCTAAACAGGAAGCAAGTATCAATCCCTACAATTCAAATGACTGCGGAGACAGTCAGTTGATAAATGGTTCATTTACTATATAGTCCCTTGGAATATCTCACTCCTGATACTAAGTTTTATTTTTACTGACAGGTTAAAATTATCAAGTGTTGCTGCTAGACCAAGCACGAAGTTGTTCTCTTTTCAGCGTTGATAGAATTGAAATCCTTCACGCGGTCTTGTGGGGATGACCTATTTCCACACTTTCACACAGATTCAATGTTGCAAGATTGTCCCCACGTAAAATTCATAATTTCATCGTCTAGTTCTACCAGTTCAAATTTTTACTCTTAAGATTTATCATCTTGCATCCACGGAGAATAAAATGTAAGAAGGAATTTTCACTCGGTTAATTTTTTGCTCAGAGGCTACAGATTTGTGTAACAGATATCTGTGCAGTTTTTGTCCATAAACATTTTGATCTTGACGTCAGTCTTTATCTATCCCCTTTATCCGATTAATCTCGACCTTCCCTTCATATCATATCTCAAAGTTAATTTATCATTATTTCAACAGTAACCCTCTATATTGACAGGCTCTGGATATTTGACTTTGGCAAAATCAGTAATAAGTAATATATTAAATAGTAGACATGTTCCTTTGACTTAATGAATGTTTACCCGCTTTTAAAAATTTAAAATGCACTTAAAAGGCATAGTTGTTATTAAGACCAGCAATAAGGATGTAATGAATTCTGTATAAGAATCTCTTTTTATGTTGACTTTAGCTACACATTTAGATCCGCCAACTTAGTTTTACTCGGCAAATTTCACTTGCGTATTGCGTTTATTTATTTATTTCTTTCCTAACATAAGATTCAATATCTTCAGTAATATTTGTTTTTTTTTTTTTTTAGTTTGCAGTTATTTCTTTCTTCTTTGCTCACTATTATTTCATGATATTTTTATGAGTAAAAAAATAACATTGTCTTCGAAATTATAGTTACTCTGTTATTTGCTTTCTGAAGAGAATCGGTAGGTTTTTGGTGTGTAGAATATTCCACCATATCCATTTAATTCTCGTAAGATTTTCTATATAAAAAAACCCGTTATAGATCAGTATTTCTTTTCTATTTTTTGGTGCGTACTTAGATAGCAATCATCCAAAACTTCATCATTTGTTCGGGAATTCTTGGTGACTGTCATTTTCCTTTGAAGGTTGCAATTTTCTTTAAGAACCATCTCATGCATGTTGCGTTCATATATCTCCGATCAAATATATTCATTTTTTATGCTCGTCAACGATCTGCTCTTCTATTATGAACAGCATTATCCTGACCTGGACAAAGATTGGTTTCAGTGATCCCTGAGATACTTTCCAGTATATCTCCACTTACCTGTCTTGAAATTCTCTTTATCTGCATTACTAACAAACCTGCAATATTCTCCTAGGATATATATATTACTATTAGGTTAGTGCAAAAATAATGACGGTTTTTGACGTTAAAAATACGTCAAAAACCGTCATTATTTTTGCACCAAACTAATAGTATATTTTTTCATTCCGTTCTATTACATATGTCGGCAACTTTCGCATTATTATTCTATTTATTATTATTTTTATTTTGTGTATTCATTTTGATTTTTTTTTACTAATCGATCAACCTTTGCTATTTTTGTATGTTAGTTTGTTTTTTTTTATTGTTTCTGAATATTAAACATTTTAGCAACACTATCTGATCTCTTATATTAAATGGTTCGTTTTGCTAAGGTTCTCTGTCTATATAAATTGCAATATTTGATTAATATTGATTATTCAATTTTTAGTTTTTCATTTAATATTCGTCAGTTAGAAAGTCTATTTTTCAATTGATACCACATTTCTTTAATTTGATGCTTTTTTTACATTTTCTTTTTACTTCGATATTCCAACAGTTTCAACGGTTTTTCTTCATGTATATCTTGTTTAATTTACTTAATTCTTAATCTCAAATTTTTGCTTACTAATTTGCTTATAACTGTTAGTTGAAGCTGCATAGGAATGATTCACTTCGAGACTATTATTATTATTATTAATTTTATTAAGGAATGTATGGATGGATGCTTGAGAGAGAGAGAGAGATAGAGAGAGTTAGAGAGAGAGAGAGTAAGTCACCAGAAAGTGATTGTGAAGTATATATATATATAGTTGACTCTCCCGTCGAGTTCGATGTATGAGGGTCAAGGAGATCAGTTCCCAGGAAACCGACAGCCCGACAATGCCACAAGTGATTTGATTATAGTGGTGAAGGTTTCGTGGAGGACCAGCCACACATTTTGAAAGGCCGAATTGAGAGAGCTTGTGCACTAAGTGCCACAGGTTTCCCAAACGATATATATATATATATATATATATATATATATATATATATATATATATATATATATATATATATATATATATATATATATATATACGCATACAAAGCTCATTTTACCCTGATAAAGCAGCATGTAACCTTGCGTGTAGGGCCCAGTGTGAAATACCTTTAGAGTGCGTAACCCAGTCCGCTCATACTGTCTCCGATTGTATTTGTTCCAAAGTACCTACATGTGATCTCCGGCATTTACCTTAGCAGCCATTTCCTTCACGTTTAAAGAATAATGCACTTGATACACAGCCATAATGCTCTCTCATAAGTCCTGTTTATAAAGAGAGAATCTAAATGTGTCTACCTCAATAGGGACATTCCCGACTTCTTATGATCTGATATCTTATAAGTAAATATGTGGGAATTAAAAGGACATTCTCTGTATTTTAATGCTCCAAGATAAACAATATAGATATTAATAACTTTGTCCACAAAAATCCTACAGTTCAAGCTATCAATTTAAACCAATTTTGTACCTGATATATGTACTGTTATTTGCTACACAATCACAAAAGACAATACTATCTCTTTGTCATTTCTTGATTTTTCCTTTAGAGGTTAATCATATTTTTCTCTGCTCATTTAATTCATCGAGCGTAGTATGGCATTCGTCTATCGAAAGACCATTTGAAAAATAAATTTTTATAAGCTAGACCACCTATTTTGTTCGGTGTTCGTTATTAGAATCTTAGTTATCAGTTTCAGATGTTTTTCCACTTGAATTATGAATTGACATATGGAGATTATCGAGATTATATCGTTTCCACAATACGTAAAAAAGTATCAAGACTTTTTCATGAGATGAATTCCTAATTTATCCTTACCGTGCACAAAGGATTATTAAGTTGTATATATCAAGGTTGTGTCGGATATACAAATATTTGCAAATTCAAATTTTCAGCATTGCTTTATCATTTGGAACATCTGAAAACAGGAGGGAGATCTCTTTTAACCGTGAAAGGAGGAAAGGATGCTGATATTTGAGAAATAATTAAATAGTTCAGAGATGAAAATATTACATTGGAGAATTCTTCTACAATTAAACAAATCAACCGTAAGCACAGAGAAATATCGAAGAACAAGAAATATTAAAACCTGCATTGAAATTAACACTGGCCAAAGTGAACAGAAAGAAAAGTAGAATATATGTTTTTAGCAAACGAACAGCCCAACATGCAAATTACAAATTGCAGATAAAGAAATCAAACAAGTACAACAATTTAAATATCCTGGAATTGTTTTAACCGAGAACAGAAATTACGAAACCGACATCTGAAAATAATTAAGAAACAGGAAAATTTCGTTAGAAACAAAGAAAAGAGGGTTGAATTGTAACGTATCATTATTCTTTCTATATGGCTGTGAATTTTGGGCAATCTTCTCACTGATGAAGAAACAACAGAAAAGTCATTTTCTTGAAGGATGCTGAGAATAACATGGATTGAACATCTGAGCAACTCCGATATTTTTGAGAAAATGGAGGCAAATAGGACACTTATATTTAACGTCATAAAGATATAGATCAAATTTCTATGATATAATGAAGAAAGCGGGCTTGGAAAATTTTATACTCAGAGGACAGATTGAAGTAAGGGGAATAGAGGAAAACAGCGCGCAGCATAAGTAGAGAGCTTGAGTAAATGAATGTCAGCAGAGATTTTAGGAGATATAACATAAAATACAGAATTTATTAAGAAGCACAAGGGCGGGAATTTGTGGAGATCTCCAAAGACTTGAAGTGACACGTCACAGAGGAAACGTTGCTGTTTGCATTTTCGAAATCCTTGATATTTCCTACAGAAGGCAATCTTTATTTTATATACGTAGTTAACAAAATATATTAATTTTAATTCCGTAGATAGATGCCATCATACAGTGAGCCAACCTTCATATTTTCATAAACCTTTGTTTTATATCAATTCTTCCGGAGGTAGGTAACGGTATACACTGGAGACAAGATGGAACTTTCATACTTGAATTTTTTTTTAATTCATTCACCCCAAGCAAAGCGATAATGCCACTAAGGCTAGGAGCAAAAGACATTAGAAAGAACCGGAAACACTCTACTAAACCAAAAACAATGGATGAACTTCTACACCCACTCAGCATTCTCTTTCAAGGACCAGGTTTAGTTCATAGATTTCATATGATTTATATCCTTGCTTTGTAGACATTAATTTTTTTTAAAGTTCAAGGATCCATAAATGTTTTCCTTTACTTCATGTTGGAAATGTGTTTTTGTACTTTTGGATTTTTCTTTCTTCAAATAATAGTGCTTTTAATGCAATAGTGCTGCCAAGTTCATATATGTAACTTGTTGCTATGAAAACTATTTCCCTTTATATTCATGCTATGTTATTTGTCTAATGGATTTGTTTCAGTTTTCTTCGTATCGGGCAGAAAACACTTGCCGCATTTAAAAAAAATCACTTAGATTTATTTTTAAAACGGTAATATTCTTACATAAATTAAATTTTATTGTCTCTATAATGTTTGAAATAATATTTCCCACTGAAAACTCATTTACATCCTACACGCCCTTCAAGGTTTATATACAAAATGGGCATCGCTATATGAAAAAAAAAACAGTATTCTTTTTGAAAAATCAAAAAGCACGAGATTACAATCACATTTCCAAAATGAGATAAAATAAGGCATCCCTAATTTTAACAGTTATTAGAAAACTATTCAAAGATGTGTGCTCTGATTAATGAAATAGTTCAGAAGAGTATTCGTTGTTAGCTACAGGCAAAGAGAAGGCGGCATTTGCATTCATCATAAAACATATAGCTAGACATATATGACCACATAACACAATCTTTGCTACCATATACACCTTGAAATAGGTGTGTATCAACGTTAGTAGTTTCTTTCTATACTGTTAGATATATATTTCTTTCTTACTGGTTACATTAAAATAAATCGCTACTTGCAAGCCTTTTACTTTGCCGGTTACTATCTTTTAAATTTCTATCAAGGAAAGGAGGCTAGTATTTATATGTGCATGATACGTCATAAAGAGAAAACTAAACATTGTAATTCGACGCATTGTCTTCCGGTTATTCACTCGAATGTCAACTGAATTAACAGTTGCAATTCAAATTATATATATATATATATATATATATATATATGAGATAACGATATATATTTTATAAATCAAGAACAGTGTGGGATGTCCCCTTACATAAGAGATGGGTAATAAAAGTAAAAAATCTCTAAATCAATTTAGCTGATAGAAATTTCTCCCAGCGCACATCTATCGTGCACATGTGTAGTTCTGCCAACATAAACAAATAATAGTCCGATGAATACCAGAAGTATGAAACGCGTCAGAAATAAACTTTTTACACTTTTCATACAATTTCCCCCCAACACACACACACACACACACACACACACACACACACACACATATATATATATATATATATATATATATATATATATATATATATATATATATATATATATATAGTTTTAAGGTGTGCTATATTTATGGGATAAAGTCCTCAACGTGACAGCTAGATCGTGTGTAAATATAAAAGTGAACACTGAAGTCCACACTTAGAAGCGACAGGCTGTCTCATGCTAGACGCAATCGTCATGCCTGACGACTGCGTCTCGCATGAAACAGCCATTCGCCTCTAATTGTTGACTTCAATGTTCACTTTTACATATATATACATATATATATATATATATATATATATATATATATATGTATATATATATATATATATATATATATGTATATATATATATATATATATATATATATATATGTATATATATATATATATATATATATATATATATGTATATATATATATATATATATATATATATATATATATATATATATATATATATATATATATATAGCAAGAGAGAAATTTGAATATATCTATGTATGAATTATATTATTCAAAACCATTAAATTTGTGCATTGTAATTTTTTAAAGCTATTATACAACCGCTTTCTCCGCTCAGTGGTAAAATATAGTTTTGATCGAATGAAACCTGTAGTTCTGGGCGTGGACCATTCATCATCAAACTTGAACTGGTGCTATTGAATCACTGAAGTACAAAATAACAGAAACATCATGTTATGACTTTTAACAAATCACCAAATAAAATGGATAACATACGTAAGTCAAAGGGAAAATAATGACATAATGTAGAAATTGCTATTCAACACTACTTCAAACACAAAACTCAGAAGGAAACCCTCACTAATACTGCAAATAGTGAGAAGACTGACAGGAGGTTGAAAATCCATTTTCCAGAAAAAAAATATTTGAAGATATCATTTGTATGAATTTTAACCGTTAATGTCACTGGTCTATGGAAGATGAATGTTTCGTTATAATGAAACGTCTAATATTAGCATCACAATTAAGGTTTGTATAAAGAATTATACTACTTCAACAACTTTTCCATGACAAAAATAACTAATATTTGCGATATTTGAAATGATTACATGTACATATAAACAAAAGATTCAGAGCCGTAATCACAAGAGAAAGGCCATTTTAAGAGTAATAATGCCTGATTAGTTAGAATACTGCTGATTATCATTATGACTCATGTTGAAAAGGACGTATCTGAATCTGACCTGTCTACATAAATTCAAAAAAAAAAAAGAAAGTTAAAACGAGTTTAGGAATAGTGAGAAATGTTATCAGGAATATTATGATGATGATGAAAACAAAACCGGGAAGAATAAAAGATGATGATTATGCGAATTATTGCCACATCATAGAAAATCCAGATGAATCTATGGACAATAATGATGATCAACAAGAAGAATCACCGATTACTATGACTACTGAAGCAATGAAACGCGGCTTTTGTTCTATGCAGGCGAGATTAATTTCAAGCTGGTAGAACTCAATCGAAGATTTTAAAAAAATACTCGGATTTGTTCTCTTTGAAAGGCTTCGTTAATATGGACGAAGACAAAAAGATTACAAGATAGAAAACGAGCTGTGTGACTCGTTATCCGTTCAAATCGGCTCATAAAAACGAAAACGTCAGAAGGTAATTACAGAAAAACTTTCAAGCATAAGTAATTAATAATTTTGTAATGCCTATTTTTCTCCAATCAGCACAGGATAATGATATCGAGAATCAAAGGCTATCCAGAAAATAGCTATTATTGAAAGTCAATGAATCATTCTCCGTTATAAATTGATTTTCCCATTAAAAATTATAGTAAAATATCCACAGGATGTCGTATATTTTTTTTACATGTAAATTCAAAAGTAAAAGTATCTTAAAACTTCGCATTATGAATATGCATTTGTCTACATGAACACTTGAAAAGTAGCTTGTCTTAACCAATGAATAAACCTTTGGAAATATGGGGGTTATTTTTATTAGATATTTACGCAATACATGAGCCACTCAGGACAGAGGCTACTGAATCTCGTTATTGTATGGATGTGAGCTGAGGAAGTTAGAGAAGTTTATTACTATATACAACATGGGTAAAAGCTGACACTAATATCGTAAAGGTTAAGACTTAATTGATCAGGAAAACATTCACTCGGTATCTGTATCACATAGTAGCGGGTCACCGGAAGAATCTGTATGATTCGAACTTCCTTTTTATGGAATGGAATACGAAGGTTCTATTAACATAGCATGGCGTATACTATATTCTTTTTTGTTACTTTTGGAATTGAAAAATATATCTTGTGTGAACATTTGAATTGAAAAACCGATACAGCTGAGATCAGGTTCCAACGATTTTTCTCTGAGAAATAATTTGTAAGGTAGAATACATTTCCTCTTTTACAATGCAGAACGAACTCTTTTGAAATCTGTCAAGGCTGGAAGGTGAGATTTGTCATTTCTATCACAGATATGGCAGAAATAAATCATTTTTGGTCTGATCAGATATAGCCAAGTTAGAACAAGGCAGGATGTTTCAGGTACTTTCTGAAACGACAGAAGCAACCAACTTTTTCTTAAATTCCACAAATTCCACTTGAGATCTGGGGCGAACTATTCCAAAGAGACGTGAAAATTAAGGAGCTCCGTTAAGAACACGACAATTCATCATGACGGGAGGGGTTTTAAAGATCTGTTCAGTGATGGTGGAAAGGAAATATTTGGGATTTGAAGGAATTAGATATTACAAGCTAATCATTTTTTCACTGTGATATTACAGCTAGATCAAAAGATAGATCAACTACCAGGCTGTGACCTGTTATATTTGTAATAATCAATGTTTAAGTGCGGTTAAATATAGTGATTAACAGGGAAATCAGACGAATTTTTAAGCCACCATATTTTATCTAAATGTAATTCTTTACAAGGTATACTGGGTTATATAGTTTTAAACTCTCAGAGTAGAAAGTTGCTAATTCTATTGGTCAGGTTTCATAAATATTATGGACAATCTTCAAAAAGAAAAAGCCCTCAACATTCGTGCGTGTCTGATCGTGTGATTAAACACACGACATTAATTAATCTAATCATTTCCCAAAGGTTGTTATATAAGCGACCGTTTCAAAATAATTTTCCTTATAATGTTTGGAAAATAATCAATTGATACGTCTGCTATATTTCAGGGCATCTTTCAAAATGTGCATGCCTGTATCCGAGCAAAATTTTTAGATTGGTGGTGAGAGGCACAAGGTAGATACATGCGAATAATATCATATCAATATCAATATCAATATCAATATATATATATATATATATGAAATAATGTTGATGATCTAATTAGAACTCAAACAGTTAAAACATAATTTTAGGATACGCAACCGGATAAAATGAGAACCTATTAAAACAGATAAAAAAAAAAAAATAAAAAGTAATTTACGAAGTGGCGTCAAACAAGTTCGCAGCAAATATTAAATACAAACGACAACAAACTGAATGTCAATTTATTCGCAGTGACCGCACATTGGATATTAAATATTATTTAAAAAAAGTAAAACAAAATTAATATTTAAATCGAAACGAAGATTATTAAACAAAAAAGCTACGTAGTCTTCAATATCACATGCCTTAATAATGACACGATGCCTATATATATATATATATATATATATATATATGTATATATATATATATATATATATATATAGTTATCCACAGACAGACTATTTCGCTGTATCAGTGCTCTTCAGTGTGGATAGACGTCAGAATGCTTCAAGCCCGGATCGAACACGACCGATTTAGTATTAGTCAGAGATTATCCCCCTAGGCTATCGTCTCACGGCAGAGAGAAAGGGTAATTTTTTAACGTTTTCTATCCGAAATACGTATTGACAGCATGTCATTATTGAGGCGTGTGTTATTGAAGACTACGCAGCACTTTCGTTTCATTTAGAGTATTTCTTGCTTTCTCCCAAATTTCTTTGTATGCATTAGTCATTTAGAAGGGCGTGATATTTATTATATCGAAGATTAGTTATTAACTATATTTCAGATATTTGTGCCAGTATCAAATCCTATTTTATTTATCTGGTTCTTTTGCTTTTTAATTGCGATGGCTTCGAGGATTTGTAATCGTTTCTTGCATTTGTTTTTGCAGATGATTTTGGTATGTTCATTATGATCTTTCTTAGTTCGGAGAATTTGAATCTATTGTTAGTCGTACAGTATGTTGTTATGAGGTGATTTTTATCGCATTGGTGTCATTAAGATGATATGTAAGTCAACGAGAGAGAGTTTTAGTGATGTGTCCGATGTATGTGCTTGAGATATTATGAGAGAGACTCTCGAAACGGCCATGTAAACCTGTACACTACATTGGTTTTATTGAGGGACGGTTGTTGGGGAATGGTATTCTATCTAACAATTAGTTTCGAGGTTTTCGAGGTTTTAAATTTGGTGTATACATTATTAGTTTAATTTGTGTTGTTGTAGGGGACTCTTGTATGTGTGGATGATGTTAGTTATTGCTATTTTCATCAAGTTTGTGCATATTTTTCTTATAGAATATGTTAAGGTGTTATTATTGTATGTTTTTTTCTTTGTTGTTATTAGGAATATTTGAAAGTTAGTGTTTTAGTTGGTCGACTAATTTATTGGAGAAATGGATGCTTTGGAATAATGGTAAGTTCTTTAAACAATATTCTAGATGAGGAGATGCAAAAAGCTCGATTACGTTTTTGGTTAGGTCTTTTTATAATTATCTGTATATTCACTTGAGAAGTTGAGCAGGCAGGAGTTTTATTTGATGGCTTTTCAAGTATTGATGTATTAAATATATCTTTCTTGTTGAAGTCTATGAGTACATCAAGAAATTGTATTTTGTTGTTGACATATAGTTCGGCTGTAAATTTTAAAATGGATTTATCTTCAATTTTTTCCGTATATTAATTGCGTCGTGATTTTGTGTTGTTTAAATATATCTGCGGCGTATCTGGTTTAAATGATAGGTTTGGTTATATGATTATTAAATATACTGTTTCCGATGTGAGACGTCTAATTCAGCGAAATTAGGAACTTGAGGGGAATACATAAATACGCCATCGATTTGGTTGTATATTTTTTCGAGTGGGACGAAGAAGGAAACTTGCGTCGTGCATACTATTAATATATTTTTTCAAGAATGGTAGGTATTATGGCAGGAAGAGAAAAGAAGTATGGTTGTAGATATTTTAATATTTTAACAGTTTCATGGACGAGGATGTTAGTGAATGTTTTTAACACACCAAAGATTGGGTTCTTTTTTTTAAATAACTTAGACCCAAATGCAAAGAAACATGTAAGAATACAAGAAAAAATCGAAAGGAATATCATTTTAAAAAAAGTTTATATATGTATGTATATATGTATGTATATATATATATGTATATATGTATGTATATATATATATATATGTATATATATATGTATATATATATATGTATATATATGTATTTATATGTATATATGTATGTATGTATATGTATATATATGTATATATATGTGTATATATATGTATATATATGTATATATATATATGTATATATATATGTACATATATATGTATATATATATGCATATATATGTATTTATATATATATATATGTATGTATATGTATATATATATATGTGTTTATATATATGTTTATATATATATTTATGTATATATATATATATCTATATATACATATAGACATACACACACAGACATATATATATATATATATATATACACACACAGACATATATATATATATATATATATATATATATATATATATATATATATATATATATATCGTTATAGATATATGTTTCTGTGTGTGAGTTGGAGAAAGATATAGAGGAACAATTAAAATTAATCGTATAAACGTTTTTAATACCAGTAAATTACAGGGACATCGGACCATGTATATCAGCAATATTCTGATCATGGAGTAATGGTAGTCTTATAGATATGCAAGATGGATTCTGGAGAAAAATATAGTCTCTCGCGTCACACTGACCCGATATTTTTAGCAGCTGATCTAGTAATGGATTCAATGTAGATTTTTCACATTTTGTCACATGAGTATGTTCGATCGAGAAAGTGCAATGAGTCCCATTCTTGGAAGATAGCATCAACCAAGCTGATGGGAGTCCGATAGACGTCTCTCAGGTGATTAATTGTGAGAAGTTTAGGTTCAGATGCCATTTTGACCTACTCTACTTTACTATAGGAGTAGAGGACATGTCGTCAGCGTATATGTCATGTTGAAAGTTGATGTTGGTATTGAACGCGGTTCATATAGAGTTTCAAAGCAATGATTGATTTCATTGACTAATGCATTATTAAATATAAAATGTTATTTGCTTGGGGTATACGGAGAAAATATATCAAATAGTTTCAAATTCAGAAAAAAATTCAATGCATCGTTTATTGTCACAAGAAGGCAATACAAAACATCAACCGTCAATTGCTAACGATGTCTTGACAAAGTATTTTTGTTCTCTTACGTATAGGTAAATGGGAAATGGTTAGAAATGCATGTTACTATTTTTATATGATAAATGAATAAAATATTATTTTAATATTATCAAATAGTTTTAAATTTCCTCTTTAAAGCTATTCTTCATTGCTTTAGAATAGCGCATACATCAAAATACGCGCATGGATCTTGGCACCAAAGTTTTCGTAGGTAAATAACTCCCAAGCAAACAATTATTCTGAAATATAGTAACAATTCTGATAATATGTATCCTATATTTTTGCAAAATAATTTAATAGCGCCAAATGTGAAAGCAGAAACGTAATGGATTTTAATTGATTTCAGCAGAAATATATGGTACAAACAGTTCATATTAAATATATGGAAAACAAAAAAACTATGTTAAGATTTCACACGCTAGGCGGTTGTAAACGCTACTACTTAAAACGAGTAATTAACTTCAGGCTAGATAAATCGAGTCCTGAGAACAACATTCGCAGTAGACGCCACTCAATGTCAAGCAGATTGACGACCGGTTGGCCACAACACACTCTATGACATAGATTTATTGATATTTCTTAAATTTAATCCTATGCAGAAAGAAAAAAAAAATCTTGTGCACGCAGAGATACAAGAAAACTAGCGAAGAAAATTGTTGGAAATTAAAAAGATAAACAATCATTATATATTGTCTAGACACTAGTGACGCGACAGCTTTATTTTCTACTAGAAAAGAAACCTTTTTTAGGAAAATATGAAAGGCGTCAATCATTGTGGAAGAAGTAGGTGACAATTTAGAAAATCAGAATTATTTGAATATCTGACATTTTAGCTAGAATTAATATTTGCCATTCATAGTCCATTTATCATTCTCTCATTCCATTTATTTCAAAGGAATCAACATCTTTTCATCTGAAATGAGTTGAAGTTCAGTTATTGCTGAATCTGTTTTGCTGGAATTTGCAAAGTTAGTCACTGACCAACAGACTTTGCATTAATATCCAACTCAAGGTAAAAACAAAGCAGATCAAAAGCACTTCTATATTAATAAAGACATTTGGATATAAAACGGTGCCGTATATGGTGAATTAATATATCATAGTTACACAAAATTATTTATATGAACAACGTATATTCTTCCAGTGTTTTATATGTATCATCGTTTTCCGGTAAGATGTAAGAGAGAAGAAACAAGTGCTTGAATTATTAAAACATCATTACCAAAATTATTTACAAAATAAATAATCAAAGGGGGTTGCTTAAATTAATGAACTGTTACAAGACTGGATTAAAATTGAGAATAGAGCAAAATTGTAGAAGTTAATTATCGCTATATATTCAATATTAAGTGGGATGGTACTTAACTAGAAATAACGTAATATGTATGTTCTTATATAAGTTTAAAGCTGCTTCAATGTCTACATTTTAACACTAGTTCACTCCTTTGATGTAATAGTTTGCATTGATTATTAGTGTATTTTATTATTTTAATTTTTTCATCTAAATATAGACTGCACCTGTTTATTAGTAGTGTGAACGAAACCTATAATTTCCCAATCAATCAAGTGGTTCGGTCCTTTTTCCTTCAATTCCCAAAATTTCTTTAAATTGGCTGTTTGGTATTTTAATTTAGGATTGGTGAAGGAGTGTCTATATGTATAAAATATCTGTCTCAATTCCGGAAATTCCAATGTAAATATTCAAATTTATCATATTTTCTTTGGGGACAATTATTGCTCTAGACGATCTGCATTTGCTTTCAACTGGGACATTTTTTCTACAATTACGGAGTGGGGTCCATTCCATGTTTCTTGTTTTTCTCATAGGATATATTTAACATAATTATTATGAAAGTTGAAAATTTGGTACATATTATTAGTGCAGGAATAGAAAATTTTGCTCGATTTCCTGTTGAAGATCTTACTTGTTTTTGTGGCAGCATTTATTTATTAATTTTATAATGTACTGTCCCATATTAATATTTGATAGTTTTCAGAAGTGGGGTGTTGAACCATATGACTTTTCTTTTTCTATTTCTATTTCGATGTCTACATCCCACTTTAGATATTTCGCAGATACATAACTTATTTTTGAAACCACTTTTTGTGGAGGATATTTTTCCTAAAATTCTGTATATTTATTAAAGAAATTTTCGTTGGACGATAATTTACTAAATCTGGTGCTGACGATAGTGGGCATCTGTTTCAAAATGGCATTCGTGTGATTTGAAATAACATTAATGAAGGTGGGGGTTTCATTCTTTTTCAGTAAGTTTTATTGGTTTTATCATTAAGGTTAAGGGTGATGTGTATGTAATTAATATTACTAATGTTAGAAGAAATCTCCATCTTAAAGCCTAATAAATTAAAGGCCCTAATGATTTTCTTTCGCAACTTCTCCTTTAGCGGACCATTACTACTGGAGATGAAGATGAGTCTATCATCTATATATGAGTCCACTCGTTCTGGATCTACGATTCTATTAAGTATAACTAAAATATAAAAACATACTAAATCAGCAACTTGGGAAGAAGCGTATGCTCACCTAGGGACATCAAATTCCTCATTGAGGCACTGAGCCCTGTGAAATTATTCAGTGTAAACCGTGATTTCCTATCAGTTAAAATGATATTAGTTTTTTCATCCGTTATTTCCGTACAGTTTTTGCAAAGTTAATACTAGTAACTAAGAGATCTCTGGAGATAGAGAAATAAAAATCTATTATATCAAACTTAAATGTCGCTTTATCCTTATTACACATATTGGCGAACTAATACATAGGACAGGGAATTAAAGACACTCTAGACATGAACAGTTTAGGATTGGGTGTCTGTTCCACACAGCCTTGGTTCGGGCAAAGAAGCTGTTCGATAGAACTTCGTTCTCATCGATAGAAAACGGAGAGAATGTGGGTGGATTGCTATAATATGATTGGGTTGGCGGGATGAAGATTAGGCGTGGGGGAACCAAGATCGTCTAAGCAGTTTCCATAGAAAGAACTATAGTGTAGAGAGAGGCTCACTATATCCCACCTGTGTGAGAGAGCTTATTGGGTAGAAAATAATTCGTTGCGAACAAGAACTCGGAGAAACTTTTGAACTGACTGGCAAGTGAAGACTGGGTAGCTCGAATCCAAATATGACAACAGTAATCCATTTTCGGCCTGATTTGGCACTTGTAAATTTTGAGGATAGGATGAGTAGTTAGCGAACCGATCATCCTTTTACCCGCGTCTTTAGCGATGTAACGTACGCAAGGGTTCCACTTGTTATGAAGTATATTAGAAACGCATCCATGCTTTTACAATTGATTTATTAAGTATGATTCTTTTAAAAGTACTTTTATGTTCTCATTAGGTATGATTTAAAAGTATTTTCTATAGTAATTTACGATATCACTTTAATCTACATATTTTCTATATTTACTATTCAAATGTACTTTGCCGGTGTATAATTAATAATGGTTCTCTAAGATATATAAGCTATGTAAATCAGACTAGATCATTTTGGGGAATGAAAATGATTCGGTGTTAGATTGTGAGTTAGTGATTATGCATTAAATTCCTGGAAACCAAGAACAGTTGAAAAATATTGGATATATGCATACATATATATCATTGTTGGCAGGCCCAGATATAGTTCATACATTTATTAAGTTGTCTATAACTGAATGAACACATGAGACTGTTTTAGATTACTGATTTTGCATTTAGCGTTACACGTATGCGTCAGAAAATAAGTACATCAGAGAGTTGATCTGGAAGATGAACTTCTTGAGCACCGAAGGCAGACCCGCGCCACAAGAGAGGTTATTGGCTGACCTGACATGTGAACAGGTGCTCGACGCTGCTACACTTGAGATGTCCACACTTGAGAAAACCGAATAGCATGAAGAAACCTAAGCGCCCAATAGTGAGAATGAAACTTCATTAGATTAAAGAATCCGTGAAATACCCCAAAGCCATACACTTACAGACCAACAGTAATTGAAGAATTCCAGTGTTAAATAAACAATAACACAACATATGAGATTCAATGGTTCTGTTATTATTGGCCTGTACAGTAAGAACATTATATGTAAGTAGTTGTAAATAATGTAAATTTTAAAATAACCTCCATGATTATTGGTATAATTTAATGTTTTCTGTTGCAGTTTTACCTCATACAAAAAATGTTTTGAGTACATATTTTTTTTATGTTTAATTTCATTCTTTAAAGAAAACTTAACCAGAATACGTACTTAGTTCATAACAGCCATCTTTGTTAAATATATATTGATCAGATTTACCGAAACGATAGATGAAGCAAAGAATGGGATATATGAAATCACTTTTAACTGCTAAACTCAATTATAATGCCCTGACCTCAAGTAAGGATTTTTCTGAAAAAAATGAGGATAATTTTAATTGCTAAAATCGATTGTTAAAAAAGAAAGAAACGCTTCACAAAGAATTGAAAAGCATTTAAAATCGATGATTTTCTGAATTCGATGTTGTTTTTTAAAAAGTAATAACACTGCATTCTAAAATTTGTAAAAATGAAAAATTGTTTTAAATGTTAAATAATAATTCTTCAGCAATTATTTTATAAAATTTAATGAAAAAATGTCTCACAAAAAATAGAATCAGGAATCAATACTTAATAAAGAAATAATCCAGAAAGGTCAGTCGACGTTATCGATTAATTTAAATGAAACAATCACTAGATTACGTTTTCCTTTTAAAGTCGGGTCAATCAGTGATTGATTTTTTTTTTAAACTTTACTATGGAAAAATTATTGGTGTAAGAATTAGAAAGTTCTGCTTCTCTGAAACAAATTGTCTCCGACTGAACTAATTTTCCACGCGTAGTATGATTTGGATCTAACTCAAGACGACAGCGATTACACTTGTTTCCACCATTGAGAAAATACATTAAAATCTAACAACAGATGCGAGCAGAGCGAAGTTCTTAGCAGACACATTGAATCTTTTTACTAATTGAAGTTATTTTGATTTTTCTGTCATTTTTAATTTAAGGCATTTTAGAACATTGACTGCTTTCATTGATAATGGTTTGCATATACCAGGGATTGCTAAAAATTCCCCGTTCAGTCTATTTACAAATATAAGAAACATGACCAAACATGAGATTTATTAACTGGAACTGCCATATATCCGAAGATCCTTAATAAGCTCCAAAGAAGAATCAGTAATATAATTGGTTCTGATCTGGCGGCTCGGCTTCAGTCACTTGCCCACCGCAGTAAGGTTGCCTATCTATGCCTATTTTTATAAATACTTTAATAATAAAAGTTCAGATGAGCTCGTCCCCATGGTACCTCTTTGAGGAGAGTTCCTTTTTCTGACTGTGTACGACCGGTGATTGACGATTTGTGATTGTATACGAACTGTTTATCAATTTTAACCTTTGTTTCACGTTAAGTTACTTTTAATTTTCAATTTTCTTTCGTTTAATTTACTGACGTTTGTGCCAAAAGTTTTATTTTTTTTCTTTCGTTTCCCTCCCCTCATTTTTTTCTATAGTTTATCCCTTGTTATTTCTTTATTATTAATTTTCATTTTCTTTTATACGTATTTTTGAGTTTTAATTTTCCTTTTTTAATTTTTTAGTAACTTCCCCACGCCAAACGTTTACATTTTATTTCTACGTGTTTTCATTTTTCTTTGTCGTTCTTTGTTGTAATTAACTGTTAATTCTGTGTTTCTTTATTTAAGTCTTTTTCTGTATTTATTTTTGCATTTATTTTCCGCGTTTATTGTTATATTCATTAGGTGTTCTTCATTTTCGTTTACGTGTTTTCGTTCGTTTTCGGCTGACTAGAATTTTCTAGTGGCAGCCATATTGTATTCGTGAATTCATTTGGCATTTTTTGTTTCGTATTTTTTGTTGTATTATTGAAAAAAAGATACATTTTGTTTATTTTCCGTCTTAGATTGTGTTTTTTATTTGCGTACTCGCATTTTTGTAATTTGTAATTGTTAACTGTTTTATTTTTTAACGCATTTTGTCGTTTTAGCGTACGTGTTTTCGTAATTTATTTTTGCGTGTTTAACTGTCTATTGTTTCTGTCTCGTTGAATTTCTTTTTGTTATCGTGATTTATTTGTATTTATCTTTTGTTTAAATTATACATTTATTTGTTGTGAAAGAAAAATGATTTAAAAGCAAAAATGGGTGCAAAGAGGACGGCAAGGAAAAACATGTTCGGGACTAAAAAAAAGGACACTCCTGATAAAAATAAAGAAAATGAGACGGTGATGGATGCTCAAGAAAGTCAGAATTTGGACGAAAATCCAAATCCAGCTAAGAATACAGAGTCCCCAAAAAGGAAAACATTTACCAAGTCCCGGAAAAAGGATGGTGTCCGCAAATAGCCAAAACTCAGTACTTGAATCCAGTTTACCAGAAGAAAGTATGGTGGCCACAAATGGCCAAAACTCAGGAAAAGAAAACGACATACGAGACGAATGTATGGTGGCCAAAACTGGCCAAAAAGAAACCTGCAGACAAGAAGAAACTATGGTGGCCGAGAGGGGCCAAAATTCGACAGACCAGACTCCCAAGAACAACGACGTGGCCGGAGAGACGCCCTCATGCTGGAAGTCCCCGCCAAAGTGCAAAATCAACATAACGGAGTTCCTGGAGAAAGCCAAGAGCTACGCACATTTGGTGACAGCAGATGGGCTCTTGTCAAATCCCGAGGAAATAAGAAAAGTTGAGAAAATAATTATCAGTCTTTGTGGTGGACAAGCGCTCGCGTAAAATTTGTTGCTCCACAAAAGACACTGTAATTAAGGCCTTGACTTCTCTGGGTATTAAAGCCCACAGAGTCATCAAAGGTAAAGGCTTTTTCATGTGGGACGTACTGCTGCCCACGCCTGCCGACTGTGAAAGTGCAACGAGGAGGGAACTTATAACAAAGCACCTGATTCTGCGAACTGAATATGAAGGCAGGCGGAGGACCATCGTCGCCGCATATGAGGTTCCTCCTCAGATTGTCGGGGAGCATCTGGCCGCCTATCTATGTCAGTTTGGACAGATAATTAGTGCTTCCTCAGACGATCTGACCGGGCGGGTGGAGTTTCGAGATAATGATCAGCAAAAAAGCCTTCCGCTCCATCCCCAACTGCCTGGATGTAGAGGGCCGGAAAATGCTGATAATTGTTACCGGACGAATACCAACATGCTGGAAGTGTGGAAAGACTGGTCACCTTTCCTGCACAGAGAAGAATTCCTCTGAAGTTCTGGCCCCCGACCAACCAAATCCCCCTTTGGTCGAGTCTACCAAATCCGTCTCGCCTGTAGTGGGCATGCCAGCGACCGGGACCGGTGTGGAAAGTCCCCCGGTTGGGTCCAAATCTCAGCCCCCATTCCCCGAAAAGCCTTTGACCGCCGCTAGTGTGGTTGAGGAGAAGGAGGAGGGGGAATGGCAGGTCGTTGGCAGCGGAACCTCGTTCCACATCAAAAACAGGGAAAGACACAGACAGTCCCACTCCTTCTACTAGCGCAAACGGCGATTCTCCGGCTACAAAACTTCGACAGCAGCAACCGTGATATGAGCCCAGTTTTGAAAAAAAAAGAAAAAATTCAAAATCTGAAAGACTCCCTTCATCAAAAACCAACTGGCACTTCATCACTTCCTTCATCTCCTTCATAAAAACAAAAACTCCTGACACCTCCCTTGACCAAATCTCCGTCTCCTTCTCCATTTAAAATGACTACACTTTCTCCCAGACCAAAAATAATCCTACCCCTTCCACTTCACATACCCCTAAACCTTCTCCTGTCAAAACACCTATCAGTTCCCCACAAAAGCCCGAAAAACGCCAAAGAAGCCCGTACGCTGAAAGCGTCGAATCAGTCTGCAAAAAAAAGCCCTAAAATATAACATAGGGGGAAAAGTTTGCACCATATCTAAAGATCAAAAAGAAAAGCTGGCTTTACAGTGCAAAAACTTTAAAGAACTGAAGCACCTGATCAAATTTCGCAAAATCAAGAACTTAGATGTTGAGGACCCAAACAATTTTCCAAATGCGAAAAGGGTCCTTACAGTAATAAGAACTGGGGCCCCTGGCAAACATGTATGGGCCATGGTAATGGAGGCAAACCAGGTCTTTGGCATGGTGCCTCCGATTGCCTACTTTGATAAAGAGAATGTTAAAAAGTTAAACAAATTTTGTTCAGGGAGGCTCCCGCTGTTTGTTCACCCCTCCCTGTATAGAGTTTTAAAGTTAACGTTCCCACTGGACATTGGCGGCCTGTCTCCTGATGGCACCATCAAAAGTGAGATGGGTACTGGCTCAATGGGAGAGGCCGTCGGTGTCCTGACCCCGGCCATGTTTAATGCAGGAGAGCAACCCTAATCGGTTTTATCATGGCTTTCTGGTTATCAAGTGTGAATGCCCGAGGCCTGAGGTCGGAGTCTCGCAGGGCGAGGCTCTCTCGTGACCTTCAGCGTCTCGGGGTGAATATCTGTTGCGTACAAGAGACCCGTTTTTCTTCTCGTGACTATGAGAACATTCTGTCTAGGGGGTTTTCCCTCTATTCAGCATGTTTTGATGGACGCTCGAGGGGTGTCTCTTGGCTGGTGAGCAAGTCATTGAAGGCTACGTGTGTTCTTGTCTTCGCGGATCCGGCGGGCCGGCTTTGCGTGCTGGACGTTACCATAAAGGATAAGTCTCTTCCTCTCATTGGGGTTTATGCGCACAATGTCGATTCTGAGCGGCCTGCTTTGTTTCGGCAGATAGAGCAGTTTTGACGACATCACGTCGGGTAGTTTTAGTGGGTGATTGGAATGCCGTCCTTGATCCGGATATAGATCGCATAGGTAGAACTTCGTTATCTAGACCGAGTCTTAGGAGAGTCGACGTAGGGCTCTTAGGGTGTCCAAGTTTCCATGAGATAGTTTATTCGGATCATAGGCTTGTCCGGGTCCGTGTAAACTTAGATAAGCCTAAGGTTAGGATGGCTGGCTACTGGAAATTAAACTCATCATTATTTGGTGAGCAAGATTTCCGGGACCAGCTTCTACTAATGATACAGAGGGAACTGACGGGAGTGGTTGTGGGAAATGCCTGGTGGGATAAATTAAAATCCAAAATTAGAACGTTTGTTGCTGATTATAGTCGTCGGCTCAATCTAGATAGATTAGCGGCGCAAACGGCTTTAGAGCAGAAAGTTGATCGGGCCGTCAAATCCCGTGTTAGTGGGGACATAGCTTTAGCTAAGGCAGAGTTGGCCTCCTTGCTTATCAAGAAGGATCAAGCTCTGGTAGTTAGGGCTAGGTTAAAAAGAATGTCCTCTGAGGCGACGAATATGGCCGCTGAATTGCGTGCAGAGGAAGCTCGGAATGCATCTCGGCGACATATCGCATGCGTCACATTGCCGGATAAGCGGACCGTGACAACACACGAGGGCATTTATGTGAGGCTTTTCGTGACTACGTTCATGAGCTTTTCACCAGGGAGCCCGGTCTGAGCCCTGCTCAGTTCGACGCCTATTTAGCTGACTTTCCCTGCCTTAAGGCAGCTGAAGCAGCTATGTGTGAGGGTCGAATTACAGAGTCGGAAATCTTGGATGCGTTGAAAGAGGTTGGCCTGAACAAATCTCCGGGACTATATGGTCTTACGTACGAAGTGTACTTGAGGCACTCGCCAGTTTTTGTTCCGCTGCAGGCATTGATTTTCGGCAACTGGATGAAGCAGGGGTCTATACCCCAACGTTTCACCAGGGGCGTGATCAAGTTGTTACGCAAGGATAAAAACGGTGGGGATGGGATAGGTAACTTTCGCCCTTTAACTATGTTAAACACAGAGTTAAAGATTTTGGCTAAGATGTTGGCTAACCGTTTGCAGCTTGTCCTGTCTAGTCTGATTGGCTCGGAACAGACTTGTTCTGTGAAGGGCAGGACTATTCAGGACAACCTTCATATGGTGCGCCTGATCATCGAGCAAGTCGACAGTGAAGCCGCGCTGATCATTTTAGATCAGTCCAAGGCCTTCGATAGGGTTAAACATTGTTTTCTGGAGGCTGTTCTTTCGGCGGCCGGTTTCGGGCCGTACTTTCGCACCCAGATCCGACTTCTGTATGCGACTCCCGGTGCGCTGGTGGAGGTGAATGTGGTACGATCGGAGCCTTTCGTATTGTCTCGCTCCATTCGTCAGGGTTGTCCGTTATCGCCTTTGCTTTACGTTCTTGCGTTGGAACCTTTCCTTTGCAAGTTAAAGACGAATCCGGTCCTACGTGGAATTGCTCTGCCCGGTGCTACCACATCGGCCAGGTATTCTGCCTATGCTGACGACGTTTCGGCTCTTGTGTCGAGCAGAGCCGAGATTGACGAAGTCAGCAAAGAAATCAGTTGTTATGAGATGGTGACAGGGGCCAAGATCAACCGCGATAAGTCTGTTGGCTTGCGGTTGGGTGCGTGGAAGGGAGTTTCTCTTCCCGGACCTTTCCACTGGACGGATGGGCCGGTCAAGATTCTCGGCGTCTGGTTCGGTCCTGATCTCCAGTTGAAAATGAATTGGTCGTAGGTGTGAGGGAAGGCCGTGATCGCAATTAGTTTGTGGTCTCGGAGGAATCTTTCCTTAAAAGGGAGGGCGGAAGTTTGTGTTTCACACATCTACCCGATTCACCTTTACCGACTCTCTGTGCTTCCACTTCCGTGTGACACTTTACTGGCGTTAGTGAAGCTCTTGTTCTCCTTCTTGTGGGGAGGCAAGGCTGCCCGGGTCAGTTGGGAGATTTGTTGCCTTCATCCATCTGAAGGCGGTCTGGGCATGCCGAGCATTGTGATTCGTCAATATATGCTTCGCATTAGTCAGGGGGCCGTGCATGATGATCTGATTGACGAGCTCGGTCTGACGAAGCAGAAGGGTCGCTCAATATGGCCTTGGGCGCCCGGGTTGAAATGTCTCAATAACGATGAGCCATCACTCACCTGGCTGGTGACTCGTCGGGCCTTCTGGGTCGCCAAGAGACTCTGCTCAGCTGGCTTGGAGAATTCTTCAAACTGCCGACGTTGTAGTGGGGAGGTCGATACCTTGGGTAACGCCTTCTTTCATTGCAGCCAGGTAGTACCGTTGGTCAAATTTGTTGATGGCCTCATGGTCCGCATGCTGCAGAGAAAGTCCTTTGTCCTTCAGGCCGTTTCCGTTTGTAGCAATGTGGCACCGCCGCTGACAAAGGCTGAACAGTATGTGTTCCACTGCTTGCTAGGCGTTATGAGAGTCGTGATTTGGACGACACGTCAGAAGGGATTCTATGGAGGCGAGAAGTTCACCTCTTCCTAACTGATCTTGTACTTTAAGCATCAGCTTAAAGTCAAGATTAGGACGGAAAGGCGGCGGCGCACTTCATCAGAATTCAGCAAAATGTGGGTGAATCTTGCGCGCTTGTGTCGTGTGAAAGGGGCTGACCTTGAGTGGCACATTGATGCCGGTTAGGCATCAGGACATTGCTCTTCCTGGGTTTAACTTGTGCAACCCATCCCGAAATTAGTCTAGCTTAGGTTTCCATTTTTGATGCTTTTGTTTCCTTTTTCAAGTTAACTTAGCTAGGGTATGTATGCTCATTGGCCCCTTTTATTTCTGTCCCTAATTTTCTTTAAGTTTTAATTCCCCATCCCCTCTCGTTAGGTGGTCAGTGATGTCAGTTCGCTGGTGGATGCGGGGCGCCTTTCGTTTCGCGTGAGTTGTTTTTTTTTCGTATTTGTTGTCGTGTCTGATTGAGTGCATATCAGTGTGAGTGTTTGGGATGAATGAATGTTTTATACTATTATAGTCCCGCATTGATTTCGGCCAGTGAAGTGATGTTTCTGCCACATTTAGTGCTTGTGGGTTTTTTATTACTAATCTTATTTTCTTTAGTTTCTTGTAAATAGCTTTTTGTATTCATATTGTATATGCTCATTGGGGTTAATTTTTAGAATTGTTATTTTATTCCCCTCCCCACAGACAACGAATTGTAAATATGGGGACTAGTCAGTATTTTCATAGAGACAATGACGTATTATGTTGGTTGTAGTAAGAAAGGTACGTATGAATGTGTTGTTTTGGTGTAAGCAATATTGTTTTGTACGATTGGGTCAGTGCTTGCGGCTAGCTAAGTTATAATTAAGACAGAAGAAAACCGTCCTTTCCCCAAATCCCCTTTTCGGCCTTGTGCCACATTCCTATAGATAACAGAATAAATATCGCTTTTTGCTATGGTACCTAGCCTGTATGATTTTAAGTGCAATACTAGTTCACATCAATTTAAGTGCAATAATAGATCGCATGAATTTACATTTGAGCCGATGTAGTCGAAACTTCTGCTATAACAATTTCTCTTTTCGCACTTCTTGCTTGTCGAATTCTCTTGCGTTTCCATACATTTCAAACAACTTTATTCTGCAAAAGTTTAAATGCAATGTCAAACACTATCTACTGTCCTCTTGAATGATATGTTCTCTTTCTATTCATTACACATATTTCTGTCCCTAAGTCCGCCATAAGCTGTACATTTTGCGTGTTAGTGGCTTTATTGCCTTGATTTTGGTGACACTGATTAAAAATACGCATTCGTCAGACCGAGAATATGTCAGTTCATAATTGTATTAACATTACAATATATCCTTCAAAATCTGATATAGGATATATGTTAATTAGCTACGTATTTACAACAATGCGTCGGGTGAGGAAATTTGGTCTGATAATAAAATGGATTCATTCTATGTAATTTGCGCTTCCAGAAGAAACTTCAAGTCTATGACATAAGGTGAGAACCATAGTTCAAAATAACTGTATTGTAGAATTCTCATATAAAAAATAAGAAATACACATTTATCAAAATCGATGTTATTAATCATTGATTACTCTTCTTTTGTGTGCAGTGTCTCTTCAGGATGTAGGCGATTATGGCCGTACAAATCTTCCTGCCCATTGCAGCGCTTAACATGTTATGTCTTTTTGATTTTTCTCCCAAACATTGTCCTACCAAACATTTGCTCGGGGTCGTCAATAACATTAATTGCTGATTTCCTCTGTCCCTCTCTCCTTCAACCTGCCCTGTGAGTATAACTTGCCTGAGAAACCACCTCTTACTGATGTTCAGTTTCCTTTTAGTTTGCATTCCCTCTAAAACCTTATTGTTGCTCACATGTGGAGCCCATGGTATCATCAACATGTTTCTGCAGAACTACTTTCTGTTGGTTCAATTCACTGCCTCATCTTTGAGAAGACTGTCCAGTATTCGCTGCAGGTGAATAGAAGACACGTAACACTTCACTACCGTTTTTTTTCTGCCGATATTTTTCTGTCTCTTAATACTCTGCTTAGGATTTGGATTGAATCTTTGGTGATCACAAAACGTCTTCAGACCTCTTGCACTTTCCGTCTTCTGTTAGAACGCTTACACTCTAAAAATACGCTATTGATGTCCTCCGGGAGAGAGGCTTAGTGAGATAGGAATTGATAAAAGTTGCATTGCTGACATTAATCCCTATATGAGGATATGAAACAAACCATACTTTCATCACAATGACATCCACAGATACTGTATATCCACCAAAAAATGAACGATAAAATATGGTCAGAGTATATGATCGACATTTATAGTAACCATTACGAAAATAACAGTTCGAATGAATTACATCATATAAAGTTGAAATATTTATGAGCTAATAAACAAATACTTATGAGAGTAAACATTTATCATATAATCCTCAAATAGTGATGAAGATAAAAGTTGTTTTTTTTACAATGATGAGTTAATTAATCATCGTTGTCATATTTGCTCGTATATATATATGATGAAAAATAACATGTGAGAAGAGGGTAAATCACGCATTATGTATGTGTACAGTTTTCCTGTATTTTTCCAATACATCAGCCAATCCTGGAAATTCTTATGTGTTATTGTGTAGAGACCACCGTGTGATTTTGTCTGAAGCTAAGAATCCGTGACTAAACAAAGAAGTTTCTTCGGAATTGCCATCCTGGGGAATTGAAAATATACGCCATAAGCTAGATCGAAGGGAAAATTGGAGACAGTGATTGTTCGCTACTTTCTTGGAAACCATAAACCGTTGAACAATAATGGACGCATGGGCAGGTGTACAATCATAGTCGGGGGGCCTCAGGCATCGTCCTTACACTTACGGTGATGTTTACATCAGAATGGTCACATTGTAAAAAGAAAAATCCATGTTTATTATGACCAGAGGGAATAAAACTGATTTAGATAACACACACACACACACACACACACACACACACACACATATATATATATATATATATATATATATATATATATATATATATATATATTTACATGTGATATTTAAATACAAAAATGCATAAGAAAATCTAAGTTTGGTAAGAAGTAATTAACTGTATACGTCAAAACAAAATACAGTCTAAACCTGTTTATTTTAACAATATTTATGCACGCGAAATCCTCCGCTACTGCAATTTCATTGCATGTTTGCAATCATCAAGCAGCAAGAACGAACTAGATATGAAATTTATTTCACATAAATTGCTTTCATGCCACAATAGTATTTAAAATAATACATGGATCTGATAATAATGGAGGGTGCTTGTGATGAAATTGTTTTCATATTCACATAAACGCATTCATACATAGAACATACGCACGCAAATACACACATCTCATTTAAACACACACAAAAACATACACACACACACACTCTCATATATATATGTTTGATTATGTAGAACTGACAAGGCATTCCTGTTTATTTTTTAGAACATTTCCTATAAGATGTTGTGTTATATGTACGTAGAATAATTTCCCTAACCACGTTGTCGTCGATCAAATGAAATTAGCCATACAGAATTTAGAAAAAATGACGCCCCACTGACGTAAAAAAAATATACTTAACTTATTCTACCTAACCAAATTCAACCTAAATATTAACAGAATGTAACAAGAAAGTAAAAGAATAACTTACAAATAAATATCACTCAATGATCCTAAAAACATGAACACCTAATATTTATCATATTTTATAAAAGGTTTACAAAATCTAACTTAATTTTAAACAATGTAACCGGGTCACATAAATCCCCACTATGTAAAAAATAATGTTTGCTATGAAATCTCACGCCATTTGTGAGATTCCATTTCCAATACTGATAATCAAAATACAACATTAAATATTTACATTGGGTATAGATGCAGTACACTCTCATGCAGATTGATCTGCTCACTTCTAGAATCTTATGTAATAAGTGCGGCACACATTGACCAACTCAACATGAACATCCGAAATGTAACTATCAGCATAAGACAAATATTTGTTGACAAAACTAAAATACTCTGTCGTACCAGTGGTAATGAAAGATACAAAACTCGAGAAGCCATTATTATCCATTGTCCATATTAATATATTCACCAGAAGGTATTGTATCTTTTCAAGTACATATTATATAACTGATGTGCGCACATATTATATTAGTATGAAAAAAATTAACAAATAAATAATTTAAATGATAAAATAAAAAAATAATAAATAAATCATATTCTTTCTGCACTGCCTCCTTCCCAATATATATATATATATATATATATATATATATATATATATATATATATATATATATATATACATATATATATATATCGGATTACCTTGCAGATCTTCTAATAGTGCGATATCCACTTACGAAAGTGATGGAAAGAAAAAGAAAATTACTCTAAATGAATTTTTTTGTCAATCGGTTAAAAAATTCAAAGTATTCCTATGTCATGCTCATGTTTAGTCCTACTATTAGATTAGTTAAAAAATAATGACGTAATAATGACGTTTTTTGACGTTAAAAATAAGGTCAAAAAACGACATTATTACGTCATTATATTTGCACCAACCTAATAAGATAACAAGTTTAGTGCGGTGAAGTCCTGAAGGGCGAAACTATTCTCTGTCGTACACTTTCCATATATATATATATATATATATATATATATATATATATATATAAGAGAGACAGTGAAAGATTGAGAGCGAGATTAGCTCACATAAACATATAGGAAGTGAAATTAGAATCATCACAAAAACTATTACTTCTTCAATGGATGGAGTAATATTCATTATGTCTGGATGTGTAGTAAAAATACATACCAATTAAACATGTATTTTCAATATTTCCAGCTTCCTAATGTTATATTTATACAATATTTCTTGGCAGGTATGAAGTATGTAGGGTATAGTGTATAGTTCTACGTGTTACCATAAAACGTTAAATATTATACTAAAAAACTGTGAAATATTTGGTAATAATTTAGTGTAAGATAATAAGGAGTTCAGGTAATATATAGAGTACTTTAAAATTTGATCTTTATTCGAAGAGGCTATCAATTACGATTACTGAACTCTCACTTTTATATCGATCAAATTGTGTTTTTTCCTTCTACATTTTAAAAGCTGATAAAAGTTTTCTATCCTAATCCTTATTTGAATTATTGCAATTTAAATGTTACCACTCCACAGAACCACTACCCCTTATATTTTTACTTATATGTTCCGCAGGTGGTACCCATATATATTTATCATCCAAAGAATCTAAATTGATCAACAAAAGGCAAGATTCGTTCACTATAATGAAGACGCCGACATTTGTCATCGTGAACTATTTTTTTTCTCTTTAGACAATCGAAGAGTAACGGAATCGCATGTGTTCAAAATATGAACGATATCGACCTTGGATATGATTTTATTAATTGATAGGTTCAACTTGAATTGCGTTCGTATGTACAAGCGTACAAGCAAATTCTGTAAAAGTACTTCGGTAAACGTAGTATTTTTTTTTTTTTTTAGTATCACCAAAGAATTTAATACTCTATTAAAACGTATTCATTCAATATTAAATTGTACGGTTTCCTCTAAAAGGAGATTTTCATATTTATCATCGTATTGATTGAACACCTTTTAAAGAGAACAGGATCTTTGTATTTAAACTTGTAAGAGATGGAAACCCAAATTGAAAAGTAAATCATATTAACTCGAGGTAAGATAAATTACAATCAATATTTACGAATAAAAATAGTTCCCTGAAATGCATTTCAGAAATTAAGATACAAGGATTGAAAATATATATTAATGTATTTTCTCCAAAAAATCTTTCCAGTGAAATTCAGGTTCATTCACATCGTCAAGTGATTTAAATATATTATTTCATTGATAATGCAAATGCTCTAATGCACCAAACGTATTGAACAGAACATCGCATATGGAAAAACAAACGAGCTCTTCAGCGATATTTTGTTTGTAGAGAAACATAAAATAAATTAGAATCCGTCTTTATTTTTCTAAACAACTCTACCTGCAGTGATAGTTTTCTAATTACGATGATGAACTGACTTTCATAAACTCATACACTGTCAGATTTATTGTGAGACGTTTTCAACAGACACTAATATTAATTAAACATTCATACATACACATTGGTCGTTTCCGTTTATGCCCGTCCGCTTAATGGGCACATTTATATTTATTCACCATCTTCAGAACCAATCGTTGCTCCTCAGTTGTTGCTCCATAGATCCGGCCTTGTCCCACAGCTAGCCTGTACTTATTAAATTGCGACAGAAACAATATTTGAGTTTAACAATTTAGGGATGAACTGAGTTAAACTATCCGGGAGAGAGAACATAAATTAGAGTGATCAACAAAATTGAACAAAGCCAGCACTGTCAAAATCCCAGTCACGCTGACTTACGAAATAATGTTACCAGAACGATCGATGGATCTACCCAGTCTTAACTAGAACACTTATATCAAACATAACAAGTTTTTCAGGCACTACCCAACGTTTGCTTACGCTAATATTCTATCACCACTTGGGATTCACTCGAATTCCCTTCCTTGACAAATCGATTCCAGTTATTATATTCGGTATAAAAGCATTATAATCACGCGTCGACGCGTCTCATACATATATTGGTCGTAAGTATATATTTATCATGGCGTATATTCGTGAGTATGCTATTGTAGTCGCTAAGGAGAAAAAAATTGCCAGAAAATATCTTTTCAAATCTAATCGAGAAAAATAAATAAAAATATTATTAAATTTAAGTAAATTTATTTACCTGTGAAATAATTAATCCATATTCAGCACATTCCCCAAACATGTGATCCACTTTTCTATTCTATTCTTGAAAATGCCGACACACGTTTGATCAAATTGTGCGCAACAGCTTCAGCTGAGTTATCAAGTGGAGAAATATAGAATTGTAACGATTTTTAATTTCGCCAACCACCATAAAATTGAAAGTCCCAAATCAGCGTTATACAGATGATTTATATTTAGTGTGTATTTCAAGGTAATAATGGTTTAAGTTGTGTGTTGACCGTAGTCTGGCTTTCAAATATTTCACTACTGAGTGGGTGATAGCTACCAATTGAGTTTCTTCAAGGGGACAAACTTGAAGAAACTCAATTGGTAGCTATCGCCCACTCATCCAGGTGTTTGCACGCATAGACTTCAAATTCCATTTTGGTAACAGCTGCCACAAGACGGACGTTCGTTATAATCTTCTAGAGGAAAACTCATATTTTAAAGAGAAATTTAAATTGGGGTAAATCCAGTATTAGCTGGAGGGTGATAAATGCAAAATTGGTGACAGGACTGGGCCTAGTGTTTGTGTATTTTGGCACAAAACCGAAGACGATAAAGACGAAAAAATCTGTTTATTTGTCATAAGGTTTAATATATTTTTCCGGACATAAATCGCAGATTTACTTACGAAACCTTGAAAAGATTTTTCCAGCAGTAACAATCTGAGGCCCTCTATATATATATATATATATGTATGTATATATATGTATATATGTATGTATGTATATATATATATATATATATATATATATATATATATATATATATATATATATATATATATATATATATATATATATATAATGATACAATATGCTCATATGTTTACGTTTAGCCTATGTTTATAAACGTACATGCTCTCTTTAATTTATGGGTGTATATATATATATAAATATGCGTTTTGTGTGCAGTTTATTTCTTCGTTGTGTTCAACAACTGACCAATGTTTTGGTTAGACATCAACCAATGTCCAGGTTTTATTTCAAGTTGTTCTTATTGTTAATGAATTTATTGTCAGGCGAATAGCACGTCAGAAGAGAAATATTGAAGGAATTAAATATGGCTTATGACTTTGGAAATCATCAAATAAATTGGCTCGTTCTTAAAATTTAATTAGCGTTGCACGATTTTCCATGTTAAAGATAAATCTAAAGCTCTTCAAGAACCTCTTATAACTCTCTCTTTCTCTCTCTCTCTGCATATATATATATGTATATATGTATATATATATATATATATATATATATATATATATATGTGTGTGTGTGTGTGTGTGTGTCTGTACGAACTTAGGCGAGAGTTGATTTCTATAACTGCTAATGAAAATATGATGGAAATGTCAAGATAGCAAGATAATCTTATTCCCCCGCGTTTCCATGTGCGATTTAAACTTGAGAAATATTGATAATATATATGTATATATATAATCTCTGTCTTTCATATATATATATATATATATATATATATATATATATATATATATATATATGTCACCTGGAAATTCCTTCACTCTGAATATTTTATTCAGTTTAAAATCATTCCTTCTAGTAATTTGCCATTGAAACATGGATACTGTCGCCATGTTCATTGACACAGTGTAAATCGACATCGAAGAAGCTGAATGATACCGGATTGCTAAATCTTAGTGAACACAAATATGACTGAATTGCGACGGACCTAAACAGAAATTTATACTCGTGCCCATTTGGGATTCAGACAGAACATTGATTTTAACTTCTACCCTAATGAAAATAATCTCATTGTTTTAAATTAATTTCGTATATTTGTTGAATCGTGCCGAATCTTAATAACTCGGATTTAAAATTGACCAATCAAGCAGGCAAAATAAGATGCCACAAGTGTTGACACATTTGAAAATACACGGCTGACTCCTTTGTTAATTCGACTGGGAATGAAAGCAATTGTAGCATGAGATTGGTTTACATATGCAGTTTTCATGAGGCGTCTTGAATAAAAGACATCTAAAAGATGATGCTACAGTGCGGAATAAAAATCTGAATCACACTCTATTAGGAAAAATTCATACATACCTCTCTTCTTTCATTATGTGATATGAACCTTCATAATGGATGAGATAATAGTTCTCCACAAGTTTCTAATTTGTGTAGGGCTTAGCTCTGTATTAAAATAATTACCACTATTTGTACTGCCATCCTTTTCCGCATGTTCACAAATAGGTTATTCGTAATTTCCCGCTGTTGCCTTCAATCTCACTCTGACATATGGAGTGTCAAATTCGACAAGAGCTCACTCATCATTTACTGCCCGAAATATTTCTCATGTTTCTTTATTTTTCCGATTCTAAGTGTCTTTTTGTTTTCATTTTCTTCAAAATGTAATAGTTGCTTTCGTTCCCTGTCCATGGTATTCTTAGCATATCTTAAAAATTAAGTTTCTATTTAATCTGTAAGAAATCTGTTAAGCATTTAGTAATGTCTTCTTTTATAACACTATTTTAGTTAATGGAAAGTATATTTCCCTTACAATCCGCCTTCGGATATTTGTAACTCATCTGTGATTTGGTAAAAATTTCTGTGAAACTGTTCTCCTCCATATTCATCCCATCTTTCCTTATTTTCATCACCTTGAGGATTTCCTTTACCATTCTTTTTTTCTTTTCTCTAATTCCTTGGAATGAACTCATTCAACTTCTATTACAATGTTCCGCTTTGAAATCCAAGTTTCAAAAAAGTTATTATATTTGCTTTTAACTATTCATTTGCTAGTCAGTCCTTTCGATTTCTCTCGAATTCAAATTAAGGCATGGATTTAATTTCTTCAATTTCTGTAATTTTCTTCTATGCGAATGCTACTGGGAACTGATCGTTCACGGAGTTAGCTCATTGATACGTTTTACAGTGTAAAATTGCATTCCTGTATATTTTGTTGACTGGTATATCATTGATTTGGTTCTGAGTCCCCCGCGGGGATACACCATATCTAGGATGATGTTGAAACCGGGTGTTGGTTATTATTTATTCGTTTTCTTTGCACATTTACGTGATCCTAGTTCGTACATGCCAACTATTTCAACGAATCATTCTTTTCCTACGTTCTATTTAAATATCCCATGAGGATGATAATTTACTGCGATTTGCAGTGAGTTTTCGCGTTCTCCAATATGCTGTAAAATTTAGCGATTTCTTCCTCCTTGTTCTGTCCTGTCGATGTTTCTGTTTTTAATACATACTCTTATTACAGTATTTTAAATATTTTCTGGGGTACAGCAATTTTATTACTGTAATAAAAACAGACATATTGCAAACATTGTAATAGTGAAACGAATAGCAAGGGAAAATAAAATCTATATAATTACCATGAAAATATATATAACAAAAAATAAAAAACAAACTGGATACATTTAACTCTAATAAGGAATAATATATATATATATATATATATATATATATATATATATATATATATATATATATATATATATATATATATATATATATATATATATATATATATATATAACATTCCCCGGTTGAGTTCTCAAGAATTTTGAATGACAACAGCTTTATTATTACACATTTTTTATTTACCTTTTGATCGTAATTATATATTTTCTTTTTTCCTGATTTCACTTTTTTTACTAGACTCTTTCTAATATGTCAGTTTGTACAACAATAATTCTAACATATTCTAAAACTCTTGACGTAATCACAGAATGTGTTAGTATAGTGATATTTAACAAGAATATAACTATAAAATTAACTAGATTTCTATGTAGCTGGTTTTAAAGACATATCGGACCAAAAATGTAATAAAGCTACCATATATGAGTTGAAACTGCACAGTCTTCATCTACCAGTCCTGATATAGTTCAAAAGCCCCTACACAGCCTAGTGTAGATTATGAATTATTTTTCCATTTACAACCCGATTCCTACAGACGACATCCTATCAGCCTCTCCCCGATCTGTAATTATTTCCATAGCATGTGTTCTGACGCCTTACCTTCTTTAGTCCCAACATACCAAACCTCAGTCACGGATTAACCTATAGGCTGGAGCCTACGGCCTCAAAATCTAGCGGGCCTCCAGCCAAGGGGTATAATATTGTTGACACTGACATTAGCATTTTTTTTTACAGATGCTGTCGTAATGGTTTGTAGACTCTAAATAACCGTTGTAGAAATTTAAATACTCATCATTATCTCCGGTTTTACACAAATTGTTTAATTTAACAGTCTTCCAGTTTCCGCTATTAGGGAGAATGCGGGATTTGGGAGATTCTCACAATTTAAATAACCTAGGTCCTCTCTGCATCTAAATCCTACTCTGCCTGATCTTTACAACTGGCACCCGTAATGTCACATACACTATAGTGAATTATGTCCATACACTTTATATTCCAATAGTAAGAAATGCTGCTTTGTTGAACGATTCCTGGCAGGATGTTTTCCCAATCTCTACAAACCTGACTCGTTCAAATCTATGTTTAACTGTTATCTTCTCTGCATAGCCCAATGAACTTCTCTTCATGATTTTTCTTACGTTCAAGCAACATGGTCTATTGGCCATCTATCTTGAGTGAATCAAGGGTCATATATTGGACGGACATTAGTAGAAAAGCAATTCACAATCTGTTTTAAGTTTATCATCACCCAAGCTCGGATCTGAAAATAGAATGACTCTCCAAAGAATAAGATATTTCTATTGCGATTTATTGGTGTTCAGTTTTTGCAGGAATTACGAAATCGAATTGAAGGAAAAAGTCTAAAGAACTTCTAAAACATTAGAGTCTGGTTGCATTTGTTAAACTTATAATGTTATTAAGCATATTGTGTTGATCCAAATAACTATATTGGAAGTCCTTGAAACATTTTCATTATTTTAAAAACTAAACAATTTTTAAAATTTTTTATTAATTATTCCATGGATATTCATTCAGGACTCAGTTACATTTTGTCATGGAATAGATTATAAAGTGACATTTTTAATAACCAGTATTTTTAAAAATTATAAACAATCCTTATATTCTAACTATTTAAAAGTTCATCCTAAGACGATTATATCATAAAATTGATTTTCTAGGTCATTATAGAACATGCGTCATGATTTGAACATATATCGTTTTCGAGTTCAAGTCTACACTACACTCACAAGAACTTACATGCATAGGTATTTGCATAAATTTATATTCAGTGTGGGTCATTATTTTTATTGTAAATGTCGGTAAATCACTTTGAAACATCGTTTCCCGTACGATCACCGAAGGTAAGTAACGTTGAGTCTGGTCAGTAGCTAGATAGGTGAACGCTTGAGAATACTAGGTGTTGCAAACTTAGATTCTTGGGTGGTATAATTGAAAATTGTTCAGAAATATTTATTGGAGAGCCGAGTACACAATGTGCATAATATACAGGGTGTTTCAAAAAGAATACGCCCAAATCATCACGTGATGTGTCAATAACGAAAAAATTTACAAACCTCTAGCATGAACCCATGTGTTGTATATACATTCAAGTTTCATTTCATGTTTTATAAGTGCTCAATGTGGCCACCACTGGCCGATATGAGAATTCCTCCCAAACACGCCTCAGCATGTCACGGTCCACCGTGTTGATTGCAGCTGTTATTCGATCTTTCAAGTCATCGATACTTGCTGGAAGTGCTGGAACATAAACTTGGTCTTTAACATACCCCCACAAGAAAAAGACACACACAGTAAGGTCCAGGGATCTGGCAGGCCAAGCACAGAGAGCAAGGGTCTTTAGCACCTCTCCTCCCTATCCATCGCTGAGGCACGTTTTCATTCAGATAAGCTCTAACCCCGAGATTTCAATGGGGTGGTGCTCCATCTTGCTGAAAAATGAAGTCATTCGAATCTGCTTGCACCGTGACAATGTCGTTTGTTTTCGCGAACTCAAGCACGCAAAACGCCTTCTGCTGAGGAGTCGCCATTTTGATTGATCTTCCCACAATTCAGCTGCACTGGAAGTTATACTAACGACAGCGGTGAAACTGACACCCAACGAAAATTTGATAACTGCTCTATCAAATAACCACTTATTGAGTCCACTACAATGCTATAGACCTGAAAAAACAGCGTAATGATTTTGGCGTATTCTTTTTGAAACACTCTGTATATTTGCGAACGTGTGACACTGCAGAATCATTAGTGTACAATAATATACATCTTATTACACGGGGGAAGTTTCGACATTGTATCTATATTCTAGCGTACAGTAATTAATATCTAAGGAGTCGGCTAGAACATATCCATGTAGAATATAAACAATTTCATAACCAAGAAATAAACTCGACTAGTTTCGCATCTACCCATTTATTGAGAAAATTAATGACGGTGGAAAAAAGAGTTTTTTTTTTATATATGACACGTTATATAATTTAGGTCTTCATCGTGCTAAAGTTATGTTTACGGTCATCCAGTGAATTTAATTTAGTTTCTTATTCCTTTTATTTGTTTTTTTTTTTTTTTATTACTTTGATGTTAATTATCCCGCATTGTGTTAAAAGAAAATGAAAAGTAAAATGTTCAGTGAAACTGGATGCAAATTTACGGTGGATGATCTAACGATCTATACACTTTCGTTTAGTAAATAGCTTTCTCTTTTAATTAATGTAGCATTTTTATATGAAAATCATAATCACTTTTTATGGCAAGCAACAAATGCATTGAATGTGTTATTTATAAAAGTTCCCTTTTGTGCTTCTTTAATATTTTATTTAAATTCCTAGAGGACTCTCCTGTGTATTCCTTTTAGAAATTATTACAGTTGATATTAGGTTGGTGCAAAAATAATGACGTAATAACGTCGTTTCTTTACATATTTTTTAACGTCAAAAACGACATTATTATGTCATTATTTTTGCACCAACGTAATAGAATCGATTTCTTCTTTAAGATTTTGTTTATTGTTATTTTGTATAGTATTGATTAATTTATTACTTAGAATTAAAACAAATTATGTTAAACTTATATAAATTTCTTTTCATTTGTAGTTATGATAGTTCGTAGTTAGAATTATTCTATAGTTTGCTTCGTTGGCTTTGTCAGAAGCATCCTCTCTTCTATTTTGAAATATTTTACAACCATTGTTTCTCAATGAATATGAGATAATTAATGTATTGGATATGATGTATTTAAGTATTTAATACTTCAATGTATGTTTAATGTATTTCTGCTCTACCTTTAAATATTGAGTGCGATAAATTCTGAAAGTTCTTAAATAGAAACCGGTGTTTTTTTTTTTCAGATTTTATTTTGTTGTTCTGGTGAGAATATATATTTATGAGATCATGTGACGGACACTTAGTATTAGGTTATTTTATGCACGGTGTGATTTTATTTGCCCTGACATTGTATATCGGCGTCATCAATTTCCCAACGCCGTGTTGCATTTTCCCTGTCCTTTTCCTTAAAAAAAGAAATCCATGATAATTGTAATTGTTCTGATGACCTTTCCTCTTTGGTTCGTAGACATTACAGATTTAAGAGCAGTACTTGATTGACAGCTAGGTTACATCATTTTACAATTAAAATGGCTAGATGTAACCGCCAGTTCTATGCTAACAGTTTATTCTCTCTCACTTGTGAAAATCTCTTCCAACTTCTTGCTTTCCAGTCAACGTTGATGTTCAAAAATGTAAATGCAATGTTTTCGTTATCATTTGTCTTTTTAATTTCAGAATTGTATTTCTCTATTTCCTTAAAATTATTTTCATTTTCTCATATTCTTTAACATGCCTCTTCGTGTTTTTATTTTATTGCTTGGGGAAAATTAATAAAATATATTAATGGATCATCATCAGAATATTGGAACTATATATAAATGTTATGCAAAATATTCTGGAAAGGACCACATTCAATAAATTCTTATATCCCTTGTTTATACGATATTAATCAAGAATGACTGTTGTATACTCAGATATAGAACATGCCTCATATGTTGTGCCGGATGTGGATTTTTTAACAAATATATACAATAGAAAAATTAGATTTACAAAATGAATTTCAATCTTCAACGCGCAGAAAATTAGCCATAGTGTCTTCATAATATCACCATGGAAAAGGAAATAGAATAATATCGCCTTATCAGATAAGGGCGTGAAGAGGCTCGTCTCCTCTGTGCTGATACATATAACAGATATGGCTTGATCGTCATCAAGTGAGTGCTCGCCACGAATGTACGATCACAGTTTTGACATGGAATCTGAGGACACTGTATGAATATGGGAAATTTACAAAATTTGAAACGGTAAATTGAAACGCTGCATATTAACGTGTTGGCCATGTATGAAAGAAAATAGAAAAAAAAAACAATAATTATATATGCAAGGTTAGTGAAAAATATGGCAGAAGTCAGGATATTATTAGACAAAACTAAGAAAATTTTATTTTTGCGATCTGGAAACTGCCAACCAAATCTGTGGGAAAGTAAAAGGCGAAGAATTCAATATTTGCTATCACAGACAAAAATTCCCTTACTGTAAACATAACGGAAAAGGAGAATAGAGGAAATACCTGACACTAAAATGATAAAAGAGAAAATAAGAAATTATCATTTTCCTGGGACACATAAATGTATAAGTAAGAAGCAAACAATATAACAAGCCAAGAATTGTCCTGCATTACTAAAATACAAGTCTCGAAAAAAATACTTGCTATGAAGAACAATAATGCGCTTTTGTTTTTGAAAATGTTCGATATTAGAAATAAAAATAGAATACTTAAGATTAAACTAACGTTTTGTAAATATAGTATTGCACTGTAAACTTACACAACGCTGAATATATATTAAATGTAAAGTAAAAGTAAAATTTTCCGTGGAAAATGTGTCTTATATTACACGGAGGTCCGTGTTGCAAAAAGTTTTGGCATTGCTGCATTAGATAACGAAAGGAGTCAGAGAAAACGCTCAAGATAAAGGTTAAAATGTTACCCAAAAAATTCTACAGGAAAACAATTTGGAAACAATTATATACATTAGGTTCAAATAATAGAATTGGAGCATGTCAGTGACTCAAAATGGATTAATGTAATGTAAGTATTAACGAAAAAAAATGTAGGTGTCGACTAATATCTGCAAATAATTATGGATAGAAGAATAAGCCAAGAATAAAAGTTGGATGTAAGAATTTAAACAGCGCATCCATAATAAAGCCAAGAATAAAGAGCAGGAAAGATTTAATGAGAAATATGAAGAGCTTGCAAAACTGAAGGAGACAGATGCAGCAGGTGTGCACCAAAATAAGAACATACAGTAAAAGAGAAATACTAATCTCTAGCAGGATATGGAAATGTAAAGAAAAATACAATTTTAACGGAAAAATTGACTACAATAATGGAATTCATATGTATATTAATATGAGGAGAAATGCCTAAAACAAATAAAATCAGAAATATGCATTAGATTAAAATCTCAGGCCAAGATTGAGTGGAAGACTAGAGCAGGATCAGAAGCAATTATTACTTAGAGCAAAGGAAAACAATGTTTTCCTTTGCTCTAAGTATAGTTATGATCACATAGATTCTGAAATCCCAACCCCATAGCTATCTATCTATCTATCTATCTATATCTATATATATATATATATATATATATATATATATATATATATATATATATATATATATATATATATATATATATATATATCTTTATATTTATATATATATATATATATATATATATATATATATATATATACAGATAGATAAATATACACACACACACGTACACACACACATATACATATATATATATATATATATATATATATATATATATATATATATATTTCAAGTGGCATTTTTATACCCTAAATTACAAGGCCATCCAATTATTAAATGATCTTTTTTTTTCATATTTCCTTTAGTAAAATGCCCTTTGATACAATGTATTATTTACAGTGTTATTCGACGAAATCAATGAGTTTGCCATACCTACCAATTATTTTTCGTTTTGATATTGAGCATAACTAAGAGTTGCTTTGAAAATAAATTGACTTTAAACATTAACAATAGAATCCAAATTAAACTCTATAGTTTCTACAAAATTGTGGATATAATTTATTTTGCAACATAGGCATTTTCTTCCGAGTCTTCCTTTTTAACTCTTATCTATCTATCTATCTATCTATCTATCTATCTATCTATCTATCTAATTCATTCATTCAAAGTTGAAGTATTCACACTCAGGCCATCTGCAATTTCATTTTATCTGAGAAAGAATCCAATCCTTTACGCTGATTATGGTTTAGTACTGTCAGATACTCCGTCATGCGTTTCAATCAGTCTAAATTTAATCAAATCATTCAGTGCGCTGTAATTTATAGCAGTGTCCCTTCGGCGAAATTTGCCGTTACTCCGGGTCGGTGGGTCTTCACCCAATTCAAATCGAAACGCTGCTTTGACCATGGGGATCTTTGAGGAAGATGGTGAAATGCTCGAGTGGCCAGGCTGTGCGGGGGCAAATTGCATACATTTTTCGACCTCCTGGTCATTGCCGGCCTGGTGGATTTGCAAGGTTTTTACAACTCACTTAACCGCTTTGAATTTATGGTTTGCAGGAAATGGGTTTAACGTTGTGCGACTTGCGCAAGCCAGCATCATAAAAGGGAGGAGGAAAAGCGCTAATAGTTTCTCTTACAATTCTGAAAGAAGAGAATAGGATCTTTAAAGAAATACCAAATTGCAGAAATCTATTTCCTCATTTGTTTATTTTGTATTAATTATCCTTCGATTTGCCACGTTGCATTCCTGCAATTTTGTGTTTCCATTGATGTGCATACTTTTTGTTTTCTTTCTTCCTTTATTTAAAAAAAAGCTGCATGCGTTCTGCTTTCTCTATTACATAGACTTTTCCTCTATGTTTAGTATATTCATTCTTGTCTATTCGTGTAAGTTTCTTGGCAACGTTATTTATTTTTCTATTTCTGGATAAAAGAATCTAAATCTCTGAATGTGATAATTTTAGGGAACCAATTTTAGGCCTATGCCCTGGATGTAATAAAACATCCCAACAGTATCGAATAAATATTTCCTTTCTTGTTGGAATAGTGAAATACGCCTTCTAGACGCTAAACTAAGAAATAAGAAATAGGAATATATCATTGAAAACCAAGTGTTTGACCGATGTGCAATATCAATCGCACCAATCGGCAGAGAACAATTTACTTACAGATGTAGCGTAGCTTAATAATAACAGAAATATGGAACTATAGATGTATGCTACAAATATCACAAGCATGAGTTTTCCGTAAGAATAGAAATGGCAGTTATTTTAGAAAGAGTTTGTTGACATTTCTGGAAGACATTTTGAGAAAAGAGGGTTTAGAGAACTGAAAGGAAGATGTGTATGTTTAAACAATTTATCTCTAGCAAGTTTGTGTAAATAGTTATCAGAAAACAGTGTGGCAAGAATAATAAAAGCACAAATCCTATTAAAATATACAAAACATGAGGTTTTATAAAGCCAAGTTCGATGCATCCAGTTAGGATACAACAGAGAAAAAACAGTGATCTTTTTTTTATTTATGTCGGATGTTCGTGCCTTTGTGTTTTATGAATTATATAATTGTGGTTTTTCAAGTTGTACGAAAAGCAATATTTTAATGCATTAACGATATAATTATTTCTGTACGAGAAAACAATGCTTGGCATACAGTATGAATTAATATAAGGTAATTCGATTTATTATGCATTTTACATTCAAATAGACCTACATTAATAGGTTCTTACCATAAACTGTCTTCCACAAATTGTATATAGATAACTTCGAGGTAAATATGTTGCAGAGACAGATGAATTTTTCTTGACATTTTTTTCTAATGATCGTATTGGTATCATTCTATTCGAAATTTGATTCCACCAACTCTACACTAGAGATTTAATCTTGCTACTCAAATATACAGTCAATAAATGTAACTCTAATGCAAATATGACTGATTTCTTTTTGGGTTGATTTTTTCCTGTTCATAAGTTTCAAATACATAATAAATTAAATTCTAGTACTTACATAATGTAAGAAAGAAAGAGAACTAGGTGACCATATAACTCCTTGATAAAACTGAACGTTTCAAAGGCTTCGTTTTTAAAATTTCGGGAAAGGTGTGACATACAAATTTGGACCTATTCTGAAGTTTTAAGAAAGAACGGAATTGTCAAGGAAATAAAATTTATTTGTAGACTAGAAAACTAATTTTTAGATGTTATGTAAAACGGCATAAAAAGAGGTTAGGAAATGAAGTATATGATTCACAAATTCACAGTCATGCAGAAAATCATTAAAAATGAATAAGAAACACGAATCGCTCAACTGTTATTTCAAACAAATGCATGTTTTATATTTTCGTTGTTTCATACTTAAACTTAAAATGCGAATATATATATATATATATATATATATATATATATATATATATGTATATATATATATATGTGTGTGTGTGTTTGTGTGTGTACATATATATATATATATATATATATATATATATATATATATATATATATATATAATAGATAGATAGATTGTTAAAATGTTTTCAAACGCACCAATTAGATAGAAAAAAAATGATCAGAGAAAGAATAGACATTTTATCGGTACTCATTTTTATTGGGAATAATCATGCAGCAAATGATGTCTGGAGTAAATTTTACCGTGGATTATCAAGCAGTAAATGTCTTGATTAACATTTTCTACCTGATGATCTACAGGTTAAACTGCTTTCGTGTTATGCCTTGGATAATTTTAAGTATGTTTCACAGAAATGTTTAAATTTTTGTTCTGCATTTTCTACTATTTCATAGCAGATCAAGATTTTTTTCTATTTCTATAGCTGTTTTTTCTCGAAACCCATTACATCAAGAAATCGATCATATAGTAAATCTCTGGATCGATTTCTTCCATACATATCGTATCACTCCCTTACTTGTCAGTCATTTTATTTACACATTAATTTCACAATGTACAATTTTGTTTATGAATGAAACGATTTTCAATCCTCCTAATGAAGGGTTCACTTGATATGTCTCGTTGGGGCAATCCAGTGATTTGTAGTATATTTCCACTGCCGTTAGACTTACTCAGCGAACTGTCGGTAAATTTCTAAACTTAAACATAACATTGTCAACGCTCATATTACCAAATCTTCCCAGCTACATCTTACCCCGACGTCCCTCAATTTTAAGATGCTTTGTACCAGTCAATAGAAATGAAAATGTTCATTTTCTCAGATATAGCTTGCAATATAACGTTTCATCTCTGAGGAAGCGATAGGAAAATTGTATAAATTATAGCAAAGTCAATTGGATTGCTTCCAGAACAACAATAATGATACAAAAGAAAAAAACGAAAGGAAATGATTTTGAAACATTACAGAGGCCTGCTCAGGCACATTTATTTTTGTTCATCACCTACTTATAGTACAACATAGAGAGTGCGCGTCATTCATTACGGTGAGCAGTCTAGCACGCAAGGGTAGCACGCTCAAAACCTCGGTATAATGACGTGTGATTTCGTGCAAGTGCAAAAACCGAAGGCTACCAAATTTCACTCACAGGGCGTGGTATAGACTTCAGACACTTGGTTATACCTCCACCAGATAGATATCATCAAGGAGTAACTTTCCTGACAAATCGACCATGGTATGATTCGAGTCCGAAAGCGAACTTTCTAACGAATCGGCTATATTAAGAAAACTGTAATAATAGATATATTTTCTTTTAGTAAATTAATGAGAATAATGAAATATTATTACTTAGAGTTATCGGCATAAAATTAAATTAATAAAAGAGCATAATACTTGGTATTATTTCATAGTTTTTCATACACAATGTCACTCCCGAAATTGTCCGAACTAGACACTTCCTATCTGTTCGTATTTTATTCCTTTTGATCTTGTTCTAACATTCCGTCACGCAAACTAGTTAATGAGATTCTTTATTATATCTGGGTTTCATTTACCATCCTGATGTTAGTGTTATATTCTATAGATCACATTTCATTATATATCCTAGAAATGTCCACATTTTCTTATTGAATTGAAGTAAACGTTTTCTTTTAGATGCTATTTTCTTTACTGCCTACTTGGTTTTTACATGCCACATCCGTAGTCTTCTCGGCAACTATCGGCACGTGCACATCTCTGCCTTTTCTTCATTTTTCAGTAAATTGTTAAGAATCTACCACAATATTCGAAGACTTATATCAGTTGAGACTTATTAGCTTTTTTTTTTCCAACAAAATATTCCTGTCATTGTCTGGCTTAGTTTCTGTAAGACATATTTCGCTATTCAAATGCGTTTTTGAATTTTTGTGTCATACTGTTATCTTTTACATCATTAGTTAGCTACTTAATTTTTTTACTTTTGTAGGATTTTAATATCCCTGATACATAACATAAACACATGTGCCGTCTTTTCTTTTCTTTTCTTTTTTTTTGTTGACGGCAATGCATTCCGTCTTTTTACAATTAAATTTTTCTTTGTCTTTCTTAGTATTTACTAAAATATTTTTCTATCTGAATGCAGAGAGTTTACTCCCAGTAATTTCTATTGATTACTCGAATGTGTGATAAATGTAATTCAAGCTTTCCTAGCAAGTAAACGATGTTTTGTGTTGTAACTTCTCAGGTGCTTTCTTAGAATCTATGAAATAAAAGCATCATTTGTTCTGTATATGTATTGCCTACGCAGAAAGCATTTTCGATAGAAATATATCATTCTTTGTTTCAATGTTTTGAACAAAGCCACACTTGCTTTATTTCCAGTCAAATACACGTCGAGATTTTTTTCATTAGTATTCTAAATATATATGTATGTGGCACATGTAGCTGATTGAATGACTGATGGAATTAGCATTCATTTGAACTTTGCTGTTTTTGTATTCCTCTGTAGAAAAGATCTAATGATGGCCAACGGTTTCCTCCTGTTGTCATATATTTATTTCATTACTGTGGTAAAATAAATGAATCCGAAATCTACTTAAGCTCAACTCATATCTGTTAAAATCCCATCTTGTTTTCCTATTTTGTTCTTTTTAATTTGGCCAGTACAATTCTGAACTTATATTATTAAAGATTCTACAGTTTTTTTTATGTATTTTGTGTCCCTCTCGTTAATTATCTTAGAGAAGCTCACCAATGTGTTCTTTCCATAGTTGTACGACAGAGTTTCCAGTAAAAAGAGTTAGATTCAGAAAGAAATTTATTTAACTCTCACGATTAATGCACAAAATGGGCAATCGTCATAGTGTCAAGAGGAATTTAATTCCAAAGGATCAATTTAGTTCTACTTCAATAGATCATTTTCAAGGACATCAAGACGAAAGTTTTACAAGTGACTTAAGAGTATACTCCGTGACATTCAGATCTGGGCATTTAGACTTCCAATGAGATGGACTAATAAGAGCTATCAAAGAAGAAATTTACCGCTTTTTAATGGGCATTCTCTGTTTTGCATGATTTTTTTTTTTTTTTTTTTTTAGATTTTATGCAATTTATCTATGGCATATTTTCTATTTCTTGGTCGCTAACTGAGCTGCTTGCTACCCCTGCTGGTCGCTTACTGAATATTTGTACTTTACCAAAGACATATTACGCGTGTAATAGTTTTGCGTCAACAAGTCCCAGATAGATTTAATGTTAGTTTTACACCATTTATAATATTTCTAATTCATATCTAAATACTTAATCAACACAGTGGTGCTTTGAACAATAAACGTAATAAACAAATTCGGAAAAACAATTTCGTATCCGGTAAATTATTTTAGCTGGAATACTGTAAATTGTCCTTAAGTAATTTGTGATAACAACAACAAAGATGTGTAAGATAGTCCGAATGTATATTGTATAAATGATTACAACTTCTCATATCAGAAATTCAGGCAGACATATTTTGTTTAATTTTCAATCTATATAATCATATTTTTATTTTTTTATTTTTGTTAATTTTGAAGAACGTAAATCACTATCAGTGTGTTTGCACAATACTAAATAGTTGGTTATGTGCTTTTATATTTGATCAAAATTGGGGTCGTTAAAAAAGATAAGTCGTTACATGAGGAGAGGTGCTATTAATGATTAAATTATAAAAATGCGAATATTATATAATTTGAATGTGTAGGGGATTATAAAACATTCTGTATAAACATTTCCATGTTCGTTACTTCTGAAAAAATAGTAAATTGTACATACAAAGGCAGAAATAAATATAAATTCTTGTCACATTACTCACTTGTCTATCAATGAGTCTATATTCATAAGTTTGTCTTTCTATGAAATAAACCAGCATCAAAGATTCAAACGTATATTATTAAATTCTACTGCACGGTTTAGGTTTTCAATCGTAAAGCAAGAAGTATGGATCAAATTATACGACCTCAAGCAAGAAGCACAATTATCACAGTATTTATAGTGCCAAGCAACGTAATGGAATACTAGGGTTTATTCCACCATTCTTAATGTTAGGCTTTAAGGTTGGTGATATTTACCACAATGGCGTAATAGAAAGTCGCACGTTCTAACAACTTCAATAAGGATGTTGGTGTATTTATTGAGTTTGTCAATTTCTTTGACATTGTTATGATGCCTATCAGGAACAGAAATGTCAATTAAGAGTCATTTCTTGCTTTTGTTGATTTTTTGTTTTTGTTATTTTTTTATCAACGGCAGTTATGTCTGGTTTTGTGGCTTCAAGGAAGCGCTCTGTGTGGATGTAGAAATACTGCAATATCTTGACTTGCTTGTTCTCGATCATCTTCTCTCGTTTCTCTTTTCTCTTTCTTTCTTATTTTTTTTATTTCTTTCTTTCTACTGATAAACTGCATTTAATTTGAGGAAATCACTATAACAGTCAGAGTTAGTTTAAAAACAAACACAGAAATAATGTATTTTGTTAGAAAAGACAATTTTTTCTAAATGTACTAAGAAGAAAAATGGACGTTTTAAAAGTTTTTGACATCATATATTTTATCAAATTTTAGTCAATGTCAAAAAATATCTGAAATTAGAAAAACATACGATTTCAAAAAAAAGATGAAATCCATATTTCATAAGCTGCTCAAATATACCAAAGCCCAACCATCTAAAATTATTTTAGAACAAAATTTCATATAGAGTATAAGATTGATAGACCCAACTAATTTAAATATTTTTGACGTTTTTACTTTATATTAGGTAAATTCAAAATTTTAATTTCGAAAATAATGTTGACAAACATACACACTCAAAAAACTTGAAACAATATCTTTTCTCGTAAATTCTATTGATTTTTTTAATTTCAAAAGTGTCATGTTTAATCAAATTTAACTACAAAAACCTTTGGCATTAAGTAGAATTCATGAAATCTACAAAACTTTAGAATAATCATATTTTTTTCATTTTTTGGTTATATTTTTCCCTATTCCCATAAAACTTTAGTAATAGTTTACCGACACTCTTTCCATGAAAGGCATCGAAATATTTCGAAAACGAACAAATAACAATTTCTCCCAAGAAAAATTTAAGTAATACACATATTGTTGCGTACAGCGACATGAATGTATATTCTACCGTTAGCATAAAACTCGTTTTCACCTCTCTGGATAATTTAAAAAGCAGTATGTGGTAGAAGGTTAAAAATGACCGTTAGATGCGATGATCTTAGTGTCATTAGTTAATCTTCGACCACATATCTTTCAGTATATTTTGTATTTTGATTTTTCCAACAAGAAACGAAGTATATCGACATCGCAAAAGAAACATAATTATTATTAAAGAAGAAAAAAACAAGCATAAACATTGAAGTAACTGAAACGTTCTAAAAATCAGGCAAAACTGAAAATGTAAAGCAGGAACGTGACTGTCCAAATGATGTAAAACTGCCGTCGTACACAAATGTAAATATCTAAATGCACGAGTCTAAATACTGCATAGGTAACATCATTTTTTTATTAATTTCTGACTTTGCCAATTATTCAATTTAGGATTTTTGCAATTATTGTCGCCGAATGAATATATGGCTTTGGAGCGTTTTTCCAAACATTCCTGCGAGTGGATGCCTACATATTATATCATCAGCCGTTTTTCGTGTGCAAATCTTCAGTCATGCAAGCTCAGTGACGCGTTTACATAACGAGCTCAGTTACCGTCTTATACTGAATTACACAGTCTGCATCTGGTAATTAGAATGTGTCAACTTTCAGGACCAACAATTGAAGAACCTGGTTTCTCTGCCTCTTACGATTTTAATGTAAGTGCAGTAAATTAGTTAACGCGTAACATCATTTATTAAGAATATGGCATAAATGTTCTGAAATGCTTATAGTGCTTTAGAAATATCTAAGTTGATCTAAACAGGTAAAAAAAAAAAAAAACAGCAACAAGCAAACCATAACATTACATCAAGATTTCAATTCTTGTCTAAGATAATTCTCTTAATTTAAAGAATTTACAAAAGTGAAAAATTTCAAAATCACTATTTGTGACTTTGCGCAATAACAGAGCTGTTAACGTTTTAAACACAAAAACAAAATTTTACTTCGGACAAAGACACTTTTTTTTTTGTTTTAGCCATCATAACCCTGAAGATGATATTGGAATATATTGAAAATACTCGGAAAAATAAAAATGAATAAATACAACCATGGTATCTACTTTGCTCTCTTTAATCATTAAAATCTTAATTGCTAAAATATATTGTTAAAGAAAAAAAAATACAAAGTCTAAGTTGTTTAATCAGATATGCTTTAATGAGATATACATATATGTGCGTGTGTGTGACTTGTGATAGACAGAGGAAACTGTGCATAGTTTACAGCAGATTTACACATTGCTATCATAAGTCTATAATTGAAACACTTTGCCTAGACTCGATTTGCACCCCACTTAACACAGTTATGTGGAGGTTGTGTAGTTGAGTGTAAGAAAAAAATCTTTCAACAGTATATTTTTGTATGTTTTGCGTCATTTTTATCATTTTGAGATTAATTATAATCTTAATATTGTACTTGTTTATTTTATCTTATATTTTATTTTATTTTATCTATCTATTATTTCTCTTATCTTTTCCTTTGTTTTTTCGTGTACCTTTTTAGGTTTTTAAATTCTATATTTTAAATAAAATAAAACAAGAAAATGCAACAAAAACAATATAATCGTGACAAAAACGAAAAATATTTTTAACTCACAATACAATTAAAAAAAAGCAAATATAATAAAATATATATCAAACTGATGAACACTTTCTTCTTATCATTCCATAATAATTAATTAAATTGTCCTGATATTAGATAGGTAGGTGTCGAAATGATTACAAGTCGACTTATATCCAAAATCTGGTTTCCAAAAGCTAATTATAGAATATTGTTTTCATGAAGTGAGTCGGCTCGAGAAGCTTTCAGCATCAAGCACGCATATTTATTTCAACACAGTTCACAATAAAAAAAAAGTAGTTCAGGAGAAAAAAAACAAAAAAAAACTGATAACAATTTCCTTTGGGAAACGCGACAACTACCTTCTCTTAAGTAGAATAACTTCCAACAATTCAGTTAAGGTCAGGTAGTTTAAACCAAGTACAATCCCTGTAAATTCAGTTGCAGCGAAAGGAGGACTGCCGGGTTATCCCTCACTCTATCAGCAGACAAACTGTTATTACCAGTCTTTCTCATTCTCTCTCTCTCTCTCTTTCCACATTGACTCAACTGGCAGTGAGAATTATATGAGAGAGAAAGAGAAGCGCGGCATTTTCCTATTCTTTGAATAGAGCATCTTTAGAACATGTCATTTTGCGTGCAAATGCAATCGGTACAGTACAAAAGGTGTACCCAAGTGCAATGAGCAGCTCGCCAGTTAAGAGAATTGCTATTGTATAGAAATACGATAAATGTTAACCGGAAGATGTTTTCAAGAGAAATATGAATATATTATAAAAGAACAAATTAAAAGTTCAAATTTGTGAATACAATGCAAATAGATTTAGTAAAATTGAACATAAACACCCGGCGACTAATTCCCGTACATTCGACGAAACATGGCTGCATGTGGACCATTATTTTTCTGAATTTATAACAATGCTTTTTATTGATATAATAATAAATTAGTATGCCTTTATATAAAGGCTTACGGGCATATCACCTTATAACACAGGTTCTCGTCTAATCACCGATGTTAAACAACGTCTAGACTGGTAGCTACCTAGATGGATGACCACTTGTAAACACCAGGTGCTGCAAGCTTGGATGTGCGTGTGGTGTAATAGATAATGGCTAGCAATGAAAAATCGGAGAGCGGACTTCGAATTCCGGTTGTGTTTTTTACATTCTTATGCGCAAATACGCTTGGAAAAGATATGCATTCGTCTCTCGTCACTCAGCTATGGACAAATAGCAGGAAAGCCAATCCAGGAGAAGGAAAAAGCCGGAATTCAAACTTACTTGGAGAATGATAACTACGGACGCATTTTAGGCTTGAGCAAGATAAAAAAAAATGCCCTTTCCCACCCAAGGAAGTTTGCAGTTGTATCATTACCTGAGGTGGAAAACGATGTAAACTAATACAGGGCATAGTGTTATGTTGAAGAGAGTCTGCGTTGCAGGAAACAATAAATTGACCAAATTAAACAATTCAGTTTTGCCTGTTATTTAGTAAATTCTTAGAATTTACTGATACCTCATCAGTCTCAAAGGGAGAATCAATCCTGATACAAACAGGCACACATACGCACACACAAAGAGAGAGAGAGAGACATATATATATATATATATATATATATATATATATATATATATATATATATATATATTAGCAAATCAGTACAAACTCACACACATACATACCCCAAAAGCAAACAAACAAAACACACAAACACACACACACACACACACACATATAAATTGAAATTATTATGGAAATCTATATGCATATGAAGGTACCACTATAAACGCACACACAGAAACACACACACACACATATATTGAAATTATTAGGGAAATCTATATGCATATGAAGGTACCACTATATACACAAACACGCACACACACACACACACACACACACACACACACATATATATATATATATATATATATATATATAAACAGTTACATCAATACAGGAATGTAGGACGTCCATGGCTTAGATACAAAGACAAGCTGACGAGTAAATTGTCAGCGGTCAATATAGTTCATAACACCCTCGAGCGGTTAGCCTTCGAGCTGGTAGAGTGGAGATCAAAGTCTTTAGCGTACTCAGCTGTTTTCAATCTGCTAGTTTGATTCGTCTTAGAGAAGCGAGATCAAAATCTAAAAGGTCTGTCAATCTAACAGTGACCTCATCCCAACATCCTTACTCTTGCTGTATATGCAGCCTCTTTTTCAAAACACTAGCGGGTCTTAAGTGCTACTTAAGATTATCGCTCAAAATCCATAGCTGAATCAATTGCTCAATTTGCCAGATACCCATAGGTTGAACCGATATATATGCGTTCTCTAATATTTATAGTACTTTATAGCGTAAAGTATATGATCAAGGAAGATGGAATATACAGACCGGATTTACTTTAAATTATGAAGATAATTTTTTTAATTTTATTTTACCCGGCCTATACCTTATGGAGGTTGTTGATCATGGCTATTCACACTTTCTCCTCATTTGTAGCTTTTAATAACATTTGTCTTTTTACTCTTTCTCCAAAACTTGTTCCGCCATCCATTTCCTCAAGCTCGTCCGGTATATTATGTTGCTGTCCTCTGAAATTCTTACCTTCAATACGCCCTGTAAGTATCATATTTTACAAGGGCACTTTCCTTATTTTGTGCACCAGAAATTTAATCCTACTGTAGGATTAATTGTCGTTTCTTCATCTGTAATGATTTTTGTCCCAACTTCATATGCTGTTCAGATTGTGGTAGCTATTACTGAATCCTGGTAGGATTACTAAATCACACAGTATAGTCTCGCTGTATAGGCTGAAAAGATTTGTGGGCATTCTTGTCTTACATTCATTTCTATTCATTTTCAATATTTGATTAAATTAGCTTCATTATGTTGAAACAAAAGTTTAGAAACCTTAAATCGAACAAAAACCTTTGAGATATAACTCGTTTAAATAATTCACTTTATTGCAGTATTTTCTTTCAGATTTTAGGTTGAAACTAGGTTTAATTTTACAACATTGTTTTAGACGAAACGTTACATTTTGAAAGTGAATACTTGACAAAATTGATTACGAAATGTTAGTGCACTTTGCAGTTAGTATAATGTTTTTCTATTGGGAAATTAATATTACTTTTTAAATTCTTTTCTCGGAGATGTGTATTTTTCACTTCCACATTATAAATATGCTTTGCGTAAGATCATGAGGATTTTCTCGATGGTCTGAAATTACGCTATAAGAATGATCTCTCGAGAAGTTTTGTTAAAGACGATATATAATCTAACAATCTACACAAAGTTGGATTTGTAATCTCACGACAAGTTAATTTCATTGAAATATTTATTTGAAGTATGGAAATAATTGCAAAAAGCCCGAAGTCATTATGCATATTATGCAATATATCGACATTATCGAGAAACAGTCTTAAAAATGTTGTTTTGTTTGTGATTAAATTACGGCCACGTAAAATAGGAAATAAAAATAAAATCAGTGAAGTTTGTTATTGAAGATTATTAATCGATATCCGACATCTATCGATTCTTGCTTTGAAATTGGATTATTTTCAATTATGCATAAAAATGTAATTATGGAACAAAGTCGGCATATTATTTGGAATATGATTGAGTATATTCACATTTGCAATAAAAACAAGTGAACATGTTTTCGGAATTTTAATACACAAAAATCTATATCGACAGAATATAAGTATATTCACCTGGAAGATATGCATGTATGAGGGAAAATACAAAAAGCTACTTGACACTCTAAAGAATAATATCGCATTATATATATATATGTGTGTGTGTGTGTAAATATATATATATGTGTGTGTGTGTGTGTGTGTGTAAATATATATATATATGTGTGTGTGTGTGTAAATATATATATATATATGTGTGTGTGTGTGTAAATATATATATGTGTGTGTGTAAATATATATGTGTGTGTGTAAATATATATATGTGTGTGTAAATATATGTGTGTGTGTGTAAATATATATATATGTGTGTGTGTAAATATATGTATGTGTGTGTGTAAATATATATATATGTGTGTGTGTGTGTGTAAATATATATATATATGTGTGTATGTGTGTGTGTGTGCACACGCGTGTGTGTGCGGAAGAGAGAGACTGTTCATGTTTTATATTTATTCTGACAAATTTTCTAACGTGCCTAATTTAAATCATCATGGTTGAGATCATGCCATTATTTCCAGTTGGCCTAATGTCCTCACTTTTTTCTTATTATCAACCCTACTGGCCATATCTTCCTATCAACTTGCCTTTTTATCCGGTGTGTCGAAATAGCTAAACGTCGGAGAACTTCGTGTTAGAATATTCTTATTCCAATATAAGTGTCTACGGATAAAGCATCTTTTGTACTGCTTAGTTATTGCTAGTCTTATTTTAATTGTGTGTAGTTTACTAATGTCTTGATTTGTAATTATTGTTGGCATAGTAAACATGGGGTCAATAATTGGGTCAAGTAGTACAGATTCAAGTTCAACGGTAAGATTACGACAAATACCAGAGCACTACTATAAATATAAACACATTTCTGTGGTGGAGTAAATAAAAGTATAACTTCAATTTTTTCTGTACAGCTGATGAAGGATATAACGACGGGATAGCAAGATCGAAGAGGGGGGCTCTTAGAATTAAGCAATGTAAACAGCAATTAATTTATTAAGAATTCGAAAGTACGCCATTTTTAAAAAAAAAAAGCATTACATTGTATTCTGTGATGAAATTCATCTTATCATCAAGAAAATGATTAATCAACTGGAAAGGGTCACTATAATTATACGTTGACACAATATATCTACATTATTCAAATTAAACATAATTCAATGAAGACATGCTGAATATACACACACACACACATATAGGCAGCATATTTTCATATATATATATATGTATGCATGTGTGTATGTGTGTATTTGTAAATTTTAAGTGAGGAATAGAGGGGAATAAAGAATGATGAATGTTTGATATGTCAAGATAATTTGCAAAATAACGCATTTGTATTCGTTTTAATTAGCATATTATGGTTGACATAAAAATGAAAATATCTGTGACAAAAGAATTTTACGAATTTAAACGGATATAAATTCAATCAAAAATTATAGAGTAACATGAAAGAGTCACGTGTGCAATTTTATGCAATTTGAAGCTGATCAGCAATTACTTCACCGAGAAAACTTAATTAGAATTTCTCTCTTTGGGTTACTCCATCAACAATGAAAATCTATTTAATGTGTTTGTGAATCTTTCGAATATATATTTATTTTAAACTTGTAGATTCATTTGATAAAGTTCCGTTAATAATGTTGGAATTCAATGAGCGAAGTCAAGAAAGAAACAGTAACAAGACTTCAAAATTGGTAGCTTCCGCTAAAATCAAAGAAGAGTTTGTAGTTCGAACAATACAGAAAAAACGTATTAAAGGAATAAGTTATTTTACAAAATTCCCAGTCATTTTGAATGTTAGGTATGTCATTGTATACACATCACAACTTTTGTTCGTTAAACCATTACATCGTTAACGTCTATCGGTCTGAAGATGTCTCTCAATGGGTTTCTAGTTCTTTCCAAAGATAAAATGTTATTTTAGGACCGGAAGCAGTAGCCCATGACAATACTGAAAGAGTCATTGCATAGTCTTTTGAAGAAAGTAAGAAATAAATGTGTCATGTCTCAGTAGGCGTCAATACTCGTGTTTGGTTGTTTTTGCATTAATTTTAAAGAGCTTGATAATTTTCATATAGATAATATACAAGCACATAAAAACCTCTCTCTCTCTCTCTATTATAGTCCTCTATTACTCACTCTTTCTCTTGTTTTTCTGTTTCTCTTCCTCTCTCTATCTCTCATATATATATATATATATATATATATATATATATATATATATATATATATATATATATAGAGAGAGAGAGAGAGAGAGAGAGAGAGATTAAATAATTACGAATACAAAAATATTGAGTCTCCCATCCCTAGAAAAAATATTTTTCCTGGTTCATGAGGACACATTTCTACTTACAAAGTATTTTGGTTGCTTTTAAGTTTTTGATGAATAGTTTTAGATTGATATAATATGACAGAGGTGGAATGATCTTGATTAGAAAGGGAAGATAGGGATAGACTTGTGTTTAAACTATTTTTAAGGCGTTACGTAAGTTCGAGTGTACTCAGTCAATAGGACAAAAACATTGACATCTTAAATAAGTTTTCAGACAGAAAAAGAAACGAAGAAAAAAGAAAGAACAATGAAAAAGTTATGCAGTTGATAGGAAAGGTGAAAGAAAGAGCAAGTTATCACATGCAGGCATAACGCGTTGACACTTGAAAGACATGCATCAATATACTTCATATTTGACACATAAACTAATAAAGATTACCAGCAAAGTAGGAATAAAATAATATTGAATATATTAATGATATTATTAATTTTGTTTAATAAAATTTGTAGTTAATACAGGACAAAATATTAAACATTATTAACAGTATAAAAAAATTAAAATTTAAAAAAAGTAACTTATAAAAATTAGTAATATTATTAATAACAACAATTATATAAAGGCTAAAAAATTAATTTAAATTTGAAATTTAAAAATTTTAAATATAAATATAAATTTATAAATGATACTGAAAAATATATATAAATTTAATAAACAAATGATTTTCTACTACTATAATGTTGGTGCAAAAATAATGTCATTTTCTCACATATGTTACTATGCGAGAAAACGACATTATTTTAATGTCAAAAATTATTTGACATTATTTTAATTCCAAAATTATGTCGTTTTCTCACATAGTAACATATGTGAGAAAACGACATTATTTTTGCACCAACCTAATACAACTACTACAATTACAACTTCACCCATTACTAATAACAATAATATAAAAATAAAAAGTAAAATATAAAAAAATACAAGTAATAATAAATAAATAAATAAATAAAAATATAAAATAATAATGTTGCTTGGTAAATATTTTTGCTGAGCTTATTCTGATAGATCATTCAACAAACTAAATGAAAAACTTAAATATATACACTCATATACATACAAATACATATTCACATACACATATTTACATACATATAATGATATTAGCCAGAACATAGAATATTACAGAGATTATATTTAAAATAATCACATATACATCTTAAATATGTAATTATATACATACACATATACATAAATATATACAAATTCACATATCTACATCTATTTACGTATGCATACATCTACATATATACATATATATATATATATATATATATATATAAGTTACTCATACACATACACACAACACAGACAAAAATGATTAATGATAGTATCACACATCTATACGTACACACACACACATATATATATATATATATACATATATATATATATATAAATTCATATAAACATATATACACACTCATACATATTTGCATACATATATATATATATATATATATATATATATACGCATATACATAAATATATATATATATATATATACATACGTATACACATACGCGAATATACCATCCACACACACACACACACACCTATATATATATATATATATATATATATATATATATATATATATATATATATATATATATATCATAAAATAAACACATAAATATTTTACACATACATAGTTTAACCTAAGTCCATAAACCGACATATATATGAGGTATTATTGATGATTTAATATCCCTTACTTTCCATGGGCAAATCTTCCAAAAATTTATTTATGTATAATTGGTTATTCTTAACCGGTTTTTACGTCTTCATTTGAAGAGGATTTCATTAAAGTGATTGTGTAATTCATCAGGTCTATTGTATTTGATTATTACTATTTTTCCTTTAATGCAGGCGTCCTATCTTCAAAGTTTTATCTGTTGTATGCCTAGAAATAATTTTCTATTTCAACGCCGGATTGAAGCCTTTTTCCATAATAGCCCAATAATATTTCGATAGTGGGGTTTGATTCGTGTGATATACGTTATTGAAGGAATGGCGCTGGTTGAAATAGTGTTGCTTCTAATTCCCAGCGGATATTCCAATATAAACATTTTTCAAGCTTATATTTTCTCTCTCTCTTTCTCTCTCTCTTTCTCTCGATATACATATATATATATATATATATATATATATATATATATATATATATATATATATATATATATATATACAGAATGATAATTTACTGCCGAGGCAGACAAATGTTATGGCAAAATGACTTCGATGTTCTGGTCACCTTGTCTACTTGGAAGACACACGCATGCCCAAGCAGGTTATTTATGTGGAGATATCATGGCGAAAACGAGCGCAGTGTAAGTCCCACAATCACCTTAAAGACAATCTGAGGACACACGCAGAAAGTCCCACCGATATTGATACAGAAGAAAGAGTCATATCAAATAAGCCAATACGGAAACATCTGATTGTCATTGTCTGATGAATCAACATTGCATTTTGTCTCAAGAATTACTCTAAATATTGCATGAGTCGTAAACTGAAAGCCACCATTCCTATTTGCTCCCTGTATCAATGAATTCTCTCTTTCTTTCTCTTGTTCTTTCGCTCTCACTTTCCCCCTCTCTCTGTTTATATTTTGTATAGTTCTTTCACCAGAAGCAAGGGGATATTGCCACAAGGACGAATGTGTTTTCAGGGAGTGAATTTAGTTGCGAGTATTGGAAAAATTTCAGTTTTCAATAAGGCCAGGATTCACGTTCCATTTAAAACTTTGAAGATTACAGGTGCGATGGAAACACGAAATGGTAAGGGATTCCACAGGTGAGAATTACAAGAAGAGCAACTGTTCGAATATATGTGGTTGTTACCAAAATTAAAACGTTCAGACCTAGTTACTTATCTAATAGATGACTAAAATTCATGTAGTCTAGATACCAGGAAAAAAGTTCGTCAGAACATTTTTCATTTAAATATTTATAGAAAATACAGAGGTAATTCAATTTACGTTGAGGAGAACGTGACATATATTTTAAAATTTTGTCAAGAATATAGAGATACGAGCACCAGACCAAATTTGGCAACAGTATTCAGTCCAAGAATGACTGGAAGTTTTATAAATATACATGATTCACGCTGACGAAAAAAAAATTTGTCACGATACAATGAACAGGAGACTTAGCAATAGATTAAATATAGTTGCCCCGCTTCATGTCGATGGAAAACATGAGGCCAAAAGGCATACTGTGTTGCTCTCCTGAAGTTTACTATCAGAGATATTGATGGCAGGCAAAAGAAGTTGTTTTGGAAGCGTTAAAAATCACCTCGTGTTCTATTTTTAATATGTAGCTACAATTCGTTCAAAATGAATGCGGAACTTATGTAAAATGTTATGCCCGACTTGCCGAATCATATTTTAGGATGAAGAAAGGCGGTTGCTATTTTAGAGGTAAATGTGGACAACAAGAAACAAATAAAATATGGCAAAAGAAGAATTCCCGATTGTTCAATGGACGGCGATAAACATGATGTGCCATCAAACAAAGGCACAAAGCAAATAAGGTAAAAATAAATAAGGCATTCTTTCCAGGTCAGTGGATTAAAAAGTGTGTTAGTCTGTAAATCCGTTCAGTGACAGTATGCAAATCGTGTTGCTCGTGGCATATTATTATTGGTTGCGAATAATCTCTAAAAATCTGTTTGTGGACATATAATAAGGTGATGGAGGTTATTGGCAGGTTTTAATTTCTTTTGGGAAAAGGCAAGTAAATTTGGTTAAACATAAGTGAAAATAAATATATTAAAAAAAAAAGAAATGTCCCATGGGTAATATCTTCAAGTTGTGCAAATCTTATTTATTTGAAGATGTCAGTGAACATAAACTTCTCTCCAATTTGCTGTTGATATCAAGTATTTAGCATTCTGAATTTAGCAAAATTATTATTGGAAATATATCAAGAGGCCGTAATGTGTGTGTGCATGTGTGTGGCTGTGTGTGTAGCAGGAAAGCTGTATCTGTTTTTATATTGTGGTAACGCGAGAGTAAAACTAGAGCATGATGATTCGGCTACGAAATGATAACATTCTTTCGGATCCATATATGATTTTGGAATTGTTTAAAATGCTGTATCTGTTACCTCAGTATTAATATTATGAATTCAGTATATATTTCGTCTTTACACCTGATATGTAGGGAGATATGTTTAGAGAATAATAATTAGGAAGCGGGTTTAAGTAATTTTACGCAGTATTTCAACATTTCTCATACTGAGGCATCTCGAACATTAAAATAGCAGCTCCCTAGCTGAAGCAAGAAAAGAAGACAGGATGTACTATTGACCCTCGCCCTCAACCAAATCGATTTCAAGAAGGCCAACAGCTAGGTTAACAGGTAGAACAATAGGCGTATCCGTAGTAACGCACGTAACTTTCCCTCTGAAATTATTCCGGGCTGCAGAAAATCAAGTGTAATATAATCACGGTACATTTCATCCTATAATAACTCAATGTATAGAACGAAGCGTAGACAGCAAAAATGTGTACTGCGTTAACATGGACTGCTGGATCTACAGATGCCTAGAAAAAGCCGCAAAATTATTATTAGTTTATTTTTCAGGTATAAGTGAGCGTGACCCTAAATAAATATTCAGGAACTTTAATAACCATTCGAATCTCGCGTAATTACTTAACTCTGATTGGGTCTTTTGTGATTGATTAACTGCAGCAGGATCTTGTGACTACTTAAGCAAAAGGTTATTGGCACGCAACTTTCGAATTTTTTTCTGCTCTTCTCATATGACTAAACAACTCATTGATTTTGAGTGTCAAAAATTCGTACTATCCTGAGAAGAACAGCCGACGTAAGGAATGTCGAAGTGTACAGAAATTGTTCCTGTATTTTTAATTCACATATGTTGTCACCATTTTTTGTCTTGCATCTTTCTGAATTTCCAGTATTTTTACTGGGTAGGTTGTAGGTTACTTGTAGGACTATCGGAACAATTGATCAATTACACATGGAATTCTGCGTGTTTGTCTCTAATCATGCCTTTTGATGATCAGCAGGAAGACCAAACTGCTCATTATAATTTTCCGCAACGTGTTTAGCTTCTGTATTTGTGGGTATTAGTGTCATTTCCGTTGACTAAGCACTTATATAAGGGCATTGGTTGCTATAATTTAAAAAAAAAGATCTCTCGCAAATCGTGTTTATGGAGAGAAAGTCGAAAAGCTATATGTAAATCAAGATAAATACTCAACAGCTTTTGCTGTTCGGTAGATGAAATGTCTTTGTTTTTGCGCTCATCAGACATTTTATATTTAAAATCTATCTATCTATCTATCTATCTATCTATATATATATATATATATATATATATATATATATATATATATATATATATATATATATATATATATATATATATTATATTATATTATTGGTTAAGATAGAGAGACATCTGACACGTCGTTAAAGCCGTATTTTCGTGTATAGTTAGCTAGCTTAAAGGATAATGGTATGTTGGTCCGCAGGATGGAATACGCTATCTGTTTGGATATCAACATAGCTGTAAATATGTGTGTATTATGGTTCAAGAATAAGACATCAGTATTTTTATTTAGCATTAGTTTATAAGTTTAAATATATTTTATTTTACTATCCGTGCATGTAGTGAACAGTATATAGGACCCGCTTTCCTTCAGGCTTAATGTAAGGTAATTTGAAAATCGTATTCAGAATGCTCTAATATCATTTTATCTCAATATATATATATATATATATATATATATATATATATATATATATATATATATATATATATAATGAAATCGGAATCTGTGAAGGTCAATCGACCAGGTGTTAATCTGTTAAGAGTGAACCGCCGCAGGTTGGTGGCAATAGAAAAAATCGATTTCAATTCACTCTCCTAAAAAAAGTATTCCTCATATAACAAGTATGATGCTAGATCCATTGCCTAATTGATCCGTTATTGAATGTAGAACTGCACAATTTATTTGAATGTCAAAACCAGTAAATATAGATAACCAATGCATCTCATACGTATACACACGCGCACGCGCACCCCCATATATATAAGTATGTATGAGTGTGTGTTTGCGCATGTGTGCGTGATTATTTTGGGGATTATCTGTTATATAAATATATATATATATATATATATATATATATATATATATATATATATATAGTTTTCGACAAAAATATTGACAAATTTAGTTAGTGTAATTTACTTTGTCCGTATTTTTGATTTAATTTTCCCGACTACGAAGTTGCGTGTTGTAGATCTACTTTTCAAGGATCTAATATTATCTGACACTAATAAAGACAATATTTCCACACGTTTCATTAATAGATATAATTTTCATTTGACAGTATGAATATAATAGCGTTTTCTAAATTCTTTCCTTTGCTAAGGACATTTTCTTTTGTCAACATTAGTTCCTTTGTTTTAATAAATTCATTTCGTTTTTGCCTTGACAATGTTCACATTGGACGAAACGCGTCGTCTCATATTACAGTTTGCCTATTGTCTCATATATATATATATATATATATATATATATATATATATATATATATATATATATATATATAAACAAGGATAAATTTTAACACACCACTCCAAAGAAAAGAACCGGTGGTAGTATAGTCTGTAAAGAATACATTGAATTAAAATTAAATATGTAAAAACAAGTTAAAACAGCCAATCCAAATAAAAAACAATGTAAATAAACAAAAAACAAACCACTGCTGCCAAAATAACTGTTTGATTAGACTACACCAATCAATCCAAAAATCGAAATCGAAAATAATAAAATACAATTATATAAAATAAAATAAATAAAAATGAACAAGATGAACATAAATTAATGCAAATAAATGAACACTAAATAAATTAACATACCACTCCACCAACATAACCGTTAGAATAGTCTGACAACAATGCACCACTGACCCTTATATGTATAAATATTCGAGAAAAATTCAACACGTGTCTCCTAATTTTTGTTTCACATGTAACAGTCTCTACTGATTGTTGATTCAATATTCACTTTTATATTTACATATTCTCTCTCTCTCTCTGATATTGAGCAATTTATCCCATAAATATAGCACACATTGGGCGGCATTTTCTCTTGCTCCTGGATAGGGCTCTTGATTGGGCAACCGGCTTGATCAGGAGTTTGAGAGTGCCTAAGACTTTAAATATTCTCAGTATTGGAAGCTCTCTTCGCTACCGTTTGGTCTGGGTTTTAATTTTCATGGCACTTTATTTTCCTCGCTTCAGCCCTAGCTCTTTTAATTGCAATCTGGTCCTCTGTTGGCGGAGTTTTTTTTTTTTTTTTTAGTTTTTTTTTGTGAGACATACTGCTGCACTATGCGAAAGGCAACAGTTAACTACAGAATAACACAAAATCAATCGCTGCATTTAAATATTTTATAAATTTAAAATCTGATTTATGCAGTCCCTTACTTTTCATGCAAATAATTATTTTTATTTTATGGGTGATTTTCGCTGGATATTCTGTAAATAATTTAGATGATACTCAAATGTATCTTCGAATTGTAAAAATTGTTATGGTACAATCAAATTCGTCTCAAAAATTGCTTGAAAAATTAACCGAAAACAATCGCTGTAATAACAACTAGGGAATCGAAAATTTCAGGATGGCGGGCACGAATCCGGACATGAATGTTCTTAATTTATTCACGGAGTCGGCCTGATACCAAATTGTTATGATATGTTGTGCTACAGCCTCTTGGAGTAAGGTTGAAAAAGTATGACACACTGACACACCAACAATCGATTTTATTTATATAGAAGATGAGATATTTAAGAATATAGAGTTATGTCCATTTGACTGTAAAAGCGCGACAGTGACACTGACATTTTCATTTAGTACATAAAAGATGAGGTATTTAAATTTTAGAGAGTTGTGTCTTTTTAATTGAAAAAGTGTGGCACACATACATTTTCGCATTTATTATATAGAAGAGATATTGAAAGTTAGAGCGTTGTGTCAATTTAATAAAAAAATATACGTGCATAGATATTTTTTTGTCTTGATGATTTTGGCAAAGATTTACAATGTCTGTTGTACATAATAAATACCGGAACGAAAACACTATTTAACAATTACAATTTGTTTTCTCGATAAAGTGATGGGGCTCTTGCTTGTCAGCATAAATATTGCGGTAGGACATTGTTTGTATGATGCAAGAAATATCAATTCTATTGTTGAATTGCTTAATACAGGAAAATGAAAAACATCTAAAGCTACTCATTCCCATATATACAAAATTAAAGCATGTAGCAAGAAATATAAAAGTGAGTGTCCTCCCCTAAAAGTAAGACTGCGCGAACATTGAAATGCCGGAAGAAGTGGGTGAGACTATTAAATAAAGCAGGGATGAACATGTATTGAAGAAAACAGTTAATCGTCATTACTTCGATATTTTAGGTGTTTTGTCAGAGTTTAATATTGTGAACTTAAAAATATTGTAATTTATTGGAACTCGCAAATATCAAATTATGAGAAATGCGAAGTATTCATGATCATAAATCATAATCATTTACTGTATGCCTTCAATTATTTGGGCCAAATCCCTGGATTACTTCAAACAACACTTTTATCCACAGGACCATGAGTTATGAGGCCAGTAACTGGCCACAGTAAAGGTGAGCAAATCTTGGAGATTTGAGTTAATAAAATGAAATCGAAACTGAGATATCCAGAAAAAAAACATGGCACAAGGAACTAGAAAAAAATACCCCATTGGAGGAAATAAAGTTTTTCAGTTCGAAATTTCCAGCGTATATCACCTGAAGAAGGCCGGAGCGTACAACGTTCTAAAGGTGCTGAATAAAGAATAAAGACGTGAATAACAGTCCGAACAATGTATATAGTGTAAATGCTGAATTAAGCTGTGTAGAACAGTAATGTTCTAAGGTGTTTCTCTGTTGATGAAAATAAAGTTTATTAATTTAATGCTACACTTATTCATCTACTTAGAAAAACAAACAAATGATAAAAGGAAGCGTATAAAAGTACGTATATTTGGCTTCTTCAAATTTGATACACAAAACTAAAACTAGTCCGACACTTTATATAGATTTAGTTTTGAAACACAGACGAATATGCACAGACTCTGAACATACAATTGAATTATGGTCTCCTTCAGATTGCAACCCGCAAATACAAAGGCGAGCACTGTAAATTTGTGCTTTGATTTATTTCTATAAAGTTGTCAAAGTATGCACGCATCTTCTGTGTTTCGTGAGTATTGCATGAATTGAACCAACATTTGTCTTGGAAATATTTTTTCGTTGCTCAGATCTATCTGTCTGTGTCTGTGTCTCTGTCTCTCTTTGTCTCTCTCTCAATATATATATATATATATATATATATATATATATATATATATATATATTAAGATAGATAGATAGATAATTAATTTCTATGATCAAAGGTTTTTGGGGTTTTCAGTGTAGGTACGCATCATGTTATTTTCCGTGTTCGTGTAAATCCATCTGATAAATTTGTTGCAGACACCTGTTAAGTTACATTTAGTGTTTTTTCGAAACCCAGCGAGACAACTTCCAACAACATTTCTGAGGCGATAATAGATATAGATTCTCAGAGTGAATCAGGAAAACCTGATGACATCAGGCTAATACAGTCATCTACAATTTAAGAACATCCTTTTAGAGTCTCATTGACACAAATGTCACTTATTGTTGATTTTTGGCTTCCAAAAGTATGTGGGTTACCCACTTGCTCAGAATGTGCGCTTTCCCTATGCGGTGCGATTGAAGTCTGTTTCATCCGAAATCTGTAAGTGTTTGTAAAATCACCACAGGTTCGACTCTTGACCTCCCCGATGGCCGCCATCATGTTTTGAAAGAGACCGATCTTCCGTCTTGAAATTCTGTGGCTGCGGACAGGTTTATGTTAAAGTCATAAACCTGATAATCCTGAACGAGCCCTTTCGACACCACCATGTTTACCTACTGCTATGATGTTTATGCATAAACACACCTACATTACTCCCCGATTCCTACTACCACTGATTTCTGGGCATGTGACGCGCTCATTTGCATATCAGTGATCCCTTTTTACCGCACAACATAAAAAAAAAACGGCAAGGAGTTTTTTGTTACCTTCCGCACACACACACATACACACACACACACACACACACACATATATATATATATATATTCCTGTTTAAAAATATTGGAACAGCAATATCAGTTACTTTGTTTTGCTGCTCAGTGAATACATTTCGGTTTAACTGTTTTGTACGTTTCTAGGTGGGGTTCTCCCTTCAGTCTCCTCTTCAAGTAATGATTGAAGTAACCATTCCAAAAAGTTCCACCTTTTTCACCCGATGAAGGCCCGATTTTGGTGGTTGGATAGTTTAGGTTATTGCCCTGCTACATGATAAACTTCCACCCGATTAGTTTCGATGCATTTCTTTGTAAACTGCCAGAAAAATGTTTCTGTAGACTTCTGAAATAATTCTGCTTCTAGGATTATTATTTACATCATCAATACTTATAAATAAGCCTGCTTATTATTTACATCATCAATACATATAAATAAGCCTGCTTATTATTTACATCATCAATACATATAAATAAGCCTGCTCTAGAAGCAACAATAATTCTCAAGCCAATACACTGCCTCTATCAGAAGGTGACGTACAAGGTCCATAATCCCCCTTCAACCAGTGAACGTAGTAACAAACATCAGTTAATAGCAGATTAGTGCGTCTAAGGTGTCCGTACTTGACAAAAGCTTCAACCTCACTACAACCATCAGGCGGATACCATCTTTGAACATGATTCCTCGAAGAAATAGCCTTAAATGTCCCTAAGAGCCGGGCGTTTGATGGAAAATGTGGCTGATACTGAAGAAATCTATGCCGCCCAAATCAAACATCACAATACTGAAGAGGGTGGAAATCAGACTTTACAGAGGAATGAAAACATCATACTTCCCGCTGACAAAGTCAATGCAAGTATAGTTATTGACAACTTGGAAAATAAAGGAAAACTGGAAGACCTCATTCGAACTGGTAGCTACAGGGAAATAAAAAAAAATCTAACAATGAAAACAGAACGAAAAATGTCGCAAAGCGCATATCTCACGTAAGATATACAGTCAGTTGTCGCAGCGTTACACCATGCTATCTCACCTACACATTCTCCCCCAAATTTACAAAAGATATTCTACCCAGGCTGATTTTTATCTGCCAAGTCAGGAAAGTTACCTTCATATGTCCGAGACTTAGACAACTTTGTGGAAATAATCAAAGATTCTCCCATCCAATCCAATCAGATGGTTAGCCTGGACGTGGTGGCTTTGTTCACCAAGGAATCCACGAAGGCGGCACTATCCGTAGACAATGAGAAACTTGCTTCAGACTCATCCCTGGGAGAACAGACCAGTATGCCAATAGATAACATGATGCAGATGCTGGCTATTTGTTCACAAACAACATACTTTGGATTGGGAACAGGCTCGTATCGACACGCATTTCTGGATGTAATAATATCTCGAGCAAAGCATGGGTGCAAGATATCCGTATACCGCAATCCAACATTCACCAGGTAACACCTCAACGTCCACTCTCACAACCGATACAGTGTAAAGAAAAGGATTGTTCGCGGCTTACAAAAAATAGCAAAAGTCATAAGTAGCGACCTACAGACATTTGAACAAAAAAAGGTCAGTATAAAGAGTACGCTACAAGTACTCTAGGTACATGGCAGCATCTCCGACAGACTAGAAGGGTATAAGAGGATAACAACACTCAGAAAATAGCTTTCGTCTGCCTAATCTATGTGAAGGAATTATGGGACAATATGCATAATGTCTGTGGTATACATAGCATCAGGATGACCTTCAAAAGTGATTCAACACTTCGTGGACACCTCTTCAGAGTAAAAACCTACATAGAGAAGAACATGACTAAGGAAGGTTTGTACGCCATCCAATGCAACTGTAGTAATATATATATATATATATATATATATATAAACGCGCGCGCGCACACACACACACACTCTGTCACACACACACACATATATATGTGTGTGTGTGTGTGTGTGTGTGTAGGAGAGACAGGCCGCCCCATCAATGTAAACCTGAAAGAACATCCTAAGGCCGTAACACGAGGGGAAACAGAAAAATCAGGCTTAGCTGACCATTTGGAAATTGAGATCACTGCCCCCCATTGTGTGATGAGGTTGAAATAAGAGACAGAGAACATTACTAAGAAATAAAAAAAATATTTAAGGAATCAGCACATATGCTAAGTTAGACAAAGCGTAGAAATGAATAAAATATGGGGATATGGGGAGCTATAGAAAAGCAATAAAAACAACAAAGCTGCAATATGAGCTTTTGTTTAAAAAAGGGTTTCTGAGATATTAGGGTTATAAATCCCCAAAATTCTCATACTAGGACGAGTGGATTAAAGCGTTGGTTGGGTCCAGTGACGTGACCCAAAGAGTTGTGAATTCAATACCTGGATACTGCAGCTGTGAAAAAAAACTAAAAAAAACAAAACTTGGAGGGTTAAGTTAAAGGGAGATAAATGAGACATCCGGAAGAAGCGTGGCATGTGGAACTAAAACAATTTACCCTGGTAAACGAAAAAAAAAGTTCAGTGCGATATTCCAATCACCTGAAGAAGCCCATAACGTAAACGGTTGAAACATCGTGTATATCACAATAATGATAAGGACAACAGTCCGAACAATGTAAATTCTTATATTTGCATTATTTCAATAGGCCTAAGTGTCTTGTAAACGTTACCCGACATTCAACGTTTTAGCTAATTTTAATACTTTTTTGCTTGTATAAGTTCTCTAGTCTTTTCTTGACGTTAACACTGTACATTGTCTTTCGACTCTTCATATACAATGCATATATAATTTGCAAATAAAATCAAAGATTTGCGAAAAGAAATCATCAGACCTGATTTGAAATCATTACATGGTTAAAAATAATTATTTTTTTTTTATAAAATTTATTATTCAAAAGTAAAATATAGTTATTTTTGTATTAATTGCTTTAACTTGTCAATTATCACGGAATTATTCGGTATATTTTTCACTAAAATTCCGCAGGTCGTGATGCAAAAAAAACTCAACGGACCATCAAATATATATATATATATATATATATATATATATATATATATATATATTGTGGCCAAGAAATATAATAATCGTTTGGTGCAATGGCCGGTTCTTAAGGTAGACAGAATAGACTAGACGAACCGAGTTAAAAAAAACGATTTATGACACGTTGCTACTACGGGCCAAATAAATGCAGAACAATTTTTTCATAGGATATTAAGAATTCTAACGAATTCACCATACGCAGAATGTTACCTTTCTTCTAAGCAGTTTGGCTTTTGGGTCGATTTTCGAGATTTATTCTTTTAATCCACAAGAATTTCCATTGAACATTGCTGTGAGTAAACAATCACCCAATGGAACGGTAATAAGGATGAGACATTCATCTTTACTGTTGGCTTTCCAAAAGGGAATATACTTATGATTCAAACTAATATTTAATTAATTTAAGGCATGCGACATAAATTCATTTTTCGTAAAATAGTTAAATGACTTATCTTGATTATCTATAAAGCCAAATCAGGGATATAAATTTGAATGGAAGTAATTATCTCGTGAATCTAAGCAATATCTCTCAAATTGCAAATTTTGGTCTTTTTATCTTTTCAAAGTTAGCTGATTTAAAAAATAATAATTATCGGAGAAACATATATCGAGCTCAAGTAATGAAATACATTTTATGTGAAGGATTTCAGTAACTGCTGTTTATTCGTTTAATATTATTTAATCAAATTTGTCATAAAATGGAGAACTTCTAAAAGATGCATTGTTAAAAGTATGTGTAAAAAATTACATTTATAAGCGCTTTATCGTGTGTGCACATTGGTGAAATAATTAATAACATGATCTTATATGATTATTTTAGCTGACACATTTGTTAGTTTCTGCTAAAATTATATATGAATTCTTATTTAATTCGTATTTACCGAATCTATATTTATTTGATATGTTATTTATAATATCAAATATTTCCGTGACGCATTGAAACTATTTACAAAAATTTATTTTCTCTAAAAAAGAAATATGAAGTGCGATTGTGTTGCAGTATAATTTTAAGTAGACGTGTGTTGGTGAAAGATGCTTAAATGTCTTCGTATGAGTGCAGAAGGCGATTATCTTCTTTTAGTGGAGATAAGGCACATGGGTCAAGTGAATGCCCCTCATTGACACCCCTTCATATAGTGACGAATGTCGCCAGTATTTCAGTCAATAAGCTGAATCTTGTCAAGACACACGCGTTTCTTCGTCCTATCAGCCCGGGGCAACTAGCTGTCAAATGATACAGTTTAAAATCCATGGTACCATTTCCCTGTGAGAATACAAATTTCCCAGATATAGAAAGAAGATACAGCTCGGATTCCTCACTTTCGGTTCAAATTCCCGTTTGTGAAATATGTTTTCACCTGGGACATGGTAGATGAATCCGGCCAATTTGAGTCAGGAAATCTTAAGCATGGCTTCAGCAAACACATTGGTATCCCCTTATTATATGTAAGCCCCTTCTTTTTTTGCCTTTGCACTCTGTGTTGCTGCATAGATATATGTGGTAAATTATTCTCCGTGTGTGCCACGTGTATATATGTATACAAGAAAAAAAACGGAGATTCTTATTTAAAATAGATTAATTTCGTTCCATGCAATTTGTTGAAATAATGTAGAATTCGAAAATTGTCTTCGTGTCTGTCTATAGCTTTGAGAACATCCTGTGAAGTCTTTTTTTAAGATTTACGAATGCAATAAATGTTCATGTAACCGTCTGTGGCATATAGTTCCAATAACAATTGAATAACAACATATATTTATTCCAAGTAATAGGATCTACCTTATATCACGTTATTAAATCTCTTCATTGCAATCAACATTTAACTTAATTTTTAAATTGGATATAAAGCGCTGATCAATGAAAATTGATAACATCATGTGTCGGTAAGAAAGCGGCTATCATCAGTTTATTGACCTAAGGTAATAATGCGGACAGTGATTTCAAATCAGTAGCATCTCTAAAATATTAAATGTTCATATGGCAAACATCGTCGTCATTTTGAAATTATATTAATTAAGCAATTAATACAATTAAATTGAGGATTTTGCCTTTTCAAATAACAATCGTTTGAATTTTGTTGTCAGAGAAAGGAGCTAAAGCGTAGAAGTTTAAAAGCCTCATGAGAAATTTAAATAAAGATTTAACTGATATTGAGAAATATTAGTTTGAAGACGTATTGACACATAAATAAAATAAAAAAACAGCGTTACAATCATTATTGCTATTTTATCAGTACATCAGCTTAAAGTAAATTTCTGATGCACATAGACTCAACATATTTGAAAAAGATCGATCATCATTGAGTGTCCCATACTTGCGGTCTTAACTAGGCATAATTGTAAAAAAAGGGGGACTTCAAAATGGTGAAATAGTTACCAAACATGTCTCGCTAAATCAATTACAAGTGAGTAGTGAGTGCTTCATACATTCTGGCTTGTACCACATCTTACGCTTACTAAATCTCTGGCCACTTTGATGGGGTTTAATGGTTAGTGTGCACCAATATTTTGTCCTTCTGCCACAACTAAGCTATACTTAGTAAATCACTTTATTTGGACGAATATATATATATATATATATATATATATATATATATATATATATATATATATATATATATATACATGTCTTGAATTGCATTGAGTTAATCTAATAAGTCTCATAATTTATTTTCACAAAAATATGCAGGCAGTTAAACTTTTTTTGTTTATATATATATATATATATATATATATATATATATATATATATATATATATATATACATATATATATTTAAGAGTAAATGCTCTGTTTTTTAATTCAACAGTATTAGTTACATTTACCGACCGGAATTATATGTTGTCGTTGTTTACGTTAAAATACATTTCGTGAGTAGATATGATCGAATGAGAAAAATCGACGAAGCTCTGTGTTTATAAACAGCAATTATGACTTTGCTAAACAGACGCGTCTTTGTGGCGAAATGGATCATGTCAAATGATGGTGTCCATTAATGATTATCAAACATTGAGACATGTAAATGTAATTAATACTTTTAATTTTTAAAAAAGAGCATTTACTTGAATAAATTATGTCTATGAAAATAAAACATGAAAAATATGGAAAATATATTAAAACATATATGTGTGAGTGTGTGTATGTGTGTGTGTGTATTTGTGTGTGCGCGTGTGTGTGTTTGCTTGGATGCGTGTGAGTAACTGGGAAAGATTAAGGTTTACACATTTTACTAAAAAAAAACCTGTGTACGAAATCATCACAACAATGTGGATATTCTATCATTTTAAATATACATATGCTGACTATAATGATGCCGAACTTGTGACATTTTGCATACACTCATATCAGCTTGTTTTTAATTATTGCATTGTATATTTCCAGGTAAAATGTTATCTGTCTTTTCAAAGAAAACTTTTCATTCTTTTGGTCAAAGAACTAATCAACATTAGATTTATCGCCACCATCATTTCTGTTGTGGTGTCCTTCCTCTAAAGTGTCTAGGTTGGACTCTTTCGCCTACTATAAGATTAGTAAGGTAGAAGGCCCTGGGGAAAAAGTCGAATAGATTGAACGCTGGGTCAACCAAAACACACTCACTAGTCGTATAATATTATTCTGTTGTACTTACTTTTAATATATGATATATCTGTAACACGTGTTTTGTTATTTCTTTAACCATTTCCTTTGTTACAACAATGTCGATTCTGATTCCCAGGCAATTATTTATTTTTACATGTCGCGGAAGAGAGGAAATCAAGTCAACAGAACACGGCGTATGATCAACAAGTTCAAAGCCATAGTCACCCAGAACAGCCATTGGAACCATGAACTTACTTCCTGGAACATAGATGGAACAAGACCATTTTCGTCGTTTTTCCTCAGCATTTGGGCTCGATAGCTTGTTGTAAATGCCTAGTTCGTATAGGCCAATCCATTGATGATGTGGCCCTTTGAAAATACAACAAACAATACCATTTGCATCCCAAAACCTGAAGCCATCACCTTTTCTGTAGGTAAACTCTTTTGGATCAGGTGAGGTGTGGTGCTTCCATTTCATGTATTGGTTCTTTCTATGTTAATAAAAGTGGTGAACACTTCTCTCATCTTGGATTAGGAAACGTTTAAATAAACAAACGGGATCTGCCTCAAACAACGTCTGAGTTTCCCGTGATGGGGTCAGCATGGTGCGCTTTTGATCAGGTGTCGAAAGATGTGAAACCCATCGACTAGACACCTTTGTCATCCCGAGTTAATTGTGTAGAATTTTCTCAAATCTGACACGGTGTATCCTAAGAATTTGCTTATTGATTTATAGTCATGCGACTGTCATTCATCAGCGTCTACTGAATAGCAGCAAAGTTTTCCTCGGTGGTAGCAGGACTTCCAAACGATGGGTCATATTCAAGACTCTCCCACACCCCCATAACTTCTGCTGCCGACTTTAATATTATTACTAAATCTTTGGCATACCCTAATATAGCAAACATGTCAGCACGAATGTCATTGAGGGATAAAATCTTTCTCAGTAGGTATGTGTTGAAATCTCAAATCCAAATTGTGTCCATATTCATTTAAAGTTCCTACTTGTTATTTTGAAGTCTTCTTTGAACAGTCAGATATCAGTTTACTTTGAAAGCCACGGTATATTTTTCTTCAGAAAGAATTATTAATACATTGAGGATTCCTCAGCAGTATCATGACCTCTTTATAATCTCCACCTGAACCTTTCAAACTATCTCGTATACCATCTCTCGTACGTTTTCTCTAATTGTGTTTTTCTTGAGTTTATTTGGAATAAAGATTTTCTACGCAACAGAAAGGACAGCTCATATTCATTTTACAGAGATTTGACAAATGTTTGCAATAGAACAATATAACTGAAATCATCACAAGTTTTATGAGAAAGCAATTTCATCATGTTGTATTAAATTTGCTGATCATACACATGTCATGATTTAATCCAACACAAGGTCAACTTTTAAACTTTGAATTTATATAATGTAAATATAGAGTTCAGAAGATTAAAAATTCTAGAGTTGATGAAGAATAACTTATAATTAGGCTGGCGTTTTAATAATGAATTGGTGGATCTGGATAACATATCTCAACACGTGTACTTCTGATATAAGATGATGAAAAACAATGTAGACTGGGTGAAATTGTGTGGAAAAGAAAAGAAAATATAGATATCAAACTGCATTACTTAAAACATCCGGAATGATAAACAAAAAGTTTTAAAATAGGAGTCCAAATAATTTTAAAGAAAAACTCGGCAATTTGCAATATTAATATTTTTAAATGTTAGTAATGTTAATTATATAAATGTATTCCATTTATATGAATATCATCCTTAAAATATTTTAAAATAATGTAGAAAAATAAACTACAATTTCGAATGTAAGAAATAATTCTAAAATGAATTGTTCTGAATATTAAGTGGAAAATCTTACAAAGAAATCAAACACGGGTAATATTTGCTAAAATTACTTTATGAAAGTCTGTTAATTTAACGGAGTTTCTGAAAGACAGTCGAAAAGTAAATAATTTTAAATAAGAATAAAAAATAATCTTGAGTCTGGCATAAAATATATTTGATATTAGCTTCATAAGCCACATTCTGTTTCGTACATATATTTAATAAACGTACTGAATTTTCACGTTCCGAAATCATTGGAAAACATCTGGTTGAAAATTAGAAGATGATCCACGTCTCAACTTTTACATTCGTTTATAAATATGAACAAATATTAACGCATCCTTTCCATAAATAATCTAATTCTTTGTATCATATATATATATATATATATATATATATATATATATATATATATATATATATATATATATATATATATATATATATATATATATATATATATATATATTTGTGTATGTGTGTCTGTGTATGCCTAAATACACATATACCTACGTTTGGTATATGGGATATACATATTTATTAATATATATTTCTTAACTCTAATCATATTGAGCAATATTATGTCTACACCTTTTGGCTAAATTTGGTAATTATTTATTTGCTTACCAACGTATGTATGACACCAAGCGTGTATACGGTCACTAATATCTAGTTATTCCATTTCCCTAACAATATACCTATCTATTTTTCTCTCTCTCTCTCTATCTATCTATCTATCTATCTATCTATCTATCTCTCTCTCTATATATATATATAATCCCTGTTTTAGAAAAGTTTACTTCTATGCGAACGCCTATACTTTTTAATGTTCGCCTGTATTAATTTAATTGACGTAAAACCATTTCATTTCTTTATTCTCCACGCCAGAATCTGTCTGGTTTATGCTTACACAATATGTCTGTATGGTCTAATAAAAATGGTTTATGCAATTTCAATTTCATGATGCCATAAACCAGTTATGTCTATTTTATATTTTCTCCTGAGATTGAACATTGTAATTGCATAAATATTTCTCTTCACATTGTCTTCTCATATCATAATTTCGTTACACTATCAATATTTTGATTTTGATGCCACACCACATTGCTCTGATTTACTATTATTCAGAAATCCGTTTCTGTTTTAATATTTTGTCCGCATATATGTCCAATATATTTCTGTTGTCATAAGTTAGGTTTCTGTATGTTTTGTTATTACAGTTTATTAAAAAAATACCTTTACTTCTATGTTTCTATCATAGTTTGTATAAACATTGATATGTGTTTTTAAACAATATAAATTTGTATTATTTTATTTTAATGAATATAGTTCAAATGATATTATTTTATCGAACAAAAACATCAGTAATTAATATATTACAATTCGTTTGCTAAACGCTGATGTGTGTTGAAATGCTCACAGTATTATTGAAGTTATATGTAACGGTTTTTCGTTAAAGTTTCGATAAATTCGATGAAATTTGAATCAGATGATTTTTCGTAAAATACATTGACAAAAACCCTTCTTCCCGGTTTAATTAGTTATTTAATTTAATTTAATTATGTAGGATATATTGGCAAGTAATATTTTGGAAGATTTTTTTTTTTAAATCGAAGAATAAACTCTTAGGATTACTTAATATTGAGAATAAAACACACAACTGGTCATGATTAAATATTTCCTTATAAAGCTAAATTCCAATGTTTTGAAGCATTTAGAATTGATATTTGATTTTACTTCAACAGATCAATATAACAAGAAACTTTCGTGGATATATATCATTTCAAATTTCAAATAAAATTCTCACTTGATCAATTTGAGCAAAAACTCTAGCGTCGCGGCACCACACGCTCCATAACTCTTATGGTCCGTATCCTTGTACCAGGGTGATAGTCCAAGGTAGAACTAATAAAGAAGAACTCGAACACGGATATGGAATAATACAGATATATTACAAACAGGAATATATACAGAGAAGTAGAAAGTGTTAGTACGAACAATCAAGTTTAGTAGTAATTGTCTAAACGCGACAGACTGACTGAACGCGACAGACTGCCTCTGACTCTAAAGACTGACGTGCTCACTCGCTCTGACTGACTGACAGACTCCTGACGGACTTCACCCCAGACTTCAGACTGAACGCCAGACTTCAGACGGAACCGTGTTTAATCACCCTTCCACGAGGGTATCATGTGGCACAAGACCGGTTTAACGTGGAATCTTCGACCCGTGGGCTCGGCCAAAAATGTGCTCTTTGAACCGGTATAAACGGGTTCAGGTTCGGTTTACCTCCCCGAAAGAGATTCCGCCCTTCGGCGTAGCCTCGTTCGAGATCCTCCCCGACAGAAGGCAGAGTTCAACCGATCAGCCGGTCGTCCGACTTCAGACTGAACAGTATTTAGACATCTCCCCACGAGGGCATCATGTGGCATAAGGCCGGTTTAACGTGGGATCTCTGAGCCCGTGGGATCTCTGAGCCCGTGGGCTCGGTGAAAAATATGCCCTTTGAACCCGTATATACGGGTTCAGGGTCAGTTTACCTCCCCGAAAGACATTCCGCCTTCCGGCGTAGACTAGTTCGGGTTCCTCCCCGCCAGAATGCTGAGAGTTCAACCGATCAGCCGATCAGCCGGTCGCCCGACTTCGGACTGAACAGTATTTAGTCACACCACACTCACGAGGGCATCATGTGGTACAAGGCCGGTTTAACGTGGGATCTCCGAACCCGTGGGTTCGGCCAAACATATGCCCTTTGAACCCGTATAAACGGGTCAGGCTCGGTTTACCTCCCCGAAAGCGACCCCGCCCATCGGCGTAGTCTTATTCGGGTTCCTCCCCGCCCGAAGGGAGAGATTTTAACCGATCAGCCGGTCGCCCGACTTCGGACTGAACGGTATTTAGTCATCCCCCACGAGGGCAACATGTGGCACAAGGCCGGTTTAACGTGGGGTTTCCGAGCCCGTGGGCTCGGGCAAAAATATGCCCTTTGAAACCTTATAAACGGGTTCAGGGTCGGTCTACCCCCCCCCCCCGAAAGAGACTCCGCACTTCGGCGTACCCTCCTTCGGGTTCCTCCACGCCCGTAGGCAGAGAGTTCAACCGATCAGCCGGTCGCCCGACTTCGGACTGAACTCCCTGCTTCCTCTTGAGGCGCAGTATTTATTACGTATGGAATAGTTCAATAACATATATTCAACTGTCGATAAGTAGTTTAATTTGAAAAAAAAAATCTTTCATATTTCGTCTTAGTATTTTAATATGTATGGGAAAAATTGTACCCTGAAGATGACAAACTGAAATTTTCGAAAGTACTTGGCATGTATCTTCAATTTGACAACAACTCGAATATTGGTATCTTATTTTTCAAGGAATTGATAGTAAGTTCAGGATTCCTTAAGTCCTGTTAGCGATGTGACTTCGTCATTAATCAAATTAACATTACCATTTCTTTGTAATTTTTTTCTTTATGATATAAATTATAAGCTTAGGTACCTCCACGAGGTCGCTAAAAAAGAGTATAGCATGATGAAAAAGACGCCAAACTTGACGAAAACAAAATTTTATCGTCTAAATGTTTGTTATTATTAAGAAAAAGGTCAAAGTATTTTGGGGCTATTTTTTTCCCCTTTTTTAATCGTTCCTAGCACGTCCGAAATTTTCGTTAAAAATCTATTTTTTTTTGAGTCAGCAAAATTGACCATTTTTTTCCATTTAAAAAAAAAAACTGGAAATCTCAATTTGAAATTCTTTTAAATATCAATTATCTTTTTTTCAAAACTTATTTTAAGAAAATCAGAAATTATAATGTTTATTTAAAATATTTTGAACCAAACTTAACTTAGCTTTTGTGCCAAAAAGATGTATTTAAAAATAAAACAAAGCAGGTCATAAACTTTCGCCTCTCTTGACAGGTGATGAATGACATATTTATGAATTCCATGAGGCTAATTTGTTCTACGGAAGGAGAAAAGTGAAATAATTTACATTTAAGTGAACAAATTATTTAACTCGTTATTTTTAGCGAAAACTTTCAGCGATCTTATTTTTTTTTTTTTTTTTTACTTAGCTTTCACCTTTACGTTTATGATGCTTTATGGAAAATATATTATAAAGAAATTAAAATAAGACTGTTAAGAGTGACATTAAATTTCATATTTCCTAAGAAATGTATCTAATTAATTTACAGCTACCTTTCTTATGATATTTTATCAGAACTGTACATAAAATACTATAATTTTATGTACATCTATTACATTTTACTGTTATTTGTATTTGCATTCATTTTATTATTAATTTTCATATTTCATTTATGGAAAAAGGTCATAACTGAGAATAATATAAAAATAAGATCATATAAATTTCATAAGATGATACTTGTAGGTACCTTTTTCAGTTAAAATTGAAAAATCAAATTAACTTCCCCACACCTGTTTCGCAAACGTAACGGCGTTAACAGCGGAGAACAATGCTTAACTCAAATAACGCAACTTAATTATATTTTGGTTGTTCTTCCGTACTTTATAATTACAACCCGGTTATAAGCACAAAATTACATTTCTTAATTACTGTGGAACTTCCCAATTAGTCAAAATGATACAATTTACAACGCGCTAAAAAAAGATCTATCTCATAAGGACACTTAGGAAAGCCGGTGGGGCTTTTAACTAATTTTATAATATTTTAACAACTTAAATGTAAAATCTATTATAATTTATGAAATAACAAATAATTGTATTAAAAATTCATTTTTCATCGAAAAATATTTTTTGCTTTCAGAAAATATTGTCCATATTCTTAAAAACAACTAGAAGCAAATAAAACAAAATTGAAATTAAATAATATCTTTGTTTTATTGAGTTGTGTATGTTACAATTCAAAGCTGATTTTCAGGTACATTGGCTCCAATTAAAGACAAATAAAAACATCATTTGCATTCCTCAAAGCCCTGTGCTTTTAATCACTAAAGCCGATGTGATCGAATTTCTAGCGTCTTCATAAAATTAGTAATGGTGGGGTAATAAATATTTAAAAAATATTTCTACCATGACGTTAATAAAAAAAAACATATTTATAATAATTTCGATCATCTGTGAATAGTTCCTGAAAGGTTCATTAACATCCGACAATTATTTCTATTTTCGCACGATTTTTCAATTTAATGTGTAACATACCAAAAAAACATGCTAAAAATTGTCTGTTATTTACTAGTTCCGCTGATACAAGTAGAAACAAGGTTTTTTTAATCAAAATTTCGAATGTTCTAAAAAGAAGAAAAAATTTGTTAAAATAATTAAAAAAAACTTTGGTCTTTCCTCTTAATAATAACATAAGCATTTAGACAATAAAATTTTTTTTCGGCAAGGTAAGCGTCTTTTTCATTAAGCTATGCTCTTTTGTTAGCGATTTCGTGGAGGTACCTATATAAACTGCACACTCCAATATATATACATATATATATACATATATATATACATATATATATATATATATATATATATATATATATATATATATATATATATATATATATATATATATATGTGTGTGTGTGTGTGTGTGTGTATGTGTAACGTTATACTTTAAATAAATGATGATAATGATAATATTTCGTGACGAAAACACAATTATTGTCTGCAGATTTCCAATTCTGTCTGTTCGCCCTGAGCATTGAAAATTAAACAAAAATAAATACAATTATGAATTTTAGCTATAAGGAAAAAAAGGTGTTTCAAACAAAAAAATAATCTTCAAAGTTGACAACATTTAATCGAATAAAATTTTTATATTATTTCTTTTTACAAAATATTGACTGACCTTCCATCATAATTTGTGTAAAGTATATTTTTAGGTAAATATTCGTATACGAAATACAGTATCTAAGAAAATATATAACGAGATCTATTTTTGAGTTAAATAAATATATCAGTAATATCTTTTGTGATATATATTAGCTCATAATACATTCACAATAGGGCAATTTAACCATGCAATAACGATGATCAAATACCCTATATTTTAAAACTTAATCTAGTAATCTTAATATAGATAATTTAATAGCAAATAATTAACCTTTGCTTAGCTTGGTTGCATGCCGCAGTTTTGATGCAACCTCCAATAACTGAACAGAATTCTCAATATTATTTTTCAAACGGTGAATATAGTGAACAATTATCCAAACCAGATAGTACCCTATTAATATATTATTAAGATATTACAAAGTTATAATTTTAGTAAAGTAAGGATCCAGTTTATTATTTTGTTTTGTTGATATGAATCATGTTTTAATGTTGTAAAGATTAATGCTGCAATCAGGTTAGATGATCTCTACAAGTCGAAAATAAAAAATGAATTAAAACAATGTTTGTCAGTTATTTACTAGGATGTTAGGAATAGATCGTTAACAAAATGGCCAATTAATATTGAATGATTTTCTATACTTCATTTATGGTGGTTTTAAACGTTAATTAGAGTATATAGACTATTTTTCATTGTCCTTCTTTAAGCTTGTATCTACTCTATAAATGTTGCCCAAAATGGACTTGAATTTATGCATCTCTCTCTCGTTAGATTATTTTGATACTGGAGAGATGTCAGTGGACATAAATAATGTTTTCGTGTAAAACGGGAATGTCTCGGGTGAAGATGTTGAATTAACGGAGGGTTTTAAGAAGAGAGAAAAAGAATTGAACAACGTGTAACAGTAATTTAACTGAGGGTATATAGAAGAGAAGTGTGTAAATTACTCCTTGGAGTAATTAGTAACACGTTTCTTTATCATCACTTAGTTGCGTCTCTGTCTTCGTGCAGAGTGCGCTCAGGGCTTACTCTGTCAAAGGACAGAGTTGCAACTGAAGAAAATTATACTGACAGGTGTCCAGTCATGGGGAACAGCTACCCTAGGCCACGCCCTCTCATGGAACAAGAGAGAGGGATCGGCGCTCGCAAAGAGGCCAGAGCAGCCGACGGTTGCGGCGGCTGTGGGCTATTTTTGTTTCTTGCCTAGGTGTTCGCGCTCGGGTACCCACCTAGAAAAATGACCTTGTGTCACATCTCGTCTCAGTAGGGAGTCAATGTAACTCCCATGTATACAGAAGAGTAATTTATCTCTAATCGTCTGTTTATGAATATTAATTGTACATTATATAAAATACAGGAAAATAACTTGGTAAACATCATACTCCCAGGTTAATATCTAAGATAAATAGGCAATTTTGAAAACCTAATTAAGTTTGGGAAATATATTGGAATAATACAGTAGTGGCCATAATATAAGGAACGGAAACAACAAAGACATAAATATGCGTATTACTTAAAAAGTAATGCATGATTAGCAATGAAATGTTTACCGAATAAAGATTAGGGCATAAATATCTTAGAAAGTTACAAACATTTACATAATAGTTTTTTTTTTAAATAAAGTTTAAATGGAAGAAAGGAAATAAGCTACTGAACAAAAGTTAAGGACCGATGTTAATAATTTGCATAATTTTTAATTTACATTGTTAAATGCTCGATGGAGCTTTTCAACAATAAGTAAAATTTCATTTATCATTAGGACTTTATTTTTAAGCGATATGGAAAATTCTACACGCAAAACTCTCTTTTGAAGAAAAATAACTAATTATCGCTAACTATCAAGAAAAAAAGTCAATTTCAGAAATTTTTGATATTGTTCATAGGTCTAAAAGTGCTGTTCATCGTGTAATTAGTAGGTATAAAACCGATAAAACGTTAGATGCAAAACCAAAAAGGAGCAGACCTCCAAAAACATCGCAAAGAGAAGATCGAAGAATTGTTAGAATATCTACAAAAAACCGGTTTGAAACTGCTACATCAAGTGCCCGTAAATTTAATGAAGAGACAGGTAATAAGATCTCAAGGAAAACGGTTGCTCGCAGGTTAAAAAATGCAGGATTGCATGCCCGTATTCCAGCTTCGATGCCTCTCATTTCAAAGTGAAACCAAAGGGCACGCCTGGAATATGCGAGAGAACATGTTTGGACTGACACACAATTTCATTTCAGTGACGAGTCCATGTTTACTATATTTGGCTCTGAGGGCAAAACTTACGTACGTCGTAGAACAGGTGAAAGACTGTCTTCTCAATGTGTCAAGAAAACGTTAAGTTTGGTAGCGGCAGTGTGATGGTGTGGGGAATGATTTTCATCAGCAGGTTGGCCCTATCATCCGCGTACATAGCAATATCAATGCTGAAATTTACAAAAGGCTTCTTCAGCAGCATATGGTACCAATATTACACCATAATCTTTATGAATCTCCTACTTTTATGCAGGACAATGCACCTTGCCACAAGGCTCAGAAGGTTATGGCTTTATTTGAAGAAGAAGGAATCGCCCTAATGAAGTGTCCAGCTCAGAGCCCCGATCTGAATCCAATAGAAAATGTTTGGAAGATAATTAGAGAAAGCTCTCAGAAAAGAAATCCGAAAAACCAGGATCACCTATGGGAGTTATTGAAAGACGAATGGGAGGGAATTACTGCTGATGTTTACAAGAAATTAATTAGATCATGTGGTTGACGATGCAGAGAAGTCATTGAAAATAAGAGGATGTTTACCAAATATTAAATTGTGTTGATATTTTGTTCACAATCACGTATTAAGAAGATCGTCCGTTAACTTTTGTCGAGTAGCTTATTTCCTTTGTTCCATTTAATCTTTATTTAAAAAAAAAAACAAACTATTATGTAAATATTTCTAACTTTGTATAATATTTATACATTACACCCTAATCTTTATTCGGTAAAAAATTTCATTGCTAATAATGCATTACTTTTTAAGTATAATACACATATTTATGTCTTTGTTGTTTCCGTTACTTATATTATGGCCGCTACTGTATATATATTTGGTACAAAGCCCCTGTATAAGGATAGAAAATAAATTGTCAATGTACACAAAAAATAGAGGTGGGTGTAATACAAGGATGAGTAAAGTGTTCTGAACTGCTGTGTAATATCAATCCTAATTTATGCCTGTGAACCCTAGACAATTTCCAGGTAGATGAAGTCGAGACTTAATATAACATGTAATATATGCAGAAAAAACTCTGGAAAAATTATGTACAGATCATGTAGGAAACAAAGACTGTATAAGGAATGGTATGATGAAGAAAGAGATATTAGAAAATTGTGGAAATTTCAAAATAATCTGAAGGCAAGAGGGGTAGATTGAACCATGGGGTAACACGTAAATGGACGGCTAAACAGCCGAATGAGGTGGATCGTAAAAAGATAGATATTGATAAGAAATACAAAAGATTTAATAGGCTATAATCCCCATGTCTTAAAGCAACACGGCACATGGACTTAGAAATACTGATAAAAAATCGGTATATGATCAGTCAAGTTTTGTAAGCTAAGATGCACCGGCAGTTCATCAACAAATAAATGGATAAACAAACAATGTATATCAACCCCTATTTTGTTGCTTTAGTCAACTAAGAAATCTTATGTGACTCACTAGAAAACAACAAACAACCAATATTCTTATGTCACCTGTGTTTTCCTTTATTTTATTTTTAGATTTTCTTAATAGTTTAACAGGTTGAATATTTTCCTTGGATTTCAACTTCTTACAAAACAATTGCATATATCTTAAGAAGTATTCCGTACATACCACAGAATTTGTGTAAAACTGATTATTATTATTATTATTATTATTATTATTATTATTATTATTATTATTATTATTTCCTTTGATTAGTGTGGTGTATACATTTACCTTCGGGTCTCACGCAGTGACCTAAGGTCACAAATGGCATCATGACATTTCCCAGAGGGAATTTTATAAAAGAAACCATTAAACCACACAGATTTTACATTGATAAAACACTTCGTAGTTTTCAAAATTCTCGGATCTTTGGTTTTCTAAATAATTTTCTTACCACAAATGTACAATAGTTCTATGATGTTTTCCCAGTCTTTGATAATTGCTCTGATTTGAAAGTTGTTTAAGTTTACAATTTAGTGAGCCGTATCTATGGGAAACAGTAAAGGATAAAATGTTTACCGCTAAAAATACCTCGGCGATTGACTACGATTCACTTTACTGGCAGGTTAATTTTAAAAATCCGGAGTCATAAATTGTATCATATAAAATTAGCTAACCAATCCAGTTTATTGCACTATTATCCTTGTGTTTATTTCTTCTTTTTTTTTCGTGATATTTTAATCAGTAGAGAGCGAAATAATTTATCCCTTGTTTCCTCGCCTGTATTATATTTGTACTTCATTTATGTTCCTATGGAATTGATATTTGTCCATTCAATGATTAAAAGATGATTTCTTCAGTGTTGCTATCATTTTGGATGAAAGCAAACTTACAGTTAACCAATTTTTCTTTAGGTGGATTGGTTTATACCTATTTTGTATTTTTTCCGTATAAAGTTCCCAGATGACCCTGCCTACTGTAGAAAGAATTATCTTACTGTTTTGGCTAGTATGTGCCCCGAAATCTAACATTTCTTATATTTGTGCCTTTTGCTGGACTTCGATCTCTGTATTTTCGAGATCTGTTTCTCTTCTCTTATTTCCAAAGCTATTTTACTTATGCTTATTTCCCACTTTATTCCTACACATTTACTATAATCAATAGAAAAAAACTTAGAGGACAACGTTTACATGCATTATTAATTTATTGGATCTACAAACGCATTCATATGTTTCGTTGCGGCTTTCAGTATTTCTCAATTGATTTCCTTTCATGGATATTAGTGTTTTCTTCTTTCTTTTCATCGATATTTTTTGTTTGCATTTCACCAATGTTTTATGCAAATGAAGAAAACAATTAAGTGCTATTTTCTTCTTTATATTTTTGACTCGGCAGACATTTCGGTGCAGTAGATGAATAAGTAATTTTGTCTCCCTCGTTTTTTTTGTTTTTTCTTTTGAGACATTCTTCAATGTACAGGTACATTTTAAAATTATCCTATTCCCCTCATTTAATGTCCACACGAGTAGTAACTATATGCTTAAATAACAAGTAATTTCTATTAGCCATAGCACTACTTGGGGCTCTAGCTGTTTTCAGCAACGAAGTCGTTTGTGAAGAACCAAATCCTACTCTAATTCTAGTTCCATCAGTATTTTCTCTTGACATTGCAGGTAGGTTCTTAATATCTCACTAAAGACGGATAGGATTAAATATTTCAAACATACGGCTATATATCAACCACGAGATTTTGTTTTATAGAATGTAATTCTTCCTGTTATTTTCCGTGTCCCTTCTGATCTAGGTTGGTCATAACCGGTCACATCTTCAATCTTCTTGTTTACCTAAACAATACCTGTTTTTTTGAATTCATTCTTGTCCCAACTCTGCCACAGTTTCAGTCCAAATTCATTACTTAGCTTAGTCATTGCTTCTTTCTACCTCTTTTTTCAGTTGGATTATCAACTGTCCTGGATTGGTTTTAAACATATTCCATTTCTGAAATATTTTGTACATTTTTATCACGAACAAAAAAAGAATTAAAAAATTGTTACCAATAAGCTAGAAAACACATGATAATCGTGTGCAGCTCTATATCTCACAAACTGTCAACTCAGAGCAGGTTTAAATAAAGAAGTGTAAGATAACTAGTCACTATCAAGGCATTAGAATAATAGACAATAGAAAATAAACAATTCTTTTCAAAGCTAAAATAAGAAAACAAATTAAGAATGAACTGGAACCTAGGAAAACAGCGGGAATTCGAAAATGTAAAGAAGAGTGATTGTATAGGAGTTGAAGGAATTAGAGAAATATTTAAATGGACAATACACCTGAGAAATTATGTAGGGAGAGAATTGTGGCTATTAACAGCAACAGAAAACCGAGGCATAAAAGCAACTGTGATTCACCTTTATCACAAAGATGTAAAGAAATACGCTTCCTTGTATATTTAACGCGCTTCAGTAGTATCGTCTAATAACTATTACGAATACTAATCAAACTATTGGGTTTCTTCGAATACAAAGCTATTTACGTTGCACTCGGCCGTCTACTACGTTACTTTAGGTAATTCTCTTTTCAAATTTACAGTTATTTTAATAATGAAGTTCATAAGGTTTTTTCAGATTTTGACATCAAATCGCATCCTTATCCAGCATTGTAGACAATCATTTTTTTGTTCTATTATCGCCTCTGGCATAGTTTTTGGGTTTTAACTCTAGTCTGATGTTATCGAAGTCTTAATAGATTACTCATTCTTTTCGGTTGCGTGTATCATTTCTATTCGAAGATATATGACAATTCAGTTGTTTTTTATCTCTTAGGATAATTTGCATTATTGATAAGTTGTTTTTTTTTTTCTATCAGTCAGTGTTTGATCGACATACTTTCTCTTTAGTGTATTATGCAGTGTTTTTTTGCGTCATGCATTCAACGATTTTTGCTTCTTCAGGCCTTCGGGGATATGTTATGATCGTGTCTCTAACCGATTGACCTAGAAGCCATTTAGGCCACAATGAGCAACTGCTTTCTTTTTAAAGATATATATTTTCCTTATGGCCTCCAGTTTTATTTCACTTTCCGTTTCTCCTTTGATCGCTTATCATTCGATTTCCTCAGCCATTCCATGTTTCTATTGTATTTCAATTTCTTTTACGACAGCTTAGTGATTCTTTCGTTTTCTCCATATTCTTTTTTTTTTTTTTTGCATTATCAAGAGAATCTGCACACAGTGTTTCGGAATATTGGTTTTATTTTACATTATACTGAATAATGTGAATGTATCCTTGGAATCTTCCTACTATGGTCAACATTTTTGAGTTGCTTCTCCTAATTTTGTTGTATGAGTATTTCCCAGCAGGTGGTATTTTAGCCATTTAACAACCTTTCTTAATTTTATATATTCTCATTATATATTTTATACAACGTACATTTTTTTTATTTACCTCTCCATTCTAATCTCTCATACACTTTGTGTATTTTTGCATCTAAAGTATGTTTCTTCAGAATTCTCATATTTGTCAACAGCTCTTTTTTTTGCTGTTCTTGATGTTTTGCAATCATTGAAATTTCAATTAATTTTAATTATCTACGAGGTAGATTAAGTGAAAACATATATCACGAGATCTCTTCCGCTTCCATTTATTTTGTAATTCTTCTCAGTGAATCTGCAAGAAGACTTATTTCGATTTGTTCTTGAATTCTCTGGTCTTACAATGTTAATGCAAATATATTCAGAGATATTCCCTCCCACGCGTCATGAAAGACAAGTGAAATTTATTAATATTATTATTCTTATTATTAATACAAATTTAATTGTCAATGAATTATCATATATAGATATGAAACATAGGGCACGATATTCACAGTATACAGACAGTCGACTCTTTCTCATTCGCCTAATAGTTCATTGTCAAAGAAGGAAGTTTCTTCAGAACATTTATTTCTCTGCACGGATTCCTAAGACCTGAACCGCTGCAAGTGTAGAGGCAACTTTTATCTATCAGATATATCCACATAATCATCATTTTACACCCTTTATGCTTTTACAACAATCTCATTTAATAACCTGTAACTTGTTTGTTTCGCCAGCCTTCTATTGGGTGGGAAATATAAAAAAAATCTTTAAGATTACTCCCGAACTTCGATATCATACATGTATTATCACAGAAATTATGGATCAGATAAAAATAAGATAAAAATAAATTTAGATAAAAATAAATTTATTCATGAGATTGTTGCAGTATATTAGATAATATATTATTTCTCAAACATTTTATAATATAACGATTTGTATCTATTAAAATGTTTTAAAACTATGACTGAATTACGATTCTTTTCATAATCGAATCAATATGTCTACAATGTAAATATCTATTTACTTTTGTTCAGAAGAGATATTAATTTGGTTGAAGAAGAATAGACTTAAGAGAGAGTAAACAAAGAAATTGAAATAAATGTTATTACTGAAACTACTAACTTTGGACTGATGGATCTCTAACTGAATTTTCATTGAGATTTTTACTATTCCTTTATTTATTTAATAGCCATGAATTTAAAAAGAAAAAGACATTTCTTAAAGAACTAAGTTTATTACATAATACATTACTTTAATAATATGTTATATCAACAGTTTTTATGCAAAAAAGGAGATACATTGCGTGTTTGCGTAAATTCAAATTTAAAATTTTTAAAAAATTATTCGTCTTTCGAACATGCGGATTCGAACGATATAAATTATAAATAATTAATTATAATATTAAAAGCAACAGTAATAAAATAAAGAATTCTTAACACAATTTTACATCAACACCAAGAGAAAGCAAATTTAATAAAGCTTTAACGTTCAGACAGTAATTTGCTTCTGAAGATTGTGTTTGCATGAAACTGCTCGAGGTGCTATCGGTATGGATATTAAGTATATTCACTAATAAATAATTAATAGCTCTGTTATATGTTATTGAGCACTGTTTTTATAACAACGCAGAAAAAATATATGAACATGCAAATATATGTCGGTATAGATATGTTTTTTTTTATATCCATATCTATCTGGAGCTATGTTTCTACATATGCAACTATCTATCTATCTATCTATCTATCTATCTATATATATATATATATATATATATATATATATATATATATATATATATATATATATATATAGTTATTTACTTATTTAGTTATGTATGTATTTGGGTACATATATTAAATACTATGTGCTTTAATTTCCGGATGGTGGTGATCGTATCTCTTCACAGCCTCATATATAACAAAATGAGAAATTCCATTCCGATTCTTGATAAAGTTAGCGGAGATTTTCATCAATCTTTGCCTACAATTATCACTAATTTTGTCACTTAATTTTCTTTGACAGAAAAAAGGTAATAAACACAAATATACATGCACACACACTCAAATATGCATGAGAGAAGGAGAAATCAAATATATCTTTCATTATTTACCTATTAACATCTAATTTGAAGCTGTGATTTGTTCAAAATGGGCGTTTCGTTGTACTGTATACGCCCACACTCTAGTTCTTTTGTATCTTTATCAAAACGAATGTGTCGGCAGGTTGTCAGTACGAAATAATTTCACTATTTCACACTTTCTTAATATATTCACGTTCTTGAATTCTATGATTTTCATTTTATTTTACATTCACAAATTATAATTATTTTTATTTTTTTATTACATATACCATTCAGTTACCGGTTATTCCCTCTTTCATTTTTACATTACAAATGCATTTTTCCAACATGGTGTTATTTTTATATATTTGAATGTTTTGCATATCTTTTTAAAATATATATTTGCGTCTGTCTCTCCCAGACTCTCTGGCGGTCACTGTGCGTATGTATATTTGAATATCACAGCTAAAGATAATCTACAAAATATCCAAATCTATGCAAATATATATGAGATATTTTATTAAAAAATCGATTTTCTATTACTACTTAACTGAGGCAATTTCAAGCAAAACACTTTGAGATGTTACGTTCGCTACAATGACAAGAAAACTCCCAAGTCGTTTGACATCCGAGGATAAGCGAAGTCAACAGATGTCAGCAATTCAGAGCATCTATTTCTAGCAAAAATAAGACAATCTCTCATAAAATAATGTACGACACTAAGATTTTAAGCTTGCCTATTTTATGGTCGATGACATTAAACATTGAGGGTAAACACTGTGCTTAATTTGTAATATTTTCTTCATTTTTACAGAAAAGAAACAATTATATTCATAGGAATGTACTGGTAAATGTGGCTGATGCAAATAGACAGACTATCTGTTCTAAGTTAGCGGATGTCACCCAATGTCAATTCTGGGTTATGTTTCTTCAGATAAACGTTTAATCTGGGTGCTGCAATATTTTCTGTTAAATTTAGTTTAATTTATTTTGGATAAAACTGCTAATAAATTCAAAATTAGGCTTACTTTTTTACTACATAAATATAAAAACTGACAGAAACTAGAGAAACCCTGTGATTCTAAAGTAAACAATTCTGCAAATATTATTGTCATCAAAATAATAAATTCATAGTGCAACATGTTTCAAACTATACGAGTTTAATTACACATTTACTGCTTTTTAATCAGAAATGACAGCTTTTCCATCGAAGTTTGAATGCTCACCTTGCTTTTTGGAAATTTTGATTTTTCATATGTTAAAAAAAACCGTGCCGATATAAAGGCATTTATCCTAAGAGAGATAGAGAAAAATTAAGATACGTTCATATAATTCACTTTTGAAATAGTTTCCCAATAAATTCAAGCAACATAAATTTCATTTAAGTCCAATGTTAATCTGCAAAAATAAAGAAAACCTCTCAGGATGGCGGGCTTCAACCTTTCACCGTACTAATCGCAAGGCCAAGATCAATGTTTGTTTATAGTGCTGTGGATTTAGTGGCTAGTGGTTAGAATTAACATTTGATTTAGCCACGCCAAGGCGATTAATGAAGGATGATGATGACAACGAATCACACGAATAAATTTAGCAAAACATGATGAGGAATTCATTTACTAATTTACACGACTGAAGTTGTTTTAGTAGCTCGTTTCATAAAAATAATTCACTAAAGTCCGTAGATGTAAAGTATTTCTATGAAGAGGAAATGTTAATAAAAGAGACCGAATTAATATTACGCTGAATAATAATAATAAAAAATATGATTAAATCAAAGTTAAGAGTTTCCGTTGCTCACCGAAGTGATACGTGGTTGCATAGTTTCAAAAGTAGACAGAGACACATAGTTTAAAATAGGGAACTTTCTTGAATTGTTGAGAGAAAAATCTTTGAAATTATGTGTGCTTAGTTAAGAGCTGATAATATAATTCGTGAATAATATTACACTGGCAAAATCTGCAATACTGGTCGCAAGTAAATAAAACGAATCCTTTCACATGGCTTCAGTCACCATTCTCTTACTGATTTAATTTGTCTTCTCATGTTATATCGAAAGGATTTTCGCATAGGCTCGCTAGGTTCTTTTCTCCTTTTGACTCACCTGCTAATTTCTGTGAAGACAACGTTTTCATTAGTCCAAAAACAATTTCATATAAACTGGCGAATTTGTTTCTTTCAACCTTTTCAGCTCACCCTTCAATTTTTTTAGGTCAAGAATTTCATTCTTCTAAAGGAAGTTTCACATAGGCTCGCGAATTCATTTTCTTCTTGATCGTCAGTCCTCCAATATGACGGGTTTTGGTAAAAGTAGTTATTATTTCGTACTCATTTCATGCTATATTCTAGTGACGGTTATAAAAATAACCTGTTCATAATGACACAAAAATGGGAGAAGCACCATTACTTTTCACTCAAAATACTATCACATTAGGATCTACAGACGATTATGTTGTTTTGTACATCAGATTATCATTGCAGTAAGAGCGACACATTCCTCTGTAAATATTACATTCATTTGTTATATTGTTTACGAAATTTACTTAAAAAGAAAATCTTCCCCGTATTATTAGACTTGAAATTATTTCACCCCGAGCAAAGCCGGATAACAATGCAAATGTCCTTTCCTAATATGGAATTTTTATTCTAATATAACTTACTCCCTGTCGATAATCATAATTTATTTGTCGCTATTAAACTCAATGTAACTGGTAATTTTGAAGATCAAAACTGACAATATTGACAAGAATTCTAGTCAATATCAATCATTATCCTGTCTAAGAGTAAATTACCACAAAAAATCATTATCAGGTATATCTTGAAAAGAATTTGAAATATACACCATAGATTACTTGACTTACATCATTGTTTTTTTAATCGATTCAGTCCAAGTAATTTGGGAAGGTCACTAGTACACGAAAGGGGGGGTGTTACAGAGTGTGAAAGTGAAACTAAAGACAGGTTGCAGAGGGATTGAAGAAAAATATATGAACGTGATTCAAGAACACAGAAGATGGCGACTGACGTTGAATTTAAAGTTTTAAAGATTATAGTTACCAGGGAAGCAATTAAACAGAAAGAAATTCCAGAAGCTGGAATGACCTAGATGCCAAATTCTTAAATTGCCGTGGTTGTGGCACGTGCTTACTTTATTTTCTAAGAAGGTAAAATAACCCCACATTATCATTTAGTCTGAAATGTTCAAAATTAAGGTAATACTATATTTTAGGACTTCATTTGAAATGTATTAATTTTATGGTAAAAATTCCTGTTTATATTTCCGAATTTCACAAACGACTTTGAGACATTGTCCTGATCAGTAAAGATTACTGCATTTATTTGATGCATTTAATAAGTTTCTGCTAATTTAAACAAATACATTGATTGAGCCCATAGGATTACATTCTTCATATAACGCTATCCATTCTAATGAATATTTAATATGATTTATTTCTTTCGATTTAATTTTTCCTTTCCCTTTCACGGATGAGGTAATTATTTACTTCCAGAAATAGGCATTGAGCACACGGCATAAGTGAAAACCCATAACCTATGCGCCATTTAAGAGCTGCTAATTTGTGACAATGTAATCAACGTAAGACGGAGTAAAAAAAAAAAAACATGGTATATTTTAAATATGTGGCGCAATTACTGTGATTATAAACAGCCAACATCAAAAAAAAAAAATATTAATCATGTTGAGAATATCTTAAATATATGTTTTATCAGATGGAATTATCGTATGATATTCTAATTACTTTCATTCATTGGCGAAATTACTTGACTTCCTTCTCTTCTAGTAAATAAAGCAAATCAAACGGAAAGTCACATAGTTTTACCCTATTGCTCTTTTGTCCGTCAGTTTTTACTATGTTATCGGGCCACCGAATTTTTCTAATATTTTGTAATATATATATATATATATATATATATATATATATATATAACGATATGAGGAATAATCAAATAATTAGTCTTCGTATCGTTGAAAAAGTACACAAGCGTGTTCGAAAATTCCGACATTAAAATCTATCTGTTCGTGCTTCAATACAGTCAAAAGTTTAATATATAGTAATATATTAGGTTCGTGCAAAAATAATGTCGTTTTCTCACATATGTTACTATGTGACAAAACAACATTATTTTTGCACCAACCTAATATTAAATATCAACTGTATTGACAGTATTCACATATTTTTATTTTACTTTTCAAATTTTGTTAATTCAAACGGCCTATTAAATCTACATATTATAAGAAGCACACTTGGACCAAATTTCGTTATATATATATATATATATATATATATATATATATATATATATATATATATATATATATATTATATATATATATGGGCACTGTTTGAAAAGCAGATTTAATTTAGAGCGGCAAATGTGAGTAGCCAATTAAATATGAATTAGAGATGTTATAATAGAGGGTAAGAAAGAGAAAGTGAAGGCAATAAAATACGAACAGGAAAGGTGGGTCACTGGGTTCTGTGAAGTAATTCAGCTGACTTGTTTCATCAGACGCAGGATAAATGTAACCAGCCACAGCCTGACAGAGTCCCCAGTACTATTTTTTAAAATTTTCACCCAGGGATAGAGGATCGGCAATGTTTTTGATCAGCACATTACCAGTAAAAGAGATGCGAGGAAAATCGACATTAGCAAAATGTAAAAGTAAAAACCTCACAAAAAAAGCTTTAAAGTAGTTATATGCAGTTAAAATGGTGGCTGGTAGAGATACGTGACAACTGAAGAACTGATTTTTTTTTCTTATTTAATGTTGATTTCGCAAAGAATTGCTATAAAAATCGATGATTTTTATTTTCAGCATAATTCTTCTGTAATCATTATCTTGAAAATATATGCGCTATAATTCTATTAATTAATGAATAATTTATTCACTTTGCCACGGAATTTTGTTTAGTTTGCAATTTTTATTTCTTTATGTAATAAACTCAGATACAGACTTCATATAACTGAGTATGAATCTGTTATAACAATTCTTTATAGGAGATAAATAAATCATGCATAGATTGGGCTGCACTAACGTCAGTTTCGCTCAACACCAAATGTTAACTAATATATATTAATCTAAAAACTCATGTTTTGTTCTTAAATAGCCTTGTCACGTTGATAAATTATTATAGACGGCATATATCGAGTCTGAATAGTTCAAAATAACCAAATTAATAGTTGTATACATGACATTCTCAGATCAATCTTGAAATACTGTTTTGAGAGCAATAACATTTGTCATACTTCTAAGAACCTTGTGGACAGATGCTACAAAGAACTGTGCCTAATAACATAAACAACGTCAGTTGTAGACTTTCAACAACGGTAAAAACTAAAATGAATAAAACGTGTAACTCGAAGGTAATATAAAAGTTAAACGTTTCATACAATTTCAAGCAAAATCTGAGAAAGAAGATCCCAACAGGACTAGAAAGAACGACAACAGTTACTGGCCGTAAGAAACTTCTTTTTTTTTCTGAAAAATTGAAAAACAAGAGATGTATATTTTAAATCTCAATTGACAGGTAAACGATGTAATAGTTTTCGGTAAAACGCTTTAATGCTTTTTTAAAACTCTTAATTCATGTGTCGTTTATTTCAAGACTTGAACGGTATGTATATATTACTTTTTTTGTAAGCAGCGTTCAAGTCTGTGACTTTTATCTTTGTACCAACTTCTACTATCCATTCACACTAATATATTAGGAAATTTCCAGACATGTTCTATCATCTGTTGCTAAAATACAGGAACAGGCACATTTCTGTTACTGGTTGGCGTTGATATAACATGTTCTAATCAGAATTTCGTTTCTCTCTGGCATATATTAGCTCTTAAGATTAATGCTTAGTTCTAATTTTTCTCTTTCCTTTGCTACTTTCTCTACTGGGTTTTGTAGTTTTCTGTATGAGCTCACTATCATAAGATTATCATACGCGTATCTGATGTTAAAATAATACAGCTTATAATGCATCTTATAATTCTGTTCACATTGTCACATTTCTATAAGTTCAATATAGAGAAAGCGAATAAAAACTAAGAATTATAAAACATGCTAGAAACAAATCCTTGAATCTCTGTCTTGTGTTTCGTGTATTCAGTTGCATAATTTTGTTTTTTATGTAATCCTCAAAACATTTTCTTCTCGGAACACACTTGTTGAAGGAGTCAGAACATAAATCGAATTTTTAACAGGTCCTGCTTAGTGTAATGGGTTGGAGATCCGAGATCACTGTGATCATTATGTGTGTAATCAGTTCCTTGAAAAAGTTTTGGTTACAGTTCGTTTATAATAATAAAAATTTGACTTATTTTCGATGCTTATATATATTTGTACGGTACACTACGCGTCATTACGTTTGTAAACCTTTACTGCAACGGAAGTTGATATTATATTCCAGCGGCATAAAGTCCGTCTCCATGCAGCCATTTCTATTTGAGAGGATCTGAACAAACATTTCAAGTTCATTGGCTGGAATAATAGTCAAATCTATCAACATATTTCACGGGTATTAAAAAGGATATGCGATTGGCAACATCATTTAGTTAATTCGCCTTGCCATTTTGAACAAAAGGAAGGAGTTTTGGAATAACGCATTAAGGGAAGCTAAACAACACGTGAACGATAATATTTGCTGTGGAGATTCAGATTGTGTTCATTCGCAAAGAGAATATACAAGGATATACAAGGATATACAAGGTTATACAAGGTTATACAAGATGTTGATTGGATATTCGACTTTCATCACATTTTGGGGACACTGCAACCACTGCACTCTACTTAGATTGACAGTGAAGCACACTAAAATGTTCATATTGGAGCTTCCGGTGATGGAAATTCAAAATATACCACGGCGACAATTTTAACATCTGAACACTGTGTATGTGTGTATATATGTGTGCGTGTATGTAATTTTAGGCATATATATATATATATATATATATATATATATATATATATATATATATATATGTGTGTGTGTGTGTGTGTGTGCCAGTGCATATATTTTCCTATGCATATATATATATATATATATATATATATATATATATATAATATTATAAATTGTTTTAAAAACATGATTCCTTCGCTACATAAGAGTTCTCATGTTTCAAAAAACGAGAGCCGAACCATCAATATAATTGTTAAAATTATATATATGTAAATATATATATATATATAAATTATATATATATATATATATATATATATATATATATATATATATATATATATATATATATATATATATGAATTATATATATATATATATGTAAGCAAATATAAATGGATATAAATCCGACAGAATGGAGAAAAATATTTGGAAAAAACAAACAAAAATCCTTAAATGCAATTATGTTGTTTTAATATGAATGAAATGTCAACGTCTGACGTTTCGGTTTAATAAACCTTCTTCAGGACAATATTCATTAAAATACAATTAACATAATCAGTTCAACATGACAAAGACGATGGACATAAAAACAAGACTTATCCAAAACAGATAACTGCAAATTTTAAATGATCAGCTTTCCGTTTAAGCGTGGTCACGTTGTCGTCAAATGGGCGACGCTTTCAAAACGTATTCCTAAAATTTAAGTATTTTGAATGAAAACGAAAAAATGAAAAGAATTCTATTATGATGGAAAATTGTATGTACGCTTGTCGAGTATTAATCTCACTAAAAAAGGGGAAAAACTAAAGAAACCAGGTCTAGTATTCACCGTGCGTGAGATGGATATTATACCTGCTTCATAAATCCTCCTAAGATTTTTATAATGAAAATATTTTAAAATCTTCACGGAATCAAAATCGAAATTATGATCTGCTTTAGTTATGTGTACAACTAAAGCATTGTTCAAATTTCCGAGGCGAATATCTCGTTTATGTTCGAAAACACGAGATTCTACGGACCTACATGTTCACCCACATATTTTAGGTCACAGTTTTTGCATGAGATTTGGTAGATGCAAGCATCGGATGTAATATGTTGTTTGCTGGTGCTATTTAATAAATTACGGATAGTTCTAGTAGGTAATATTGTAGTTTTAATTTTTAACGCATTTACATTATTGGAAATACGTTCGGTCAAATGGTTATTTGGAAGAAAGATGCGATCAAAAGAATTTTTATCAGAGGCAGCTGAAAGTGTACCTTTCATTGCTGTAGTTGTAGTGGCCTTCGGGGGATCATTTTGCGCTGATGAGTAAATTTTTAACGCTTTATTTTTAGCTCTCTGTAATAATTGTCTCGGATACGAAAGATTTGAAAAGGTATCCTCAATATATGTGAATTCATCATCTAAATATTTTGCTGAACAGATGCGAAGAGCCCTTAAATAGAATCCAATAATAATACCCCTCTTAGTGTTAGTATCATGGTGAGAGTAAAAATGTAAATAGTCATTTATACATGTGGGTTTACGATATACTTTAAATTCTAATTTATTTTTATTTTTAATGAGTAGTATGTCTAAAAAAGGTAAAGAATTATTAGACTCAAGTTCATAGGTAAATTCTATAGTAGGTTCTATTTTATTTAATCTATCAGTAATCTTGTTTAAATCATGTTTATGTGGGTAGAAAATAAAATGTCATCGATGTATCGGAAGTAATGTGTATCAGGTGGAATGACATCTTTAAAAGGTCCAGATTCAAGAAATTCTAGAAATATGCATGCTAGGAATCCAGAGAGAGGACTCCCCATCGGTAAACCAAATTTTTGTTTATAATAAATATTATTATACTGGAAGAAACAATGTGAAGTGCAAAGGATGCATAATTTGATGCATTTCGAGATAGAGATAGGTAGCTTAAAGTCAATTTTATTAAGGTGGTTCTCTAATTGTTTAATACATTTATTAACAGGTATATTAGTAAATAACGATTTGATGTCTAAGCTAGCTAGGGATTTGTTACCTATATCAATATTTCTCAACCTATTTAAAAGAGAGCCTGAATTATTTATATGTGCGTTACTTACGGTGCCCAGAATTGGAGTTAGAAATTTAGTTAAATACCTAGCGATATTATGAGGAGCTGAGCCTATACCCGAGATTATGGGCCTTAATGGAATGTTAGGCTTGTGGGTTTTGGGGAGGCCATAAATATTAGGGACGGTGGGGTGGTAGTTAATAAGGGAAAGCCAAATATATAAATTATATATATATATATATATATAAATTATATATATATATAAATTATATATTATATTATATATATATATATATATATATATATATATTATAAATTATACATATGTATATACAACTTATACATAAGTTATATATATATATATATATATATATATATATATATATATATATATATATATATATATATATATATATATATATATATATATGTGTGTGTGTGTGTGTTAGGAAGAAATAGCTTGCGCCTTGAGCTGAAGGCTCGGAGATTCGAGTTCGAAATTCTGTCAAATCCATTACATTCACTTACGAGCTAATACCCTTGGAAAGCTATGTATCCTCCTCTTACCCTACTTACTATGGGTGATTAGCAGGAGAGCCTGGTTTCTATGGCCTTCGTTGGCAACTGGTCTGGGACAATAAATCTCAATTAAAAACCTGTGGAATGTTGTTTGGAGACCTTCTGGCACGTATTTCACCAGATCTTTTTATTCAGCTCGATATCTAGTGTGGTTAGTTTTGCACAAAACCGTCACCACTATAATCAAATCATATGTGCAGGTGACTGGTTGTCGGTTGTTAGGAACTGAGTTGCTGACTGTCATACGTCGAATACGACGAAAGAATACTCCTTCTCTGTCAGTCTCTGTCTCTCAATCTCTCTCTATATATACTACTACTACTACTACTACTACTACTACTACTACTAATAATAATAATAATAATAATAATGGACACTACCGTCGGTTTCGACGTATGAGGATCTGCCAGCTTATTGATTCAGTTATGAAAGTTTGTGCGATAATCTCATGTGGCATTTAATCCCGCTAGTGATTTACAAAGGAGGCTACAGATGGAGCAAGTGTGAGGATTGTGAAATGAGATCACTGTTAGATTGGCTGACCTTTTAGATCTTGTTCTCGCTTCTTGAAGATGATTCAAACAAGTAGATTGAAAATTGCTGAGTCCACTAAAACACGTTGATCTCCATTCTACCCACCCCAAAGCTAAGCGCTCAAGGGTGTTATATGATATATTGACTGCTGACAATTTGCTTTTCAGCTTGTCTTAGCCATGGGCGTCCTACATTCCTGTAGCCCTGATCTAACTGGCTGTACATTAGGATCTTGGGTATCCTGTCATCAGACATTCTCAAGACATGACCAGTCCACCGTAACTGAGACGGTATGTTAAAAGTCTCGATTCCTCCAGTATTACACCTGTTAAACAGGTATACGTTAGATGTCCTATCTTGAAGCTTAACTCCACAGATTGCACGCAGACAGCTTCTATGGAAAACTTCTTTCTGGCGTATATGGTACCTGTATGGAGTCCACGACTCTGAGCCATACAAAAGGATGGCAAGTACAACAGCTCTGTAAAACCGAATTTTCTTATCCAGTCGAATACCCTGCTCATTCCACAAGCGATGGCGAAGTTTGCCGAAAGCACTGGTAGCCTTAGCCATCTGATGCATGATTTAATCATCTAAAGTTCAACTGTAATTGTCTTTGCCCCCAAGATAGATGAAATACTTTACATAGTTCAGGCGTTTGTCTTCTACTCTCAATGTTCTCTCTGGAGACTGATGGTTTTTGTTTCTCACCACCCAATTGCTTCGGAGTAGGACAAGTTTGGTGCACAACTTCAGTTTTCTTTATGCTAAGTGTAAGACCAATTGCTTTAAATGCAGCATAGAAACGATTTATTAGGTGTTGGACCTCCTCAAATGATGTCGCTAAAAGAGCCGCATCATCAGCAAACAAAAAATCACAAATAATATGCATACGAAGTTGGGTCTTGGCTTTGAAGCGCTGATGATTGAAGAGACCACCAGTTGTTCGAAACTGTTGTGTTGCTGGTAAAAGGTATTAGTGATACTAAGCTTAATTTCCTTGCAAACAGTGAGAAGGCGTATTCCATTAGAATTCACATGACCGATACCATGTCGACCTAAAATGCCCTTCCAAGAATGATAATCATTGACAACACAAGCATTGAAATCACCTGTAAGGAATAATTTTTTCCTTATGTTGGACTTTGGAGATGACACCCCGAAGAAGATTGTAAAAATCATCTTTTTCTTTATCTGAACTACCTAAGGTTGGCACGTAGCTGTTACCCATCGTCACACGGGTGTTGCACTCCAGATTGAGGGTTAATTCCAATATGCGATCGGATACACCTTTAGGTAAGTAAGGCAGTCAGCTAGCAAGGCCTGACTTGATGGCAAAGTCAACACTAGACTGGTGTGGCTATTTCTCAGTCTTGCCAGCCCATAAAAATACGTATCGGTCTTTTTCTTCCCTAAGCTTAGAATTACCAGCTAGACGTGTTTCACTAATCGCCGCTATATCGATGTTATATTTCTTTAACTCGAGAGAAACAAGAACTGTCTTAGGCTCTGGTGCAGAATCTTTGTCCTGAAGAGTGTGAACATTCCGAGATCCAAATTAGAAATTCTTCTTATATTCATTCTGATATTCCTTGCTGTTTCGACTGCTTTATTGGATAGCTACACAGCTGCAGCCGACTGCCAAATCTCTGTGTGAACAAGCAATGTTTAGGGCTCCTTTTATCGCCCCCTCCCCATAATAGGGAAACCAGTGCAATCCTAAATAGGACTGTTTTGTCACCGATGGAGGACACAGACATCACAGTTGCTCATGTGTTTGTGAAAGAACGGTCATCACCCATCGTTCTGCTATTGTGTAGAGCTACACCTAGAGCCTTCCAGTAATATCCTTTACCTGACCCCGTCGCCTTCACTCTCTCGCCAGCGTACCTTGCAAGTGAACTGTGTGGATAAGAACGAATCAAGGTGAACCGCTAGAAAACCCACACTAGTGATTCGATTGATGAAGGCTTGTGCAGAACCATCCGCACTTTTCGGAACTATTGATACATTTAGTCGGTGCAAATAAATGCCACTGACGAAGCAGACAATACGCCTCAGGCTTTTCGAGTAAGAGTTTTCCATCTCCTAGAATTATCGTGTTCTATAACACTAACGAGCTTGGTCAGCCCTGGTAGACACTATTTGACAATAGATGGGACCATATCAGGTGGTACCACCCCGGGTCAGGGAGGACCTGGGAACATCAGCAATTAAAAGGTGGTTCCACGCTCCTTAAATCCTCCAATGTCCCTATGAGAAGACTTGCTGCCGGATGTAGCTTACCGTCATACCCAGGACATTACGTGAGAGATTTAGAGGATGGGTGAAGACCAGTGCTGGGCTACCTGTTACCCTTAAAATAAGGTACAGTAGATTAACAACAAAGCTACTACTTCTAGCCAATGCCCCCCTAAATACATAAAAAGGTTTTATATATATATATATATATATATATATATATATATATATATATATGCATATATATATATATATATATATATATATATGCATATATATGCATATATATATATGAATAAAGACTTATATATATATATATATATATATATATATGCATATATATATGAATACAGACTTATATATATATATATATATATATATATATATATATATATATATATATATATATATGCACATTTCATTGGATAGCACAGTCAAGGTGCTTTGATTTATAAATATTGTTTTTCTTTTCAGATGATAAATTATTATGTTCACATCTTAGAACAATATTAAATAGGAGAAATATTATTTACGAATTTAAATGCCCATTAAGGAAATGTATTCCTGATCAATGAAAATTTGTAAACAATTATATAGGTCATACTATACCACAATACTATATGATTGACACGAAGACTCACTCTACTCATTTCTGATCATAGCTCAATTAGATCTCATTTAAATATTCATGGAGACTTACCGGACACTATTCGTAACATGCTTGATGACAACACAAATATAATAGCAACATCCAGATGCAAATATGGCTAAATGTAATTGAAGTCTTATAATTATAACAAATATAAACTATGAAAAAGGACACAATATCTTGACCGTGATTTGAAAATGAAAACATTATCTAAACACATATATGCAACAAACTATTTCACATTTAACAGTTAAAATATTTCAACATTGAAAATGGCTAAATATATTGCCGAAAGCGCTCGGATGAATAGAACATTCGGAATTTTTTATATAATGTACTGTTTGAAAAAAAAAAAATAGACCACATGAGTAATTGTATAAAAAACTAAATCAAAGCAACATTTCTGTACTTTTCAATGAAATTTGCCTGAATGAAGGATTACTGCCTAAATGCACACACAAAAACACACACACACATATATATATATATATATATATACATAATTTTATATATATATATATATATATATATAAACTATAATTTCTATATATATTTTTTAGCCGGAATCAAATAGGACATTATATATTCTAAGTATTCTCCAGGAAAATTTTCAGACGTCTTCACGGAAACATTCCAATTTGTCTTCAAAATTTTAATATCTTTCTACAGACATCTTTGTAAATAACATCTCTTGGAAATTGGAATTTTTAGAGTCCAATCAATTTCTCTTCCTAAATAAATCTGTCGTTAAATATATGCTATGTAAATTAATGCATATGCAGTCAACATTCTTTCTAATAAATATTTTGTGGTTTTAGCAGATTGATGAACGAAGTAAGTGTTTCTATGTATTTTGCATACATTTTCATTCGGTCTGCATAGGAGGAACGAAAAGAACATTGTGCGAAACGCTTCTCAAAATTAAACCGCTTATAGACACATCACTTTGAAATACCGTTTCCCATCGATTAACGAATTTAAGCAAAACTTGGGAATACCAGGTGTTGGTTGCCTGGATATACAGGTGGTGTAATGGTTAATGGCTCGGAATTGTTAATTGGAGAGCCGAGATCCTGTTCTCGTTGAGTTAATTATATTCTCTTATGTGCTAATGCCATTGGGTAAACTATGAATCCTCACCTTCCTTCTCTGCCATGGGTTAATTTTTAAGTCGGTTATCACTAAAGCGTTATTATCCCAAAATGTTTTAAAAACTTAAAAGTTATTTCTGGCATTAGACAAACTTCTACGAGTCGCATAAAACTAATTAATCAATTAATGAAATACAATGAAAATCAAGCCAAATGAGAATTTTTTTTTCTTTTACAATTATTTTGAAGGGCCGACTTCGGAATATACTGCAATTCTTCTGGACCATCTCCTTGTTTTAGTTGGTGAATGGTGCTATAATTGTTGACTTCAGTTCATGTTTGGTGTCAAAAGGAGTTTTGTTGATCTCACCTTTAGCTGCGTCGAACGCATAATAATTAATGGAGTTGCAAGTTAAGTGACTTAAGTGGACAGATGTAATAGGTGATGTAGTCACAGAAATTGTCGTATAGCCATGACTGGGTTCTCCTGCTTGTGTGGTATAGGGTATAGTCCTGTTGCCAGCCACCATCTTTATGGAGGGAAGCACGACCTCCGCAAGGCACTTGATATAGACCTCCGTGAGGTCTTGTGCGAAGATGAATGGCGGCATAATATCCTCATCTCTAGTAATTACAGCATACACTTTCGTAATCCCCATTAGAATCATCCAACTCTGTCCAAACCCCGTACACTCCCCTCGGATTGACACCCAAATACTCTGCAAGGTTCTTATCGGAAATTCCGGCGTGAATGCCAAGCAGAGTTGCTTGCCGATTCCTAATTTCGGGCGTAGGAAATTGAGTCATCGTGCCCAACTGAACATACATTACTGTATGAAAGAACACGCAAGAAAGAAAAGTAAACCGTAAATTGGCAAAAATTTACAAAAACACACACACACACACACATATATATATATATATATATATATATATATATATATATACACACACACACACTCATATACATACATATATTTATATATGTGTGTGTGTATATATATATATATATATATATATATGCACATTCAAACACACACACACACACACACACATATATATATATAAATATATATATATATATATATATATATATATATATATATATATATATATATATATATATATATATATATATACGTATACATACTGGTAGACAGATGTGTGTCTGCGTATTTGAGCGCGTGTGTACTTGAGCATGTATAACCAGAAACATTCCGTCTACATCCATTATCCAACCGGAAGAACACTTAAGAAGTACACATCAATTTATCATCGATTGGGCGTAAAGGAATATTTAATTAGAATGCGTATGAAATTATATTTTTTTAAGGTTATTCAATTTGAACAGACATAGCTTTGACTTGAGTGAAACAAAAATAAAATTTTTCAAAATTATTCATATTTATGCAGTCATTTTATTCATGTTTTTGCCAGAAGAATTAACAATTCATCTGCAATTTCCTTGGCAAAGTAAAATCGAACAAACACCGTAATTCTTCAGTCGGCGATGTTCTTGGATTTTTTTTTCTTGCGTTAGCACGTCTTTGCATTCTTTGAAAAGATAACTCTGAATTTATTAACCGGAACCTCTAAAAACTATTAATACTAAAAGAATAAAATAAATAAATAACGTTTTCGTCACCCTTCCAAAGAAAAACATGACGGAAAATAAATCACAATGAATGGTTGCTTCATAAATATGCATGTTGCATGCTGTGTAGTATTTGCCAAAGTAGAACGAATTTATGCAAACACTATTTTGATTCATATACAAGTAAGTCTATTACGAATAGCAATGCATAATCAGTTTGGAATAGCTACTTACCTTGTAAAGCCCAGTATACACTGTCTCTTGTTATTAGAGACTTTTTAATTTATCTCCTTCTTAAAATTAAAAGCGTGGGATTCAGTTAAATAATTGTACCCTTAATGTGCAGGGTATTTCATATAATTTTGAAAAGATAATATCCCACTATATGTGAATCTTATGGCGTGACAATATATTTGTTTTTAAATTTTTACTCTATTTTTCAACAGCTTTTCCAATAATTTAACAATAATTTAATCAAAGGGAAAAAAGAAACATTGTCATGATTAAGTCAACATGAATTTGAAGTATGCGTTGTACGTTCTCTATCTAGTTATAGAATGTCATCAGTTTATTTTGCGACCTTTCGTATTCATGTGAACCAATCGACACAACATGCCGAATAACATTCCAAAGATCATATTTGCAGATACATTGCTACTTGTCAATGTATAATTTTGTGTTCATTGTGAGCTATATGGTTGCATTTAAGCCATATTTGAATGAGCAAACCATTCACTTAAAAGAAAATTCAATTATTCATTTTTTCGTCAAATATGAACAGGTCCATCGTGCATGAATATAATGTTTTTTCCTGAAGTATTTTGGCTGCATCATGTGCGTTCAAAAAACCATGATCTGAGATTTCAATTTAAAATCATGTGGATCTCACCATGAGTTCAATTTCTCGCTGTCTATAACCCATCACAGCATCTTTGCGATTTTGAAATATCTAAGTGTAAAACACTTTTTCCGCTAGGAAACACCAAGTTATATGGGATATTGAGATTTGTACATTATTTGTCGCTGAAAAAATGTCTGTCCAATCCAAATTCATTTGGTCTGTTAACCATTCATTTAAATTTCCGTAATGGATATTTATTTTTTTAAAAAAAGCTATTTACAAACACTATTTAAGATCGGATATTTTGGACCGTCTCAATAAATTTAAATTTATTAACAATGTACACTAAGAATTATTAAAGAAAATTCACTACACTTTATTTGTTGAATTACTTAATCATTGGCATGACTAATTGTACTCTAATTTATATTTAAAAGTAACACTAATCATATTATGAATGACGATGCAACTTTCGAAATTATAGGAAAGTATACGAAAGTATACTATTCGAATATTATATTATAATTAATATATTATAATTATAATTAATATATTATAATTATAATTAGTATATTATTCGAAAGTATACGAGTCGTAATGTTTGTTTCGTTTCTTTTTGACTATTCAATATATTCGATTTTATTTCCTAGTCTTTATTATTTAAAATTTTTTCAACAATATTTACCTAGAATTTTATTCTTTTATATTTTTCTTATATATATATTGTGAGACAACATGGACTCTTCCAGGACTATATAAAGTATGCGACATAACACTCTAGAGAGAAGAAGAAGAGGAGGAGAGAGTATTCTAATACCGTAGTATCAGCCGCGTACGACTGCCAATATTGGACACTAGCACATAGTAAGCTCCGCTTACACTTACACTTTGTTTGTAATCTTTTTGTTTAATATATCTTTCTTACCTCTAATCCGTGTTCCTTGTTTTCTTTCAGTGGTCCCGACTTCAGGCCCACATCAGTATATTAACTTTAAGTAATATTTTTATTGGACGCGGTTGTATTCACAAACTATTCGGAAACGCGTTTGAGCCATAGGTTTATTCTTTTATTTCTTCAGAATAATTAATTTTTGAAATAATAATAATAAATAAATAAATGATCTCATATATTTGATGATAATTTTTCACTTTTAATATTTTCTTATATATTACTGTTATTATCATTTATAATATATATAATAATAGTTCTTAAAGTGATACATTTGATAACTAACCATTTAAATGTGTCAAATATATATGTATGGAGCACAGGAGAGTATTTTGATATTTAGCAGGCTGCCTCTTGGTGAGGAAGGGCCTCACTGATCCTCAACCATCTTCTAAATCTCACATGTGATGACAAAGTTGCCATGAGCCGGTACACGGTTTCAGAAGGTGGGCTAAACTCACGTGATGGAGTGATATTAATAGGGCACTACGGGAGAAAGGAACTTCTCTACGCAGGTCAACGGCCAGTGCGGAACGGTTCCACAGATGAACTACAATAGTCACGTGTTTAAGAGAAAGTCCAGCCACCTAATTAGAGGATATCTAACGTGGAGAGATATACATTCATCCAGGTTAAAAAGCCAGAGTCACTCCACATTATGAGCAAAACAAGAAACCATTCACAGAGACCAAGGCTCTGGGACACAACCTCGACACATGGAGGAGAATAGTGGACAATTACACATTGACGCCCCAGAGAATCATCCCGGGGTTAAGGGCGGAAAAACAAGAAGAGAAGAATATTGCACTTTTAAAACTAAACATATCATAACTTGACAACGAGAAACATTTATTATTTTATGTCTACCGAGACGGTTTCAATTCGATGAAAAATGTTTTCAACACATAGTTATATACCAAAAATACAAGACATGCTCAATGTGTATTAAACATTTATTCACCAGGATTAATATATTACGTTTCAAAGTAGAATGATACGCCCTTTGTTGAAAGAAAGTGAAAACATTGTAATAAAATGACTAATTGAAAGGCATGCTGTACGGAAGTGCTCTCTGCGACAGAAATGGCAAAGAAATAATATGTTCCATTTAGCCGCATGAATTTTTAAATAACCAAGTCAGTTACTGCAACTTGACAGTTGAGTGCTTCTACTGATATCACCTTGTCTTCTATAAAGCGAATTATCTGTGTCAGGAGACGAAACTCACTATGCAGTACAAAGTTCAGTGAGCACATTCCTTAAATTAGCCTTATCAAATCTACATTGAAAACAGTCAAAATATGTGAAGAACATTATCACAGTGCAGTAGTATATGTCGATCTATTTGCTAATTTTCAATCTTGTTTTACATGTTCTCTGTCTTTGAACAAATGGCATTTTAAAGGATTTATCTAACAATGCGTCACTAAATTTAAGGCTTCGAAATTGAGCGTGTTTTAGATAATTTCTTTTTAATTCCTACGTAAAATAAAGCGACTTGCATCATACAGGTCATCATTCTCCAAATAAATTTTATATTCTAAGAAGCATTTATTTTATATAGCACTAGAGCAGGGTTTGAAATGTGTATAGCAGCCTAGTACACATATATTAGCTTTCAGTTATATATAAATATCAAATGTATACGTCACCAAACTACGTGCGTAACAAAGTGTCCACGCCAATGTACTCGGGATTTGACCTGTATAACTAAGGCAAATAAATATTAAAGTTTTCGCTTCCCGAGTTGATTTCGCGCAAACAAAAGACAGTGGACTTCCTGCTCTCTACAACTGTTCTCTATTTGATCACGTTGGTGAAACAAACGTTTCACCTTTCGAGACGCGTCTGACATTGTTGTGGCATAAGTGGAATTATGGCTGGAAAGATGGAAACCCTTAGCTCTGTTGCAATTAAATGATTCCCAACAGTCCGTGTTGATATACTTGGGAGCACACATGTTCATATCATTTCTATCGTACAAGGCATGGATCATAGCGATCGTCATTATGTCGAGGCCACTGGGAACCTAGTCTCCGTGGTCTGGAAAGTTAATCTGAATAATATTTCCAAAATCGTATCACAACAGATGCATAATGAGCAACAAAAGCAACGATTTTCTAAAATGATTATCTACCGTCATAAAACTCGCAATCCAACGATTTCAGCCATTCTAATGGAGAAAAAATATGTGTCGTTTTGCTATATGCATCCGGTTGTAATATCTAAGTTCGACACACTGTCACCGTTAAAAATTTATTCAGAATCAGAATTACCCTATAGTAGACACATCATGCAATTAAATCAACATCAACATAGTCCATCAGACTGTGCCATTTTATTTTCAACCAATGAATATATGCTGTAGATATTCAGCACAACTTTCTGCTGTAGAATTACAAAGAAACCGGGAAACCTTTAGTCGAAAACACTCCCCAAATCACTCACATTTGGCACTGGCCATAAGTGCTGAGTTGACTCACAAATATTACTTAAAGGAAGCAAGTAATACCGCTTCAGACTTGACATATGTGAAGTTAGAATGGAAGACGAGTGAGGAATGGCATTAGAGAAAATATAAATCAAAGTGGCAAACACAGAATGCAAAAAGCAATTTATTTTTACTTTTGGTTGTCGGCGTAAATATCGACTGAAACTTGATATTCTCTTAGCCGACAAGACATAGATTTGAAATATAGTGGAATATATTTAAGTAACCGAACACTGTAGATCATTCAAGAGGATAAATGCTTTCCTCATGCGGCTGATATCACAATTATTCTTATACACGAGCACACGCGCATATATATATATATATATATATATATATATATATATATATATATATATATATATATATATATATATACACGTGAGGGTTTATTCTTGGCTCGACTTTCAACCTCAATATGTATTTTTTATGATTAAAGAACAGAATATGGATATTGACAAATTTGTCGCACAGAAAGATTTTCACTCACTCTCTCTCTCTCTCTCTCTCTCTCTATATATATATATATATATATATATATATATATATATATATATATATTGTGTGTGTGTGTCAGATTAGGATATATATTTTTTATAAATCAAGACAAATATTGGGCAAAAGTGTATCACAAATTGGGGAGAGGTTTCTTGTGGAGCCGTTACGATTTCACCGGACTAAATTTGTTTTGTTGGTACAACTACACATGAGCACAACGATGGATCCGAGGAATTTCTTTTTTCTTTGAGCCGATTTTTTACAAATTCTTTTTTATTTTCTTTCATTCACTTTTGTTAATAGATATTTCACACTGTGATAACAGAAGGTCTGCCAGGAATGGTGAAATTTTGTAAGAGCCAAGGAGCAAATGTACTCAAGATGACTTTCGAGAATGGCTACAGTGTACAAATCAATATTTGTATTCAAGCTGGCTAAAAATCGTCTGAATCTCCGGTTACGAAAGATTTGTGCTATCCTGTCCTGGTATTTATTTCCTACCACACACACACATATATATATATACACACATATACACACAAACACTCATATATATATATATATATATATATATATATATATATATATATATATATATATATATATATATATATATATATGAAAAATATAGATTTCAGCTGTGCTATAATTATGAGAAAAATGCTCAATATCAGAGATAGAGCGTACTTAAATATAAAAGTGAACATTGAAGTCAACACTCTGAGTGTTGACTTCAATGTTCACTTACTACTGGTGAGTAATATGTATATATATATATATATATATATATATATATATATATATATATATATATATATATATATATAATGACGTAATAATGTCGTTTTTTGACGTTAAAATACGTTAAAAAACGGCATTATTACGTCATTATTTTTGCACCAACCTAACATATATATATATGTATGTATAGGAGGTACATAATATACACGTTATGCATGAGGAATTAATTAGTACCAGCCCAAATAATTTTCTCATTACGGAAACCAAAGTCAATGATGGTGTGATCTACCCGTTAGGCAACAGGTAAGCATTAGAAAAAAGCTGAATTCAATTATCTATTTAAGATATGAGCATCTCTCTTTGAGACCTTACAAATATCGGTTTGCTAACCATATTTTTTTTAAGATTTTGAAATTTTCGTTGAAATGAATGATGTAAGGATAGCATCAAATAACTCCAGAAAATTGCATAACTTTCTAATAGAAAATTATATATATGCTCTGTTGACCGTAGAGCAGCATATGAATATATCAATAAGGACATGCCTTTATGATTCATCATAAACCCTATTCCAAGATCTAGCTTCATTAAATGTATAGATCAGATGGAGGAACTATACCGAATCACAAATTTTAAAACCCCAGTAGAGAATCATTTCAAAGGTCAACAGGAGTACAAAAAGGAGAAAATGTGAGTCCCTATTCTATTTAATCTCTTTCCCTCTCTACTCAACAAATATACATATAGAGATATGAAGAATGGCTTATGATTATTTATACATTATATACCACATCAAACATTAATTTTCTTATAGAATACTTCCTCCCGTTTTTTCCCTCGATATGATATCAACTGTAATGTTCAGTGCAGGTTATTGTTTACATAGTATTCATATTTGGGATAAGCTTTTTCAGCAATCCATGCCAAGTTCCAAAATTCATGATTCTAGAGAAACCTTTCTAAAACGGAAGATATCATCGGAAATTGGTATAAAATCAGTTAATGTACATAGACTAAATTCGTCATATAACTCCAGGGTGTATAATTAATAACAACAAAACTCTTAAAATATGTCGGTGTATGGATGAGTTATAACTAATTTTGTAAAAGAGATAAGGAAATTGAACACAGAATTGGAGATGATAAGAGTACTATTGTCCAACTGCGCAACTTGCTACGAACCAAAACTTTATCCTAAAATTACGGGTAATTTTTAAATAACCTCATCAGATATGTATCCTATGTATGGCGTCAAATTCGTTCGGAAATATCTGAACAATTTTTTGGATACAAAATTTTCCTGATGTCAATGATTATATATGGCTTCGAGCGAATGGAAACTGTAGGTCGTAATGAGGAACGCTATTCTTCAAAATTCGTGCACTGGCGCTACAAAATTATAAAATAACAGTACAAGTAGCAGACACCGCATCAATATATGAGTTTCAATGACAACAACAACAACAATATTGCTAAAACATGTAAGAGAAAATATTAGCACAATGAAGCTATTGACCAGTCAAACTAATCTGAACACAACTTTAGAAAGAAATTCCCATGAATACTGGAAAAACTGTTTTATTGAAGATTATTTTGCTAAACAATTTTATAAACTTCAACTAACAGTAATACTGGCTACTCGGTCAATGAATGCTGAATGTGTCCCAATAAGTTAAGAACTATTATGACAATTCCCATATTTTATTACCTAAAACTTAAAATAATTTATAACAAATTAATGTTGTATTTTAATCGAGATTATATCAAATTAATATAATCTTTATGTTTAGTGGGTAAAGGATACTATTTTAAACGTTGAAATTAATATCAACCGACCTAAAGATCATAATTGGAATTAAAACATTTGACAGCTGAAGATAATATAACAGCCTAAAATAACAGGATCTGTCATGATCAGTTTCGCATCTGACTTCATTGGGAGAATTCTTTCGTCTCATGCAGAAAAAAATATGGCTCAATATGCTATCTGACTAAATATCATGTTATCAGGCATAGTAATTATTGCGTCAAAAATTGATGATCGTAAGATTTTGTTGCCAAAATTTGGGAGTGTGATAGTTCAGTGAATGAGGCTAATGACTGTTAACTTTTAAGTAGTTCATGGCAACGATTATTTATGTTGTTCAAAGCAATAAAGTGCTAAGTTTTAGAGATTCAGTTTGAACAATAATAGCAGTCTCAAAAGGTACAATTGCTGAGATGTGTGTGTGTGCCTGTGTGTATGTGTGTGTGTGTGTATGTGTGTGTAAATAATTTTAGTGTTTTCTGCTTTGTCGGAACACGGAGGATAATTTGACATTAAGATGAAACGATAATAGTAATAATAATGATGATGGTGATGGCAAAATAAACAAGAATTTTATATGAGTATCTATGTGTATATACATAATGTAAAGTAAGTAGCCAGGTGCATATTAATTGTTTCTTGAGACTGTATCGGGGTGAAGGGATGGCAGTTTACCGTTTTAAAAAAAATAATAATAATAATAATAATAATAATAATAATAATAATAATAATAATAATAATAATATGCATATCTGTGAGTGAGTATTGTGCCTTGCTAGATGTCAATTTTTAAATATTAGGTTGGTGCAAAATAATGACGGTTTTTGACATATTTTTAACGTCAAAAACCGTCATTATTTTTGCCCCAACCTAATAATATTTTTACTCAAGCTTGTTAATAGTTTTTAAAGTCGTTGTAATTGGTTCAAAATGTATATCCCTAATGGAACTTACATTAATTAAGTTTTCTTCATTGTCAATTGAAAATCATACAAAATGAACATATATCCCACTGAAAATATCGGTATATTTCCAGTAATATTGTACGTTGTTTCAATATAAAGAGGATAGTCGAGAAAACTGCCTTCATTCTAGATGTTAATCTCGTATATATTTCAAACATACGAATTGCTCTGATCAGGTGAGTTTGTTTCACGCTTCATGTAGACGGGAGCCTTCAACGAGTCTGTCGTCTCGTGGAGACACACTGTTTGCCGATATTCTCCAGATGAAGTAGTCCTTTGAATTCAATTCAGAAGCCTTAGGACTCTACATGTTGCGCTGGCATGATGTTAAACATTCTCGACCATACTGAGTCTTGCTCGATCAAGTATGGACAATAAGAAAGCTAAAAGCACGATGTGTCATTTCTCACTCTATGCTTTTCTAATATAGTGCGTGATAAGTTGCTATCTCTATTCCTATTTCCGACAGAATGTGTCGATTAATCATTTCTTCCCAACTCATTTCCGGAGCATTTCAGGACACAGTTCAAGACTAGAAAAGACATTCAGAACAACTGTTACATTTAGGATTCCCACTCCTTCAGTCCTCGTAACAAATTTAGAAATTTATTCAACTTTTTCACTTATTTTTAAATCTTAACCATTAATGTACCTAAAACAATTTATACATTGCTTCTAAAGTTGTCCATTATAATGGCCGTTGATTGGATGACATTTTTTAATATCAAATACTCTGAAGAATATGTTTTATATACTCTAATATAAATTCTGATTTGTGCATAGACTTGGTTATTTGACATAATAGACGTTTGCACAACTGTCATTAAATTACCCTACCCAAATATCCATGCATGCTATTGTACGTTTCAAAGCAAAATTGCGGCATTACCGTCTATGAATGCAATGCACATATCCCATACTGCATTTACTGATTTCATTGATTAGTTTATTTTTGCTTCATATATTCTTATGGAATTGCTTTTGGTAATGTTATAAATGATTCAGTTTCTCTTTGCATATGTACCTATCGTGATTATTTCCATGTTGTTTAAATTGCAATTACAATGTCTTCAGAAATAATTATATCTTACTTTGTCCGCATTTACGCTCACGCTTTTACTTTTTTCTTAATCCTCTTGTTGAATCTTTCGGACTTTAAGCTTTGGCAATTCCTCTTTACGAGTGAACTTTATGTAATGAAGTAGACCCTTGATAGCAGAACCAGTTTCGTTTTAAAATTCTCCTACAGCTTATCTATTTCCTTAATGCGTATAATATCTCTTAGATATAAGACGAGCTGAACGGTAAATAGGTTTCTTAATTTTCATTCAATTAACACAAGCTACGCCTTGTCCAGTGTGAGAAGTGTCCAGAAGTGTGAGAAGTGTACAATTAGAAGATACAACCGTTTTTATTATGATTTTAATGCTAATTTCTTTTTATGAAATATTTTTCTTTCAGTCTCGCGAACGAATGGGCTTCCAGTATCTTATTTTTCCAGTTGTGCATTCAAACAATTTTCAAGTTTAGACGTTCACTACCGTCTTTTATTTATTTGCTGTATGTATCACAAAAAATAGTCATGACAGGGATTCAGGTTTTTTCCTGATACACGTATTGATAATTTTAAAATTTGTGGTAAGGTCTTCGATAATCTCTTTTAATAGGAAATATTTAGAAGATATCCGTGTGCATGTCTAGTTATTAAATGTTGATTCATTTTACTCTCGCCTGCGTATAATTAAGATCAGCAAATGAGGCTAGAGTTCCCTTAGACATGAATACCCTGCGTCAACCTTCAGTTAATTGCATTTTATATAGCTTTCATTTGTAACTTTTATTGATGTTATAATTTCAGAATAAGACTGTGGGCTCATTTCATATAGTTTATGTTGTAGAATACAGGATTTTTTTTTGTTTATGTGTGCCAAGATGATGTAATTTGTTCCACTCTAATATTACAAATATGTTTTGTTTGATTAATGGTAAGTTAGTCGCCCTTAGGTATATACTTTATATTTTCAGAGTAAGAATTCTCATCCTTATTGCGAATAGTAGTTAATTTCAGGTTGTTCTTATACTATAAATTTTGGGTTTAAGGTCATGTAATTTAAGGGTATGAATATAATATATATAACATTATATGTATAAAATTATTATAATATATAACAATGTTATTTCTAAAAATCATATAACATTATATGTATAACCTTATTATAATATATAACTTTATTATGCATATAATACATATAGAATTATATGTGATATATTAGGTTGGTTCAAAAATAATGCCGTAATAATGTCGTTTTTTGACGTATTTTCTAACGTCAAAAACGACATTATTACGTCATTATTTTTGCACCAACCTAATATATCATATAACATTATTATGTATACAATGCATGTAACAATGCGCCTAGATCATAATCATTTTGGGGCATCATCATTTGAAAACAAATATTCGTATTTCTTATGCATAAATTCGAGGTTTGCGCATCGATATTACAACTGGCATGAATTTAATTTTAAGTTCATGAGTTTACTCTTTATCTGTAATATTTGTTTGAGACTTCATAAATGTGTGGAAATAATAATGGATAGTAGTTCGGATTGAGGCATTGGAGAGCAGAGTTCGAATTCAAGTCAAATCCATTGCATTCACTTACGTGCTAATAACCTTGGGAAACATGTGAACATTCTTCTTCTCTCCCAGCTATGGACAGAGATGTATCGAATTATACATGATCGCCTAATCGATCACGCATTGAACATAACTGACTGACTGTTCGTAGACGCTCACATTTCTGCTAAAGTTTGAAGAGTCTATGTGCATCTCATGATCAGTCAAATCTGCCCATATAGTCGATAACTATAAAGATTTATGTCTGAATGTTGTCAAGTAAATGATCCTTTAAAGCTTATTTATGGGGTGTAAATACTATATCACATGATTTAGTCTCGTACATTGCTTTCACTGAGCTACGTATAACATTGACGTTGGAGGCTTAATATCAAATCAGCTGTTTAAATATATTGCAACCATACCTCTGTATTCCTAGAGAAAATGAAAAACATTTCTGTTCTTCCTCTTTTTTTTTTGATCTTTCTATACATGACAAAGCTGAGAACAATAAATTCTTCAAAGAATATTTGACAATCACAGTCAATAAATATTCCCTTGTTAGGTAGCATATAACGTATCTTTCGACGTTGCTATGAACATCATTTTTAATTTGTGTTTGTTTAAAACATTTCTTTTACTCAGGACGTATTTCTTTATCATTTTACAGTTGTATGTTCCATCACAAAATAATAAATTGTGGACAAGAATAAAATAAGCAGTTATTTCTCTATATAGATTTGTATTTTTATAAATTAATTTCAATTAGATGTTTGCTTTTGTGTTTCCTTAGTATTTCATTTCAAGAAATTTTCATTGAGTAGTAAAAAATTATACATAATCATAATATAAAATATATGTAGTATAAAATGCATATAGTAGTTAATTTATTGGATTTACATAATGGTGTTTTAATTCAGCCATATTGTGATAATGTTTCCATGCAATATTACAAATAAAAATGGCATGAATTTATAAACAATGTCAATGTGAGATGGGATATTTTTTGCTGCATTTGATTTTATTTAATTCATAAATTTTATTACGTCTTTCTTTTTCAGAGAGGCATTCCTCTCTTTCTGCATTCTTTATTTCTTCTTTTAATTTCAGTCTTCAGTTTCGATTTGTATCTCGTGCTAGTATGTGGATAGAGAAGCAAGGTCCATTGTTAACTATAATCGCTTGTTTCTATTCTATTTTTCTGCGCTAATCTTTTTACTTGTATATATAATTTTTAGTTTTCATGTTATAAAAATTTGATGTCCCAAGCAACGCACACTCGCTAAAAGAATTCTCTTGCTAAATATTGTTGTGTTTTTGTTCCTGTTTCGCCATTGTGTTTACTTTATAGAAACTGGTCATGATTTTATTTTGGGGAGTTAAACATTTCCTTTTCATTTCCCATGCTGTATTTTTACGAGTCATTGTTGCACAGTGCTATACGAATAGCGCAGTGAAGATATTTACTTTTTCATATTTTCTCACAATCTTTCATCCTCGCTTGATTCCAACAGACGATCATCGTGACCGGTTCTATTAGGTTGGTGCAAAACTAATGTCGTTTTATCACATATATTACTATGTGAGAAAACGACATTATTTTTGCACCAACCTAATAATAAATGAAGACTTCGAAACTATCATGGTGCCAACTTAAATGAAAAACGCACGATTTTAACAGTTTTTAAAACTTATCAGTATTCATAATTTATTTTTATTCCACATATTTTGTTTTCATTTAATATGCGACGTGATACTTTTTATATCACCGTAGTTATCTTTTCTTCGTTCGTTTTGTGGAATAGTTGAGCCAGTCTGTGACGGTGAATGTCTCAACCATGACTTAATGAAAGCTGGACTATCGGTTAGCAGTTTTTCGTAGTGGTATTTATTCAGTCTTTTGTCATTAGTTGCTTGCTCGCAATTCACTTTTTTTATAGTGGCCACCAAATTTGATTTAATATTACTTCGGCAGGATGTTCTGTCCTGTCTGGAAATGGATGATCCGTTTACCAGGCAAGTTCCAGAGACGTTTTTATTCTCCTGATATACATCTTCGAAAATTAGCAATTGCATTGTTGTTGTTATTATTATTATTATTATTATTATTATTATTATTATTTATTTTGATTTCTGTTGTATACACATATTTTCAGGTCCCAACCATAGACCTTAAATCAGAAATAGATTCATGATTTTCCACTGATCATTTTGTGTAAAAAAAAAGAAAAAAAAAGCACCTAAAATCATACACATTTTATATAGATAAAGCTCATCGTAATGCGTGCGCTGTAGTCGTGAGTGCATTTTTTTCAAATGTTAAATGTATGGCCTACAAGGAATCTCTTGTAAATATATCGGAACCTTTTCCAATCAATCCAATGGCTTCAACTATAACAGGTATTATTTATGTTTTCATGTGCCACATATTGATGATTTCCATTTCAAAATACTTGCATTTTAATAGATCTTGAATATTTTCGAGATACATTGCAATCTGTAGGGATTGCCAAGTTAATAAATAAGCACACTGAATTTTTGTGGTCTTTGATAATGATGTCTGGTCAATTAGCTTTATAGTTTTTATCTATATGTCTTGTAATGTCCCATAAAATGGTTATTGTTCCTATCTCTGTGACGGGTTTTGGCTGATGTTCCTGCCAGTTTTCTTAAGTTGCCTTCCCATAAAAATTGCATATATTCCAATTCAGATATCAACCCCTTCTATCATGATGAATGTTATACTGACTGTGTGTTAAAACTATGCAACCTGATACCAGATGCTCTATTGTTTCGATTATTATTGTCTGAGAAATATATTACGTATACATAACAATGGCATGAATCACAGCCATATATACGTGAAATAATAAGAGAGTTTGATGAAACAGCGTTTTTCCTTATAAATGGGCCCAGTTAGAAATACTTTAATGTTGAGAATCTCACTATGCACAATGTTCACCGATTGAATGTGTCCCTAAACTATATGATATGACAGTCAAAATGACTACTTAATTCTTCAATTTAAAATCAAAAAAGATATACCGTTACGCTCGCTCAGCCACTACTTCTGGTGATGAACAGTGATGCATCGTACGTTAGCTCCAGTGCCCTTGAACACCAGGTGGGACAACTTTTAATCAAATCGGTGATAATCAATGACGTATTCACTGGTGTATACATTATTTAACCAAAGATTATGTATTGTTCATCAATTCACCAGTCACGATGTGATTTGATTTTCTCTATTTTTCTCAGCGATGAGAGACATCATATTACTTTGCCTGAGAGGAAACCGCTGGTGTTACAACTGCACTCTATTTGGTGTTAAAATAATCGTAATGAGTTCATTTCTTGGGATCAAATTTGTGATTCTCCTAGGTGTACTTGATTGCAAAACTAGTTGAAGACCTAATCTATATACTTATTTGAATGTTCATTTTCCAGGAGGACCGTGTATATAACGAAGATTAAAGAACGATGCTCAATGTATCCGTTCTGGAATTTTTTCTTTCCTCATCGAATAAAATATACAAGTCATCATGTTTGAACGTATATATATATATATATATATATATATATATATTTCTACTGATTTAATGCTGATTGTACTCTAGGCAAACGTGGTGTGATTATGTTGATAAATGAGTATTCTATGGACTGACCAATGATAAACTTTTAAGGAAAATTGAACTAAAATGAAAAGAAAATCATATGTGTCCTAAGAATCAGAAAGAGAGTATTGGAATCTCTGTAAGGCATAATGAGCAAACAGAATTTGGAGAATTTCACAATCACTTGGACAGAAGAGAACAGAGTCAATTAACAAATGATATTGTGCAGATATATGACAAAACAGTGGGGGAGTGTAAAAGTATAAGGACAAACATTACTTAGAGCTACGAAGTATAGGATGCTGTGGAAAGTAATGGTCCTGAATGTGCATAAATTATATGGCATTTACTCTTTCCTATCGAATGAATTTTCAAACGCGAAGTTAAGATATATTCCCAAGTGCTATAAAGGATTCAAATGTCACACGTTATAATTTAACAATGGCATCACTGAAAATAAATGCTTAAAGGCAGATTATTATTATTATTATTATTATTATTATTATTATTATTATTATTATTATTATGTTACAATTAACTGTAATGATACATAAGCAGAATCCTTTAAGAAAATCAGAATATAGAATGCTAAACACTTTAAATATATTGGTATATGGGTCATTTATTATATGCGATAAGGAAATTGAACATAGAATCGAATGCATTAGTGGTAGTTTTTCTAACATCGGAAAGTGCCTCATCCAAAATATGAAGATTAGAACTCGAGCGATTATATTAAATCTCCTTGTTAGATGTCAATTCTCATATGAATACTTTATATAGAATCCATCCCATTCAGAACTGTCAAAAAAAAAGCAGCTATATAGAATGATTCCCTGAACGTGGTTAAAAATGTCTTCAAACGAATGAATCATTTAGGTCTTAAAAAAGATTATCTTTCAACAGATCACATAGACAGGAATTGCGTAATCTCAGAGAAACCTACAAAATAACATATATCATTTTCAACTATATTTCCAACAGCGGAAACAACACCTAAACGGATTATACAGAAAAAATACTGATATAATCAAGCTGTTGACATTCTACACTACTTTAAACAGAATATTAGGAAGGGTTCCCCATTACTATCAGAAAGACAGATAACGGGGGACTGGAGAAATTTATTTTCCTGAAAAATTTTAATTGAAAGATTCCAACCAAATTCAACGCTACCGGACATTGTTGAATGTTGGTCAAAGAATTCCCAGCATTACAATTATTGTAAAATAGAGAAATAAAACTTGTAGCTGTAGAAATATTAGCCCTGCAAAACGACACTATTTTTATTGATTGATGGCTTCATTAAGAAACAACAGTAGTTCATTTCGTTTTTTGACAACTCTGTTTTCCTTCATTTTTTAGACTCTGCAAACAATCAGCATTTTTTGGGATACTGAACTCTCACTTTTTTTTTGTTTTTACCATCCATTCATCATCGTCAATTATGATAACTTCCACATTAAATAACAAGTGACATTTGATAAACCATCAAATCATTGACAAACATCAGGAGTTAACGAGAAATTTCCCGTTGTTCTTAACTGGCTTTCTGTATTTTGTTCTATTCTGATGTAATCACTTTGTCTTCAATGATTAAGAAGTTTTAATTAAGCAAATTTGGTTAGGTATTTTGTGTCATGTCAGTTACAATGTTTAATATATTTCATGAATCATTTGTCATCTATTATTGCTTAACAAAATGGAAATCTTAGTCGAGGTAATTTATCAAACCAACATTAAAATAATTATGGATGTTGTGACAGTCCTCCATTTGAAATCTGTTTAATAAATACTCGGAGATAACACTTCGATTTTGAATACCTATATTATAGGAAATTGCCAATCGCAATTACACGTCCTTCTTTAAAGAAATGCTCAACATATTGAATATAGAAATTACTAGTTTGTAAAGAAGATTACAGTATAGAAAAAAGGGATTAGGGCTTCTAATAAAACCGTCTTATGAGAAAATACAAATACAGCTTGTAATATGACGGCAATCTAGAAAATCGTGAATGGGCGCGAAGAAAAGAAAACTCAAAGCTATTAATGATCTGAGAAAACGATTGTATACACCTGAAAGTTTAGACTTTTCTGAGCCGGTTTGGTACCATGCATAATAAAAATTTGAAGTCTTGATCTGATAAGGCTATTTAAGAATATCAACCGAGTTATATTATCAATAATTTTAGTATTATATTAATTTCATGTTTTATGTGAACGACACATTTGGTACTAAATTTTTTTATACATGATGAAAACACCGAGTTGTTTCATTTCATTCCGCTTTTTGATCATAATTTCTGTTTTGGAAAGTTACATCTTCGGTCGTATTTCTTGGTAGGGAATGGTGATTTTTTTCAATTTCATTCTTATACCAACTAGGAATATACGTATTATCGGTATGCCACAAATCCCACATCATCTGAAAACTGTTGCTTCCTATTTTCAGATTTATTTGGGATGCGGCATGGAATAATTAAATAACCAATGCTCCACTTTTAATATTTCTGCTTGTATATGCGCAGAGAATCTTCTCGGAAGAGACTAAATATATTGGCGCATTCATTTTCTTCGCCTCTTACTCTTAATTGATTCACCGTTAGGGTTCTCACCAGCCATGTAAAATTGAGTGAACGCATATTGTTATTCTGTCAGAACAGACATACAGTCTGTTTAGAGCGGTGGCTCCAAATATTCTTTTCTTTGGGATGCATTTTCGCAATTAACATATGCTTACACAACACAGTATTTTATGTGATATAAAGTACATTTAAAACAAAATTAAAACAAAACAGAGAGAGAGAGAGAGATTTCAGTGAGATAACTGCGAGTTTAAAATCAAAACATTATCACTGATAACTCTCTCCTCCAATTTGCGGACCCTCGTTACTATATTCTTAATACTTGATATAATGCAAAATTATCACAATGATAAAATTGGTCAATAATCATATATAAGCATTTATATTGAGACTCAAGCATGGAATTACATGTAATCCATAAGAATATTTTAACTTTGGAAACTATATTTATTTTAGCCATATGAAATTTTGGAAATAGTTTCTAAATATTTTATTGTCTTTCAATCATTCCGCCTCACCCGCTTTCCTCTTACGCTGCATTTGTAATCGCACTGTTTGGAAACCACTAATTTAGAGCGTTGGCGAGATTTCTAAAGGATGAGAACAGGAAATCCCTGTTGGTTTGGTCATATGCTGCTGTATGTATATCGTTTTGTATTGGCAATTTGAAGTTGTTGTTTGATGACACATATTGCATTTCAAAGCAAATGTCAATTTGGTTTATGAGGCATTTATTTTCACATAACGATTAGAGTCTACTCACTACAATAATCATTAGTATTTTTATTACAATATAGCAATTTGAAATATTATTTAACAGTAAGAGTTTTGAATACTTCCAATTTGTTTCCATAATGAATTAATGGATGTCAAGCCCAACTACTTCAATACGCACTTCAGATTCCAAACATCTTTCATGAAATTGGTAAAGATTTTGCTCCTATTTTCACAAGTGCAGCCTCAATATCAAGTGATGTTTTGTGAATGTATTATATTTACAGCGATCTTAAATTCCACTTCACTGGAATCGTTGTCTTTTTTAATTGTAGATATATTTGTAATGCTCCGATAAATATTTTGTTTATTAAATTCGGTTGGCCAAAAGGTTCGTCTATTGTTAATTAGAAAATTTACATGATAAACAGAATGAACACTGGCCAAATCCATTATGTCGGTGTGCATCTTAAGTTTAGTGCTAAGATGTGACCCAATGTTTATAAGACAATACATTATTTCTCTTTTTCCTTTAGACTGTAAATATCGAAAGCAGCTGATGGTAGGTAATTTAATTTGGATCTAATACTGGTATTCTCTTTTAAACTTGGTACATGAGATCGTGCGTTATCACATAATAAGTTGCCAAGATGAAACTCTTCTGTGTTGTCAATTAAGTAATCATTGTCGCACGTGTTTTCTTTAAAAAATAAATAAAATTATATTCGTTACGAGTCAAGAGATTATATTTGCGTAACTGATGTATGGTTCATATATTGAAAGGAGGAACATAATCAAAATGATGCCAAATTAATTTAACGCTTGATTTGCTTAATGTTAATGTGTGCAATTTTCGATCTGCTATATATTTGATTTATGTCAAATAATTTAATGATTCGTTCACGCGCTAAAATTGCTGTTTTACACCAACTGGGGACACCGAGGAACTTCGTAAAATGTAACGCCTCTACATTAAGAGATGCAATAAAAAATGGTCAATCCTTAAGATATATGCAGCGAATGGAAAATGTTCAAGCAATTTTAATGGTAATGATTTATAATAGACGTTTCTCTGAAAGAGAATTAAATGCATTCATTGACTGAGAGCAAGTATTAGTTTCGAAACATATATTTTGATTAACTTTCTAAAGGAAAATAAATTTTATTTGTTTTCAACCTAAAATATTGTTTTAATATGCAGAAAAGTATCGTTTAATCTCACACAATACATTGATCATCTGACTATGAGAATAGTATGAACATTTTAAAAAGTACCGTTTGCATACGATATATATTGAGAAAACATCAATTACATGAAAATTGTTGGTATAGTTTTGTCGCAAAATGAGTTAAAAATTAAAATGTAATATTCGTTTGCAGAGAGACGGTATTTATCTCTAAAGTTATAACTTGTCTAAAATTTCTGTATATATATATATATATATATATATAATATATATATATATATATATATATATATATATATATATATATATATATATATATATATATCAAGAACCAGAGTGACAAAATAATTACCACTTTATTTTGCTTGCATCTTTTAAACATTACGAACTGTACGAACATTGTTTAGATCTTTTTTAACGTCGTCGACAAAGAATTAATTTATAGTTTATTCGAAAACCTTTCAGGAAGTCACCGGTCATTGCACTTTACAGATGTCTTCTGGTGAAAAGTAAGAAACATCCCTTTGTTTCTCTAAGAATATATTTCAATATTGTTTATCAAGACTGAATTACCAATGTCCGCGCTGTTATTTTCCTTAAATTTGAAAGAAATTTGACGAGATGGATTCAAGAAATTTTTTTGGAAAGTAAATCCAATGAACTAAGCTGATATTTGAGCTGGCCTCATGATTCCATTTTCTTTGTCGATAATCATTACGCAAACTATACTGCCTATTTACGGATATCATATTCTAATATACTACTATAATAAAAAAAATCCCTTCATAAATAAACAGTTTTTTTTATATGTTTAAATAAGGAAACTTTAAATGTATACTCATGATTAATGATATGGATAATGTTGTACTGTTTATTTATTTTAATTATAGTGTATTATGTAGATATCGTTTTTATTTCTAAAGATTCTAATTGAAAATATCTAATTTTTAAATATTTAAATATTTAGTACATAAGTAAACTGGTTTTGGAAGTTAAATCTTTGTTGCCTTTATAATAGAAGTGATAATTAAAACGGGCTTTATTTAGAAGACATCATTGTAAGTAGTCTACATACCAAATATTTTTTAAATTTTTTTCTCCAGGTTGCCTAGTAAATAAGCGGTAAATTAAGAATGCATTTCTGACATTTCGTCAACCCTCACCACGGATGTTCTTTGAAAAGTACGATAACTTGACACCCAAAATTAGTGAGTTATATAAGCATACGAAAAGGGTAGTTGGATAGGCGAATGTTGTCTTCAAATAACCTGTATATGACGAGTCATAAGATCGATCAACTAATAATCAATCATAGATTAACAAATTAGAGTTAAGCAATTATGCGAGAATCGAATGGTTATTCAATATTATGAATATTCAAGAAATTCATTTAAGGTCAGTTATTCCTGAAAGATAAAATAGTGATAATAAATTTCTTACTGGGCAAACTGTAGTTAATCGAAAATGGCATTGACATTAAAAGATTCTTTAGCAAATACATAAACTACTATTCACAATGCAGCGTCGCATTTTATATTTTTGCAAAGGTATAGAATCTCTAGCATCAATGACGTACATGCTATATCACAAACTAAAAAAAAAGACCGCTTCAGAATTCAAACATTTGCTGATGTTGAAAAATCAATGATATCTGAATATTTGACAGAAAAAAGTAGTGCATCCATTTTGGACCCTGTTTATTTTCAGGGCCTCAGGCAACTGCCAAATAGCGATATTAATCTAAAAATTTCATGCTAATCGACTCGTTGAAAATACATATGGAATCGAGCAAAAGATCTGCGTTAAATATCTCCAATTAAATTTTCAATACATCAAAATAATTTAACAGAATTGACTGAAACATTTATATACCTTTATCCAGTTGAAATATGCGGGGAAATATATTTTGTATTAAGACAATCTCAATCAATCTCTGTATGATAATCAATATTTTTAATTGAAACCGCTGCCAGACAAAATAAGATTAACTGTAACATGTGCTTCAGTCAAAAATATAAAATAGTCTGAGTTGAATTTAAACAATTACGAAGCATTTTACGGCGTATATTGATTTGAGATGATTTCAAAATGTGTTCAAACAATACCAGTGATGTTGATCTGAAAGATAATACATATCTGCCAGGTGCTGACCTGATTAACATAGGAAAACGTGTTCTAGCCTGCTATATATAGGGGTACACACATGAATAAAACAAAAAACAAAAAAACAAAAAAACAAAAACAAAACCACAAATAACCCAAATACATAGTAAACATGCATGCCAATATTAAATTGAATAATCCCCGAGGTAAATGTGAGTTGAATCTGGTGTATTCATTAGTCTATTTGAATGATATGTCTTTCCCAATAGTATCTGTACATAAGTGAATGTAATGGAAACATTTTCCTCACTCCGAGTCGTTACTGTTAAGTTGAACGGCTGAAGCTTTAAAGTGTAATACTGATTTGACAAATAAACCGAAATGTTGTATAACTTCAGATTATGTAGAAAATTTGAAAAACAGATAGCATGTACCGATGAATTTCTTGGAGTATCTTTGATAATAATTTTGATATAAGCTTGATCAGTGTAATTATCGAACATTCATCTCCGGTCTGTATCCCGAGAAAAGTTTCTGAAATATGGTCAGTATTTTTTTCTAACTACACCGAGTGTAACAGCAAAATTGTCCAAAATGTGTAACAGCATGTCTGTTTATCCCACAAAATGTTTAAAATCTGAAAAAAAAACAAAAAAAAAAAATTAAACTAATTTAATTTCTTTTTACCAGGTTTTCAGATAAGACATTTACCCATCTTGTCCTCAATTGGCATAAGAATCACTGGAAAACCCTTCGAGTTATTCAGCTAGAATGAGAAAAGGTTTACATCGTTTTGCGTCAGTTAAACTTCCTTCTAAAGTGAGCAATAATGAGAGAAAAATATAATTCATGCCTTCAGTAATGGTACACATTCATAATCTGGTTTCCATCTTCGAAGTCTATTCAAGAACCATCGTGAATAACTTAAAAAAAGAGAGGACACTACAGAGGAAACCTGGATCAGGAGGTCACAATAGGATGTGGGATCATCAATTCAACTTAGAGCTAAAGAGATCACTTAGAAAAGGTCGAACTCAAAACTTTAAGACGCTTGCAAATGGAAGACAAGTTTCAGCTATGACAATTCAAAGAGCAGTGAAAAAAGACTTGAAAATGAAATTTTACGTGCAACTTGTTACTCCAGGACAGAAAGTTATAATGTTAGAGAGGCTGCATTTCGTCTTGAATAAGTTGGAAAATGATCTTGGAATAATATATATATTCCGATCCTTAGCTATGACTAATTTATGATGAACATGTAATTTTCGATTATTTTCATCACAATTCTTCTGTTAACCTTTGAAATTAATATTACATTCGTATTGCTCAAAGTAGATTCCAGTAGTGTTATAAAACCTCTGAGAATTCCAGCAAGATACCTTTAATAATTTCTAAGAAACAACGATTCAAATTTCAATGTAATTGAACTATTTTGCTGTTACACGATTTCGACAACTTTGCTGTTGTACCCGGTATACTGTTGTCAGCAAAAAGAACAACTCAAGCTGCCAACTATAGTTTGGAGATACTAAAATCCAACGAATGTAAAAAATTAAGATGTGTTTTACTAGAGGAAGGATTATGTAACACGGAAAGCCAAAGCCGCATTTCCATAACATAAGATGATTAAAACATCGAAGCTAAGTATTAAGTAAAAAGATAATTCCGTTAGAAACAAAGAAAATATTACTGTACTGCTACGTAATATCGGTCCTTCTATATAGTAGTAGATACTATATAATCTCTTTAAATATAAAATAAACTGGGTGTAGCAGAAATATGCTTCTACAGAAGAATAATGAGAAAATGGTGGACTGAACAAGGACGTAGTTTTAGAGAAAAAAAGGATGGTGTGGACGAATTAGGAACAGAAATATTACTAATGAGTGGAAAGAGAAACATCATAGATAGCGATTGATATGACAATTGATCATTTACAGATTAAAGTTGACTGTAAAGCATTGAGCCAGAAGAGAGTTGCACGAGTTAGAAGTGAAGAAAAAGAAACTGTTGTGTTTATATCTAGCCACCTCATCTGTAAATTGGTGTGATCTCGACGCCCATCTATAACAGCGCTTAAATTAAAAAAAATAAGTCTAGGTACCATAGGGAAGAGATTATCTGGACAATTATCCTGATAGTATTTATCGAAGGTATACAGAGAGACAACCAAACGGCGGTGTGAAAAGATCTGAAGCCGAGCCTCGCGGTCAGGTCAATAATATTGCTGATTCTTCTTTAAATCTTATCAAGGAACTCAAAGTAAATAGCAAGGATACCAGACCATCTGTGACAGCAATATTCTAAGCATGAACGAAAGGCATACTTATAGACATGTAAGGTAGATTCTGGAGAGAAACTTTGTCTCACACGATAGTGAACCGACTTTCTAAGCTAACAATCAATTCAATATAGTTTTTCCATTATATCAATATATTAGTTTATACTTTTGTGGAGAAAAATACTTCAGTTCTAGAAAGTGAAGAACAATCTGGAACACTTTGGTCAGGAGATCTTTTGCTATTAGCACCCATTATAAATAGTTATCTAATAATCGGTAGCAGCATTGTGTTCAACTACTGGAAATGCCAAACAGCACGAACTTTTAAGGAAAGGTTTCAAGGATATCATTTGATGCAGTTAAATATATCGTAGCACCAGATCCTAAGATGAAATATTTAGGGGTTTTGTCGTGTCCATGCCTAATCAAGTTAGAGCCTTTAAGCAGACGAACAGAAGTCCAACAACTGAGTATGTATGCATTTCATCAATAGGGGGTGCTACTGGAAAGTAATGCGAATATGAATACATCGCCCGAACGTAATTCAGTAAGAACATTTTCAGGAGTCCATTACTTTAATGGAGATATAAAGAAACTCGAACTTTTCGCCCAAGAATTTCTGTTTATGAAATTATTCCGCAAAAATTCATGTTACACTTCGTTCTTTCAATCGACGTTTCTCTTTATGTGCAATTACACACATTATATGCCAGGAGAGAGAAAGAGTAAGAGATAAATAGGTATAGATAAAGAGAGAGAGATAGAGAGAGAGAGAGGAGAGTAACACAGAGGAAGATCTGAAATATATTATCATACATACCTCTGCGCTTGTATACGAAACTGAAAGAAAAATTTACTACGATTTCATAATATTAAAAATAATCATACCCGATCGCAATAGTTCGGATTTCTTTTCAGCAATAGGTAAGGTCATTAAAAGAGAGGAAAATCATTCCCATTTCCTTTTTAGATGTCATATCGCATCCTAATCCAAAGTGAAATTCATAAGTCCTAAATATTCTAATTCCTTAAAACTTAAATGGGACATAAAACTTTGATCATTCATACAGATTTTTATTCAGGTTTTGCGTAAATTTAAAACAAAATTATTTTGATCCAAATGATATTGACGCATCTGCAATTTAAAAGGACACACATGTAATTGTTTAATGAGATCATATAAAAATGTATTTCATATTTTAATAAAATATCTAATAATTGGTAGCAGCATATCTTGTGTTTAACTAATTGCTGATAATTATCAAATACAAGGACTCTTTTCATTGGCATTCCAATTGTAACTTCTTAGATGTAAACCCAAGATATGTCTCCTGTCGAGCAACATGAAACAAAATTATCTTATTAAACATACAAAAATATATTCATGCATCAGCTTGTCTCCAGTTATTGAGTCTATATCACCAGAATAGTCTCAAGTAACGATGTAACTCCAAAATCATAATTATTATAACATTTTCCTGTCTATATTTATATTCCTGAATAGTTCATTTCATTGAATGTTCTTTATGAATAAACCCCTAGAAATATTTAACGGACTTTTCTTATTTGAAAAAGTAAAAAATATAACACTCTACAACAATTTGAAAATTCACTATTTTCGGGATAAATCAATATATGGCTTGAATCCTTTATTTTATGACCTATTCCCACTAAATTAATGCTAAAACAATACGCGATAAGAAACAGCTGACATTTCTTGGGAACATAATGAGGAAAGAGTTATAGGAAATATGATATTCATAGGACGGGTAGACGAAAAGGGAAACAAAGCATAAAATATTAGAGTTTGTGTAAATGGATGGCGGAACAGGGTTAAGGAGAAATAATCTAAAGACAAACTATATTAAGAGCCATAAAAGAACAGGGAATTTTGAAAACCATAATCACCTACTTCGAATATAGAGAAGAATAGGATTAGGCGGAGGAGTATAAAAAAAGAAACCTGGAAAATGTAAAATAAAATTGTGATTAGTTATCATTAACCCTTTGAGCACTGATCACCGCTTTACTGGTTGAATAGTGGTAGAGGAAGAAAAGAAAAAAAAACTTAATGCCCAGCCACCGGTTGAACAGTGGGTAAACATTTGTAACTATTTTTATATCTACCGTGAAACATTACATAAAAATTATTTTCGAATTTTGACTCAGAAACTCAGACTGAAGGGTTAAAATTATTCAGGAACGCAGACCTCAAATGGTAAATATTAAATTTCGATGTAACTATTTCCTTATAAATATAGTTACGATGAAAAATGAAAGGCTCAGTGGGTTGACGTGAATTACTTTATCTCGCTAAAATGGATGTTCTTCTACGATAAAAAATATTATTCTCATGACGTTAGTTCATCGGAAAAACATGCCAAATTGCAATATTCCAAATTATTCAATATATTTTCTATTTCAAAATCTATAATATATACGTATACAATTGGTAAATTATATGCATAAAATTATTTAACTATGTAGAATTGGCTTTAACTCTTTATCTGTCTGCATGTATGGATAGTTTGCATGATTTTATCTCCACATGAAATGGTACTGAGAGCAATGAATCTGTTTATCAAAGACGTTGCATTAACGTACATATAAGAATGTGTCGATGGAAGTACTCATTTACCTAGCTTTTAATATGAAAAATAAACTTTAAAAAATAAAGTCAAGTGAAAATCATGATTCAAAATAGTGAATACATCTTTAAAATATCAATTCAGCGCATATTTTCATCTCACTTCGACGGACACCCTTAACGAAGGAAGTGCGTAGAAAAAGTTGTCTGGCAAGGTGGATGTAAACAGAATGGAAATCGATAAACAGTACAACTTATATGATATCGGAGTGAAATCTAATCACCAGGCGTATTGTGTACACTCAGTATCAATAAGACAGCGTGAACGAAGTATAAAATATGTTATTTAGAGAATAATTTTCTTATCCGTCGCCATAATTCATGAAGACATCTGCAATTTAAAGATCATAGACGTTATTTAGAAATCAGAGAGAGAAACTGATTCCTTTGATTAAAAAGGGTTTTCATAAATTCTAATGCTTGTTCTAATGAAATTAGGACAAATAATAACATTAAAAATGTAACTACGATGTAATGTCAGTAATTTGGCATAATGTTAAATTTGTTTGTGTGAAGTAAATTTTGCAATCAAGAAGTACATAGAGTAATATTAATACATTTCCGCTTTATATAGTCACGTATTTTCTTTCGTGTGTATCCATCTTGCACTCCTAAAAATCTACAAGTCGTCCGTGCATATAATACTGTTTCCATATCTCATCTGGTGCTGTACTTCTTGTGATTCCTAATGTACTTCTGGTGATTCTTGACAAAACCCTGTCTGTATTTTAATCGATCATAATCGAATTCACTCACATTCTCAATGATGTGGCGTCGCTTCTCTCCGTCTTTTCTCCAAATATCTTCATGGCAACATTTCTGACGAGCTTTTTCCCTGGTTCGCCAAATACATGAATTTAAGCGTGCTACAATATTGGCATCTAGGTCCCACAATTTTATTGTTGAAATAGCTGAATGCAACCGCCTCTACTGCACCAACAGTTTTATTTCTCGCACTGCTCATCTCTAGATCTCCCTTCCGTTTACTTGCTTCTCTGTTAAATGCAATCTTCAAGAATTTAAATGCAACATCAATCACCATCTACCTTTTTGAAATTTATTAATCTTTTGTCCTTTCCTCAATCCTTCCTATTGTCAGACTTCTTTTCATATCCACTTTTTGTAACCAGCTACGCAATAATAGCACCCCCGCCATGTTTAAAGGTGAAAAGATTAAAAAAAAAAATTAAAAATATGTCAGAAAGGCTCAACTATTGTTTACTGTTATATGTCGATATAATATTTGCAATCATACACCGAGATCGAACTGAGTAAAAATAGAAAGCTACGTGATGTTCTAGTGTAGAATTCATGACTGGCACATAGGAATGATTGTACGATACTATTTAGGTAATATTTTGCAGGGTTTACAATTTTAGCATTTTGATGAGAATATAAAAGATCATCTCTCATAATTCGCTTGTTCATTTAAATTAAAATTGAAAAATTAAAAGCAAATAAAAATTTCAGAGAAAAGTATTTCCAAAGCAATTCAAAAGTTCTTTTCCTTACGGGTTTCCGCAAGAAATGTTATTTTGATAATGTTATTTTATTTTTTTTTCTGTTTTTGCCTGAATAATATGTCTAAGAGCTACTCTATGTAGAAGATTATTGAATGGCGTTGTTTATGGAGTTAAGAATTATAGATTATGAAAATATGTAGGATAAGTAAGAATGAAACCCAGGCCTGTAAAGATTTAGCTTTCAGTGTTTGAAGGCGAATACATGCAGGAGTCTGTTCCAAAAAGCAGCGACACTTAGGGAAGGTTTTCCGAATATAACTTCCTTCTTACTAATGGTTTGAGAAATTAGACACGAAAATCCATCAACGGGAAGTGGGTTGTAGGGTGTGAAATCCTACAAGGCTACGTAAACCTTTTTGAAATCTGTCAAGTCCTGAAAAAGTGTATTGGGTATCTCCATCAACAATATACCATTTATGGTCTGATCTGATTCTATTAATTTTGAAGAATGGAAAATGGCCTAAATTATTTTCTGGAGATGTAAAATTAGTTGATCATTTCTTCACGGTCTTCAGCCTGGTTTCTATATAGGTGTTCCTCTTGAGATCTGGAGTGAAAATGTGTTCGAATATACGCTCAGAAAAGAAGGTTCTTTGATAATGCAACCTATTTTCGTAGCTTATTGGAATTATGAGTCAGGTCGGTTTCAAGCAAGGCAGTAAAGGTACTAAGAGAAAAAAAGAGAGTACTGGGTGTGGAATTAGAAACAGTAACATTAATAATGAGCGTGAAGTGAAAAGTGTAATCATGAGATATATAACAATTGACCTTACATAAGAATCTTTGCAGATTATAGTTGGCTGGAAAGCGTGGAGTTTGAAAAAAGTTCCTCAATAAAGAAGTGAGAGAGAAGAAACTGTTAGCATAGAACTTCGGCTACATTTAGCCATCTCAACTGTAAAGTGATGAAATCTCGACGCCAGTCTAGTACTGCGCTTAAATTAAAAAAAATCTAGTTATGATAGCAAACAGAACGTCTGAACACTTGCCATGAAAGAATTTTTAGAAAAGTCACAGAGATGTAACTGAGATGAGAAAGTGACTGAATGCGAGCCACCAAATCACGACCGATAATGTTGCTGGGTCGTCTTTGAATTTTTATCAAGGAGCTCAAGGTAAATAGTAAGGGTCATGCGTAGTAATATTCTCCTCATGCAAAAATGCTAGAATTACAGATATGGACGATAAATTCTGGAGAGAAAAAAATTGTCTCACCATACACTGTGAACTAAGAATCTTAGCTGCTTGTAATTAATATATTTATGCATATAATATTTAAAGCCAGCAATCAATCAGGACAACACATTAAAAATATAATTTCAATGTGTAAAAAAAGCAAGCAAACTACAACAAAAAGAATCGTCTTAAATATGAACATAGCATACATTATTGCAGCAATATACCAAGACTAAAGGAGTTAAAAGAGATATTTTTATAAAAAAGTAACTAAAGGCTAGACTTGAACATGAATCACGCAACTGTATATGAATTGGAGAAATTTAGGGTCCTGTACAAGACATTCTAAAAGACAGACGTATATAAAACTCATCACTTCTTTTGGTACCGAATTATGTATCACTGTCTCCTCATAAATGCACTACATTGTGTCCACTTAAAAAGTGTTTCTAATGCTATACTACCTAAGTAATTCCCAACAATTATAGTACATTGCGTTTCTCTATATTTATTTGGCACGGTATGGACGCGTCACTCTTCGTGTATCTGTAATGTAATATCTATTGAATTGAATCTCCCGAGTATCTATGAAGATTTTCAGGACTGTTTTTAGAAACGGTAAAATATACTTGATTCGTATTTTCGGCTTTTATTGTTTTAGACGGATTTATTAATTACTTTGAATGTAAAGTTTTGTATAGCAATGTGTTCCTATTCGTTTTTATATTAATTAATTTATCGTTTTTCTCATCAATGCATGTATCTAGACAAAGTCTTGTTCATGCATGTTTAGTGTGCTAGCCACTTCTATAATTAATGCATAAGGTAACTTATGAGAATATTTTACAATATAGGATTGTGAAATGTACATGCACAATATAATAGAAACCGATTGATTTGCAATGAAACAACAAAAAAATAAAATAAAATATGAAATAGTTTCTGTAATTGTAAATGTACAACGAAAATTGTAAATTAATGTATCTGAGTGTGACTTTCATATGTAGATATGTTTTTGTGGGAAGCGTCCCAATCATTTTTGCTTCAGAGTGAAAAGTCGATAACGTACACTTCGAAAAGAGGAAAACAGGATGAAACATTTACTTAAAACTTCGTCTGTTTTATATGCCCACGGAGCTGCTGCTGATACTTTGTTTATTATGGGCTGCTGCTGATACTAGGTTCATTAAGAGCTGCTGTTGATACTATTTTTATGAAGGCAATTCACATATATGTAGATATTTAAAAAATCTATTCCGTTGCATTTTAAGTATTCTCTCAACATGATGATCTGATGGGTAGATATAAATACATTTTTAACGCTAATGTTAGCATGATATACGTTCTTTGGCAAAATCTTGATTTAATAACCACAGAATATAATGTATAATTAACATATATGTGGGTACATGCATAGATTATAAAAAAAAAACACATCCAATTCCATGTTTCTCAATCAAATGATATATATGATCACAACTATTTTAAAAATGCGGACGGTTTCCGTTTAAATGATGAGAGCTGCTCTTACATTAGGTATAAAATGAAGTTCTCAAATTATTTGACATAAAGTTAAAATCTTCAATCTGGAACCTATCGTTGATACATTTGTTTATCATATATTGCTAGAAAATGTACGATATATATGGTGAATATATGAGGTGAATGTTGTCTGAAAATATAGATAATATTTAAAAAATAATATCTTATCTTCCTAATTATGTTCTTCTATGTGACCGTCCATTCAAGATGATGGCGATTATGGATCTCCACAGTTTCCTGTCCATTGTATCATTTAGACAATTTTGTATTTCCCTTATCTATCCTAAACCATGTTCTGTCACCCATTTACACAAGCTCGTTAGGTAGATTATGCATTGCTTTTATCTGTCCCTCTTGCCTTCCATACTTTCTCTGAGTATGATATTTTCCAAGCCCTTTGTCCTGATTATGTTCCCTAGAAAACTCGCCCTTCATTATGATATGAAATATAAGCGTCCTTTTTTTCATTTCCTCTAAAACTGACAAATTTACTTATCGTACATTATGTTAAAGGTTTGAAGTCACACTTTAAATCCACAACATATAAACATTTATATTAGGTTGGTGCAAAATAATGACGTAATAATGTCGTTTTTTGACGTATTTTTAACGTCAAAGACGACATTATTACGTCATTATTTTTGCACCAACCTAATATATTTTGTTATATTAGATTTTGATCTAATCTCAATTTTAAGCACATGCAAATTGCAAAATGTGTGTAATTGTTATTAATAATTTTTCTTTCTCATGTAGGTAATAAAACTGGCTAATATCAAAACATATAGCCCTGTTTAGACTTAATAGCCATGAACATCTCTGGGCAGGCAGTTATGCAGATATTAGCATATATTTGAAAAAAAAATTATTCAGTTCTCTTGTTATTTAATGTAAATAAATGAGTTGATGATAACAGTTATTTAAGTTTTATCATGCTTTGAATTCCTTTCACAGGTACTTGCACAGTATATATTTTTCATCATGTATTGGTTTCGATAGGAAAAAATTGAAAATATTTCGAAAGAGCTTTAGGTAGTTCTAGCTATCATCAAATTTTGCAAAAGGCTTGTGAGATAGGCATGTCAAATTTAATTTCCTTTTATTTTGAAACACATCAATGGGAAATATTTTATTTTAATATTACTACGCGCCATGAGTTGTGAAGTGAGGGCGTGTTTTATTGACAATCTGCTGAACAGATAACGAAGAGATATTATGCATTCAATGCGTTCTGAAGATTTTAATCAAGCGGAATTATTCATAGGAAGCATTTCATATAAAGCTTATCACACAGAATTTCCAAAAATAAAAAAAATGGAAATAAAGACATTGACTGAATGAAAATATTTCAGATTTCAAAAAAAATAATCTAATACTTGATACATGGAATTCCAGGATGACACCTTCTCAGCGAAATCTGGTACTTAATAATCTCCAATTGAAATCCTTCCTAACAGGTAAATTCCTGAAGGTAGTTATTAACGGCCAGTCCGCCGAGGCCCTCGCGGTTAATACACACGTCCTACAGGGGACACTTGTCTGATTTACATAAATAATTTGCCTATGAATATACTCAGATAATCTTCCCTGTCTTCAGAACTAGCACTAATATCCCAGTGGGGAAAAAACTGGATGATTACATTCAATGCATCGAAAACCAAACTCGATACATTCCATCACCACCGATATGACAACCCAACATAGCGCCTGTCACGATGAACGGATCTACATTGGAGGGTGGCACCGTGTCTTGAGAGAATACTTGGCCTCAAAATCAGAACCCGTCTCAACTGGAATACTTATATGCGATCTATCGCTAATGATGTTGGTAAAATAATCGGCACTCTCTGTCACTCAAATGAGTACTTGACTCCTCCTGATTTTCTCTATATTTATAAGAGCTAAAACAGGTCAAATATAGAGTATGGCTGTCATATTTGGGCGGGAGCTATCTAGTCTTCATTTTCCAGTCTTATATATTTCTAAAACGACTCCGAATCATTATTGCAGAAGAATTATTTTTCGTACTCTTAATGAAATGTGCTCAGGCGAAATACATTCCTTGGTTCCGCAATTTCTAACAGATCCAGCTAAGACCCGCCATTCCACTCACATTGTAGAGAAGAACCGACATTTTTTCCGTATTCCATCTGTTAGAATTAAGTTCCACTTGCAGAGCGAATCACTGTTCTGTAGTACAGCAGCCCAAGAAGATGCTTCCCCGATCGCAACAATCCTGACCTGTTCAATTCTAGAGTTAACCGTCATTTTCCTCGCCTATCCACATAAACGTAACTACATAACAGTGGTCAAGGCTCTTGTACTGGATGAACATTACTGTAAATGACAAGTAAAACTAATTTCAGTAATTTACAATGATTCTAAAGTGATTGTCATCGATTTGAATTTTGAAATTTAAAGACATTGTTATGGAACTTCTAATACAAAACAATGTATATCTTCTGCAAATGAGGATGTGTTTGTGATAGTGTGCGTGTCTATACACAGAATGAGATAAGATATTATTTGTATATTTTTTATGTACATGATATTATGGGAGCATAATACAGTTTTTTTTTGTTTTGTTTTTTTTAATACAACATTTTTCCTGTAAAACTTGTCAGTGCTTGGTATTGAATAATGCATTTTTTTTCGAAATGGTCTGAAGTTTATGTCTTCAGAGTGAGAATCTTCATTTTCATTGACTATGACACCATGATTTTATTTGCCCTTTTCACATAATTTCCTGGATCTGTTTTCAATCTAGTTCACCGACGTCTACTAAACAGGGTAATGTTCGGAACTGAAAATGCTTTTCCCTTGATAATTATTATTCTGTTAATATGGGGACTGTAAATTGTATTGTTTTAACTCTTACATACCCTGTCCCTTCGCGGCATGATCGATCATGACTCACCACTATTTCCTTCTTTCTGTAGCTCTTTTTTCATATCTCATAATCCCTGTTCTGCCAAACATTTACACAGGATTGTCAAGCAGCGTAAGCGCTGTTTTCCTCTGTCATTCTTGCCTTAACTATGACCTATGAGAGTTAAATTCTTCAAACCTTCTTTATTCATTATATACTCTATAAATTTCAATTGTCTCTTTCAAATCCTAAGGCTAATTGTACTTTTTGTTTCCATTTTCACTAAAATTTCGTCGTTTCTGGCTTGTTCAGTCCATGGTATTTTCAGTAATCTTCGCTAAAGCCACATTTTTCTTGCTTCAAGTCTCTTCTTAATCCATGATTCACGACGGTATAGAATGGCCGATATTTCATAACTGATCAGTTCTGTTTTCTTTTTTTTCTTATTTTCCTGTTTCTTACATTTTTTCAGTTTTATCTCAGTTTTAATGTCAATTAAAAGAGTGATCTGCAAGGACGCTTTTAACGTTGTATATTCTTTTATTGGATAAGTTTAAACGCTGTGCTGTAGTATAATAATTAGAATTCTCCAAGCTTATTTTTACAATTGTTAAATTGAAGACGAAATAAAGAACAATTCTCACCGAAATGTTTTCTCCGTCAACATTTTTGTAGTAAAAGAGATACGATATTTTATATTTTTCAAAAGTACGTTGAGCGTATTTTTTAAGCTTCTGTAACAGGAAGCAGGCAAATTGTATGGGGGTGTTTATAAATTTGGCATCATGATTTATTGTATGTATATTTATTACTGAGAGCATCTGGACGTGTCATTTTGTAAGACGTGAGAAGAAATAATAAATAAAACGTTATATATTAATGTATCTCATTTATGTTTTAGTAAATCTTCTTAACGAAAACTTAAGGAATATTATTAAAATCAAACAGCAAGAATGTTCGCGGGCTATAATTGTCATTACTTTTTATAGACGGAAATACTATTTATAATGATTGATGATGTATTTTTTTTAGATATTTTAATGTGTAATTTCTATTGAAGTAGTAGTTAATTCGTTAGAATCGTTGATTATAGGAGCCAGAATTATTCGTATACTGCGTAAGCATTTACTAGATTTCATTTACTTGAGTGAACGGTAGCTAACAGAATTTCAATTCGGGCAGACAGCTTGCTGTAAAGTGATGTAAATATTTTATTGCTCTTGATATTCACTTTTATGTCTAAGAATAGAATACTTGGAGGATAATATTCTTGTGTATAATTCAGTGATCTTATGGAATTAAAGTAATCATATCTATAGAAAAAGGAAATAAAATCAGTAAATAAAATAATAATAATGAATAAAGTGTAATTAATTTACCCTTGAACCGTAAAGGAACCGGAATATTTATTATTTTAGTTCATCAAGCAGCATTAAGATGACGCTGTTTAATTCTACAAAATACTAACATTTCATTTTTACTTTTCTCCCACTTGGTATAAGATGTTGCATGTGGAAAAAGTTGTCCCCGCTGGGGTACGTTCGTTTTCCTGTTCCACTGATGGGTGAACATTCTTTGATTTTACAAAGCATGGATTTCATACATGTAACCCTCACCTATAAAGTAAACTTAACTTATACTTGGTCGTTCAAAAGCAGCGCAAAGATGACTTGAGCTCGGCCATTATAACAATGCCGACCCTCAACGTATAAATTGCGTATAAAATTTTCTTTTTTCGTCCCAAATCTGCACGAGGCTAACTTGAGCTTGACAAATACAACCATCCTTATCCTTACATAGCGAAACGTCTAGACCACAAAATATAAACGAAGATAACTGAGACTTTGAGAAATTTCTTTCGATACAATTTCCAATATTATAAACAATAAACTGCATTATAAAGTCAAGTGTTGTATTCTCCTCCCTTGATTGTTTACATGTGAAAGCGCACACACCAACAGGAAACATTTGAATACCATATATCTATATTTACATATGATAATTTAAACATTCTTTATCACTTATAACTTATTTAATAGTAATATTTTTATCAATGTATTATACATTATGATCATATTGATAAATGAATCATGTGTTCTTGTCAATCTGACTTTTTCAAATCATTCCTTCTATTTGAAGACTGGACATTGGTATGGAAGATATGTGGATATATGCCTAACATCCCATTTGTGGATATTTGCAACAAAATTTACTTGGTAATTAAGAAAATGCAGAAAGAATGATTAATAATATCTTCTTTCAATAATTCAGGAAATATTTTTTTTATAGCATTTGAATATTGATATACGTTTCAGGATTATATTCTCAAAGTTTGTCATTTCAAGTACTATTTTTTTTTCAAATTTCTAACGTAAAATAATTCGGAATTTCAAGAAAGAGATCATTTTGATTGTTTCCCTATCATTAACAAGGCGGTAACAAAACATATGCGGATAGATAAGAGAAATATTATTAAAATGTTACATAAAAGATGACTGTCTTAGGGATGTAAAATAATTTTCTAGAATTATATCAATATGTTTGATTTGTCCTCATTTTTCTCCTTTTCTAAGAATTCTGAATTATTACGCATTATAACCTTGTATTGTCATTTTTCCCTTGAAAACAATATATATATATATATATATATATATATATATATATATATATATATATATATATAACTCACTTGAAATATTTGACTGATGAAGTGAATAGAAATCTCAAAGATATTAATATTTAATATGAATATATGTTTGTGTCACGTTTTGTACAAGTTTTATCGATATTTTAATAGGAAATTTCAAATAGAAACGTAACAAAAAACAATAAAACATATCATCCCAGAAATGCATAATAATTTTGATAGAATCTAGAGGATTATATCCCGTCTTCAAAAGCAATCAGAACGAGAACACGCTGAGAACAAGCTGACTCAAACTATGGTATTAGTGAGACAGTAATTAGAAAAGACTGAAAAACGTTGAATATTCGGAAGTAGAGAAATAGTCATGTATAGATATTTCCCTAGTGGAATATGATAAATAGACTAATCAAAATGCATGCAATATTTTCAATACAGATTTTGTAATAACACAAAGCGAATGAGTTGTTTCATTCAAAGATTGATTGGCATATTAGAATGACGCTGCCTTTATGCATAAATTACTTAACATCTCCTCAGTCGTAAATTAGGAATAAATGTTGGAGAGTTTGTGACATACTGGATAATTTCCGAGGTAGCAAGGTAGAAAGAGATCAATAGAACGGATGAATGGTGATAATTTATGCTTATAAAAACTTTAGATTTAGTATGTTTATATTTAGAACATATGAACACCAGCTTGGTAAATTTAATGACGAATTTTGTATGAGGAAACAGTTACAGATCGAACACACTACTTAATCGAGCATTACCTGAAGCTGAAGCAGCTTAAAAGAATGACATTGCATTACGACCGCCATAATTATTGTGTTTCTATATTGAATTTTTTTTATCATTTTTGGTAGGATATGATTATAATCTTGAATATAAGACAGAATCGTAACAAATTCTTTTTTAATAATTACTGATTTTTTTACTGATATTATATCATCCTTATTTGTACTTCTATCAAATCATAAAATTTCATTCTATGACAGCAAGTACAGAGATTTATAACATATAATTGGTAAGGCAGCTGCAATGGGTAGATAATCTCCCGATTACACTTAAGGAAAAGAATGATCCGATAAAAACAAAATAAGGAATATCGGTATAATTGAATAATAATCGAGATACCCTGTCTAATAAACTAAAATAAAACTTCATTGTAATTGAGCCTTTTAATATATGAAGGGTTATCATTGCAATAGAGCTTAATAACGCAACATATGACCAGTAAGATAAGAAATGAAAATATGCCAGTGACAAATTTCTAACGTCATATAAACATTACTATCTGAATTGAAATGCAACTTTTCAATATTTTTGTAATTTGTATAGAGCCAATTCTAATCAATAAATAAAAAAATAGCATGCATTCAATGACAAACAAAACAACCGCCAAAAATCGTTTCCAAGTTTTCCTTTTAAATGCTTCGTTGCCTTCTTGCCTTGCCACGTAGGGGGTTGTTCAAGGTTTTGGCTCAAATGTTATTTCCAGTTTCTTTCAAACGTCGATCATATAACCAGGATTTAGGGAACGTCAATTCAAATCAAACCTAAGATTTGATACTAAGATATTCAGGTGGATGGATTCCTTGGAGCTTATCATAAGATTTCAAATCCAGTTATCTCAATCTGGATTCACTTGACCATTTAGACAAAGAAATAATCATTTAGCCGTTTTCAATACATGTTTGGGAAAAGATCGTTTTTTTTTTAACAATGTCTGCAGAGTATTATAAATGCATGATTCTAGGCATAATACCCCTTTCAAATATTAAAATAAGAATGTAAAATATTTCACATGATGTTATCGCAAACCATTGATCAGTATTTTAATCCGTCTTTCGTAAATGTTGGTATATTCAGAATTCGGTCCAGACAAAAAAATATTTC
>OZ010595.1:35245023-35282523 GCA_963932145.1 Acanthosepion lycidas | reverse complement strand
AATTTCGAAGGATCTTTTTACGACTGCCCAGGACTTTGCTGCTGTATAGTCTAAACTGAGAAAAGGAAGAAACCAACATAATCCTCAGCGCAGAATTCCGTCCTCATTCATAATGGGGAGCAATGGATAAAAAACAATAACGACCTGTTTGACATCACTATGGAATCACTAGACTCTGCAGAGTCTTCTCACTTGGTTGGTCTTTTAATATTGTACAACCTAACGGCACACCGCAAGATTGATATCCAGGACATCGGACTGTATAGAGACGACGGGCTCATGGTGGTGAGGAGTTCCACTAGCTTTTTGATAGAGAAGATCCGTAAAATTATGTTTAGTGAATTTAAAAATCTAAACTTAAAGATAACCGTGTCTTCTAAATTGAAAAAGGTAAACTTCCTCGACGTAACCCTAGACTTACCGAGCAACACGTACCAACCTTATAGAAAACCAAATGCTAACCCCTTATATATACACCCGAAGTCAAACCACCCTCCATCCACAATTAAACATATACCCTCATCAATAGAAAATAGAATTAGCAGTAACTCCGCTAACAAAGTAATATTCCACCAACATAACGACTTCTATAACACTGCCCTAAAAAGTAGTGGTTATAAAAATGCTAACATTAAATGTAGGGACAATTGCAATAACCAAAAGAAAAAAAAAACAGGAAAAGTAACATCATTTGGTATACACCTCCGTTCAACCAAATGGTTAGCATTAAACTAGGACAGAAGTTCTTAGCTCTAATCGATAAACACTTCCCCACCAAAAGTAGGCTTAGTAAAATATTCAATAAGAACACACTAAAATTGTGTTACAGCTGCACTGAAAATCTAGAAGGTATAATAAGAAGACACAATAATAAAATCCTGAACAAACCCCCTTACCTGAATAGTTTTAATAACTCTACACTTAAATCAGATAATGATAGGGAAAAATTATGCGATTGTAGAAACCCGGTAGACTGCCCATTAGAAAATAAGTACTGCATCAAATCTGTGGTATACCAATGCACTATATCATCCACGGAGAACCCTAACAATAATATGATATACATTGGGTCCACGAAAAATACATTTAAAACCAGATGGAGGCAGCATAAATGCTCCTTCAACCACATAAACTTAAGACATCAGACCTCTCTATCTAAATATTTTTGGCACCTGAAAGAAAAAAATAGGACACCTAAAGTAAAATGGAAAATCATTAACAGGACTAGAACTTGCAAAACTTGGGATGACCCATGTCCTTTGTGCCTCCATGAGAAACTACACATTATTAAGCTTCTAAACAATAAAAAACTATTAAACAACAGGCAAGAATTAACGGTTTTCTGCCGACACAACCGAACTTACGCTCTGAATAACTAGCTAAAAACACGCACACAATAAAATAAATTTTAAAATCCATAGCCCATATACATAGATTTAATACCCTACAAAAACTGAAAACCCTTTATGAAGTCGTCCAATAACAAACGTTACGGCTTTTTTATATACACAAATCCCTTTCATAAAGAGATATAATAAAAGAATAAAATAAAAATAAATAAATAAATCTCCGTAGACGCTCAAGCTAGACTATGCGAAAACTTCTTCCGTCGTAAATTTAGCCACCCCCACCTTACCCTGACCCGGCATCTATGAAAATAACTCTATACTGATACAAATTATTAACACCCCTCCCCTGCCGATTCTAAACAATCCGCCCTTGATGTTACCATGGAAATCTTTGATTTCAATTCTGACCAAATAAGTCATTTTTCTGAGAAATAAGTCATTCCCAAAAAAATTTCGCTTGAAGATCGAACAGAGCCTACTTTAACTCAAGTTAATTCAAATATTATTTTGAAGTTTTCGGCTCTTGTTTTGAAACATGAGACCTCTTATGTAGCGAGATGGAATCGTATTTTTAAATAAATAATTATATATATATATATATATATATATATATATATATATATATATATATATATATAATGTCTTTACTACGTTAGCATACGCTTCATTATTCTTGAATGCTCCGTTTTTTTTAAAAATTCTGATTGGTTGTATGTAATCGATCCTTTCGATATACTAAAGATTTCTCTCTTCATGTACTATTTTCTATTAAACCCCCTCATAACACTAATAGATATTTCCAGCTTCTACCGCATTTCAAATTTTATAGACGAGATCAAGTTATGTCAAGTTAAATTTTCAGCCAAACCAAACACTGCCGATGTCAAGAAAGGTAAACAATTTTTCGCAACTCCATTTGTATCTGTAATGTATTTCAGACGTTACTTCATATTCCTTTTAATATCGGCTTTTAGTTCACGGATTATGACGTATTTTCTTATTTGTTGCTTACTTTTAACTTCAAATCGATGTTTGCTATATCAACCACGTCTACAATCTGGTTTACTTTATTCCTTGCACATAACAATATGATCAGATTTTTTTTTTCTTTTTTGTGTTATCTGTCGAGATATGAATTTCTAAGTATATTTATATCTGTTAGTTTCCTTGGCCATTGCTTTGCGATTATTCCAGGTTTTTAATATTTTAAATATAATGGCCATCTCAGGAGGATTCAATAATGTGTATTCTAATACTGCCATTGTCTAATTTATTGTACTAATGAGTACAGCAAATTAGTCAATGACAGTATGTTTTTTTTAGTCTTTGCTAATTATGCTGCAAGAATTATAGTTTTGTAAATATTAATCGGATTACAATCATTTTCCCCTAAATTAACTCAATGAGATCTAAAATAATTATAAGCTAAGATAATAGAATCGATTCTGTTGTTCGTAAAGTATTTTATTCGCTTCTGCATTATTTATTCCTAATCGCTTTTCCTTCTAATATTAATAATTATGAATTATTTCTTTCTGTTAATTTCGATTGCGCATTCTAAAACCGATGTTAGATTTCCTGCCATTTTATGCGTTCCGCTCTGCAGCATGATGCGTCACTTTTCACAATGTCACAAAAATCGTATGGTTCACATTGACAGATAAAATATTTTGCTAATTTATCTCTTTTGAATTTTAAAGCATTCCGCATAATAAGGTCTGCAGTTGCTATGAGCATTGTCATATCAGCAAAAATTAATCTGCATTTTCAAAGTTCTTTTCTAGCTACTGAAAATGAATTCTCTCGCTATTAAATGCTAAAACTATGGCTTTTACATTGGAAAATAACTTGAAATGCGAATTAATGCAGTTAGACATATATTTAGCGGGCGTTAGTGTACAGAGACTGCACAATTTTTTTTTTAAATTATAAAAACGTCCACGAATATCATCCGCACATACGAAATGTGAATAACTCCCTGATATTTGGATTTTTTTTTTTTTAATTTTGAGGATTGGTGATGTCACGAGGCAAAGTAAACAAACTTTGTTTTAAAATTTATAATTTTTGAGGTGGATTAATTTTTGCGATAAGTATCTTTACATTATTTAGGGTGAATTAGCTGAAAAAATCCAATACACGATTGAAACAAAGAGATAACATAATGACTTATCCATTATTAATTAAGAGAAACATTTGCGATTATTTTTTTGTAAAGACCTTATTTATCATTATAGTAATAGCAGCTGTGAGATTAAAACTTTCCACCGGTAAGAATTTTCTCTGCATTGACTGATCATTTAAAGTTTTTGTCGGTTGAAACTTATGAAATCCTGCTTTTAAAGTTTTACAGGAAAATCGTTTTCCCAAATCCACTGTAATCTTTTTTCCCCATATAAACAAGTGTTTATTTCTTAACATTTTTTTCATGTAGTGTAGAAAGCCTACATATGATGTCAATATTTCTCTTCAGCATAGACGTGTCATTCATTTTAGTGCGTGCAGCTAGAAGTTTTCGATTGAGGTGTTATTTCTTATTTGGTTTTGATGCCAGTAGTTAAGATTTGATGAAGGATAATCTACTTTCAGACCTATTAGATTCATTGACTTGTATCTACGATTAAAATAAAGATTGTTGTATATAGTTAGTATCTTATACATGTCTGAAACATGTAGACGTGACCTATTAATTCATATGAGATTCTAACGAATGTATTCAAAAAATGAGTTGACTTCTTAGATTAATATTTTGGCTTCATAGTATATTTTGCTATCGTATAACAGGGCCCTTAGAACTGACAAGGTATTTAATCTGTCTCCCCCTAAGACGTGATGAGACACAAGGTCAGTTTTTAAGGTGTGGATCCGAACCGGAACAGCCTGGCTCGGAAAAAACTTGCCCGTCGGTTGCGGTGGCCTCGGTGCGAACACCGATACCTCTCTCTGTTGCAATGAGAGGGTGCGACATCGGACAGCTGTTCAACATGGCTGGATTGTTAGAATACGTTTCCTCGGTTACGACTCTGTGCTTCGACGGAGTCGTATCTATGCCTAAAGACAGAGACTCAACTGAGAGATAATAAATAGGGTGTTACAGACCACTCAAGAGAGCGATTTACACACTAGAACAGACAATCCTGCTTTAGTTATCTTGAATTAATACACCGAAGTAATTTACAGTATTCAGATTTTATTAATTCAACATTCTGCATTTGTATTATTGGTACTTCGCATACACTAAACTACTTCCATTCCAATTCAAAATCATAGTTTCTGTTTTTACATAAGCCGAAGCTTGTTCTGAACTTGCTCCTCCATTCTGCATCTCAGTCGATTCCTTGTAACTTGCAGCATTGTAAATGACGATCCCTCTTTCGTATTATGCATAAAACACTCCGAAAGCAATTGCAATATTGGGAAACACATTGGAAATTTTTTTGTGAACAACGCAGTTGGCTCTCGAAAGTTACATTAAGAACATACATTTAGAAGGTCAATATAATCAACATATTTGTTATAATCATTAACGAGATGTTCACGGGTTTTGTTTACTTCATCAGAACCAATTGTTTTAAACTGTCTAAAGAAGGGAATCATATATCCCTCTACATGAATACGTTTTTCTCACGTTTGTCAGGTCAAAGTTCATTAAGTCCAAAACAAAGAGAAATGCTTCAACATCAATCTTTTGTTTAAAAATATCAATTCCTCTCATTCATTATATCGAGAAAGTCACAGATTTTTCATATGTTCCGGTATCTTCACAATGACATAGTAAGAAACAGAAAACTTACTCAGGCCCTTCGGTTAATATTTATCATATTTCTGCATAAGTGTCAAAATATACGTTTTTGGGAACTCGAAAAAAGATTCACAGAAGTACGCGTATTCACATTCAGTTTTTTTTTCGTTCAATCGTTCGATAATAAACATAAAACAAAACAGGAATATAATTACATGTTCTTCATTTTCTCAGTCAATCCTCTTGTATTTTGCTTTTTGTTCACTTACAGTGCAATGGCGTCTGATACAAAATTCAATGCAACTTTTCTCAAAACTTACATGCAGACCCGTGAGCACATAAAATATGATGCCAGAAATACGTAGCAACCGATGATGAAAGGGAGATTATTATGCAATCACTAGATGACACTGAGAATTCTTCTTCAACCAATTCAAGTTGTGACCACTATAGAAATCATTGATGATGAAAATATTCTATTGACTGATCCACATTCAAAATACTGCCTAGCATTAGGTTGGTGCAAAAATAATGTTATTTTCTCACATAGTAACATATGTGAGAAAACGACATTATTTTTGCACCAACCTAATATGTATGAGACTTTTTGATACTATGTACCACATCAGTTTAATAGCATATATTATTTCACGTTCAGAACATTGTAAAAAGTGTTGTTTTTTTTCCAGATTTTTGGCTCCATGAGATAAATTGATGCATTTGACGAAACCTATCAATTCCTCACAGCCTCGACTGTATTGTGTAGCGAAAACCAACTTTCTAAATACGTGAGAGGCCTGGATATTAATGCAGTAGAAATTCTTAATTTCGGCAATGTATATGGCAGCCCTGTCAGGAGACGAAGCCTGAATTCAAGCGCGTAAATACTAGGGACTTGGTTCCTTATCGATTAATTATTTAAAGCGTTTTCTCTTATGCAGATTTCACACCATTATTATAGGATTTATTTTAGTTTATATATATTTTAGTTCATATATATATATATATATATATATATATATATATATATATATATTAAAGTATTTTTTATGTTGATAGTTCTACACATGCGCACTAGAAAAGAATGCTATAATGTAATTTCTTTGTTGATTTTTCTAACCGAATACATTTAGTGTGCTTTTCTTTATATTTGCATCATTTTTGTAAGTAGGCATTCGTTATTGTGATATTAGAAGATCTGTCAGGAATGCTGAACATTTTTAAGGACTAGGGCGTAAGTTTATTCTTGATGACCTTGCAATTAAGGCACTCTCTAGACACTTACATCGTTTTGAATTAATTTTTAGTTTAGTTTGAATTTTGTAAAATGACCATTTTGTGTTCATATAATCTTTTATTTAGATTCCTTAAGTTTCATCCAACGTATTTTTGTGACAGTTGTTACTTTAAGTTGTGGATTAAACTCCACATTTAGATGTTATCGTATTGTCTTGTTTAGTGTTGACTAATTCTTTTAATGTTTTCGATGTAGTAGTAACAACTTTCATGTTGAGCTTAGATTATTTTGGATTGTAGATGTGATAGAATTAGTAGGCATTATAAAATATTTTTGATTCATTGTGTTTCTCAGGAGGGGCCGTTTATTTGTCTTTAAATATTTCATATTCTTTTTGACTCGCATTGGATATAAAATAATTAATATATTGGTGAAAATTGAAAGTATGTACAGTGTATTTCTCCTCTTCGTGTCAATAATCCGAGTTTCATATTCTTAGTGGCCTTAAACAGAATCAGATGATTATCCTGGATTTTATTTTGTAGTCATGATCGGAATAGAAATGTATTAGGTCGTTGTTGGTGCTTTGATTCCGGGTGGACACCGAATTTTAACATATTGTTAATGCGATGTAACTAATATCTAAGAAGTGTAAGTATTGTGTTTTTCCACTTGGAATATAAATTTCATTGTGTGTTATTTAGTTGATCTACAAGATCAGGTAAATCAGTAATTTAAATCAGACTTAACGGCAATGTCATCTACAATAAATTTGCACCTTGGCTCTTACAACATTTCAGCATTCCCAGCAGATATTCTAATATCATAGAGTGTAAAACCTATGTACAAAAGTCATGGAAAATATTCTAACTGAATTCGGAGACATAAAACAACAAAAACAAAAAATAAAAAAGATTCCCAGCATCACTCCCTCGTACAGATTTGATATCTTATCAACATAAAAAATTTAGTTTGATGACTTTCTGAAGGACGAAATAGGTCACAAGTAAACGTTTTTCCACTTTTCATACAATTCCCCAATACTTTCTTGATATATAAAACTATATATTGTTATCCCCTATATATATATATATATATATATATATATATATATATATATATATATATATATATATATATATATATGGGGATAGATAGATAGATAGAAAGGAAAAAAATCATGCCACATAACTTATATATGATTTTTAAAATGACGGAGCGTATACTATTAGGTTGGTGCAAAAGAAATGGACGTTAAAAAATACGTCAAAGAACGCCATTATTTTTGCACCAACCTAATACTACTAAAGGAATATTTTCGTCTAACACTTCTTCAGAAAGATTCGCTGGAATAACAATAATCCAAACGGCAAAACTGAAAAAAGGTGAAAAGATGGGGGAGTAAATAAGGAGCCACAACTAAAATAAATTTATTACTAAAATAACAAGCATTCTAAAATTACTAATGTTTCCAGTATTAAGATTTCAACTGATCCGTTGGTCAGACTCTTACCGATATAATGGATTTCCCTACACTATTTCTTAATAAATCTGAACATCATGCTTCTTTAAATGATCTGTTGCATATCAACCTCTTGTCGATCTTCGCAACACTGTTCCCTCGGCAATTCGGATCAGGCTGAAGTTTGAGTTGATATTTCGTTGCCGCGGTCTACTAAAGAGGATTCTTAAGATATTTTTCTGTGACCAGCATAATGATTAGGATTCTTTTCTTGACTTTCTTCAAGATGTCGCATTGATTTAACCTTCCTATGGAGTAATATGCCATTGAAGTTTCTTCTTGTGCTAAAACAGGTATCGTTGATTTTATAGCTTCTCCGAAATAGCAAGTGAAACCACAATCTCCAGCGAACAGTATTCGCTTTTTCCGGCTATACCAGCGTACAGTTCCGCTCAAAACATATACATATATGTGGTTGCGCATAATAATTCTAAACCTGTCATTGATTGTGTTAATTACTTGTTAGCTGAAAGGCTGAAACACCGTATATATTCTAATCACTTTGGCTCCGGTGTCTAATGTAGTTTATTATATAAGAATAAGTTTTCGATTCCTCTTCATTCAATTTTAAGTGTTAACGTCTTCAAATGATAAAACAAAATATTATGCTTGAATGCAGAATGTTCTACACTTGATCCATCGTTGCATGTCCTTCCACTTATAACTGAATCTTTGTTGAATGATAGACTTGCAATGATTAAAAAAGTTCTTTTAAAATGATACAAAATACATTGTTCATTCATCCAATACATTTCTCCAAGAAAATCTATACATTCCCATTTTCAGGATGTCACTACCGTTTTCCCCTTCCCAAGAGGGTCACATTCATTCAACAAGTCTCTTATGCCAAAAATGTTAATAGTTCCTTCTAAATTAATAGTTGAACTCCTCACAGGTATGGAGAAATCTTTGGAGATGTAAGAAAGCGAATCACAAAAAGTTCACGTGTCAAATGTTTATATAGTTACACCAGCTCTGCGTGATGTTTAGTGAAGAAATATTATACAAATCTACATATCTTATGACGAAACAAATAAACCGTCCTGCAATTTCGCTATTTTGAAATTTTTATGTTCGACAATAGATTGCTGAGTTTCTACTCATTGAATCCTAACAGATGAAAGAGAATGTCGTTCTTAGAAAACAGACGACGTGGAAAGCCATACAAGTACATGTTTTAAAATTTTAGAGAGGAAATTCTTTTTTGAGTAGACATAACTTTTGTTTAGAAATTGCAGTAAATTTTATTTGGAAAACATTGCCATAGAGTAATGGATTGCGGTTCATATTGAGGAATCAGCGAGTCGAGTTCGAATTTCATTCGTGTTCATTATATTCACTTACATAATAATTCCCTTGGTAAAGTTATGCAAACAATATTTCTGCTCCCATCTATGGGTAAATAGAAGAGACATGTTTCAGATTTAGATTGAAACCGGTTTAAGAGAAGAAAAACTTTCCGTTCAAAACTGTATGTAGTCCTTGCGAAACATGCCATACAGCTAATGAAAGGATCATTCATATTGACAAGATCATCTCGACTATAGACTCATACATTACATTAAAGAAAAATAACAAAAAAAGACAATTTTAAGTTTAATATTATTTTTATAGATACAAGTATTTAAGTAAATGTTCTGTTTATAATAAACAGTATAAAATAATATTTACCGGCCTGAATGTCCGAGAAATTTTCATATGGCGAATTTCCTATGAAAATTTCTTAAACCTAAAAATGCCTTTAAATAATTGTCGGACTTTGTACATTTCATTATATATATATATATATATATATATATATATATATATATATATATATATATATATATATTTAAAATTCAATAATAATAATGAATAAAATATATTAGCATAAAAGTTGTTAAGACTGCATGATACAGCATAAGTCTGTCTGTCTCTCTCTCTCTGTCCCTGTCCCTGGCAGTGTCCAACCAGTTATCGAATAGGTGTCATATATTGTTGTTTAATTTCGCTCAGTTAAATGGGGTATACAAAATACTCGCAAATGTATCCTATTAACTTTATCAAATTGTGTCTGTGAGGTTTAAGAAATTGTGTCTTAGAATGACGCAGCATCACGCAGTAATCAAATATTTATAAACGAGCAAGTCTGGTCAAAATTCCAGATTCCAATTTCTTGAAATACCGATCAGTGGATATTTTCTATTTCTATTATATTGTTAAATGTATTAGTAGAAATGAAAGAACATGAACAATTAACATTTTGTTAACATCAAGTTTCATTTGAATGTTTGTTAACATAGCAGTGAAAGTTTATAGGAAACATGCTATTACGATATAAAGTTAGACTGTAGCACACGCTGTTTATGTGAGGGTGAAAAAATGTGAACTAGAATACAAGTAGTCGGTAGCCAAAATACAAAAAAAAAAAGAAAAAAAATGGTCCAATGAGTAGATACCTTTTTTCTTATGCTCTGTCTCGGATAGCCAGTATTAATATTTGACATGCGTCATATTGCCCAGATGTATCTAACCTTTATTTCGCCCACTGAGGTATATTTTGTTTTAGTTCTACGCAGCATGCCTTTTCTTGATGATTCAGTTTGTGTTATTTCCTTTTAGTAACTCAACTCTCCCAGTTCTTTTAACACCTCTGTTGTAGCCAAGTATTGGACTCACATCTCTTTGGGTCCAATCACTGATTTACTTCAAACTACGTTTCTATCCATTAAGACATGTGTTCTTGGGGACTTCTGTAATTTTTTTTTTGTTCACATCTTATGTGGCTAGGTATTGAAGTCACACCTCTTTGTTTCAAGTCACTGAATTATTAGGTTGGTGCAAAAATAATGTCGTTTTCTCAGATATGATACTATGTGAGAAAACGACATTATTTTTGCCTAATAATTCGACCAACGCTATTATCGACTGGGCCATGTAACCTTGGGGATATATCCAAGGTTTTGTCTTATCTCTGCTGCGGCCAGTTATTGAACTCGCAACTCATTTGGTCAAGGCATTGGATTACTTCAACCAAGGCTTATATCCACGAATCCTTGGAGACTCCAGTGCATGAAATAAAGGGTTCGGTTCAAAATTTCAACGTATATCACATGAAGAAGGCCGGAGGGTTCAACGGCCAAAGGTCGTAAATATGACAATAAAGATGAGGAAAATAGTCTGAACAATGTAAATAGTGTAAATTTTAGATTGGCTGAATTAAACTTGCTCTAAGAGAGGAAATATTTGTTTTTCCTTATCTTTACCGATGTGTTTACTGTTATTAAACGGCTCTTCCTCTCAGTGGTCGACATTTTTATGCTGAGAAAATAATTATTTCTTGCTGGAGAGAAAAAAATGAAATAAATACAGTATTTTCAAATTTTAAATTAAAATTGTTTTACCATTGCCTGACACTGATTTTGTCCATCGAAAAGAAAAAAAATATTATTTCGAAAGTCTGAGAAGAGAGAATATTTATGATAATAAACATGAAATCGCTTAACTAGCCTTATTTGCAATTCACAACATCATATTTTTTCCATGACAATATGTTTAATTAATTTTATTAGGATTTCTCGGACCATGTCATGTCCTCTCGTTTCTACGGGCATGTCTGTCTTCTCAACACCTAGAATTACTGCACTACTGCATAAATTAAAAAAAAAAAATACCTGTTCTGTTGAAATCTTCGAAATTCACATGACTCACTATTTTAAATCACTATATAATTATTTTTTCAAAAACTTTCTTTTTAACTAAACAAATGTTACGGTATTTTTAATAATTTGAAGGGAAGGGAAGAAAATTCTATGTAATGTGCCAATTGCAATGAACGTAACAATTCAAACCAGAGAAGATATTATCGCAAGGATGAGTCAGGACAAATCATTTTATCAAACCACTAAGAAAATCTTTATAAAACAGCAAAGTTTATAGGATTTCAGATTGGGTGGGATTGGAATGTTAACGAACATTGTTATAAACCCAGAATAGACAGAAAGACGTAGGAGAATGGCAATTACGCTGGAGATATATTATAATAGACACGAAAATTGAAATAAATTGTGGTGTCAGGAAATTTGCGGCCAGATAATTTCTGTGATCGATATCAAGTTCTACGAAAGTGAAAGTTCATTTAATAATATTTTCTAAAATAGATTAAGCGAATAAATGTATTTCCGTATTGTCGTGTTTAAGGAGTATGTATAGCACAGTTTTCGCCGAACCTGAATCACATTTTTAACTTTCCAAATTGCGTCTCTCTTTAGATTAATGTTACGTAGTAACTATAAATTTGTATTATATTAACGGAAACACACATGTGTATTACGTGTATGATTGTATCAATGTATTACTATATACATGCTTTCTACATCAATAAATTACAGTGCAGCCAAGATGGGAATCACAATTACGTATATTACTAAAAATAAATAACGTCCACTTTTAAATAAGCCGTATATGACGGATGTGCTTATAAATTAAATTTGAACATTACAATTAAAAGATGGATTAAAGCATATCATTTTTGTTCGGTTTAGTAATTTCATATAATTTTTGTTCGGTTGAGTAATCCGTATTGATGTTTGTTCAGGAAGTTTGCCTTGTGGTCTTTAAGTATGATGTATGCTTTTTAATTTTTTGCTGTTGGTAGGTACCGAGAATAGATCTTTCTCGAAGTCCAATAGTTCTTTGTCGGATGGACAATTTTTTAGGATTTAAATCCATAAAGCTCAACAACTTTTAAGTTGTTATACTCATTCTTTGATTTAAAGAAGAGATTCCACCTCATTCAGTTTATAAATTCCTCAATCTTGTATAAAATGGTTAGCTTATGTTGTCAAGAATCATGATGCTTTTAGGGGAATAGTCCAACTTAATTGGTTCCATATTTCAATAACAGTTAGGATACAACGTATAAATTGTTTTATCAGACCTATAACAGTGCTCAACTAAAAAAATATATATATATCACATATATATATATTAGGTTTTTAATAAAACAGTGTTCGATGTAATAAAAAAAAGCTATTATTGTGGTAATCAGATATTTTTCTTAAAATTTAAATTAGGTAACGGTCAGTCTATACCTAGTAGCTGAAAACCGTCTTGTGCTTGTAACTTGTGCTACCGGTGAGAGATAATATGTATATATATTAATATATATTTAATAGATGTGTTATTTTACATCGAACACTATTTTATTAACACCATCTCTCTCTCTCTCTCTGTGTCTCTCTGTTTCTCTCTCTCTCTCTCTCTCTCTCTATCTATCTATATATATATATATATATATATATATATATATATATATATATATATATATGGGGGGAAGAGAACAAGGTGTATGCGTTTGTTTGAGAATGTGTTTTCTTAAATTAAACTAAAATTGGCACATATGAATATAATGATTTTAATTAAAATATTGTTGCCCGAAAGACAAACACCTTCATACACCGTGCAAGTTATATATAAGTGATTTTTAGATTTTATACAATATATTACATGACTAAGTATTTTCATATCAAATACAAGACTGTTTCGATGGATCATACATTTATCAGATTCTCGAGTTCCATAGTTTCACCTTCGCAACTTTTGATTTATTTATTGAAAGCATAAAAAAACGAAAATTTGAAACGGCCGATGGATCTACTTGTTTGAACAATATTATTCAAATTCATAGTTCTTTATCGTTTATGAGAGTGCTCGTTAATTACGTGGTCGTTCATAGCTCTTCATATATTCCTCACTTTCTTAACTCTCAGCAGTATTTCTTGGTTGTAATTCAATCTCCCTATTCCGCTATCCATATACATAAATTAATTAGGTAGGTTACTCTAACACTCTTTTTTTAATTTGTCCTCTACATATACCAAGGGTGAGACATTTTTCAAGCCTTCTTATTTCATGTCGCCTCTCCACAATATGAAATGTCTATATTTTTTTAATACAAGAGTCTTTTTTTTTAAAACTACATTCTAAAATCTCCACATCGGATATCACTTCAAAATTCCTCTTTGTACATAAGGCAATCTTCCAACATTGTCTTCCATATCGGAAGATTTTATTTCTTAGCAATTCAGCGATATTTTAATTGCTCTCAACATCTTGATGATTTGTTTACCTCATAGAAGACATCATTTTCTATGCATATGCACCTTCAGATGAATATGTTACATATTACAGAGTCTGGTAAAATATCCTCTGATATTTAAATTTTTGTACTTGCTTGATTTTACCAGCCACAATTTTGTGTTGGCATTTTGAGTTGTTCTTCTGACTTCCTGCAGTTGATGGTCAATTCTTTCTTCCTACATTACTTTAATAATTTGTCTTGGAGTTCCCGCTGTTCGAATTTTTTTCATGACGATAGTAAGTCGCTATCTGCCTATATAATGTCAAAATAATCATTACTCATAGACCTTTGGAGATATTGATATGAATTGTAGTTCTCTTTGGATTGCTTTGCTCTAAAGGTTAAATTAATCCGTTGAGAAAACCCTTTCTTGTCTTCCGCCTATTTCTATTTTTGATTACTGACTCCATTCATTTCCCAGCTGTATATAGACGGTTTACTCCCAGTATTTATTCTGCATTATTCTATTATAGTTTTCTTTTAAGTTTTCTAGAATTTTATTAGGTTGGTGCAAAAATAATGACGAAATAATTTCGTTTTTTGACGTTAAACATACGTCAAAAAACGACATACGATTACGTCATTATTTTTGCACCATCCTATTAAATAGATCCTGTGTCGCATTTAATCAAATGCTTTAGCGTTGTTTGATAAATTACATGTATACGTCATTATATATTTGTATTGTTCTCTCCGAAATCATCCCAATCCTATATTGTGTATATGTTGTATTTTCAGCAACTAATCCATGGGATTTTAATCCTCTTTCCAGTCTAAATCAGTTACATGCGTTATTAATCGGAATCAGGAAAATTTGCTTAGTAATTGTTGACTTGATTTTCCGGTAGAATACGCATTCTTTGCACCTGCCTTTTAGGCAGTACAGCGGATAGAGATCGACAAAAGGATTTAATGTATGTCCAGCCAGTCCTCTGTTTCCTTTATTATTGATGGCAATTTCAATAGATACGTCAATGTATCAGGTACGGCGAGAAATGAATATTTTATTTATAAAACAATGGTGTCTTTGGTCTTGTAGTACGATCATTTTGCTGAATATTCCTGAAGATTTTGTAATCAGTATACATTATGTCCAGCAAGCATCCCTTTGTAAGCAGGAGTGATTTTTGGTCTTAAATGTAATTAGCCTTTAATGTTATATTTTTTTTATATTTAACATTTGCTTGTGCTTGGATATGTTTTAATTGCTGTGCACATTTTACTTTTTTTTTCCTTGGTTTTTGCACTAACGACAACGGACTGATGAACCAGTTAAGCTGTTTTAATCATAATATTTCGGTATTACAAATTTAAGACAACATATATTTTGTGCCTTCTTTTTTGTTAGGAATGTTTTTTTTTACTGTTTTTTTCTTACTTTTATAATAAAATTTATTAATTCCATAATATTACTGAAGACGAAACCCGGCTTTACGCTGCGGTATTCAAAGACATATTTCTCTTTGAATAACGTAGCGTATAGGAGGGTTAAGGACGGAATCAAATATTTTTAAACGAGCAGGACCAGACAAAATTCTAAATTCCGCTTTCTTGCGATGCCGGAAAAGGAGCTAAATGAATCTTTTACATTGGGTTACCACCCAGTCTCGTCTAAAGTTTTGTTAACATGTCAGTTAATGTATCAGTTACAATCCCATAGGGTGGTTGTCCTTTGTTCTTATTCTGTTTGGTCAGTGCTGATATTTACTTAGACTTCAATATTTATGATCCTCCAATATTTTCTGTATATAACAGATTCGTCTATTTCTTCATGACATTATTTCGCCAACATAGACTTCCCGCCTTAGGAGTATTTTTTTTTCTATTATAAACATTCCATATTTTGTTTTTATGTATTTTATTCATGATGAAGATTTTTTTTCATAATATCTCTTTTAAACACTCCTTCTTTATCCTTAGAAGTCATTCTTTATGCGCCTACGATGCCCCAAAATCTACACCAGAGCTCATAATTTTTTTAAATCCGAAGCAAATATTAAATGAAGCTTATCATGATATAATTCGAAAGGCGTACGTATTAATTCCCAAATTCTGAGCAAATCGCTAAACATCTGAATTTATAGATAATGTTAAAGTTACTTGGAAAGATTTTCTTGGTTAGGGCGAGAATATTCCAGAAAAACACATGTATACATAGAGTGGCCTTGTTTAAATTATAAAATTTAAACCATAATGAACAACATTTCCCACGGTTGTGAATATTGTTTTTCAAACAAGTTATGGATTTGTTTACTGATTCTGTCATGTGTGTTGCCTACTTCGAAGGAGATTTAAAGTTTGCTGCAAATAAAGCAACATGAAATTTTTAACAGCAGATGTTCCACTGTGCCTGATATCGCTTACTTTAAAATGCACTTGCTATTATTATTTGGTGTCAATTTTAATACTATGGCCAAAATCAATTTACTTCCACTAGTTTTGAACAAATATTTCCCATAATTGATGCCATCTCTAGTATATGACATATGAAATCTGGCACATGGCCGAGTGTTTAGAAAGTTTACATTCTGACCATGAGACACGGGTTCGAGTCTCACCGTGGGTTATTTGTCAGGAAGGAGACTTCCTGATGTTATCGTACTGGAGGTATCGTTCCCAGCGTGCGGCACCTTTGGAAAGTGACGGACGCTGTGAACGGGCTGACACAAACCTTGTGAGTGAAAATGCGTAGACGGAACGCTTGGGAGCCGTCGATAGCGGTGCTAGCACGAAACCACATGTAATGGTGGCCAAGGGCTTGAGCGTGCTAGCCTTGTTAAAATTTTTCATCATGCTAGATAACACTTTCTTTCCCAGAAATTGTAAGTAAGGTTTGCACAGCATAGTTGCAGCATAAACCACATGTGGGCACAAATACACCTGAGCAAGCGTCTGCAATAGGGATTGGGTAGCCGCCCTAATAGGCGGGTATCCTCGAATACGAGTGACCAGCTATACGCATATGATATGATATTCAGTCATAGTATTTCCAGTTAGTTTTAGCTTAACAAGTAATATTAAATAAGCTAATGTGCAACTTCACCTTTAATTTTAATATTGCAACATATATAGAGTTTTATATTTGATGCCTACCAGTGATATTTACAACTGATTCGATATTTCAATCACTTATGGAAGCTTTAGAGATAGATATGAAAACATGGTCTCTTTTTAATGAGTGATCATGCAAAATTATGTCAATTAAAATCTGTCAGACTATAAAAAACATTTTACCTAGAATAAATAAAATGTAAATACATCTCCCTTTCATTCATTTTATTTGATGTCAACATTTGATTTTATAAAACGTGACTCTTTTCGTTTCTTACGATATAGCAATTGTAAAGATGAAATACATCTATAAATTCCTTTTTAACCTTTTTATAAGATAATATCAGGGCATCATGGATATTGCATTTATAGTTTAGATATTTGCTTATTTTCAACCGCTGCTATTATCAGGATCTGGAACTGGAATGGGAATCATAAAAATTTTGAATGTTTTAATAATAATTCCACAGAAATTAAAATAACTGAGTGTATGGATCGCTTGGAAAAAATGGTTAGAGTAATTAAGGTGATAGGGCACAGAAGATGTTGTGATGGTTGTAATTTTCTCCAAGCCTTACATGTTCGAAAAAAAAAAAAAAAAAAAAAAAAAAAAACTCTGATAACACGAGTCATGTTATTAAGTAGTCTCGTTGGATTAAGACTCTCGTATGGATAGCCTGCACGGTGTCAAAATAATTGAGAATCATCTAAACTATGATTTATATACAACATTTTTTAAGATTAATGAAAGGAATTAATTCTCAATGTCTTAAGGAAGATATTCCTCCAATCTGCCTTACAGCCTGCCCTTACATCATCGCAAAACCGATCTTTACTAAATAAAAATCTCGCCACTTTTAGTTTTCCAACAACAGCTACAACATAAATGATAATTTCACACTACCAAAAACAAAATCATTGGAAGTAATTCCCAACAGTACGAGGAAGAATGATAGCAGTGGACTCCAGATCTCAAATGTCATGAAAAACTTTTTATGTATGAGATTACTTTATATTTCAACAATAACTCTAATTTTTCCGTCAAAGAATTTCGCATTTTTACCTCGTATGAATGGCTAGTTAGCATTAACCTTATTAATGTTCGAGCTTAGATCAGTCAAAATTTCGAATGTTGGTAATATAAATCGACAGATCTTTATGGAATATTACAAGTACATTATTGATATATATTATTTAGTTAAGAGCAATTATAACATATATTTTAACTGAACATTTTCCTTTTATTTAACTTAAGGATGTTGGCGAATATGGAAACCAAAACTTCTTATAATTTACTGCACCAAGCAACGTTAGTACCCTTCCATTCCCTGTTCTAACATCTATTTACCTATATACATGAAATGGTTTCCTCGATGTTTCATGATGTTCATCTTGCCTACTTACCATCTCAGTGTTATGTTTTTAATGTCCTTCTTCCTAATTTAAATACGTTGGTTTCTATTCCTTGTTTCCTTAAAATAGCTTTGTTGCTTGAATGTTCTCTCCATCCACATCTAATCCGGATTTATACACTATTCCCTAACATGTAGGAAGAATGATAGTACATAGAAGTTTAGTACACTTTTATTTCTGTTTAATATTTTCTAGTCTCTTGATATATTGTTTATGTTTTGGAAGTCAACTTTCTCTATCTAGATGGCAATTCAATATTATCGTGTCAGAATTTCTGACATCTGTTATGGAAGGCAAATAATTTCCAGGATTAAGCTTAATGGTTTCTCTCCAATTTTTTTCTTGCATCTAAGTCGAATCCTAATGAGAATTCGACAAAAATTTATTTTTTTAAAATATTTTCTCTTTGTAGATTTAGAAAATGAAGATTCTACATGTTTTCGCAGGCAAAACGAAAAAATAAACGGAATGTGGCATATATATTTACCTGAGGAATTCTTTCTTGTGATTTGCAAAAATTTGAAGTTGCAGTAGAATTTGTCGAGTTGAAAGTAAAAATCAAAAGTAAATACGTTGTTACCGGGAAATGATATCTGGTCTTCAATGAATGTCACAGTAACAATTTTTTTTTTTTACCACTGCTGTATGCTATAATTTATTTCCAATTTTCTTGATTCTGCCTGCAGCTCCGCTAGTTACATCACTTAAAGATATGAACAATCATTTTCGAATCTAGACTCTTTTCTCTTCACAGAAAATTGAATGACGACTATGTACATGTACGTTTCCAGCAAATTTCCCTTTGATTTCAATTATCTGTCTCTTATCATTCTGTTTCTGTGAAATTTCTCGGTGAAAAGTTGGTTCAGAGACAGCTTGATAATAGCATGGGATTAAAGTTATGTGATTTCGTATGCGGTCAGATTTAAACAGAAGCGTGTCAGGCATCAGACCAACATTGAAGTAACGGGTGCGAAAGATTTTTTCGTATTTTTTAATAAGAAAACTAGTCTGATTATATGAAGTAATATACAGAGTGTCCTCCACCAAAAAAAAAACAACAAAAGCAGACATCATTTTCTAATCTAATAATATAGACTATTCTCGCTCATATGATCTCAATTTTACAAATGTATAAAAAAAACTGACTGTGCGGACATATCTCAATAAGAATCTATCAGGACGTTCGAGCAGGCGTGTCAGTGATAATGATAATGTGTTGATGAAATGGCCACCGTGTTCACCTGACTTGAAACTATGTGATTTTTTCTACGGGTCTATGTGAAAGGAGAGATTTATATAGCCTTCTTGTTACAAACCTAAAGGAACCTAAGCAGGTCTGTTTAGAATATTTTATTTTGGCGATGGAACCTACAACGTTTTTCGTATCGTCTTGTTTTCTCTGATTTAATTTAGCATTTTCTTTAGCGATTTAATTTTATATCTACGTTTTATCTTCTTGCATTTTCCCGTTGAGACATATGTGTTTCTTCTGATCATACCTAGTATCGATACCTCACATCTGATTTCCTTTATTTCTCGCATCAGTTTTTTTTTTCTTCCAAGCTAGGTCTTTTGTCTGTTGTTTGATGTTTTCATTGTCCTAACCTCACGCTTCCCAGTAGCTGCTAAATGCGTTGTGCATATGACATTATTTACTGCTGTGATGTTTCCCAGTTGTCTTGTTTGCAGTGCAACATTGTATATTTGCACAATGTCCTTACTTTGTCACATGAATTTTTGGGAGATATTTCTGTTTGACATTTGTGTAAGAGTTACTCTTCTGAGTGCTTGGATGATGTGATTTTTGGCTTCAGCGATGTCACCTCTCTTGTTTTCAGGCAATTCTACCCAAATGTAGTTGTGTTCATCTTCAGTGACATAATCTGGATACCTGCTGGTTATGTCACAGTACCTTCGTTTTTATTTAATGGGAGATTATTTTTTGCATCTTATTTATTTTAGTTTTTAACCCATCATATGTCATATTATTTGTTTCTACACTGATCTATTTATTGTTATCTTATTAATATTATTATCTCATATCTCAAATATATCTCACACTATCACCATCACCATATTTAATAGAGGAAATGGTGTACTAAATTTTGTTTTTTTAAATAGAAATTCCAGCCACACTCAACACGCCATGACTCGGAATAAACGCACCTACTATTATTCAAAACAAGATAAAAAAATACATATTAAACGGTCAAACATGATTATAAATTAACAAAATGAAAATGGGGAAAAATTGATCGTACTAATATTCGGTGGGGTTGACTAGATATAAACTTAAGTACTTTTTAAGTACTTAATATAAACTTAAGTCCTTTTTTGTTGTACTCCTCGCATGTAGAATACTATAGCGGATCTACGGTTTCCATAAAACTGGAAAACTCCCAAATTTAAATATCACTTGCTTTCTTACTGGTTACTTTTATTTGTCTTCCTTACTTAAGTTTAGGTTTTCGTAGTAGCCTTACTGACTTTCTTGAGTTTAAATCAATTAAACGCACACACATAAAGACACATGCAAACCCACACATACAAACGCACACAGACACGTGTGTGTGTGTGTGTATGTATGACGTTCAAGCAAATCATTTCATAGAAACAGACAGCCAGAAACCTGCACATATGATTTGATTATAATGGTGAAGTCTTTGTGCAGAATCAGCAACACTTTTTTGAAGAGCCAAAATGCAGGTTTGTCAAAATCGTTGCATGCGGCCTTTTACATGCATCCTGGGTGCACTTACAAAGTTTTCTATAGCTGTGATATTTCGAGAATTTTGTCTATTTTGGTAATGCAAATTATTAAAAAAAAAGTGAGTTTTCTTTTCAATTGGTATGATTAGATTCTTTTGTTTTTTTTTGTTTTCGAAAGTCAGTGACTATTTGTAACTTTCACTTAATTATGTGATCATCATTGACAAATATATAAGAACAATTGTGAAGGGAAAACGTTCGCGATTTTGTAATATTTTGCCTTTAAAATGTTGAAGTCTATTCCATCTCGTAAAAAGAGAAAATTATCTGAATAAAGACGTGTCTTTCCAGAAAAGTGGGTATTATATTACTTTTGTACCACTATTAAGGGAAATATAAACTGTTTGATTTGCAAACATTTTATTTTTATTTTTTCACCAACCTAATATATATGTGTTTGTGTGTGTTTTTGTTTGTAGTATAAATGTATATATAGGATATATTATTTTAATTATTTATGCAGTTTTTAATATACATATGAAACCGCTGCTAATATATCTCTGCACTGGCCTGGTTATTAGTTCATTGACCAGTGTTTTGCTCCAGGGAATGTGTGATGTGTTTTCGAAAGTCTGACTGAGTAAATTATTTACTTTTGGCTCCAATTGCCTTAACGCAAAATTCTTTACAAACTCGATTTATGAGTCAGACTAGTCGCGTTCATATTTTCTTCTTCGTCCCATTTTAATCTCCATTACGAATTTCTTTAAGATTCTCTTCAGTTCCCTTTATTCGTTTACTTAAACATGATATTTACTGGGTTATTAATATTTTTATTATTTCAAAGATTTTGGTCATGTTTAATCTTTCTCTGACTTCAAATAATTTTGTTCATGCTTTTGTTTTACACCTGATTTTTCTTCGTTGCTTTTTACCTCTTATTTATTTTCCCAACTTTTCTTTTTTTTGTTTCACATGGACAACATCCTACTTTTCCTCAGTTTATTTCCTTTCCGGATAACGAATAGCATTTACTTCTTGGCCAATTTTAACATATTTCTCCGACCGCCTTTCGGCCATCCTGCGTATCTTTTTCATTCAACCATGTATGTATTATATATCGCATTATACCCGTCAGACAGGATAATTAAGAATTTTTTTTATATATATGTACAAACCATCGTATACACATACATGTCCACGAGGCTATGCGTAGTTTTCACTTTTGAGTAAGTCACCCAGTGCAAAAGAAGAATCTTGCATTAAGATAACTCAAAATGTCTTTACTTCGTCTTAGGTATAGTTGCAGATATATCATCACACAATTGTTCGTGATATGGGCTTTTCAAAGAGAAAAGTCTAAAAGGTACGATTGATTATGGATACGTCAGTCAACGTGAAAATCATAGCAATCTTTTTTATTATTATTGTTTGATAATGCCTGAATTATTCATTACTATTTGGGGTAGATATATAGAGTAAATTAAGACTATATATTTAATTGCACGCATATATAATATGTCATTACCTACACTATTTAACTCCATCATCATTACTACAAAACTGCACTGAAATTCCCTCTCTCATATATATATATATATATATATATATATATATATATATATATATATATATATATATATATATATATATATATATTGCTCATTGAGACATGATTTTAATAGAATAGTGCTCGATGTAAAAATAAGTGAGCTACTATATATATATTAATAAATATACATATTATTTGTCACAGGTAGTACGTTACGGAGATTCCCGCATAAGGCACTATTCTGGCCCTGAGTAATTACTGACCTTTACATGTGCTACTGGTGAGGAATATATATATATATATATATATATATATATATATATATATATATATATATATATATATATATATATATATATATATATATAAAACTATTAATTACAGATATGTTTGGAAGATTTAGAATGTCTGCTTTTAATGTCTTCGGTAGGAAAAAATATCTAGGTTTTATAGGGAGATATTTAGTTAATTTTGACCATATTTTCTTTCTTATCAAATAATTTTCTGAACATTTTGTGTCTTTTTTTATTCATTGATATTCTGATAAATATCTGTCTCACGGAGTAAGAATTTAATTCTTTTTAGGTGCAAATATTCATATTCAGAATAATTATCGTTATTCGTTAGAGGTGGAGATGGGAATTTACTTAATTGCGGTGATTTATCCTTCATATATTAAAAAATGCGGCGACCAGATGAAAGAATAAAGGGAACATTATGACAAAGAATACTCAATATCATAAACTTCTGTTCATTTTTAACCATCTTGCTGCGTTTTATTGATGGCTCTCTTATGTTTTTGAAATTTATTTACACGTCCATTACTTCATCCGAATACGTTACAAAAAAGGGATATGTATTAATTTAATACACCGAGAATTTTCCTACATAATTAATGTGTTGCAATTTTTATCCATTTATCAAACTAGAATGTCGTGCAATATTTTGATCAATGTCCATTGATATAGGAAACAGCTACTCTTCTCAATACGGAATTTGTTTCTCTGACATTATTTAATCATGTTGATTTACTTATTTCCTTTTACCATATAGGTATTTTCATCTATCTATCTATCTATCTATCCCTCACTCTCTATTTATTAAAATATATATGTGTGTATCAGGAACAATATTGGGGAAAATGTATGGAAAAATACAAACCGTTTTCTTGTGACGCATTTGGTCCTTTAGGACTTCATTCGACTAAATTGGTTGGGCATGCACATAAAGGAGAAATTCTAGGAATTTTCTATTACTTTATTCTCTTTTACTTAATTATCCTATTTCATTTAGATACTTTTTCTTTTATTGTCTACTCATAAAAGTGATGAAAATAAAAAGAATCTCAATGAAAATGACTAGTCTGTCTCCAATGATACCAGACCACAACATAATTCCTCCACCCTGATATTGACGTCATAAACGTGGGTGAGTTCATCACCGTAATAGCCCCATGACTTTCCTAACCATCAAGTCCTTCAAGAGTCGATATGCTCTCGTCATGTCTAACTTGATGTATATCCGAGCACACTGAAATCTCACATTCCTGTACGAGACTTTAAAGAAGGCAATTTCAACTGAGCACGGACGGAAGCCGTGGTCTAGAGAATGCAATTTCTGGTGTTTTTCGGTAGATGAGGAAGTCCATCTGATGTGGAAATAACTTTGCTTCTTTATCCGAATTTCTCACGTAACTTTTGGATAAAATACCTTAAATCCCTAGCTGGCACAGTCTCGGAGGTATCACAATCGGATCTTTTATTCATTGGCAAAGGATGTCTCAGGTATTGTCTAATGGTGTCCACATGACGACCTAACATTTCCACAATGACATAAAGAGACGTACCTTTGGCATTTTCCTTTAAGATAAGAGACTTTTTCTTAATTGTCGAGGCATTTTCCACAACGTTTTGTTCTTAGAGAAGCGAGGGTCTATAAACGTGTTTCACCCCAAAAAATGTTGACTCTGAAATAAAAATAAAGGACGTTACACAGAATACGGAAAAGCTAACAATCTTGTGAAAACCAGTTGTGAAAATTTTTATTAAAAACAATTCACAGAAAACCTAATTTTTACTACCAAGTTATTAGCGGGTTTCGGGGTATATTGAACAGCGAAGAGATGTAAGACAACGGCCATAAGCGCCAGCGAATATTCTTGTAGATATTTATTGAGATCGTCGTTGTTACACAACATGCGGACGCAAACGTAAAAAAATAATGAGATTATCGGATATTCATACAGCGAAATCGACAGGAGAGTCCATTACGCACTCACACACACGCACACATACACATATACATACACACACACACACACACACATATATATATATATATATATATTCATATGTGTATATATATATATACATATATATATGTATATATATATATATGTATATATATATATATATATATATATATATATATATATATATATGTATACACACACACGCGCATATCTATATCTATATATCTATATCTATATATCTATATCTATATATATATATATATATATATATATATATATATATATATATATATATATATGTATGCATGTATGTATATCATAAATGTTCGTAGGGATAAATCAAAGCCATTTCAATTTCCTTCAAGCATTATCAAAGAATTTTAATTTCTATTGATGGGCTTGTATCTTTGACTGAATTTTTCTGTTAATTTTGATTTTTTTTTCTAAATTACATCAAATTCTATTAACTTTTTTTTGTTTTATAATTTTCAATTTTTGTATTCTATGATGTTCAAATCATTGGTAAATATTTTATATGTTTTGTTTGTTTAAATATGTGGGAAGTGGTTTAACTGGGGACGAAAACTACGATACTGAAATGGGAAGGCGCATTGATGTAGCGCAAGATGCTTTCCATAACCTTAGAAAAGTATTAAGAAAGAAAAAAAAATTGTTAGAAAAAAAGAATAGATTACGGATCTTTTACATAATATTAGTCATCCTTGATAGCAGTCAATTTTGGATGAATGAGACACTTAAAGCAACAAAAATATGGTTCTCTAGAAAAATTCTGGCAATAATATGGTTTGAACATATGAGTAGCAACGGTGAAAATTGAAACATAATGAACATATATACTTACCATCAGAATGAGACAGATAAAACTTTAGCTATATAGATTGGATGCAAGAGGAACAATGGAAAACAAAACATAAACTACGTAGCGAGCTTGAGTGAACAGATAACGGAGCAAGATTTAGGAGAGTTAACAAAAAGAAAATATTAAAATCTACGAAAGACAAGTGAAATTGTGGAGGGCAATGATCGTCAAACTTCTGAATGTATATCTTAGATATAAGAAAAAAGACAGTTGTTGTTATTACTATTAAAACAGTGTTTAAGGATACGTGATATTTATCGAATAAACATGTTAAGTACGTCGAGATATTGGAGTAAAAGAGCTGGATATTGTTGTTTGGAGTGATATGTTGAGAGGGATATTCGCCAAAAGAGAAAGAGAACTTTTAGACCATATTATGTTGCTGATTACGTTTTATCATACGTTGTGACCTTGTTAAAGGCCTTTAGATGAAGTAAATGATGATTTATAACTTGTTTAATTCTTCGATAGTGATATGTACTACTGTATTATGTTCCTTTAACTAATTTGACTTCTTTTTTTTGTTTAGTTGGTTACTATTGGTATTTACTTATGTTATTTTTATATTATTGTTTTCTGTTTCTGCGGTTACCTTAATTTGTTTCTCTATTATATTATTAGGCTAATTATTGTCAATTATGTCTGTTCTATGTTTGTGTTAATTGATTCGGATAGATTAAGGAAGTCCCAATGAAAAAAAAAAATCTCAATACAGATGTATGCGTACTCAAATATACAATATCGAATGACCATATAGATATAAAAAGCTGCTGTATTATATACTGTAAAGAGGATATTTCTTATCATCTTCACCCGCAATATTTTATAATGCACACAAAAAACAAATTTGGTGGGGAAAGTAGATATGTGGAAGGTATAAAACTATTTTTTGGTGGATAGTAGTGTATGTGAATAACGCATTATCCAAATCTACTTAAACTACACTAAGAATAATAGCGACGACTGAGGTATATCTCATGTGAGAATGAGATGATTATTTAGAGCATACACACATTGCCGCAATCTCCTGTTTATGGATTTGGTATTGGATAATGCTTTGACTACCAATGGCTTGCAATCAGACCTGACAGCTACAGCTATTCGGTAAATGATACCTGTCTGCGTGATTTTTCTGTGGCCGGAAGGAATTATTTTCCTATCGTATTTATTATCTCACCTTACAAATTCAGACTGTTTTCCTTTTCTGTTTTTGTCAGTACCTTCATTTGATTGCCGAACCGGCATTTCTCATATTAACTGCCTATCACATTACCGTATCTTCATTCCTTTACATGATTTGTATATCCTTGGCTTTTCAGTTGAATTTTCGATTTCTCATATTTCTTAAGCTATTAATAAGTATGCTTTCCTGATTCTCTTTCTTTCCTTGTCCAATTACTTACTTTAAAATAAACATTTACACATACAGACAGAGATGCATATTACTTCTCAATGCATTCATATATACTTTCATACATTAACGTCGTTGTTATTGTTTATTAGTTTATATATTCTTTACCTCAGAAAAAGGTTAAAATATATGTCAGTCCATTTCTCACTCTCTCTCTCTCTCTACACACACACACAGACACACAGACACACACACACACACACACACATATATATATATATATATATATATATATATATATATATATATATATATATATATATATATATATATACACACACACACACAGAGACACACACAAATTTAATTCATAGAAACCGATGATTTTTTTCGGTTTAATATTTTTCTTATAATTCCAAACCTTCAAATAAATATGTTATTAAAAAATGTTGTTGTCTTTTATATAAAAATGTAACTTCTTAAAAATGTTAATTTTTTTATAAACCATTCAAAGATTGAATAGAGTTCCTGCATTTCATTTTTAAAACAGTTAATTTTAAACTATTTGTTTTCTGAAAAGTGTTTTGTAAAAAGTTATCTCTATACATACATATATATATATATATATATATATATATATATATATATATATATATAATATTTAATTCATGTATTTTTATTCCTACATTTTATTACTTCAAAGGTTATATTTAGAGACTGACTCTCTGTAGACGCTTCGTCTTATTTTAAACCGTATATATTTCTTCTACGAGCTTTCACACTTTGGAATACTTATTAAGGATAGCACATATTCTTAAATAAGTTTTACAAAGTGTGCATATAAATATTGTTTAAAATAGAATCGTGCGTCTACTGAAATATGCATATCCACTAAAAAAAACTTGAATAACGATGTCGGATTTAAATATTAGAATATAAAGAATACATTATTTCTTCAGAAATTGTTCTGTTTAGATTTAAGATGGTAAAGTGCGTATACATGTCATTTCGAGAAAATCTGAATGAGTGAGTTTGCTTTTAAAATGATAGAGAACCTTGCTTGATTGTGGAACTCTTAATTGCAGAATAGTTTAATCAGATTAGATCAGACGGTGTAAATGTTATTAAGGTTCGAATCGTGTTCAACGAAGTTTTTTAATAAATTTTCTTGAGTGGGCAGACCGCTAAACGAAATAAATAGAGTTTAAAATAGAACGAACCATGAGAGATACTTAACTGAGAGATATGAAACAAATTGTCTATGCCTATTTATCTATATGTACTAATGTGTGATGAAATGTGTCCTATAAGATTCATGTCTTAAAATCTAACTGTAAATAGTACATGACATATAATGCTGTTACTCTTATAAGCAGTGGTGACCAACCGCTATAGAAATGTAGAAAATTCTTATTTAAAAGAAGAAATCCACATTGTAATTTATTGGATTTTCATTAAACTCTGTTAAATTTTGCAGTTTCGAGTTTTCTTATTATGTCTCCTTGTTCAATCGTGGTAATGGCGGTATAAAATAAAAATAAAACGTCGTGCCAAGACCAACCTATGGATGTCATTTAAATCCCTGGAAAATTTTTACATTCCCATTGACCGAAACGGGGTCGGCGTTGTTATGGTCGTGATAAGGGTTAAATATTTATTTATTTTTTTTTACTTTATGGAAATGTGGGTACTCATAAACTGAATGGGACCTGAGTCTGAAGAAATACAAACACTGAACAACCAGTAGATAAACATTTGAATCCAAATATCAACATTATACACACAATGACTTTGTTTTACGACCGAAACAAACAATATGACGAGAATATAATAAACTAAATTTGAGTATTGTATCACTTAGCGGAACAAGCCGACTTTTCAGCGAAAGAATCATTAATACGGGGCAAATTGTGGTTGGCCTAAGCGACAGGGATTTGTCGGAAAATCCATCAGCTCAAACTTTAGTTCTTACTGAAGTGAATAATAACATATACTAGTCCATATGAACAGGTAAAAATGATAATGGCGGAATACCGATCACCAGCCCTAGATGCGATAAAAACTAGAAACAAAAGGAAGCAAATGGAAACGGCAGAATGTCGTGGTTCTCCTCAAATATCTCCCAGTAGTTGTAGCAGACGAAGGGAAAAATACAAAAACTGCAATCTGAAATTTCATATGAAAATTGACTATCCCACTAAAGAAAGGGCGTTCTTTAAATGAAGTAGGTCAAACAAATTTGTTATTTGTTGTTGTAGTCGAGGGATTGACATGGTAAAGAATACAGACGACGACACTTCCTATTTTCTAGCTTCAGTCTCTTCTAAGTACTTACCAAATCACTCCGAAGAGAACAAATTACTCGAAGTACCGCTGACATATCAGTGATATCCTTGAATTAATATCGCTAACTTAATTTCATACCTTCTCTCAGACATACTAAGGCAATACTTAGATCAGCTGATGGTAGAAAATGACACCATAAAATGCCTTGGACAATCTAACACGTCAATCAGCGATGTTGGATTTATGTTCTTACGTATATTTGTCATAGCTAAAGACAACATACTAAGTTGCAAAGAATGAAAAGGGTCCACTATATCGAGACCAAACTTTTTAACAAATTAAACTTAAACCGTTCCAGTGCTGTACGGTTAAATTTCAAATGAGGAACGTCGTAAAACCATTCAATGTTGCTACAACACAGAGAATGCGTAAAAAGGTAAAAGCGGAATTATTGAAATAATTACTGAGCTGACTGACAGGTGTAATCCCATGGTACACATCGTGAAGGGAAATGGCAAATTAAGAATTTGCTTGGATTTTAAATACCTAAATAAAGTCAGGAAGAAAAACGGTATCTTATTTCAGCTCTCGATCTTTTACATAAAGTTAACGGGACGAGGATGACAAATACTCGAGAGAGTGATTCGACAAAATTAACAACTTTCATAACTGTTTAAGTTCGATAATTTTATAAAATACGTCCTTTTGGAATTCTCTCATTCTCTCATTCTCTCTTCCATTGTACGATATCTCTTACTCTGATGATGTCTTAATATGTAGCGAGGGCGGATTTTCACAGAAGAGGCATTTGAACAGTATTTAACATGTTTCAATCGGTCCGAGTGAAATTAAAGAAACGTTTGAAATTAGATAAAAGATGAAGTTTCCAGGACAAATCTTTATGAAAAATGGAATACAATCGGACTAAAATGAAGTTGAGTGTGTATTAAAACTGAATCCGAAATAAAACGGATACAGGGCATGATATACTTCTTCAGCCAATACATGGCTTTTATTAACAACAGCCCTTCGAAAAATAAGTGAATTATTAGGAAAGAACAAAAACTGATGTTAACTAAGTTAATAAAAATGTATTAACAGAAGCAGATGCTGTGTTTTGTCGAATTTAAATGTATTAACAGAAGCAGATGATTTAATTTGTCGAAGTCAAATATCATTATCTCGGATCCTTGCAAACTTAAGTCCAGTAGACCGTATCTATTCCCGGATCGAGAGGAAAAGCGGCCGCTGTCTGGGAAAATAAGAAATTTGAAAGGTATTTACTTGGTCTGGAATCCTTCAAACAAGAAAGCCATAATAAACCAATAATTCCATTCATAAACAAGAAACTTAAACGAAATACCTAGGTTTTGCCAATTGCTATTAATAAAATTATTGAGGGTTAATATACAATCTGACTTTTTTACTACTTGGGAAAAATGCTGATAGTTTAATATACACCGTGGAGATTTTCTTTAAGTGAACAGAAAATTCTACACATCTTCCAGTTATCGGAATATGTTTAAGCTCTAACCAAGTTAATTCAATTATCATGGTAAGTCACTAACAAGCGTCTATTCCAGATAGATGACGCAATACAAGACGACGGGTTCATAAGATAAACTATTGAATATCAGCTGCCCAACCAAAACAATTGATGAGCGCTGACCCATGAGAGCGCTACAACAATAGAAAAATTGAGGGATGGTTGTCAAATATAATAATAGATATCAATGGCGAAGGTAAATCTATAAGCTATTCACGTTGGACATCACGGAATAGGTAAATATCGGAATCGTGCAAGAGCTTTTGCATCGTGGCCAGGAATCAAGAGACATCATGAAGAGAGTTCAAATATGTATTCATTATGACGAAACAGAAGGAAGAACATCTTAGCGAATCTCTTTTATCTGAACGCCGAATCAAATGGTTGATTCAGATCGGTTGAATTAAAAGTTAGTTCTTACTTCGCAGTGTTGGATTTCTTCTCTATATAAATATAAAATAAGCTGAAAGCCAAAAATAAGCTAAAGAGCTATGAAATTTATAATGAACCGTGTTCAATGCAGATTAGCACAGCCTGGACATATTAATAATAATAATAATAATAATAATAATAATAATAATAATAATAATAATAATGTCTCACAACGGTCAACTTCATGAGGAGAGCATGAAAAACTGGAAGATTACATTAAACCTAAATAATCCAACGGATCAGTAACATTGATACCAATCAATATCAAGAGCAGGATCTTCCAAGGAGATTCCTTTTCAACACTACACTTCTGCCATGGATTAGCGCCACTTAGCTGACTACTGAGTACTGACTACTACTACTACAACAATACGTACGGATAACATTTAGAAAATTGCAAAATAAATCCCCTATTCTATATTGATGATCTTAAAACTTTTGCTAAGGATGACAACCAGCAGAGAAAAATAAAACTATTCATCATTGTCAATACTTTCAGCGGTGGCAGAAGATGGCATTCGGAATCGGCAAATGTGTCAAAACCGCTTTCAAAGCTGTTAAACTAACGAAAACTATAGATCTATGTCTTGATATCAACAGCAAGATTAAAGAAGACCAAGATGGTACCTACAAATACTTAAGAATTAATGAAGGAGAAGGCAGACAACATTCAATTATGAAGATGATCCCAACAGAATATTATAGGCGACTAGGTTTGATAGAAGAAAGTGAACGTAATTAGGCCTAAAAATGAAGGCTGTGAACTCCTTAGCTATAAAAGTAGCAACATACAGTTCCAACATTAGTTGAATAACATCAAAAGACTGGACGGCAGGACCAGAAATATTCTTAGCATGCACCATCCGAAATAAGATGTTGATAGGCTGTAAGTGCAAGGAACTTTAGGATTCATCAATCGAAATCAGATGTTGATAGGCTTTATGTGCAAGGAGCTTTAGGATTCACCATCCTAAATCAAATGTTGATAGGCTGTATATGCAAGGAAATGAGGATTCACCATTCAAAATCAAATGATGATAGACTGTATGTGCAAGGAGTTTTAGGATTTACCATCCGAAATCAGATGTTGATAGGTTGTATGTGCAAGAAGGTTTAGGATGCAGAAGTCTAATCCAACTTGCACTGAATCTAAAAACTAGAAATATCGGATTGGAAGCATAAATCACATAAACCGGTAATCTTTCCTACAAATAATAAAACTCCAAATCAACTCCATCAACAAAGAAGCTGCACTCTTCAAGATAAAACGACATCCTACAAAAATCAAAAAAAAAAAAAAATGAAGCTAATACCAGTTCGCCAAACGAGTAAAACAGAAAACAAACAGCTTGTCCAACTAAAATTACAAAAGAAGGGAGGAGAGGACGTTGCAAATACATAAAAAGAACGAAATAATAAGATCTGGGCCAAAAGACAACTGTCAGTGGATGAGGTGTATCGGGTTGAAAGATGAGATAGAAGGCCTACTTATTGCAGCCCAGAACCAAACCTCACAATCAGATCCTATCACTGACACATACTCAAGTATAGAAATAACCCGAAATGCAGGATCTGCGGAAAATATGATGAAACTGACGAACATATTATGTCATTATTGACAAATAATGAATGTACTCACATACATATCAAGTTTGCGATATATGTGCACTAGAAGATATAAAAAGCACAAAATCGAAATCACTGAAAGATGATATGAGCGCCATCTAGACATCGTTACCAAAATATCATTGTGACTATCTTCTGGGACATACCAATTCAAACTGACAAGGAAATAAAAACCATTATTCTATTTCTATTCAATCTGTTTTAAAGAAAATAGTAATACCGTATTAAGCGTTCCATTGAGCGTATGAATAATTCTTATTATGTTCAAATTTATAGGATTATTGGCAATAAACGCTTCTGCTAAATGGGAAAAAAAGCAAACGGGTTATTTGAGATATGAGCTTTTATTAAGCATCTATAATTTTTAGTCAGCTTGACGTCATTTAAATTTCATGATCAATTGGGAAATCCTATTCTTCGGAAATTTATGAAATAATCTCTGCAATGCACATAATGCATATATCTTGACATTTTTGGCACCAATGAATCCATCATATTCCCTTTTTCATGCATGATTTCGCAATCACCAAGTTTGAAAAATTGTTCCAAATAAAGAGAATTCAAAAATAATAAGTAATAAATAAATAATAATCAAGACATTCATTCTATCAGTTTTCTGTCACTCCCAAAACGATTCCAGAAATATATTACAAAAACAAACTGTTATATAAGTAAACAATTATTCCCCAGCACAATTGATATTTTTCTCTCTTGTATACTTTCTCACATCAGAAGGTAGGAGTCTCTTATTTCCAACAACGACATTTATTACTATTAAACTGTTCCGTGACACGACACTTGTAAAGACTGTTAATATTATCCCCTAGCATTCAACATGATATTGGATTTCGAGATTTCGAACGACTCATGCAGAAACAAGCCCTATTATTTGACCCATAGCTAGGATATAGATCAAAGCAAACCTAAGGACAGAACTCTGTTCCCCTGTCAGAAATTTCGATTCTGCTTGGCGCTTCCATTTTACACACAGTAACCGTTACGCCATTTGCTCATGCATGTCAGTGACAGTCGATGCACATGCATCGGTCTGAAAACAGCTTGAAAACATGTCAGACTATTGTGGCATATAAATAGAATATTCAACGGGAGTAGTCTTATATATATATATATATATATATATATATATATATATATATATATATATATATATATATATATATATATATATATATGGGGGGGCGTGTGTGAATGTCCACGCATATTATCTTATGATGATGAATAATTCTCAACCAATCAAACTTTTATCATACCATACACCTAATACAAGGCGGAAGAGCCACTCATATAGACGATTACTGAAATATTTTGTTGCAGGAAGAAATTTTGTTGCAGAGGAGAAATTAAGAAGTGTGTATTATGAAGATATATACTGTAGATAACAGTTGACCCAAGACTTGAAGACGATAAAGTTGCAGTGACCGAGCAATAATCTACTTTGGTGTCGTCTTTTCCATATAATATCCGTTCTTAAGATGTAGTTGGTTGATTGGATTTTTTTTCTTTCCGTAGAAATTCAACAGCTATGAGAATGAATGAACTCAGTGTACGTGGTGGATCAGTGCTGTGAATGTTTCATCTATTGAAACCATAACTTTAGCTCGTTCTAATAGTAATTATGCAAATCATTCATCATACACAAAGCCATATAAATGATTGTGAATTATATTAAGGCGGGAAAACTTGTATAGGTGAGCTCCAGTTCCTATATGGTAGCGATATTCCATTTCGTAAAGTTTTTATATCGAATTAAAAACCAAATGCTTTCTGAATCTGGACAAGACAACTAACATTTTCATATTATCTTTAGCAAATACGTGGTATTCGATTAGGTGTCTCACTAGCTGTTCAAAGCAAGGGGTCTCATAGAGAATACACTTTTCCCTCATGACTTGAGAAATTCCCGGGAATATTGTTGATGATAAAATGTTGCTAAATAGCATCTGGAGGTAATCAATCATAAAACAGAACTGGGTAGGGCCAGATTCCTCTTTTCTCTTTTCTGTTAATCCTCTTGATTCTTATAGAAATATATATATATATAGTCTAAGGAATAATAATATCATATTGTATTCTGATATCTTGAGACATTTAATCGATAGGTACGATCCTGTTATATATATTTAAAATTCTCGATCTATAATCATGAACACCCCCTAAATAAAACAACATTTACACTATTCATAATTAGATAGGCTATTCAGATGTGGATGGAAGGAAAATGACACTCGAGTTTTGTTACTAGAATTGCAGCTTCATCTAATTAGTTGATAGCTTACGAAGATCCATAGTCGACCTACTAGTTCAAAAAATGTATTAGTCATTAACAAATTCAATTTATTTTCCTACAACCATAGGGAGATTTATTATTGCACTTTATCTGAAGGAAATTTACATTTTATCAGGTTGGTGTAAAAATAATGTCGTTTTCTCACATATGTTACTATAACCTTTGTTATGATTCAGTTAATCGCTGTCATGATAAGATTATTATTGTTTCACTCCTTCCTTATGAAGTAACAGTTAAGATATAGGACTAAAGTTGTGGTGTAGTTGCACATTCGTCACCCCGAGCAGCTTTAAACCACAAGAGATCCTTCGGGGTGGCGGGTATGTGAAAGCCTACGAAGAACATTGTTTATTAGAAAATGTGCTTTAATTGAACTCTGCGTTTTTAATTGAGAAAGATAAGCACAACACGATATAATCGCACCAGAAAAAGACAATCTATTATCACATTATTGCACTAGATAATTACATAATTAAAATAAATTTTATAATTTTAAAATTACAATATCAATAATATATTTTAGGAGAAGCAAACCATTTTAAATATTCGTTAATTCTTCAGTGAGACCTTATGACAGTATAATGGCACTAGTAAAAAGATATATGCTAATACGATACACTGATGCTGCTAGAAGACAATTCGAAGCATTTAACTAATACAAATTTTTGTTTCACTGATACAGACTTGTCACAACCACTTCATATGGTGTCCAACAAATCTCTCCAAGAGGAATCTTTCTATACCGATATCATTTAGTACATTATGCCTAATTAAAATATTGTAAACAAAGAATTTTGTGTTCAGTGTTGATCGGCACCCGGAAACGTGCCTTAGATGGCATACACTAGATAAGCCAATATTTGACGTATCATTTTGTAAAATGTCGGTTTTGAGTTCATATAATCTTTAATTAAGATGTCTTGATGTATCTTCTAGGTATTTTTGAGGCGATTATTAGAGCCGAGGAATTAATCTCCTACTTCATGTTTTGGCTGATTTTTTTGTTTCATTGTTTTCTATGCAGTAGTAACGACAATTATGTTGAGTTTAGATGGATTGATTTTGGTCGTAGTGTTTTTTTTTTTTATTCGTGTTGACTGATCTGACTGATTTGTATTTACGCCTTATCAACACATTTTACATTGTGGTGAAATAGATCCAGGTTATGAATGAGAATTCGGTGAGCCGATTTCGAATAGCAGTTGAGTCCGTTACATTCCCTTACAAATACATCCAGCTATGGGTTGAATCGCAGTGCTGACTGCGTTTCAATCTACTTGGTTGGCAATCTGTCTCCCGTGGAAAGAAATGACAACGTAGTTCGGGAAAATTTCTACCTAGTCAGTCATGGTTTGAAAGAGATATGCCCGCCCAAGCATCTATCACATATGACACATGACGATTGGATTAACCCTTTGCAGATGTTTACAGCCTGAAAACATTTTTAGAGTATAACATTTTTTATAGTGAGGGTGGGAGATAATAATGATATACTGATACAAGTCCTAGTAATTAACCCATAGATTGTGGAGATGAAGTAGTTTCATTCTTTACAAAAAGTTTATTTTTTTCCGTAATTAAATATAACGCACATGCCTCTCATTTGAACTCGGTTCAACGATTACCAATTATAAGCCGTTATCGATTACAACACCTGTACAGATTTTCTAACGTCGCCTCAGATCCCAATTCCCGTAAACCATTACAATCGTAGTGGCACGATAGCTACTGCAGCCATAGCAGCAGTTGATGTCTAGGGCAAGATCGCCTGATGGACTCATTTCGGCTTTAGGCATCTTTTAGATTCAGTGATATCCTTTTCCTAGACTGCTACTAAAACCAGAAAGCCCAATCAGTCCAAAGTTCTGAATAGCAGGAATGATTGGGCTCAGTTGGAAGGAAGAATACGTGCATTTTAAAAGAATATTTACGTGAGAGTGAACATAAATAACTCAAAATTCGAACTCATTTCGTCAATTTCTCATGCATAGTCATTCACATGTTTTGCGTTTATATCTATACTCGAGGCTTTCTTTTCTTTTCTTTTTTCTTTTTTATATATCCAAATTGCCATCGCTGGAACTGTAGAACATTTTGAAATAAAATACTAGCATGCATAAC
>OZ010595.1:35240023-35242523 GCA_963932145.1 Acanthosepion lycidas | reverse complement strand
ATAGTTTTAAAAACTTTGTGGGGTGCTTTACCCACGCCAAAACAAACACAAAAATCCATATAAACATATGTCATCAAATAATTCGTTTTTTTGTTACTTTTTAATTTTAAAGAAAATTTATGGTAGATGACACTGAGTTACCATATAATTTAATATAATATAATGCACCCGAATCCTCCTAAATTTGCTGCTCTTACAGTCACGTTGTTGAAACAGGATCTTTGGCACAAAAACTATCGGTCGAGAAAGACGGAGATTCAGTCGTACTCCCGACCATAAAGAACACATTATCAAGCTGTCGAAGTCGATCCAGATATCAAACATCAAGTTACCCTAGAATGTGGTACACCTCATTCTATCACATGGAGGGTACTTCAATGCTATCAGTTGCAAAGTGTGCAGGGTCTTTCGTCCTGTGATCACTTACCACGGGATAAATTTTGCCGATGTTTTTTGCACAGACTACAGATCTATTATTTTTCTCTTCAGTCACCATTGAGGCACCATTTGGGAGATACGAATAACAAATTTACAAAACCAACATCTACGGCCTGATCGGAATCCTACAAATATTTACATACGGGATAGACACCAACTTCAGTTTACGATTCATATGTCGGCTGGAATTGGACTTAACAGTCTGGTAGGTTAATATATTCCCACAGCAAGTCTTACACTAATTGTCTAAAGGGATTTAGCATAATATTCCAAACCTGCTAGATAATTTTCCTTTGTTAATACGAATACGCATGTGGTTCATGAATGATGAGGCTGTTGCACATTTTAGTAATATTGTTTCTGAGGCACTAGCCGGAATTTACCATGAAAGATAGATACTTAGGAGAGGACCGGTTATCTGGTCTGCACATTCACCAGAGTTGAAAAATTTGGATGTTTATATGGACATTTTAACTTGAATTGATTTTTGTAAAATAATTTTTATTTCATTCATTTATTCATTCATACATATGCATACATACATGCATATATACATACATATATATATATATATATATATTTATATGAAATGTGTATATATATGAAATGTATATATATATATATATCATATATATATCATATATATCATATATATATATATATATATATATATATATATATATATATATACTTTCACAAATGAGTATGAAATTATTTGAAAATGAGCAAACAAGCTTTACTTACTCATTTATCTCCTTTCTCTCGATTTTTAACACTAAGTTCTTCGATTAGGAGGATTCACTCAGGTTTGCAGTTCAAATTGTCATTATGAATGAGATGTGATAAGAATGAAAGATAATTTTGTAGGAACAGAAATTTACGAAGATATTGAGGCTCGATTGCCCTAACCAAGAATAGGTTAGGATTGTCGTGTTCGGGGAAGTATTCACGCAAGTATCTGTTCTCAAAGTAGCAGTTTTCGAAAGGTTTAGAACAAGTCCTACTTCGTGGAAACTTAGTAAAGAATAGTGAGTTTGCCTATTGCCATGGAAATACATACATACATACATACATTCATATATACATACATAAATATATATATATATATATATATATATATATATATATATATATATATATATATATATATATACAGTGCTGTTCGATAAAAGTTTCTCGCCTGATCTTTTTTTACTAAATGAATGTCGCTCAACTGCTTTTTCGAGAGCCTGTACTTTATAATGCTCCATAAGTTTTCTATGGTTCAGGAGGTTTGGGTGGCCATGTCATAACACTCACTTACTTCTCATCAAAGTATCCCTTAATCGATTTTGATTTGTGACAGGGAACATTATCCTGCATAAAAATGGGCTTGGTGGGGTCGATTTGCACCCTTTCAACAGAAGGGAGCAGACAAGACTCTAAAATTCTCTTGTACTGCTCACTCCTGAGGGTCTTTTTAATAGTTTTCAAGAAACCAGTTTTCACGAAAAGAAAAGCATCCCCAGAACATTATACTGAACGGGTGCTTGACAATACTTACTGCTAAATTCAAAGAGTTTTCAAAGATTCTTCTTCGGATTTTAGATCATATGTTTTTTGAATTTAGCTTAACTTTCGTTTCATCGGAGAAGAGAACATAAAAAACATAAAAAAAAATCTGGTGAGTCACTTTTATTGAACAGCACTATATATATATATATATATATATATATATATATATATATATATATATATATATATATATATATATATATATATATATATATACACGCACTAGCAGAAATACCCGTGTTGGGATTGGAGGAAGCTGCCAAAATTGTACGATGTGTTTGAAATATATTGATTAGAGAGTATTGATAATAATAAATATCTGTTAACATTTATGTAGGCGTTGCAGCTATATCCACCCCGTTTACGTGTAGAACAATGATGTGATTTCTCCAGGCCAATATCATAATAGTTGCATATAAACTTCTAGTCTGTGATCTCTAAATGTTGGTCTGTAATGAAACAATCATCGCATATATAACTAAATAAATGTTTGAGGAAAACTAAAAAC
>OZ010595.1:35210023-35237523 GCA_963932145.1 Acanthosepion lycidas | reverse complement strand
AAAAAAAAGTTTTATAGTAACAGGTTTCTTTTTCTCAAAGTATGTAAAAATGCACAGTTTCAAGTGTTCGGTCTGATTAAGCAATCACCATATAAATCCTTAATATGGGTAAGAAAAAAGGGTCTTACTGAAAACAATCATGTTGAAATTACTCGCATGCTTCGAAGTGGTCTGTCAACGCTAGAAATTTCAAAAAAGTTACATAGAGACCACCGTACAATCAAAACATTCGTCTTAGGCAGTAAATCATGCAGAAAGACACCTAAACGATCGCATTTGCGAAATTAACTGCCAGAGATCTTCGTAAAATTAAATATGAAGTCTCGAAGAAATCGCATGAAACTAGTAAAAAAATATTTGAAAGCGCTGGAGTGCCCAAAGTTGGTAAAACTACCCGTTGTGAGGTCCTGAAGACCTTGCCAAAGTGAAGAGTCCGATCAAGAGGTCCCCATTGAGCAAAGCAAACAAGATGAAAAGAGTTGAATGGGCACAGTTACATGAAGACCAATTTTAGCTATGTGATTTTCACCGACGATTGCCGTGCTACCCTTGATGGGCCTGATGATTGGTCATCTGGATTAATGTTTAATGGTCGACCGGCAGGAGTACGCATTCGTCGACAACAGGGTGGCGGTGGAGTGATGTTTTGGACTGGGATCCGCGGAAATGAACTGATAGGCCCACAGAAAGTAAACAAAGGGCTTAAGCTAAATTCAAATGCATGTTGTAGGTTTTTGGAAGATGCTTTTCTGCCCTGGCTTGATGAACAACCAATTCAGAAAAGAAGATCGTTGATATTTCAGCAGGATAATGCTCCAGCGCATAGATCAAGAAGCACCACCAATTGGCTACATGACCATAGGTTCAAAGGGCAAAATTTAATGTTATGGCCTCCAAACAGCCCTGATTTAGATCCAATAGAAAAAGAGGCGGATTAATGCTGAAAACAAGCAATTCACCAGCTTAGAAATCCTGTGGAAAGCAATTGTAAGTGCTTGCCGATCAATCAAACCTTCCTAAATTGAAACATTGACGTCAGCAGTGGACAGACGCCTCATAACGGTTTTGAAGAATGGAGGATGTCATGTTTGTTCGTAGCCGCATTAACAGACTTGTTTTGTTTTGTTTAACATGCTATACATATGTATTTTGTAATGTAGGACTTAGAACACACGATGTATTGTTATATGCGCCACAATTCAATTAATAAAATTTAGTATAAAATGTGTTTTTCTTGTTTTATTTTCCATTTGCATAATGAAAGTGAACACTAAATTAGGGCTTAAGTTCATAAATCATTAAAAAGAAGCACGTTTTGTATATTTCGACAACTTAAATGATTGACAAAATAATAAAATAGTATCAAGAACACTTTAGCTCCTATTCTTCAGAATATATTGCTTAACTTGGATATTTTTAGGTAAAAATTAACTTTGCATAATCAAGCAGAACGCACTGTATATATAGTATGTGCTTTCAAATCTCCGTCTAGAATACGCTTGATCTAGTATCGTCCTATAGTTTCAATGGTGCGGAATATGAACATGCTTTTTCAACAAATGCATATACTTATAAACTCAGCCATACTCAGCACTGACAAAAGATACTATTTTATCGTGATTGACACATCAGTTCACCAACAATTTTACACATCTCGCCGCATTGTTTACCTACAGTTGCATCCTTCATGGCAAAATTATAGGAAATCCATAATATATTTCTCTACTTTGTATTAAGCACATTTTAAAAAGTAAATGCTAGGATCTGCGGAATTTTACTTCATCTGTTCTTTCTCTCATTTGATTTTGTATATATATATATATATATATATATATATATATATATATATATATATATATATATATATATATATATATATATATATATATTAGCTCCTGAATTAATTCCAGTTGAGCACTCTCGGGCTGAGGTATGGGTTTGTAACTATTATAGCTATATAGCGAGACTCTTCGCAAGCCGAATTGAGTCACTGTCGGTCACTGGGCGTGTTTCCTAAAATAAATATGCCAAAAATCCACCTTCAACCCAAACGTGCGCCGACAGCTTAGTGGTAGAATATCCGCCTGATACCAATTCAGTCGGGTTTCGATCCTAGCTAGAGACAACCGGATGTCTAGCCGCACTGATGAGCTGTGATACAGCGAAACAGTCTGTCTGTGGATGACATTATATATATATATACTAACCTAATATATATGCCTATGAAAAATTCTATTTACAAGCAAGCCTCTTATGGAACATCACTTTCTTTTTCTCATGATGAATGTGGAATTGAGCGCTATATCTTTTGACAATATGTGACGGTCAGAAATTTAAGACTTCCAAGAAAGAGAGAGAGAGAGAGAGAGAGAGAGAGAAAGAAAGAAAGAAAGAAAGAAGGGGGGCGTAGAACAGAAAATAGGAAAACGATAAATGAGAAAAGAGAAATAAGTACATGGGAGGTCATAGACGTAATTGAACACACTTGTTTCCGATGAAGAGAAGGGCTTCCTAAAACAGAACTAGAGCTGAATTACGCAGATTTAGGCAGAAGTTTCTGTTATTTATTCTGGAATAAACGTATTATATAAATTAATAAATAGTCATTTAAGAAATAGATTTTTTGGGTATGTTAAATACTTAAGTTATTTAGGGGTATTGCAATAAATTTTAGTACATAATTTTAGATATAAGTAATAAGACATATAAAGTATGGAATGTTAATATACATTTTCTGTAAGCAAAATTTGACCTATTGCCGTATAGGTCTTTAGAATATATATGGATATCAATGAATTTATCTAATATTATTGCTAGTATTGTATATGTGGAAAAAGTATTTAGAATCATAATCTAAGATAGATTAGTAGAAAAGTTCATAAGAAGGTAGAAAATATATAAAAGAAATGAATTATAAATTTAAAAGTTTAGAAAGATTGCAATGTTAGATCTTTAGGTACATTAAATATATATTAGCTTGGTGCAAAAATAATGTATTTTTCTCGCATATGTTACTATGTGAGAAAACGACATTATTTTGCACCAACCTAATACATTGCTAAAAAAAATTAACTTCTTTACATTCATATACAAATCCCGTTTATTTTCATTGCTATATATATTTTCAATATTAAACATGTATATTTTTAACATTAAATATGTATATATTTTAACATCATACATATATATATATATATATATATATATATATATATATATATATATATATATATATATATATATGAATGTATGTATTTATGTATATGTATCGTAAAGAAAACGCATCATAAGGTGAAAGACATTGGCATGAAGAATTTACAAGAGAAGAGATGCAGGAATGCGACTTGATAACTATGCGGAAAATGGGCAATAGCCGCCTAAATTGTACCTAGCTGATAGACACCTTCAAGGAAAGGAAAAGTACATGATAAAATACAATGTGCCCATATACGCAAACGAATACACTCAAGCGGCATTCTACGAATTCCGACCTATGGCTACACAACCCAACGGGTCGTAATGCGCTTTTTTTTTTTGGCACGTGGTATCAAATTTATGAAAATCCATCGCCCGTTGCTGGCGCCGTATGGAGTATACCCTAAGATGTATATGCTAGCAGAGAATAATTATAAGAAATTATTCAATATAAATTGGCAGCTACAAAATCAATTGCAGACATGTTCAATTTATAAATACATTAAGGTGACATTCATTAAACTGACCTCAAACTTGGAGATGGACACAAATATGACGACTTGTTCATGCCATGTGTTTTGCTTCATTTTATTTTGGATATTCTCCTTCGATACATTTTTTCATTTGAGATGGAGCATAGTTTTGCTTGAAAATAAAATGCTATTAAAACTGTTGAGTCAATGGCACCGGCTAGCTAAAGCTGGCACAGGCTGGACTCCACATATTATGAAAACGTGTATCATACTTCAAACGCTACTTTATATCATTATCTTTCTTATATTCCATTTGTAGCGAAGCTAATTAAAGCGAAGGTTGGTGATGATTCTCCAGAGTAATTAATTACGAAAGTATTAAATTCTACTTCGTTTGAACTTGACAATAATTTTCTCATTCGTAGTTAATCAACTTAAAATATTTTCTAACTTTAATTTTTTAAACGTGGGTTCATCATTTATAATTACGATCTGATACATGTGGCTGCTTCTCCGTTAGTCGGAAAGTTTGTTAACTCTAGCGTTTTGACCTGTTATTACCTCTGAATAAGAAAGCATACATATTAAGAAGGAGAAAAAGAAAAAAAAATTAAGATTTACTTCGCTTGAACTTGACAAGAATTTTCTCATTCGTAGTTAAACACCTTAAATATTTTGAGGAAGTGAAAACAACTCTCATGCGTATAACGTCTGCTTCCTCTAAATTGTAAACCTTGTCAAATTTTAAGATTTTCAACTGTACCTAAATTCCTAAATTCTTTCTTAAATAATGACCTGAATAATTGGCATATTTTTTAAACTGTTAACTATAAATTTAAAGATACATTAATTTTCTATGAAGCTCAGGCATTGAATTAAGAAATATGATTTATCAGAAAATAAAAAATTGAAAACTGATAGATTTTCACGGCTACTGAGAGTGAATATTAGTGCCAGCAATTGTGTGACATTGTCTTAAAATGTTGATTATTCTTGATAATGAATATCTATGAAGCAAATTGCCTCGTCCCTATTTAATATAAATAGCTGTGTTAGTCGTAAATAGATGTTCATGTCATGTAGGTAATACTGGATTTAATCGCTATATTGCTGAGATGATGTATTCTAAATATTTAGACTATTTATTTTTTTCGGATTGTTGTACTCATCTTTATTGTCATATTCATGACGTCTCGGCCGCTGTATTCTTCAGCCGTCTTTGGATGATACATGTTGGATTTTTGACCGAACCTTCCACAAGAGGGATATTGTTATAGTTTCACGTGCCAAACATTTCTGGATATTTCAGTTCCAATTATTTGTCTTTAGTGTCCTTATGATACATAGCTCAGTGGATAAAATCGTCGGTTGAAGTATGTCAGGGAGAGGTAATTTAGATATCCAGAAAAAGGCATTGAAGCGTGTAACAAGAACAATATACCCTACGTCTACGAAATAAAGAGTTCGGTTGGAATTTCCAACATATATCATCTGAAAAGTCGTGAATCTGATAATAAAGATCAGGACAACATTCCGAGGAAAGCAAATAGTATAAATTGATTTATTCTGTTTTATTAAAGTTTTGCAGAAATTGATCAGTAAGATGGTAATCGGTTGAAGAAACTTTCATAAGAAAAGTCTAGAAGACACGCAATATTTCTACATGTGAATTAAATAAGTGAAATAATGATTAGCAGATTAATGGTAATGAATATTATTTTAAGCAGATAAGATTTATTTTTATAAATACTTACTTAAAAATCTGCTGGTCGTGAAAATGTTAATACTAGGATCAACCAATATAACGTAACTGATGGAATATTCAATATGATGCTATACAAAAAACCCGTAAAACGTTGTCGTAGGAATGCGATCAAGTATGCACCTTGTATATTATAAAATCTATTCAAAATAGACAGTGAATATGGTCATCCTATATTTACTATTTACTATGACGGAAATGCCCAAAACTATTTACTTGTCTGAAATGCAATATCAAAGTAACTAAATAACAATCACTAAATGAATGAGCGGCATGCAATCCGAAAAGTGGAAAATGGATCAACATTTGAAATCAATTGATTTTATTAAATAGTGTATTAATTCATTTTAAGTAACTCAACTTGTTCATGTCTGGATGATTTCAAAATCTTTTAGCATATAGTTAATCCGCATTGTATTTTATTTGGGATTATTTCAAGATATTATTCCTAAATGATCAAAATAAACGACCATGACATTCACAGTTTGACATCACAATGAAACATTTGTAAGTAGCATATAGTGCAATTTGATTAGTGTCACACAAATCAGAAATCAACAGCTCCAGTGAAACACCATCATATTTTTAATAAGCCTATGTCAAATCTCAATATCGTTATCGAACGAATCACTAAGGAAACAGAAGATTTTTCTTAACGATAAGAAATTATAAATGTTTCATCTAATTAATCGACGTATTTTTCTTTCCTAATAACCAGCAGCGATTTAATAACAGAGATGTATTGAGCCGATAAGCATTGATTTTTTAAAGAAATCTTTCATGGTGTCGGGTCAAATAGATGTCGAGTGAAAGCAAATACGAAAGCACAACCATAAATTATTAACAATTAAGAATCTCGGCAATATAATCTTTTGTCATGATCTCTCTTCCTTTATTGACTTAAATATTAATATTACTAAACAATAGTTGAAAATTGTGTATCAGTTTTATGCGTGTTCTATAACTTTGGAAAGTGCTTGTAAACCATACCACGGTTTGATCCAAGCATTGCGTGTGAAATTGGGTAGACAGAACACTAGTGGCCGAGGGCTTGAGTGTGCTGGCCTTGTTCATGCTAGATAATACGCTCTATCCCAGAAAAATCTAAGGTCTGCTTAGCATAGTTGCAGTATAAACAACAGTTGGACTATGTGGGTGTTGAGCAAACACAAATGTGCCAGCTATTTATGTATGTGTGTTTGTGCGTTGTGTGTTTGTTCTTATGCACGCATTATTAGAAATATATGAATAATTCTACGCTTTTCTATCGTTAGCTCCATTTCTATTGCTAGCAGGTGTATAAGTACATTCATCTCTTTGTTCGAATGTACATGTGAGCCTCTTTCAGTTTGTAACGCCCATAATATATACTTTATGTACAATATCTCAAAGCCTATAAAAGATTAATCATACTTTATGTTTGTGATGGATAATTAGTTATCAGCAACGTTACTGATCTGAAAAGATCAGGATTATTATAATCATCTTCTCGTTTACTTATATTACAAAAAATCAAAATGTCAACTCGCCATAATTTCAATTTCACTGTCACATTAATACACATAAATATTTAAATAATGTTTAGTTTATTTGCTCATTATTTCCTTTTTATAATTGCAGTGTTCATATAGAAGTAGTCCTCAGAAAATATCAATCAACATTTAAAATAAATTAATGACCTTTCATCTATTTTGGTTATTCAATGAAAATGCACGTACATAGGAAGAAAACAAAGTAGTTCTTTATATTCATTACAAAAAAGACAAAGTAGTTCCTGTTTCCGTTAAATATATATTAGTTCGAACCATATTTTATGTATAGTTTGCCGTATGAAAAATCTTAATCTTCTAAGTAAATTTTATTATAGTGAATAATAAGTTATAATATTTATTCGTCCGAATTGTTACTGATTTCCCAAATGATGCGCCCTCGATAACTACAATCTATTTACGTCTACGTTTTACCGGTATCTTCTCCATATATAGCAAGAAAAGGTGCCACCACTTACTCAATACCCTTCGACCCTGTATGGCTCTTGGATCTTGTAAAATGTGAATAACATTATAAAAATGCTAAATGTTCCCTGTATTAAACTTTCACGGCTAAGACCCGCCGTGGTACGAATATTGTAGCGAACTATCATCATTCCTTTCATATTCCATTGGTGAAATGTCAGTTCCACTTGTGCAGGGTCTTCACGAGAACCTCTGCGTTTTGGAAACAACTTCCAAGAGGATACACTCTTGATCACTATACTGTTATCCACTTCATGTCCCGGGTTGTTCGGCATCTTCCTCACATAGAACTATGAACGAAGCCGTTTCCTCTATAATACTCTACCATGAGTTGTCTTAGGCTTTGCACAGGGTGAATATTAATTTAAAAAATAGCAAAGACGCCATTATATAGTAAAATGTAAGTTCCCTGTATAATTTTGATTGTGTCTATATTTATTCTGATGTAATTTGAAATGCGATTGACAAGATGAGACAAATTCAAACTACAAGAAACACACCGATGAATATAATATTTGCCTTTGTGTGGTTCAAAAGAATTTCCACGAGGAAAATCACGTTACTTCTCGCAACTTCTCTGGTACGGAACGAAGAAAAAAAAGGCCTCGACTCTTATTTTCGGAGGAGTATTATAGATTTTCTTCCTTCAGCTAATTCTCTCTTCCCGCAATGTATTTCTATAAAAGAAATCACCGCGTGTCGCCTCTACTCTTTTTCCCTTCAATCGAAACACACATAAGATAAATGAGATATAACTTTAAACTTTTGTTTCTCGCGATCCAACACTTTATAAATTTAATATAACTTAGTCACACAAATTGCTGATATTTTAAAATTCCTTGTAGATACAAGGATAATTGTCTAGTAATGTTTTATGAGGATCTGAGCGTCCATAAATGTATTAGAATGTTAGGGATATAATTACGCATTACACAATTACGATATTCGTCTTAACAATTCAAAGTAGAAATATAGTTGACTGTTATGAATCTACATTTACAAAAACTTTATCGTCTATTCTATGCAGCAGTGTGTCGTTTATAGCTCATTTAATATTTTAATTGAAAAACTTGCCGAGAGCGATTTTGGATTCTTTAAGAGTTTTCGCATGATAAACGAACACATTGTTCTACAATCTGCATCATTCTTTTAACCAGGAATACCAACTTTATATCATGCATCGCATTGATAAAGATGATACAAATGTTTTTATTATGTTAACAGCAAGCACAGAACACCGTGGTTAACTTAAACGATAAACCGGCACCAATACCAAAATGAGTACTTCACTCACAGAGGTCATTGTTTTAGTTTTTTTTGGGGGGAGGTTAATACTGTAGTGATCAGAGAAACATCATTTCTGGCGTCTGTTCAGCAGTGCAATTGTTCGCGGGAAGAAACTGTTCAAGCGGAACTTAGAATTTTTTTTTCTTTTAAATGTAAGTTGCATAGCGGGCCTTAACCATGGACTTTATACATGCTGGAAACTCGTGAGAGAAAGGCTTAAGCGTGAAAAATAATTATTCTCCCACAAGGATTCGCATACGCTTTTGAACTTTATCAAGACTGGAAAGTGAGGACTCGGTAGATCTCGCTCCAATATCGCAACGGTACTCTATTTTCAGCCTGATCAGGTCTTATAAAGAAAATTAGGAATCAGGAGGGGTACAGGGAGCAGATCATTTTATCTGATTCTTTAGCGATGGATCGTATATAAGATTTTCACTTGAGGACAGCAGTGATTTTAGGATCACATGTTCACTCAAGGCAACGGAGCAAGCTCGAAAGAATTTATCGTGAATGGAACTAGTTCGCGGGGTCTGATTCTTCATGATGCAAATCTGGTAGGAGCGTATATTAAGAGCTTCTCGAAAACTGAATAACCACTACGGATGACTTTTATTGCAAACAACCTGATCAGTTAAACGAAGTGCTAAATAATAACGTAACTTGCATTGGTAAAGAGAAAAAGTATTTTCTCTAGCCGGATAATGCAATTTTACACGTTGCATACAAATAATAAATAGGATCGGGAGGATCATTTTTACACGTCCCCCCCATTCTAACAATATATAGTAGCTAAATATTTTATTTTCTATCTCTCAATAAAACATTTCACAGGAAAAAGAAAATTCAGAAACAAAGAAGTTGAAAAGAGTTTTTGAAAAACTTTCGGAGAAAAAAAGCGGAATTTATTTAAGGTGGAATCGGGAATTTAGTTTTCTGTTGAGCTCCAGTTTCAAAGATTAAGGTAATTATATTTTTGAAAAATATTACTTAATGATTTATATTTTGTTTATTTTTCTGATAAAAGAAAAACCTTATAAAACACCATAATATTAACAAATTTAAATAAGTTGTTTTGAATACTTCAGACAAAAATCGTAAAATAAATACATTTAAATAAACATACGTCCTTACCTTTGACGTCCATATTTTTTGCCTATAAATTTTTGCAATCTTTTATTAAATTAAGCGCCATATCTACACAGATAATCACCGTATTTCGTGTGCATGATCTTCAGAATGCAGCAGATTACATATGTTTCTTGACTTTGCAAATTCCTTCAACTGGTTCAAAGAACATTCAATGGGATTCAGTTTGGTGTAAATAAAAACGTTTTTATCTTGAATATATTTCTGAAGTATTTGAAAGTACATTTCGTATCACTGCTTGGAGAAACAGTGGGGCTAAAATTTGTAGCAAGCACATCCAAGCTGACATCGCAACAATGCACAATATTGTGATACTATTAACAGTTGCTATATCATGATTGGATAATTCTTTTCCGTTATATATGTGTTCATATGGACATATTCTAAACGAGTTTACAAATGAGTAGCATTTGGAAAAGGCTCAATGTATATGTTTCTGTTAATAGAAGGTCTTGTTACTCTTAAATCATCTGCTTACAAATTATCACTAAGAACCTTAATTTTAATATTTAATTTATTTTAAAATATTTGCCAGATTATGTATTTTTCCCAACCATGTTCAAACAAATTCACACAATTATTTTATCTCTTCATGATTTGTTGAACAGTTGATATAAAGATTGCAAATGTTCAATTTAAAAGTCGATCATGATCATTGCATTGTTCCAATACCAAATTTATCAATATATAAATATGTATCTTGTAATGTAAATTTCAAAAATGTAGCATACAAAAATCAACTTCAATTTCAGCAGGCATGCATTGATTTAGGACGAGAAAAGAAAAACAGAATGTACAATTCGCCTTCCTACCAAGGACTTGGAAATCAATTTTAGAATAGAATCAGCAGATATCAATCTAATTTAAGCAACTGCATAACTTCATTATGGTTGGTTGATTTATTATTGGTACAACAAATGTATTAGGTTGGTGCATAAATAATAACGTAATAATGTCGTTTTCTGACGTTAAAAATATGTCAAAAAACGACATTATTACGTCATTATTTTTGCACCAACCTAATACCACAGAGAAAATCCTGTTCAAATATTTATACGTTATAATGGGATACAATTTACTGAGACTTAAACCACCAATAAGTTTTCTAAAATAAATTAATATTTAATATAATAATATCTATTTTTATAATTGCCATTACTATATATTATACTAGCCGCATGAGAGTACTTTCGAACCTGGAACTTATAAATTTCTTGTAGTGTGTTAAATATATATATATATATATATATATATATATATATATATATATATATATATATATATATAAAGAAATATAGTCTTAAGGTGTGCTATATTTATGGAATAAAGTGCTCAATATCAGAGATAGAGCGTGTGTAAATATAAAAGTGAACATAGAAGTCAACACTTAGAGGCGACAGTCTGTTTCATGCTATATGCAATCGTCAGGCCACATGTGCTGTTATTTTTCTCGGCTATTTATATATATACGGGTTAGTGGTGCATTGTGGGTATTCTGTTATGGCGGTTATTTCACCGGAAGTCGTTTGTTTATCTATTTAGGTCAAATTATATTGCTTGTTTTTATTTTTGTTTCTTATTTTATTTATTTATTTATTAACGTAGTAAAAATTTGTTTATATCACTTATTTAACAGTTTTGTTTTGGTTTGGGAATTTAATTAAAGCTATTTGTTCAGTTTTGGGGTTGATTGTTGTAGCTCATTCTAAGTATTATTTTGGCGGGAACAGTTTGATTATCTTTATTTCGGATTGGTTTGTTTATTCATTTATTTGGAAGAATTTAGGTTAATTTATTTTACTTGTATATTTTCTCTTTTCGGTTTTCGATTTTTAAGTAACATAGTATTTTTTATGTTTTATTTCTATTATTTTTTATTTTTTTATTTTTTATTTTTTTTTGTTATTTTGTTATTTTGTTTATTAGTATATTTATTTGTTTTTATTTTATTTTTTTCGTTTTTAATTTTTTAGGTTACGTAGTAAAAATTTATTTTCATTTTGAGATGAGTTCGGATCTTTTGTTTAATAATTTATTTTGGTCGGGGAAAGTAATGATAGCTATCTTTTCCTCTGAGGAAAGTTTGCAAGTTTTTGATTGGTTATTGTAGGCTGATGATTTTTTCCTTATCTTCCAAGATATTTTTGGTGTGATGTTCGTTTTGTTTTTAATTTCCCAGATATACTTAGAAAGCATTGTACTGTTTGCATATTTACTATTTGTGAAAGATGTTTTGTGTGTATAATTTCTTTGTTTCCAGGGTCCTTCAGTTACTCCTATGTATACTTTTTCTTCATTATCTGGTGATTTTATCGTGGCTTGGTATATTACGTTGTTTTGTAAACAATTTCCGTTTAAGGGACATTCGTTCTTTATTCTGCAGTTGCACGTGGGTTTAATTTGTTCGTGTGGTTTGTTGATAATTTTCCTGTTGTGCTTTTTTATTATTTGTGCCATGCTCTCGGTGCAGCTGTAGCTGATTTTTACTGTGTTTTTGTTGAATATCTTGTGTAAGGTGCTTGATTCTGGGAAGTGTTTGTGTAAGAGTTTGAAGAATATTTTCCCTACGTTTGTTTTTACGTTCTTGCTGTACGGTGGGTTGAACCATATGATATTTCTTCTTCTGTTGGCCTTTTTTGTATTCTGTGGTGAGTATGTGAGTATTGCTGGGAATCCGCTATCTGTTAGGGCTGTTTCATAGTCTTTCTTAGCTTTGTTAAATAGGGATTCATTGGAGGAATTGTCAGAGAGTCTGCGGTTAATCGATTTTGGTATCTGTTTGATAATAGAAGGTGGATGGTTGGAAGATGTGTGTATGTAGAGTCGTTTGTCATTAGGTTTTCTATATGGTTTATGTGTGCCTTCTCATAGGTTGAAGGTAACATCTAGAAAATCTACTTCGTTTAGGTTAGTTTTTATATCTATGTCGAATCCGTTATTTTTAAAAATCTTTATTATTACTTTTCTAGTTTTGTCGGTGTTTTGTTTGTTTCAGTTTCTTAAGATTATGAGACCATCGTCCCTGTAGAGTCCTGTGTCATTTCTATCTATTATTTCGCTCAGTTCGTTTAATAAATAAATGCCTATGATTTCGCATGCTTCTGCACCGTCAAAGCTTCCTATTGTAGTATCAAATATCCCATCTCTCTTTATCCATGCTTCTTCATTGTGGAATAATAATGATTTACGGGAGTGCTTAATGATGTTGATTTCGCTTGGTTGTATTATTACTTGTTCCTGAGCTAAGTTGATGGCCTTATCTAGCATACGTTCTGTTATGGATAGGTAAAATTCTTTTATGTCTAATTGTAAGAATTGGCAGTTTTGTTTGTTATCTATGCTGTGGAACCAGTCAATAGTTGTTTTCGTATTTTTCCACTGGTTTACTCCTAATTTCATCCTAAGTTCAGAATTAATTCTTTCTAGTATTGTTTTACTTATTTTACCTAGTTCACTTTTGGCTGGGTTTATGAGTCTACATGCAGGATTGGTTTTGAAATTTTCTTTATGGTCTTTTAGTGTGATAAAGGCTCCTGCCTTGCTAATACAACTTATTCGGTCATCCAGGTCTAATTTTTGGGCGATTGTTTTAGCTTCCTCATATATATATATATATATATATATATATATATATATATATATATATATATATATACATTTAAATAATCAGTAAATCTCTTTTTGTGCGAAACTAGCAATGTTATCACATAGAAGATATTGAATATATTTTGATAGCAAACATTAATCAAGATATGTATGACCAACGAAAATAATAAATTTGAAAACACGATGTACAATAGCTTGAAAACAATCTCGAATTTCATAGGCTATTTGCAGATGTTTTAATTTATTGTAATAGTGATAAGTCTATATATAAGCACAGTTTCTGCTATGGTAGTTTTTGAGTGTTCCATCTTCACACGTCGGCGAATGTCGTTGTATTTTTCAAGAATTGCGTCTTCATGCCTCAATTCTGACGTGTCGTCCTGTTATTTACTAGTTCAGAATTTTATTTTGTGATATATATCTCAGTTAGAATCATATTTTATTCATCACATTTCATTATTCATGTCTTTCGTACTTATATTTTTTTTTTTGCATTTTATGTAAGAGTATATTTTTTACTGTTAATTATTTAGCTGTTTCTTGTCTTTTTTAGGTGTTTGCTGAGTTCCCAATTGATTGGGATATTGTTGGGTATAGAGCAAGTTACATGTACGGATAATGTATTGATATTGTAACCAATATGTGTGATGTTTGAGATGTTTTTTATTAGAGATAGTCTTCCTGTCTGCAAGTTAGTTCTTATATCCTATAGTTTTCTTGAAGTTTTTTATTTACTTTTGCACAGTTAGAGGAGCATTTATGTTCAAAGTATCCCTCTAAGCCAGAAGAATAATGGCAATGTGGAAAAAAGTATGCTTTTTGACCTCCACACATACCTGGAGTCAAAACAGATAAGCAGCATTCTACTTGTTTAATCCTTTTGTTCCGGAACTGCTTGGGAACACCCAGTGCAGTAATTAATGGAGGAGGTTATAATATTTTGATAATCGAATTATCTAGAGTAGTTCTTGTCATTGGATCTTGCATGTAAAATGCTGAGGGTCCTATAATATTGTACAAGCAATGCATGACTATCAACAATCGCCCGAGCACCACGAGACTTTCGACGGTCGGGGTGAGGAAGGAACAGATTTACGGAGGCCTGTTATGCGGCTAACCTCATCTAGTGAGTAAACAACAAGTTTGCATGCATGTATAATATGTATAATTATCTTTCAAAATATTTAAACTCAATGAAATCTATAAGAGTAAATAACAAGAACATCCCTTCCCGAATAACATAAGAAAAAACATAAATGTTTTTCGGAATATAGATATGAAAACAGATCACTGCTATTCTATCTAAAACCGCGTAAAATTCAAACGTCTAAATAAAAACCATAAATCTAATAAACTTTAATTCAAATATCAAATGTTATATCCCAATCATACATGCAAATAGATATAAAAGATGATTAACATATCAGTGAATAGATATTAAGAATAATAAAAATAAAGAATTGCATAAAAAATAATCGAAACATTCCAAAGGATAATACTTAGAAAATCATTTTCACTTCCTTCATACACTTCCGTCACTGTCATTTATATTGAACCACAGAAATATTAGATACACAATGAGTAGCTCAGGTAAAGCGTGACATTCACACTTACAATGATTTTCAAAGATTAGATTAAATACGACAGAAACATTTCACAGGGAACTTGTAAGAAAATATTTATATATTAAAAAATATTATGAATTTTACATTTTCTTTTCCTACAAATATAGGTCATTAGGCTAATACACGAATCCTCTATAAACTAAGACATATACGTTGTCAATTTGTATTTTCCAGAAAGACAACACTTAAATTACGTTAATTTGTATAGTATTTCTTAATCATATCACTGTGTACCTAATAATCGAAAGTTGTACATTATTCTTTTCTTTTTACCAAACGCATCTAAACATCCTAGTATCAAATCAGGTAATGAATTCCATTCATTTTCTGAAAAAAAATGTTCTGTTCTGTTGTAACATGTCTTTTAAATCTGACAAATATAGATGCCTTATTTTCTAGCCAGTATGGGCTGGGTATTGATTGAAAAAATCTAAACTGAAATATTAAAAATATTGGACCATAACTGTCTCGTGTGTGTGGCTCCAATTAGATCTTACTTTCCTACTTCCAATGTATATATTTTAATCTATCTGAAGATAATAAATTCACTGGGTCTTTCAATTTATATTTCATGTTGGATACAAGAAACTACTGTGGTAGAAATATAAATATCAGTTCAAATTCTTATTGTTGATCGTTGTTAAATGGTTTTAACTTTCCTTTCTATTGCTCTTTGTTTTTCTTATTATATCATTTTTTTCGATTTATTTTATTTGTTCGTTCATTCTCGGATTTCTTTTTAAATTTTCCTTTTGGCTGTATTTTTAAATCCCTGACCACCTTTTTTCTTGTTTTTCTCTTCTCATCTCGTCTAATCTTAAAAATGCTTTCTTTAATTATATCTCCCTATATCCGTCTTAATTTCATTTATCTTCTAACGCTATATGTTCTTCTTTTACTCACTTTCTTTTCCTATATTTATTTTGCAGGAATTTCAGTGGAAAAATCAGATGTGCCTGGCCACAAATGGAGAGAAAAGGGAGATCACCGCCCTCTGTTGGATCAGGTTGAAATCATGGACAAAACATCATTGGAAAAGTCCTAAACTTTATGAATCAGCACATATGTTTCCTGAGCTGACCGAGCATAGAAATGAATACAATATGGGAACAAGTAATAAGGAGTGACAGAGAAAAGCAATAGAAACAAAGAAAATTGCAATATGAGCTCTGGTAAAAAAAAACAAAAACAAAAAACATTGCAATGATAACAGCAAAAATTGCAATATGAGCACTGGTAAAAACAGTTGCTGAAGACATTAGGTTTATAAGTCCATTAAATTTATTCAAAGATTTTCTCAGGGACACATGGCACAGTTAATAAAGGCGTTAGTCACATCCAATGACAGGGCATAAAGTGTTATTAGTTCAATACCTATTTAAGGCATTGGAGAACTTGGAGCGGTGAATTAACAAGAGAAAACTAATAACTGACATCCATTAGACATGACACGTGGAACTAGAACAGTCTACCGCAGTGAGCGAAATAAAGAGTTCAGTTCGACATTCCAACCACGTGAAGAAAGCCAGAGCGTACAACGGCCAAAAAGTTATGATAAATATGGCAATGTAAATAGTGTACATAATACATAATCTCAGAAATATAGAAAGATACTGATTTTTTTTTTTTTTATTCTGTAACGTTACTCGATTTATCCTTTTGCCATGAAACCATTCAGTATTTTATTGTTTTTTCTCTCTTCAATTTAGTTTTTCCTATACAAATTTTGCAGACAAATATTAATATACTCGATGTACTGAAAAAAGTATTTGTCTTCCTTTCGCCTCTTTTGGAGATGCCGTTTCTCTTCAACCACATTCCTTGATAATAAAGAAAAAACATAAAAATAATTTGAGTCTGTCATTTTTTTTGATAAAGTAATCATTTCATGTCTATTTCTTGCATCCAGTTTATAAAGTAATTTTGTTTTTATAAACCAAATCATTCAAATCAAACATTGCGTTATTTTCAAAGATACTGGAGCTTACAATTTTTGCGCAATATTAAGGATACCTTAAAAGTCTCTATGACATTTACTCAAGCCTTTATATCATTTGTCTGCATATATTTAATCATTTGCTTGCAGATAAGTTACACATTTAATATATTTGAAAATAATGTCTAAATAAAAAAAATGAAATGTTGCAGATTCATAACAGTTAATCACAGAAATGTATTAGAAATACTCGACAACACACCATTGAATGATCACTGGATATATGAATGTAGGTGAAAGTGTGTGTCGAAAATTGTTTACGAATTTTAATCTAAGAGAATCTACACCCAACGGGGTAAGCTGTATTATGAGACTTAGTATTAAAACTGATTAACTGAGACGATATTTGGAGAAAGACACAGCACCCACATATATAGGTGGGTATGCAGAATTTCAGAAAATTTGTTTAACACACTAGAATAGAAAGCGTGATTTTTTTTTTCACGGATGGAAGACGACCGGTGATTTTTCTGTGTGACCATGCTGATGTTCATTTTCAGTAAATGAGCAATGGTATGAATAATCCGTATACATAGTCAAATTCTCCAGATATTTAATCTTCATTTCACCTCACTCCACCTAAATACCGAATTGTTATTTCATTTAGTATACGCAGTTTAGTTGAAATCTGCTGCAAATTCAAAAGAAAGATAAAGAAAAACTATGGTAACTGATAAATAATGTTAAAAAGTTGCATCATTGAAAGACTTTCTCAAAATGCTGGAAGAATGCGCATTAAACCAATAGTATTTTCTTTATTCATCTTTGTTTCACTTTATATTTTCTTCACGAAAGAACATTTTCAATTGAAATAAATTTATAAACAATGCTTAAAATGCAGCCATAAAATAGATTTTCAACTTCCTAACAAATTTAATGACTGAAGAAAAAATAATTATTTACTTTTACCATGTAATATGTTTTCCTTTAAAATGAATCACAAATTGTTTAGCCCCGCAGTTACTTGTGGAAAAATGATTTTAATCTAATTTCAGTAAAAATGATATTAAATTTTCAGCTCAAAGGAGATAAACTACATTTTATTTTGTATGGTTTTGTGCAAAAGAATGAGACAGAAAAATGCAATCAACGTTATGGTTACAACATTATTTCTAATTCTGTTAAGATTTGCATTTATGGTTAAAGCGAATTCACTCGAGTGTTCGCATAATTTTCTTAGCGAAAATATATCAACAATCTTTTTTTTTCTTTTTTACATCAATGAACTATTTCTTTTTAATTATTATATATACATACAAAACTTAAAAGATAAACTTTTATGTTTTAATACTAACTTTTTACAAAACACTTATCAGAAAGCAAATATCTTAAAATTAACTTTTTTAAAAATATGAAATGCACATACTTCATTCAATACTTTGAATAATTTAATAGAATTTTTTAACATTTATTAGAAGTTACATTTTTATATAAAAGATAACTGAACAATTTTAATAAAATATTTATTCGAAGGTTGTGAATTATAACAACAACATTTAACAGAAAAAACTCGTCGGTCCTTCTGCATTCATATATATATATATATATATATATATATATATATATATATATATATATATATATATATATATATATGAGTGTGTGTGTGTGTGTGCCGGTGTGTGTGCCGGTGTGTTTCGGAGTGTGTGATTGTATGTATGTGTGTGTGCCGGTATATGTGATTGTGTGTGCGTGCATGTAAAAAGATTAAGATATATATATATATATATATATATATATATATATATATATATATATATATATATATATATATATATATATATATTAACATACACTCTGTCTTTGACATTGATCGGATTAAAGTATAAGTATCGTATACCTTAAAACTATAATGTATTTGGGCAGCAATCCCTGTTTTATACAAGTTTCGTTAAAGAAAACTCAGCAGTCACTACGATTAAATATTTTATTTAATTTGTCATGTATTCGGACAAGCGTAATCTTTCCTGGACATACATAGTGCGATGGATATATTGTCGTTTAAATTGCGCAAAAACGAAAATAATACTGACATCACATTTCAACACACATTTACGAATATTACACAAATATATCTTGAAATAATAAAGAATAAATGTATTCAATAAAATCGACATAAGCTTCAACCATGGCTTCTAGACGACATCGAAATCTACTGCAACTCTTCTGGACGGTCACCTTCTTTAAGTTTGTGCTATAATCCTTATATATCCGTTTATTCAAGGAGCTTTCTTTATCTCTCGATCAACTGCGCCACAGAGCTAATAAACAGGTGGACTGCACCTTGGGGAATTTGTTGGCCAGATGTAAGGGATAATGTAGTCGCATAAATTTTCTGACAGACATGGTTGAGTTCACAATCTTGTGTGGCATGGTGTAGAGTCCTCTTGCCAGACATAGACACTTGCATCCCCCTTGATCCAGGGCAGCACTACCTTCTCAAAGCACAGGGTGTAGCCTCCATGTTTAGTCTGAGATCCTCACAAAAATATGTGTGAGTACATTTCTTATCAGAACGATAACAGTGATTTTTCCGATCTGTTTTACCTTCGTAATCATCATTAGACTCATCCAACTTTTTCCGAATCCTATGCTCTATTCTCAGATAGACACACAACTATTCTGAAATGTTTTCCTTGGAGATTTCGGCGAGAATATCAAGAAGATTAGTATGTCGTTTCGAAATTTCTTTCGGATATATTTGCGTCATGGTCCTCATTTTCTCACAGAATGTACACAACTAAACATAATATACTGCGCAGCCGATAAGATAATAAATCAAATAAGTGCCTACGAGAAATAAATTATAATATATGACCGCAATTTAGTCATCGCAGTGTGTGTGCATATATATATATATATATATATATATATATATATATATAGATAGATAGATAGATAGATAGATAGATAGATAGAGGAAGAGAGAGAGAGTCAGAGTGAAATAGAGAGGGATGGTAAAATATAGTTTTAAGATATGCTACATATATATATATATATATATATATATATAATTATTTATTTAAAAATATGATTCCAACTCGCTACATAAGAGGTCTCATGTTTCAAAACAAGAGCCGAAAACTTCAAAATAATATTTGAATTAACTTGAGTTAAAGTAGGCTCTGTTCCATCTTCAAGCGGAATTTTTTTGGGAATGACTTTTTTCTGAAATTTACGAGTTTTAATAGTATGGTCAGAATTGAAATCAAAAATTTCCATGGTAACATCAAGGGCGGATTGTTTAGAATCGGCAGGGGTTGGGTGTTAATAATTTGTATCAGTATAGAGTTACTTTCATAGATGCCGGGTCAGGGTAAGGTCGGGGTGGCTAAATTTACGACGGAGGAAGTTTTCGCATAGTCTGGCTTGAACGTCTACGGAGATTTATTTATTTATTTTTATTTTATTCTTTTATTATATCTCTTTATGAAAGGGATTTGTGTATATAAAAAGGCCGTAACGTTTGTTATTTGACGACTTCATATATCATCCACGGAGAACCATAACAATAGTATGATATACATTGGGTCAACGAAAAATGCCTATGATATAGTGCATTGGTATACTACAGATTTTATGCAGCACTTATTTTCAAATGGGCAGTCTACCGGGTTTCTACAATCGCATAATTTTTCCCTATCATTATCTGATTTAAGTGTAGAGTTATTAAAACTCTTCGGGTAAGGGGGTTTGTTCAGGATTTTATTATTGTGTCTTCTTATTATACCTTCTAGATTTTCAGTGCAGCTGTAACTCAATTTTAGTGTGTTCTTATTGAATATATTACTAAGCCTACTTTTGGTGGGGAAGTGTTTATCGATTAAAGCTAAGAACTTCTGTCCTAGTTTAATACTAACCATTTGGTTGAACGGAGGTGTATACCAAATGATGTTTCTTTTCCTGTTTTTTTTTCTTTTGGTTATTGCAATTGTCCCTATATTTAATGTTAGCATTTTTATAACCACTACTTTTTAGGGCAGTGTTATAGAAGTCGTTATGTTGGTGGAATATTTCTTTGTTAGCAGAGTTATTTTCTATTGATGAGGGTATATGTTTAATTGTGGATGGAGGGTGGTTTGACTTCGGGTGTATATATAAAGGGGTTAGCATTTGGTTTTCTATAAGGTTGGTACGTGTTGCTCGGTAAGTCTAGGGTTATGTCGAGGAAGTTTACCTTTTTCAATTTAGAAGAGACTGTTATCTTTAAGTTTAGATTTTTAAATTCACTAAACATAATTTTACGGATCTTCTCTATCTTAAAGCTAGTGGAACTCCTCACCACCATGAGCCCGTCATCTCTATACAGTCCGATGTCCTGGATATCAATCTCGCGGTGTGCCGTTAGGTTGTATAATATTAAAAGACCAACCAAGTGAGAAGACTCTGCAGAGTCTAGTGATCCCATAGTGATGTCAAACAGGTCGTTATTGTTTTTTATCCATTGCTCCCCATTATGAATGAGGACGGATTTTTTTGCGCTGAGGATTATGTCGGTTTCTTTCTTTGTCAGGTTATAATATACAGCAGCAAAGTCCAGGGCAGTCGTAAAAAGATCCTTCGAAATTGATGGGTAGTAGTCCACGATATCGAACTGTAGTAAGGTGCAATTTGTTTTATCATCGATATTGTTGAACAAATTGATGACATCTTTAGTATTGATCCATAATTTTAATTTGTGTTGTTTTTTTATTTGGTAAGTAATTTTTTCCAGGATCCTTTTGCTGATCTTTCCTATATCGGGTCGGGTAGGGTTAATTATCCCAGTGGTCGGGTTTTCCAGAAAGTCAGGCTTATGGTCCCCATGGGTTACGTAACATTCCTTTTCTGCAAGTTTGCCTACTCTATCGCTAATTTTAAATTTATCAGTTATTTTTTTACTTGCTCTGTTTATGCTGTCAACCATGTTTATGTTGTTGTTGCAAGCTTTTTAATAAGTCCTTGTTAAGTTTTAATACCCTACAAAAACTGATAACCCTTTATGAAGTCGTCAAATAACAAACGTTACGGCTTTTTTATATACACAAATCCCTTTCATAAAGAAATATAATAAAAGAATAAAATAAAAATAAATAAATAAATCTCCATAAATCGCCAGACTATGCGAAAACTTCCTCCGTCGTAAATTTAGCCACCCCCACCTTACCCTGACCCGGCATCTATGAAAGTAACTCTATACTGATACAAATTATTAACACCCCACCCCTGCCGATTCTAAACAATCCGCCCTTGATGTTACCATGGAAATTTTTGATTTCAATTCTGACCATACTATTAAAACTCGTAAATTTCAGAAAAAAGTCATTCCCAAAAAAATTTCGCTTGAAGATGGAACAGAGCCTACTTTAACTCAAGTTAATTCAAATATTATTTTGAAGTTTTCGGCTCTTGTTTTGAAACATGAGACCTCTTATGTAGCGAGTTGGAATCATATTTTTAAATAAACAATTATATTTATGCTCTACTTTCGTATCGAGCACTATTTTTTTAAAATAATAACAAAAATACTAAGGAACTTTGGATTATTTACCAAACCAGTTTCTTTCCTATTTTCTACAATATTTTCACACACACACACACACACACACACACACATACATATATATATATATATATATATATATATATATATATATATATATATGGGCACACACACATACACACACCCACACACACACACACACACACACACATATATATATATATATATATATATATATATATATGATGCTGTGGAAAAATCGTGAAAACAAAAGAAAATTATAATTAGATATTGACCATAAATGGTAGTTAATTACCACACACACACTGTTTCTTGCGCTGTACCAGTCTTCGCCTTTTTCACATATATGCATTGGAATCACAACTGCATTGGCTAAAATATATCTGATTCCTTTGCCTTTTGTATTAATTGTCTCACATTAGTATTGCCGATAATCCTGATAGATTCGTTCAGAATAATATGCAGACAGGTTAAAAAAAAAGGGGGAATGAGATCGTTCAGTATTAATTCATAAGAAATACTCCCTATACAATGAAAACAGTTGAATTTATAAAAACTAAGATGAGTATAATGGTCACAATAGTATTTTATATAAGTATAATCCCTCATTGCATCCGACATCGTTTTGGCAAGTTTCTGATTATTTTGACAAATCACTTTCGATTAATCTTCTTTCTATGACCATGGAACTAAGCTATTTTATCTATTGTCAACATTGACAATTTAACTGAAATAACACCTTTCATAACATTATGAAACATATGGAAGAAATCTCTTTTTTATGAAACATATGATTCTAATTCCGAGAGAATATATTTATGACATGGTGGAATATTTTGATATTTCATCAATGTTGCCTTTCAAAAAAACACAAACACAAATTGAATTTTAAAATAGATAAGGGAATAAAGGTTATAGGAAGAAAAAAAAAGACATTTTTTAGAAAATAAATCAGATATAGCCAGTACTTAAAAAAATATTTTATGCATAATGAAAATCGAACCATAAATTTCCAAATATGTCATATAAATGTTTTTTTATTTTTTATTTTTAGGTTTTTCGACTTGTGATCTTACGGCAAAAATAGATATGGAAAAAAATTGTTCAGTCCGACAAGAAAATGTGAAGGAAACAAGAAACTAAATTTAGAGAATAAGACATGAAATAAAAAAAAAAAATTTAAGTAAAATATAACAAATTCGGTTAGTGTTCAACTTAAACAATAGAAATTGGATTTTCTTTAACTTTTGGGTATTTGTGCTCATGAGTATGGGCGGAATAATGGTTAGTGCGAATGATGCAAATGCAATGGAACGAACTGAGTGCGAAAAAAATAACAGAAAGAAATTAAGAACAATGTATCAGATAAAAGGCTTTTTTTTTATTATTTCGATTTTATTACTTTTTGTGCGTTTATTCTATTTTCTGCTGCATTTCTTTTCAGGCAACCAAGTTCTGTCGGATAACGGCTACCTTTGTTCCTGGTCATGAATATGGCAATTTTTTGCGAACGTGATCTTGGTGATCTGTTGGAGTGACTTAAAAATTTAATGCAGGAACTATATATTCACAAATGCAGCTGAGGTTAAGGCATTGAAGGTAAAATTGGTAAATGATGGTTATGAACTTTTTTGGTCATAACAAAACAAAAAAACAAAACATTATCCGAAAATTAAGTAATAAAATAGGAGCAGAAAAAAAAGCAAGAAAAATTATAATAAAACGAAAAAAAAAACAGTCTAAGATAAATGGCAAAAGTCACCTATAAAGAAGGTAGAAAATAGTTACAATGAACAGACCACAAGGAATTAAGGATAAAATGTGAATAAACAAACTAAACCAACAAGTGGAAAAGAAAATCTGAAAATAAAATATAAACTCTGAAAGAATTCACAACCTTTGATTACATACAAAAACAATTAATACATTTTACAATCCTAAGAAATCATTTAATAATATAATATTCACATAAAACAGTTCTCCATTTCATAGCCTTATGTTAAATTTGGAAGTGATTCTAGCTGATTGTCATCTTTCTAGTGTTCTATATTCCATTATTCAACAGTTAGATATTATCTATGCATTCACATTGTCACTGACCGCTCTGATAGTTCTTTCACGTAGAAGTATCTTTAAAATTTCCACAAACCTATTTATATTCTCTCTTTTTCCGGTGACTATACCACTTCTGTTTCATAGTATTTATCCTTTCCAAAATTCATCGCCGTAGTCATAGGTTCTTAATTGCACTCTTATTTTATCTGCCTATGTCTCCCAAAAGTAATCAAAATTGTAATCTACAAAACAGCCTTGCTTTAGCATTTCAGTAGTGATGAGGTGTATAGCTTGAAACCAAAGAGAATGATCTATGAAATATATTTTTTTCTAAGAGAAAGAAGCACAATGGCAGGGAGTGTTAACAATTCAGTGGATAGATCTAAACATAATCCCTACAACGGTTGTTATATTTATAATTTACACCAGTTATATATATATATATATATATATATATATATATATATATATATATATATATATATATATATGTCTGTGTGCATGTGTGTGTGTGTCTGTGTGTCTGTGTATGTAGAATAAGATAAAGACAATAACTAAACCAATTACCAATCTCAAGTCTTTTCACTTTTGTTCATCAGAGAAGTCTTAATACCATTCTCTGACGAAGTTTAAGCGAAATCGTCATGTTAGAATTATAAACTTTTCGTTTTAGTTTTTATCTTATCAATTGTTACATTTGACCTGTATTGGATCCCATTATATATATATATATATATATATATATATATATATATATATATATATATATATATATATATATATATATATATATAAGGTTTGCACTACTCTTAATCCGAGTTTCAGGCTAACGTTCATGTCGTCAGAAGATCGCATGTGCGGGAAACTGAGCAATTTCGTCGGAATTAACTTAGTTAAGCTCTTGATTTTTATGCTCGATGTTGAAAATCTAAGAATAGATCCCTTTACTGAGTAGCTGAGTTTGCCTCATTTTGTCCTTTTTCTTTTTTTCAGTATTATCATTTATACTTGTGACTGCTTTTCGGGAAGTTCTCCCTTGTTTCCATCAATGGTTTTTGTTATTCGTTATATATATATATATATATATATATATATATATATATATATATATATATATATATATATATATATATGTATATATATATATATGTGTATGGAAATGATAAGAGAGTACTTTTATGCCAAAGCTTTTCCTTCCTTAATGAAGTTCATCTCCCAGTTTTAGAAATTATATTTAGTAATCTGTATTTATAAACAAAAGTAAAATGGAGAAAAATAGAATGAAGCGTTTTGATGTGAGAACGCTCTATAATATTCTATAATGTTACTGTGTAAAAGAGAAAGCAAACGATGAAGTACTTTTTAGCATATTAATTGAGTTAATGCTCACTGTTTACATTGTTTTGACTGTCGTCCTCATTTTTGTTGCCATATTCATCACAACGGCCGGAACGTTGTGAAAAATATGACAATTTTAAATAAAGTCCGAACAATGTAAATAGTGCATATAATACGTCATCTCAGAAATATAGACAGATACAGAGTTAACGTTGTTGATCATTTACGTCATTATTTTTATAGTGTTGATTTAATTAATTATTTTTCATAATAGATATGATTGAATGGTTCTGTTCTAATTTTTTGAGAATGTTTGTTTCCTTGAGAGAGGAACATTTGTTTTCAGAAACAAAGAAAGGAACATTCAAAATCTAAAAGCAATAAAAATACAAATTTCAATAATAATTCTTAATACAGAAATCAAAAACACTATCATGCAGAATTCAGAATAAAACAAAAAGAAAAATGAATGGCATTCAAAGATTTCTTTGACTTTATCTAGAAAAACGGCTTGAAATTACCAGAAAAAAATACACAAAGTGTTATGATTTTATAAAGTTTCAATTTGACTTTAAAATGACCTACTTTATGCATTCCTGAATATGCAGATCAGATGGGATACTATATTGTGAACTATAGGTAGAAAGCTTCATTATTATCGACTTTGCTATTGTGGTTCCCCTAGAAATTAGGGATTTACAAAGAGGGCCATTTGCTAACCCCAACATCAATAAGATTTTAATTCCATCACCTTCTCCTAAACAGCTTGTCCACTAAAGATAAAAATACTGAACTGTCCTGATATTAACCTCTGGCTTGTGGACTGAAACCAGATGGATGCATGCCTTTTGAAGTGTATTCGTGTGAAAGCAAACCCGTCCCGGGTCTAATTGTAAATCGAGATAAACCTATATCATATTGCGGTTATAAGTATGTTTTTATGAATTAATCCTACCTAAATATTAAACACTAGCAATGCACAGATTCTTGTGTATGGTTTTCTTTTTGTGGAAATGTATGGTCATGTATGTGTGCAGATGTGAAAATTCAGTTGTGTGTTTTCGTTTATACAGGAATAAGTATTATCGATGTCTATGTGCTTGTGGGCATGTTTCAGTTATTTTAGAGGTGCCTGCAAAATTTTAAGTGATTACAATTGCAGCAAGCAATCTCAAACCATAGTAGCTCATATATTTTGATCGTTGTTGCAGAAGCGATTTTACGCACGTGCAATTTAATTGAAGCAATATAAATAGTAGCATTATTATTCTTTTTTTTTCTTCGTATTTTTTCAATGAAACATGAGCCAATGTACATGTTAGTACTTCATATGTACATTCCACAAAATCGTTCTTTGCAGATTAACCCCAGATTCTCGATTGGATTAAAATCAGGAGAGTTTCTGGGCCAATCTATAGTATTTGATATGCTTTCTGTTAAGTGTGTTCATGCAGCGTTACAATTTTCATAAACTTCCTTATAAAACGACTATCGCA
>OZ010595.1:35175023-35205023 GCA_963932145.1 Acanthosepion lycidas | reverse complement strand
ACTTTATTTCATTCGGTCGAATCCTGGGATCTCTTCGTAATTTACGTATAAAATAATTACTAAGACATGAACTATTTTCGCGTCGAAACTGAGTGAAATAAACCATAAAATTGCCTTTAAAATTTATTTAAATATATTATTATAGTATTGTCTATTTAATTATTTACATTGTTCGAACTGTTTTCTTCAACTATTTTGGCCATATTCGCAATGTTTCAGAAATTATATCTTACGTCCTTCAACAGATGATTGGAATTTCAATTGAAATTTTAATTCCTACGCCGTTTTGTTTCCCCGTTCCATTCCCCATCTAGCCATTCCAGTTATCTCCCTCTAACTCAAATCTCCAAGTTTTTGTTCACCAATGCATTAGATATATATTGAAACTCACAACAATTTGGGTTAGTTCACTGGATACAACATCGCTTTTATCCACTGCGCCATGTATCCTTGAGGACATCTGAAGTAATCTGGAGTGAACAACAGCAGAAACGTCTTGAATATGGCAATAAAAATGAGGGCAGTCCCAACAATGTAAATAATACAAATAATTAAAATATGGCATCTCAGAAATGCAGACATTTCAATATATTGAACTATATGACATTCATTTCCTTTGATAAATATATGTTTGATCATGTATAACGAAAAACGTCTATTGTGAATTTGGAAGACAATGCATTTGTAAGAAAGTGTCAAACTGTTAAAAAATTTAATTATGTTATTTTAAAAAGTTTAAACAATCAGTTGAATTCAACAATGATTTATTATCCGGCTCAACTGATCTATACATGCAAACACATGATTTCAAATATACGCGGAATGGACACATATGGCGGCAGATTGGCTGTTGTACAAATTGGAAATGACTTATAAAATAATTATTCGAAAAAGATTTAAAAGCAAAATGTAATTTAAATCCTCAAGTCTTTATCAGAGACTAATATTGTTGTAAAAAGCAAACAAACTGGAAAATTCTTGCTTATATAAAAGTTGTTACTTGAGTCTGCACATTAAATCGAACATTTAAAAATATTTCAAAATAAATATAGATGGGAAGTTATATAGATATATGCATACAAACATATCTCCCTCTCTCTCTCTCTCTCTCTCTCTTTCTCTCTCTCTCTCTCTATCTATCTACCTCTGTATATATATATATATATATATATATATATATATATATATAGATAGATAGATGGATACGAGTAAGTGCGTGTTTGAATAAATGTAGTTATACAATTCGTCTGTGAATAAATACGTCTCTGGAATTAATATATATTTAGTGTGGGCGGCTGTTGATTTTATATTCAGTGCGTATTTCTTTTATATGTGTGTGTGTGTGTCTATGTGTGTCTATCTGTGTATGTTTATTAGTCTTTTTGATCCAATGCATATACTGTGGGTCTGATGTAGGTTGACGTGTTTTATTGTAAGAACGCTTACTTTATTTGCAAAACGCAGATACACATATATGCGTTTATATATACTTATATATTTATATATATATATATCTGTGTGTGTGTATGTTTGTGTGTGTATATCTGTAAGTGTGTGCTTGTGTGCTCGCGTATGTCTGCGCTCGGGCGTGTGTGTCTGTAAACTAGCGAGAGTCAAATGTCCAAATCTCAGAAGTTTTGTGAACATTGTTCTTAGTTGAGATTTCGCACCATTTCTTATATATATTTCTCGACGCACGCACACACACACGCATATACACAGACACACACTCTAACATACACGCGCCTCTAAATTTCTTAGATTGACATATATACAACATGCTTCCGTACTTTTGTCTCGTTTTCACTAAGTCTTTCTGTCTCAGCGTGTATAAGTTTATCTGCACTGTAAAGTTTTACGTCAGTCATTTGTTGTGTGCTTTTAACTGCGCTAGTATATGTATTTGTATTTTCTGTATGTGGTTGTGACTGCCAGTTGAAGTTAACCAACCTTGGATAAAGGTCGGAGGTGGTTTTGTAGGTTTGGTCACGCAAAACGGAAATGTCGATCGGAAATTGGACTATCGCCCGCAACTTACTAATCCAAAGTTACCAGTGCGAATTGTTTTGTGTACAATGAATCAGTAAAATAGAATGACCATGCACTGAACTCACATGCCGTCTTATATTCTTTTTTCAATGGAAGGTGTTATGTGAGAACAGGTGGTAAATGTTGAAGACGTAAACAAGAGCATACAAACATTAGAAGATTAAAAGACGCAAATGTCTATAAATACATTGAAACGAACACATTTACACGCTTAGAATGAAACATATTTTGTGAGAAACCTTCTAAGAGATATAAAAATTATATCTAAAAAATATTCATCTTTAAATAATCTTAAAACAAATCTGTTTTAATTCAAATAAATAAGAATGTTATATAATAATATTTGATAGTTGAAACGTCTCTGTGTGCCGTTAATTGAATTATACGTTAATTTTTTAGTGTTTTCTTAATGCTGCCATTTAAGTATATGATTTTGTTGCCCCGTCCTAATCTGATTATGTAATCCGGCAAATATAAAGTATTTTATATGTAAAATAGTTGTCACCATAAAAAATACGAAGATCTCTATCAATAATTCTGTGTCGAAAGTTGTTTAAGTTTCAACATGAGAGATATATGAATTCATAATCGGATCAGTTTTATTCAATCTAGAAATGTCATCGAAATCCGAACATGCAAAATGTATGTGAGTTTCTTTTATTCTTCATGTTGATTTAGAATCTCAGGAGAACGACGGAATCCTTATTTACAAAATTAAAAATTTCTGTTCAAATACTTACATATAACATCATGTTAATATAGCTATTTTTCATTCTAAAAGCTTAATAAGTGAATTCGTTAAAAAAAGAAGAAAATTCTGTTTAATTTATACGTATGAGTTAAACTTTGCAAAATCTGAATTGGATTGAAATATAATGTCATTAGGCTGTCAGCACGTACATATACACAATTATCCGAAAACCTGTTCTAAGAAATCATCGCAAAAAATATTCAATTTGTAATGAAAGTAGACAATCATAGGTTTTGTATCATTTTTCTCCTTCACTATATATATATATATATATATATATATATATATATGATCGAAATAAATGTATAAAACTATAAAAACTGTTGTATTTCTTAACGGATATATTTTTATCTGGTAGCACTGCTTTATCGATAAGATGACCATATTTGATTTGTAGTAATTAATTTCATTGCCTGGTCTGTTAGCTGACTGTCAATGTAAATGGTATTGTCCCGAAGAAGACCATATATTTTACGGTATTCGGTGCATAGTAATACGGATATATTCCATAGAGCATAATTCTGTTATGTCTATCTTTGTACCTCTTCAAAAATTAAAAGATGAAAATAAGTAGTGAGACCGGGACAACACGGTGAACCATTCAACACTAGTATTTAATCACCCCCCACGAGGGCATCATGTGGCACAAGGCCGGTTTAACGTGGGATCTCCGAGCCCGTGGGATCGTCCAAAAATATGCCCTTTGAACCCTACAAATGGGTTCAGGGTCGGTTTACATCCCCGAACGAGACTCCGCCCTTCGGCTTAGACTCGTTCGGGTTCCTCCCCACCCGAAGGCAGAGAGTTCAACCGATCAACCGATCAGCCAGTCAGCCGGTCGACCGACTTTAGACTGAACCAGTCAACACTAGGATTTAGTCATCCCCCACGAGGTCATCATGTGGCACAAGGCCGGTTTAACGTGGGATAACAACGTCTGGTTCACCATGTTGTCCCGGTCTCAATCCTTATTCATCTAAATGTTCTGGAGGCACTGTACATCGGGTCCCGTAAGCATTCTTTGTGTAAACAACGTGAGAGTTTGTTGGGACTCGCTGTCATTTGTCTCTAGTTCCGTTTGCATATTTTTTTTCACAACTACCTTTTATTGTACATTTTTCTGTGTTAATTTTAAATCCTCCGTTGAAGCCTTAAGAGCGGCAGCGAAACCAGTTGCTTCGGCCGTTTTTAATATGTCTCGTAATATTAAGTTTTATACTTTTATTTCGATCATTAAATTTTGTACCTACAAAAATATCTTTAATATATATATATATATATATATATATATATATATATATATATATATATATATATATATATATATATGTATGTATGTATGTATGTATGCATGCATGTATGTATGTATGTATATATGAATGTATATGTGTTATTTTCATCCACAATGGTAACAAAATGATGTATAAATTATACGACCGCAGAAAAGATAACAGCATTATTATGAAAAATAAACAAGATAAAAACAGATACAAAATTCCTACTAACACCATATCATATATTATGCAAAACAATCAGCCTAATATAAAAAAGCATGAAAATAATTATGACATCGAAAACTACTATAGATATAAACAGTTAAACATAACAATAATAATTATGAACCAGGTATATATGAAATAAATTGCCAGACATGTTCCTTATAAAATTTGAGAGTATATACACCACTATTTATCAAATGCATTAGTTATACATGCAAATAAATTTAACCCCAACTTTGATATAAAGTATAGCGCACATATTAAAAGAGAAAGTAACTTCCTTAGAAGGAAAATTCTCGAAAGTAGCGATATCGAATTTTATCAAAATATATGACTCTGCCCCTTATTTTTGCCAATATTTCCAGTAAGGAAAGAATTACTACTTTCCTAAGCCAAAATATATGATTACAAAAATGTTAAAAAAATAAACGAAAACGTTATTTGAAATATATAATACATAATTTAATCGTAAACTTAAATAAATAAAAATGCATATATATATATATATATATATATATATATATATATATATATATATATATATATATATATATATATCAGGTTCATATATTAGAAATTGAATTTTATCACTTCATATACTCCAAATTTCCAGTTAACCTGATGAATATTGATGAGCGTTTCTATACGTAAAAATATTAGAAAAACCAATAAAATTTTTGCGTTTGTATATGAATACTTGTTAAAAAATAAAAATCCTCGCTTCTGCCTTAATAAATCTCTCATAGAACGAGATGCATCGGCTAAGATTAGTTTGGCTTTGTGTATTAAATAGATATCAATAAAATTAGTGTTGTCTGCTTTCAAATCTTCTAGGTAGAAAAGGATATGTGTTTTTACCGAATCAACAAACTGAATTTTTATTGCTGGAAACCTTCTGTGATACGCTGTGCCTTTATATGTGTAGCCTTAGAGTTTTTTTATCTTTTTTGTAATGTTAATAATCAATTATTAGTTTGGTGCAGAATTAATGACGTAATAATGTCGTTTTTGACGTATTATTTAACGTCAAAAAACGACATTAATACGTCATTATTTTTGCACCAATCTAATAGCTTGTATTCGTCTCTTTGCACCTTCGTCAATATTATTGGCATCATTTCCATGCATGGCACCAAGTGATAAGGCCTACCGAATTTATCACTGCTATGACTGTCCTAAAAATCATTTAACTTCGCAACTTATTATTTCTTAATTTACTCGTGATTCATTTTCTTTTAGTTTCTATTCTTTCAAGTTGTTTCACCGCTTCTTGTTTTTGTTCTTGTTCTTCTTATTTTTTGTTGTTGTTGTTGTTGTTGTTGTGATTATTTTTTTATTTTCTTTGATTTCTGGCTTTTCTTTCCGGGTCCCGCCCAGTGACCTAAGTTTAGAAATGGCATCATGATACTTTCCACTGACAAAAGATAAAAAAAAATACATAGATAAAACCCTTCGTAAAGTGTGGTCTGTACTTGTCAGAACAATTTTTTGTATCTCCTTGAGGCATGGACTTCCAGGAATCCCTTCAATTAGTCTGCTGCAATCTTTTCCAACCAGTCCTAGGGCTCCAAATACAACAGGGATTGTTGATGTTCCCATATGCCAGATTTTCGAGATTTCTATTTCAAGGTCCTTGTATTTTGACAGCTTTTTGAATATCTTCAAAGATACATTGCAGTCAGCAGGGACTGCCATATCAATAAGGAGGCACCGTTTTTGCTTGTGGTCTTTAATAACAATATCTGGACGGTTGGCCTTGATTGTTCTGTTAGTTTGTATTGTCTAATCCCATAGAATTGTAACAGGTCCTATCTCCGTAACCGGGTCTGGGTGATGTTCATACCAGTTTCTTTCAGTTTCCTTCCCGTAGAAGTTGCAGATTTTCCAGTGCAGATTTTGGCCCACTCTGTCATGTCGGGTTTTATATTCAGTGGGTGTTACATCGTGCAACCTGATACAAGATGATCGATCGTTTCTGGATATTTATCACAGAATCTGCATTTTGGGCTGACACAATATTTTAGTATATGTGCTTGAAATTCCTAGTTAACGCGCATCGGTCCTGCGCAGCAAGGATAAAACCTTCAGTTTCCACTTTCAACCCTGCACTACGTAGCCACTGATGGGTACGGGTTTTGTCTACGTCAGCTTGTTTGGTACGGGTAGATTATTGGCCATGAAGCGGTTTATCTTGCCATCGCTTCTGTATCTGGTAGGTTGCATTCGTCTTTGCTGTCTTTTTTAAATATTTTGCAGTTTCATCCGGTGCATTGTGCTGTAGTTGCATCTCTACGCCCATTTGAAACTCCATTTTGAATTTGTTGGCTTCTTTCATTACGGAGTAAAGACGCTTACTACTTTCATGTTCCTTGACGCATATCATCATCCAGTCTTCTGTAGGTTCAAATATCTTTGGAGGCCAATTGTTGTAGTTTTGTAGGACAGTTCTAGTTGAACTAATCCCCTGCCTACTTCGGATCTGGACATATACAGACGATCAACATCAGCTTTGGAATGATGCATTAGATAGTAAGTGAGAAGCTTTCTCGTTTTGGCGTCCATTCGCTTAATTTCAGCTATGGTCCAGTTAAGGACATTAAAGCTGTATTGCACCACAGGGACAGCCAATGTGTTTATGGCTGATATTTTTTTTTTGAGTTTAGCTCAGTATTTAGTACCAGACGAACTCGCCTGTAGTACTCTTTTCTTATTTTTTCCTTCGTTTGGGGGTGTTGTATGCAATCTCCTTCGCTAAATCCTAGGTACATATAAGCTTCATCATGTTTCAATTCCCTAATCTTTGTGACAAAATTTAAATCTATTAAGGGTGTTTTTGTAATTCTACCTTTCTTGAATGTTACTTTTGCACATTTATCTAATCCGAAGTCCATACCTATGTCATCACTGAAGTATTTTACAATATTGAGGAGGCCTTTCAACTCATTGTCGTCTTTGGCAAAGAGTTTGAGATCATCCATGTAGAGTAGGTGATTGAATATTTTCTTATTTATTTTGTAACCATAGATACTGTTATTCAGTTCATGTGTAAGAGGGATTAAGGATAAACAAAACAGAAGGGGTGACAGAGAGTCTCCTTGAAAGATTCCAGGTCAGATATTGAGGCAGTGCCCCCGGTGTGACTAAGTTATAGTTTGGTGTTCCACATTCCCATGCTGTGTTTAAGGAAATTTAATACCACAGGGGAGACTTTGTACATTTCCAAAATCTTAAGGATCCAAGAATGTCGAACACTATCAAAGTCTTATTATTATTATTATTATTATTATTATTATTATTATTATTATTATTATTATTATTATTATTATCCCCTTTGATTTCTGGTGTATACTCATTTCTTCCCGGGTCCCGACCGGAGATCTAAGGTAAGAAATGGATTCATGATATTTTCACTGAGAAGTTTTGAAAAAAAAACAAAAAAAACAAAACAAATGAAAACGTTTACATAGAAAAAGCCTTTCGTAAGGTGTGGGCTGTACTTGAGAGAATATTTTTTTTTTTTGTATTTCTTTAAGATATGTTCTACCATGAATCTCTTCAATGTGTCTATTGCTTTTTTCCAATCACTCCGAGGGATCCAACTACAAATGGAAATGTTTGTCAGAAGGTGTAATTTGTAATTTCTTGTTCTCAAGTAGTGGTACAAAGGAGTTTCGCTTTCTCGGCTTTTAACCCCCAAATATGTAGCCATTGAAGTGTAGGTAGATTATCTCCATCAGCTTGCTTGCTACAGACGTATTGACTGTGAAGTGGTTTATCTTGCCAACATTTCAGTATTTGGTTGTTTTGTATCTGCCCCTGCTTTCTTTTTTGCTTAAGTATTTTACAGCTGCAGTCGATGTGTTATACTACACCTTATATTTCTTCGCCCACTTCAAACACCATTTTGAAATTGTTGGCTTCCTTTATTATTGAATTCTTCATCATTCTTCTTTCGTCTTCTTTGACACAGATCATCGTCTAGTCTTGAATTAATCCTCTGCCTCCTTCCGATTGGAGAACATTCACCGATCGACATCAGCCTTGTGATGATGCATGTAATGTCAGCTGAGAAGCTTTCTCGTTTTGGCATCCATTCGTTTAATGTTGTGTTTATTCCATTTAAGAATGTCGAAACTCTATTGACCCACAAGGACACTATTATTATAATTATTAGTAAGTGTTGTATTTCCATTCTGTTCAGTAAAATGCCTACCCGTGTCATCATCTGAGGCATTGGGTAGCGTAAGGTAGCAAATATATGAATTCTGTGCCAAATATCTGGTGTTAATTGATACGTAATCTGTTCACTGGTTGTATTTACATTGATAATATTCTAGCAGATAAGCATTTCCACACAGTGTAATATTTCGTATATTTTGTAATCAGTCTGACATGGGTTTACTCATCTAAATTTTTGATCGTGCACACGGATCCAAATATTATACGGATAAAAGCAGATTACATTTTTTTCAATATCAGTGTCTTCATAATTATTTTGTTGTATTTCTTAACGGATATATTTTTATCTGGTAGCACTGCTTTATCGATAAGATGACCATATTTGATTTGTATTAATTAATTTCATCGCCTGGTCTGTTAGCTGACTGTCAATGTAAATGGTATTGTTCCGAAGAAGACCATATATTTTACGGTATTCGGTGCATAGTAATACGGATATATTCCATAGAGCATAATTCTGTCATGTCTATCTTTGTACCTCTTCAAAAATTAAGTGATCAATTGTCTCAGCACTTTTCCAGATATACTATATATGCACCGTACATTATTATTTTTCATTAATAATTCCTGGTGAATCATATTATTATTATTTGTCATAATAGTATTTTTAATTATTATTAATTTACTTATCACTCCGTGAGCAAGAATTATTATTTTGTGTTAATATTACTTTTATAATATCAAATGCTAAACTCCAGAATCCACCAAGCTGTAAGAAAGAAAAATCATCCGAACACTGACGTATAAGAAGATGATTATTATTATTATTATTATTCTTTTTGTTGTTGTTGTTGTTGTTATTATTATTATTATTATTATTATTATTATTATTATTATTATTATTATTATTTGTCCCTTGTCCTTTCAGGAAGTAAGCGATAATGATTCTCCAGAATATTCTGAGACGTCATTCTGTGCTTTGTAGTTCTTAGTGAATTTTATCTTTTTGCTATCTCTCCTAATCCCAGTTCTGCCAACAATATACGCTAGTTTTTAAGGTAGGTTATGCGCTGCTCTCCTCACTCTATTTGGCCTTCAATATGTCCTTTGACTGTCAAATGTCTAAGCTCTTTTTTATTATTATGAGCCCTGGAAACTTGAACTGACTTTTTCTAAAGCTATTTATAAGTGTCCATTTTCTTTCTTTTTATCCTAAAACATCTTAATTGCTCACAAGTCCAGTCTATGTTATTCTCAACATCCTTCTGTAGAATTACATATTTAAAGTCTCTATTTCATATTTGATGAGATTATTCAGCATTCTCTACCATATAGAAGACGTGACAATTTTCTATTTTATTACTTTGCTTCGCAGTCTCAATACAGCTTTGGATTAAAACACTTCCCAGTAGAATCAAGATTTAGAGTAGACGTGGTTCTAAAAAATAACAGATAAAGAAAATGAAAAATTATGAAACTTGGAAAAAATAATTGAAAAATTGTGGATAATAACGAATAAATTACGAAATAACCTTATGTAAATAGAACAGAACAGGGATTCTGATTGGTAGTAATGATACAAATATTTGTTAGAACTAGGAAGTTTTGTACGGCCATGAACGCACACAATATGAAGAAGCGGGCTATATTTAAATAATAAAAAACAAAACAAATTGCTTGAAAGTTCAATTTAGAATTTTTCTTCAAGTACATAATATCGTCTGGTAGATCGGCTATATTCTTCCATAATAAATTATTTTGCCGACTATGATATATTTGTACTCCTGCCATAGAGTGTAAGATCTATGTGAAATTCAATGTACTGAACTCTTGTTATTTTTCCTTTAGTAAATATTGTCGTTTATGCCTATCTAATTTATCTACACTTTAATATTTAATGTGTTTAGTATTTTTCTGGTTTTATATTTGCGAAGATTTTTATATTTATATGAGGCGATTTTGTGCTGAGACATTTGCTATTTCGATATATATTTTCATTTTTGTTCTTTATTTTTAACGGTCTTCACAACTATTACTATGGATTCAGTTTCTTTTGATGCCTTCTTTTTGCGACTTTGTTGATATAATTTCGTTTGATATCTTGTATATTTCTAGAATTATATAAAATGTTGTTTTTAACTGTATTTCATTTCAGGTTTATGCATTTTACAACATTTTGTTATTTCCTTCTTTCTTTTAAAATTTTGGTTATTGTGAATATTATCAGATTAAGTTCGCATCATATTCGTTCCTGCATATTCTTTCTTACTGAGAGGCGCATTGGCACTTCTTTCTTTCCAAGTATTTCATTTTCTTATTTTTTGTCATTATTGCCGATCTCCTTTTGCATTTGTGCACAATATTTATTACAAATGTACTATTATGATATTAATAACCAGAATTACCAACATAGTTATCAATACTGCTATTCATTTTGCGCTCTAAGAATAGGTGCCAGCGATAAGACCCTCATCTTCACGGAAATTGAACAAAGGATAATCCGTGCTTGGAGTATTTTCACACCGCACCGCAAATACTTAAAAATAAACAATACATTAACTTAGGAATTCTAGTCATATCCTTAAATAGCCTCTTCATATCGATACTTTCATCAAGGATGGCGCCAACCTTGTTCCGATCTATCTAATCTCTCAGCTATATACAACAGCTTCTTCATATCTATGATTAATGGTTGCTTCGTGTGAATAATGTCTGTTGTTCTTAGGGAAGACAATGTATCTTCGATTCTCGTCGAATGCCACCACAGAATCAGAAACAAATAAACCACATCACTTCAAGGCTTCCAACAGCAGCAACGACTTAAATGGTTGCCACATGGAAAAGAAAGATAGAATAATGACATTATCGAGATGTTGACGTACGACACTACTTCAAACAAAATGTTATGTTATAAGCCCCCATCAATACTGAAAAAAAAACAAAACAATAATATTTGCCAGACTAGAGCCACCTATTGTCTAGAAAAATTGTTTTATCAAATATACTTTAAAATTTTCACCGAAAAGCTCTGGATGCGACACTAACAATCGGGGTGAATCTAGGAACTACAACAATTAGGTGGCTCCGCATTCCTCAAAATCACACGTCTATAGACCTCGCTGCCGGTAGAAGTTGATCTTCTTACCAAGGACGGAACGTGTGTTTCCTTAAAACGCAACAGCTAATATTATTATAACGATTAAGAGCAATAACAATTTTTGTTAAAAAAAATTCGGTAGTTCTTGCTTTATCAGAAATCTTATGTATATTATGTAATAATATTTTAATGTGTACTATTCGTTATGTTCTGTTCATTCTCCTTATTTACAGCATTATTATTTTCTAAAACTTCATCATGGTTACCTACGGTTATAAGTAGACCTGACTCAAATAATAAGAATGCTAATACTACAACTAATATTGATTTCTGCTTCGATTGCATGACAAAGAACCTCTATATATTTATTTGTGTTTTAGAATTTTCTATACTGTTGCTGCTCGATTTGATACGGAAACAATTAAAAATTCTGCGAAATTCTCTTTTATCGTCAGACGCCGGAATCGATAGTAATTCCATTTTCTGACAAAGCTGTCAAATCAACGATTGCTTTCAGGTCAGCTGACAACGCATCATTTAACATTTTTCCTTTTCTATGTTGTTTGTAATCACTTCAGACACACAGTCAATTCCCACCAAATAACGTATTAAAAGAGCCGAATTATCTTATTGATGGACGCCATAGTAACCAAAATCATTACATTTGTTTAGATGCTTTATTTCTTCATTTTACATGGATATTTTTTTCTTCCTCGAGCTTACAATGAGTCCATGAATTTATAATTTTGTGAGATTCAGGAGTGTGTGAAACACACACACACAAAAAAAAACGAGCGCACGTTTCATTAAATAGGACAAACAATGTATCACTCTGAATTTATATTTTATTTTTTTCTTCTCTGCGATTATATGTAGTTTTTTTTTTGTGTTGAACTTGTCTCAATGATTCTTCCTCCCTAACACTTTCGGATAACTGAATGGCAATTTTCAAGGATTTCAGTTATTCGTTTGTAAATGTTGAGTAATTACTATTATGGACAGTTTATAATTTACTGAAATGTAGACATATATTTATTTTCCGAAGAGAGCAATTATAAGTTGTAGTAGACGTTTCAAATATTGATTTATTCATGTTTTCTGTTTTATAAGCACTATTTCAAGTGGCTGTTTCGTATCATATCTATGTTTTCAACAAGTATTTTGCATATCGAGTTTGCTACATTTTCAGGATGATTTAAGAGCGTCTTTACGGAGTTTGACCTGGCAGATGTAGAGACAGCCATCTTGATAAGCGAAAAATGATGGGGCCGATAAAATTGATTATGATGTTTCTTGTCAGGAATTTGATTTCTAATTGGTCGTTTACACTTAAGTAAAAGCTTAACAGAAAAAATGAAGAGGTAATTACAAACATAATTCAGCGGAATATTTCAGTTAACGATACTAACGGACACTTTAGATTAATCAAACACTTTACAACGTTTGAACATCGGATCCAATTATTGTCTATAAGTGAGATCCTTAAAATATCCCATTTGTAAAACAATGTTGTTTATTAATTCTCAGGTTCTTTGAGAGTTTGCATATCCAATACAAAACAAATCATAAATCATTAAATTCGTACATTGGCCAAATTCTCTCGCAGGTTGCCTTGACATTTGGAAAAATTCAGTGATGAAATCTGTTGAGCGTGACGAATTGCAGTCGCATTTTTCAGCAGCAGGCAGATTAAGGTTAAATCTTCATGTGCTATAGTTGAGGTTACTTCAGAGGAAAGTAACCCAAATTAAAATTATTAGAGACAGCAATTGATTTAAATCTCGGTTATTGATAGTCTAGGCTGAGATTTGAAATGACGCAGGGGCAGTAATGAATTAACTGCCCCAAATAAGTACTGCCGTTATAACCTATCCTTAGTGAGTAGAATGAGATCAATCTAAGCACTTATAAGAAATTAATGTTTCAGTTATTTTTTAATGAAACTCTTATTGGATTAGAAATACTGCTAAAGTACACACACTGTTCCTCTTTACACTCACATAAACACACACACACACACACACACACACATATATATATATATATATATATATATATATATATATATATATATATATATATATATATATATATATATATATATATATATATATATATATATATATATATATATATATAGGAGGAATTGGATTGAGAGATCAGAGAGCCGAGTTCGAACTCCACTCGAATCCATTACATTCATTTACGTGCTAATGTCATTGGGAAAGGTATGAATCATTATCTTCTTCTTCCAGCTATACGTAAATTGCAGGCCAGACTGTGTTCTATAGCCTAGGAGGAGAGGGACAACTCTGAATTTGCAACCTGCGAAGGTTCGATTGGTGACCTTATGGCACGCAGTGCACCAAGACTCTGTATTCGTCTCTTTAAAAAGTGTGGATAATTTTGCACAAAACCATCACCACTATAATCAAATCTCAATTGCTGGTGACGGGCTGTCAGTTTAATGCTTGATCGTCATACGTTGAATTCGACGGGAGAGTCAAGTATATATATATATATATATATATATATATATATATATATATATATATATATATATATATATATATATGGTAATCTGTATGGATAATCCCAAGGAGGATGTAATCCAGTGCGTTCAATATTAAACCAGCGCGAATATTAAATTTTATTAAAATTAAAAAAAACAGACAAGCTTCAGGGTCCATTTATTATATTTTAGTTCCCGAGGAAGTTATTCTTTCCTAGTTCTTCAGATCACATTTCCATGCATAAAATTTACTTATTATTTTTGTACACTTTTGAGGGGGATTTTTATGTAAGGGGATAGAGAGAGTCGGAGGTGGAGAACGACAGATATTGTCGAAATTCTAGAAGGATTGGAAAGATAAATAAACGTCAAAATTTACCTGCGAAATATATCAATCTGTATTTATTTGAAATTAAATGCAATATGACTATATATGTTAATGATATCTCCGCACAGAATTCTAATTCGCCGTAGCAAGAGTTTTATGCTAAAACAATATTTTGTCGGTCGTCAGCCCATTTAGAATCGGCACCGTTCTCTCGACGAGGTTCATCTGCCACTAGTCAGACGGGAAACTAAAACCTTTTTTTTTTTAGATTTTTGCTGTCCTAAATATCATCACGTGGGTTCCTTTCGTCCTTGACCAGGCATGCAGGAGGACGTGGTGCCAATCACGAAGTGTTTGTGTGATGGCCAAAGATCCAATCAGCCCTTAGTAATATATGGTCACGTGATCGCTGCAGGAGAACCTATGTTACCTGATGTTCACTTATGGTCAACAGCCTGATGATCGCATGATTTTGCAACCATCTCATTTTCGGGTCGGATCGCTTCTAAGTTCACGGAACGTTGGATTTTGGTTGGAGAGAAGAGGAAAACAGAAACAGTCGGAAGAGAAGAGAAGGGTAAGGCTGATCATAGAACATATTCGCTCTCAATTTGAAAACATTGGATTTTTTTTTTTTATTTATTTTATTTATATTTAACTATTTTCCGAACCAAAATTTCGGGATATATTTTTGTGGAGTGGGGGGGGGTTGTTCTTTTTAGCCTTACGCCTATATTGCTAAAAAAAAATCGTAGGTACATCAGAATATACGCAAGAGCGTGCGCGCACATACACATATGTCTGTGTATGTGTGTGTGTGTGTGTGTGTGCGTGTGGAAATATATGCAAACAGTTCTTGTTAAAATAGTCAAAATTGGTTTATATTTATTTATTATCATCCAAATATGTAATTCGACAGGAAAAATTGCAGATAAACTGTTCGATGTTTAGTTCTACTTCTGTTTTGTTCAAGTATTCCCTTATTACAAACACATTATCAAGAATTGAGTGTAACCCATGTAGTAGACAAGATATTGATACAGCCATATATTGAATCAATGCAATTTGATAGCATCTGTAATAGTAAAAAGGAAAAGCATTCTTCGAATATTTATTTAATCTCTATATTAAGTTATATAAGTTTTCTGATTATTAAGTATTTTGAAGGTATATTAACTATTTTATGCACACTTCAATGTAGAAATGTATGAATTTAAAAATAATAATTTATTTAATATAGGTTGTTTCTGTTGTATAGTAATGGCTACAAGACCTATCTATTTTCAGAATTCAGCAGCCATCTTTCTTGTTGTTATCACAATAATATGGTCGCTGTGGCTTTTGGCGTTTATCAGTTGCTTGCCGAAGTTACGGGCAAACACCAGGGAATTTTGAACTGAAACATTCATAATTCTACGTGAATAGATTGATCTTGTCCCACTCACTCTAGTGTAGCACTTATTTAGTGTTGCCCATTCAGTACTGCCTCTGCATCCGTTCAAATCTCAGGCTACAATATCAGGACCTGGCATTTAAATCAATTGCCGTCACTAATCATTTTAATCTGGGCTAATCTCCTCTGGAGTAACCTCAAGTAAGGAACTTGAAGATTTAAACTTAATCTGCCTGCTGTTGACATCCTGCTACTGCAGTTCGACACGCTCAACAGAATTCATCACTGAATTTCTCCAAGACACAAGCCAACCTGCGTGTGTGTTTGGCCAATGTACGCATATAATGTTTTAGTATGTGTTTTGTATTGGATATGCAAACTCCCGAAGAACTTGAGAAGTAATAAACAATATTTCTTTACCATCGGGATATTTTAAGGATCTCACTTATAGACAATAATTAAATCAGATGTTTAAACGTTGTAAAGTACTTGATTAATCTAAAGTATCCGTTAGGATCGTTAACTGAAATATTCTGCTGAATTATGTTTGTAATTACCACTTCATCTTTATGTAATTAGGGTGCATCTGGTTATGAGTGTATAAATTAATGTGTCTTCATTCGAGTTGATATTATCAACATTACTTGAGTAATTTTTCTTTTCTTCCAGGCTGTTTTCATTTTATTCATCAATAACATGTTTGCGGAAAAGGTTGTTGATAGGCGTTAGTTTTATGTTGTTTATTTCTTTATAAAATGAAAAAATAACTGAAGAAGAAATGGCTTTAGCTAACTATGTTATTTATAACTTTTATTTTGCATTTCTAGAAATACTCATTTTTTTAAATGAGAAGATAAATTGCTTGTGGGATTTTATATTCAATATAACATGGATGAATTATTTCTGCTCTCTCTTGCTCTCTTTCTCTCTCACTCTCTCTCTCTCTCTCTCTCTATATATATATATATATATATATATATATATATATATATATACAGAGAGAGGGAGGGGATAGAGAGTTAGAGATAGATAGATAGATAGAGAGAGAGAGATAGAGATAGAAAGAGATATGTAAATTGTCGCCATTTTATAATTTTAATTTCATGCATGCTCGTTGTTTGTATTTGATTTTGTCGGCTGCACAGAATAGTAGGATAAATTGAGCACTGTCTATGAGAAAAAAGAGCACCAGAACAACGTACAGTACGCTAGAAATTTGGAAATGGCATGCTGTACTGCTTGGCATTCCCACCGGAAGCTTCAATACGAAAATTTTAGTGTGTTTGGCGTGTCAATCCGAGGAATGTTCAGAGGATTCAGAAAGAGCTGGATAATGATGACAAAAGTACGGCAGCTGGGGAATCTCTCTCTATTCGTTCTGATGAGAAAAGAACTCCATAATCTTTTGGTTAGGGCCTCAGACTCAACATGGAGGCCTACATCAAGTGCCTTGAATTGCTGTTCTCGTTCGAAAGAATGGCTGTTGGATCATCCGTGTCTGGCAACAGAACACTGCACCATACCAGATTAGAAGGATAACCCAGTAATGGCTCAGATAATTTCCGCGAGCATATTAACCCTTACCTAACTCACTAGACTGTAATCCTCTTGATCATTATTTTAATTGCGCGAGATTAAATTTTAAAGTTTCATAAATGCATACTATTTTAGAAACACTCTCTTAATTTCAATTACATATTCCTCTGTACATATTCTCTGACGTGTCACATAGCTTACTTACTACTTAGCTCTACTTAATTACTTTCGGATATTAATGATTAAATCCAATAAATCAAACGATTCTACAGTTACGCTTAACAGTAAAAGTACGCCAAGGGTGGAAAAACACGGGTAAATTAATTTAAAAAAAATAGTTTTTGTGCATGATTTTAATTTAATTATGTACAGAACTATACAACATTAGTGAATAAAATGAAGAAAAAAGGAAGAACAATAATTCTTAGGTACATAATTTTGATATTTTAACAGTCTTTGAAGCATTTCATGCACAATGGACCAACAAAGCTCACTTGCACAGAGTAACTAAAATCAACTTGCCTTATGTGACTTTCTTTTCTTGTATTGGCTGAATGAGCTCTCTTGCATTTATTAAATGAGCCTTGATCAACTGAACTGTATTGCCTTGTCTGACTTTGTTCTCTTGCATATACTGAGAGAGATTTCTTGCCTCGACTAACTGAGCACAACTGACTTCACTGACTGAGCACCTTTGTCTTGATCAACTGATCTCTCTTGCATTGATTGACTGAGAACTATTGCATTGAATGACTCTTAACTTCACTGACTGAGCTCAATTACATGGATCTTTTTTGTCGTGAGCGAATACACGTGACTTCTGTGACCGGCCACTATTACCTTGATTTGGCAAGAAGTCTATGAGGAGGAAAATCAGAATTTCGAACCGGTACTGATGAGGGATGGGGTCTGCCATGAGATATTGCTAAAGACTCACAATTTGCTGCATCATATGTGACATCGCTACGAGCCTAAAATTTTGCGGTTTTCGTGACGTGAGGTGACATTATTTCTTGATAAATTCAACTATATACATGATGTCAATTATCTAGAAAGAGTCGCAGTTTTCCTGATAGCCTGTTGACCAAGCGTTTTTTTTTTTTATCATTAGATATTTTCGTTCTGCGCTGAAGAACGCAAGTAATCTGACTCTTCATTCTATGTTTCCTGGAGCGATTAATTAGTCTTGCTTTGCTTTTGTTGACATGGCGCTGTACAAGGTTATTTTTTATGCAATCATCACAGTTGATATAAAATGACTTCCAGCACACACATGCCGTTATAATGATGCATGTAATCATATAGAACAACGCACAAATATGCGTCGACTAATATATATATATATATATATATATATATATATATATATATATATATATATATATATATATATATATATATTAGGTTGGTGCAACAATAATGTCGTTTTTTGACGTATTTTTTAACATCAAAAACGACATTATTTTTGCACCAACCTAATATATATATATATATATATATATATATATATATATATATATATATATATATATATATATATATAAATGTGTGTGTGTGTATATATTTTAAAACAAAAAACGCATTATTTCCTTTACGGACAACACCTCCCGAGAAGAAGCGTTAGGAACCTAAATAGAATATTAACGAAATTCGCAGTGTCAACAAACAACCGAGGAGGAAATGAAGAACTAACATTAGAATACGATTTATTCTTAAAATGGGAGAAAAACCCAAAAATTACAAGCTATGAGGTATCAAACCTTCATTTTGCACATACACACACACACGCGCGAGCACACACGCCCACAAACACACACACACACACACACACACACACACACACACACACACACACACACATATATATATATATATATATATATATATATATATATATATATATATATATATATATATATATATTAATTTATCGTCCCCAATTCACGGATGAATATATTATAGTTTTTTGATAATGATTTTAAAAACGTCGGCGTCGACTTGATTACAAAATTTGCAGTTTCAGTATTTTAAATCATTAAAAAAAGAAATATAGATCAATTGACCCCCGTTTAAATTGACTGTAACGGATCGTGTTTCAGGCGCATTTAGAAAAAAAAACATTCATTAATTATTTTTTCTGAGCAATTCACCCCTGAACATGATGTTGAATGAGATTGAAAAAGTTTGGTTAAATGAAAGAAATAATCAAAACTACGACGTCTTTCTTAATCAGATGTTTTTTGTTTTTTTTAACAAATTTAAAATAATGATCTGTAAATTTGAAAGGATGAAAATCAAATAAATATACATAATATATCCATATATATATATTCTATGAAATGGTTGATTGGAAAAATTCATAGAAATTTACATTGAAAGAATAATTCATTTTACATCTAGTAATCTTTTTTATTTTCCTAAGCTTGTTTCTTGCTCGTTATTAAGTTGACATCTATTCGTTTGAGTTTTGTTCATAAATTAAATTCGTGACTGTTTTTAGATACCTACACAATTATCAAAGGTTATTCCAATTTAAATAATTTTATCATCAATAATATTTATTAAAGGGTAATATATTTCAATTTAAATTAAATTATCAATTTAAAATTTACTTCCGTATCATTTGAACTCACATGCATTTGGAGAATATTAGAGGAGAAATTTGGATAAACCATTACTAACAGAAAATTAGATCCTTCTTTTATAGTATTCTATATATCCCTATACATACACACCTCTAAAAATATCCGAACACCTATCTATATCCACATACATATATATCCCTATATACCTATAAATCTATACACACACACATACCCACATATTCACACCAAACTATATGTATATACCAATCCATACACATATACACCTCTAGAAAAACACATACACACATATATACATACATATATACACACACATATAATTATATGTATCTCTCTCTCTCTCTCTATATATATATATATATATATATATATACACATATATACACACATATACAAGCACCCATACATGCACATCTATATATATACACATATACACGTACATATACATATATACCCACATACAAAGACACACACACACACACACACACATATATATATATATATATATATATATACATGCCTGTGTGTGTGTGCATTAAATGATAAGTGATACACAGACAATGAAATTCATTAACAATTAAGAACGCTTATGTATATAGAGGCCTTTCATATACTTCCTACCCCCTTATGTACATCTACGCAATTTTATCTTAGATTATGATTCTTAAAATATTTTTTGCATATATATTACTAGTAATACGTTCAGATAAATTGTTTTACACCCATACTTATTCTACAAGTTATACTGTCCGAGAATGTCAAATTTAGATTATAAAAGTTATATTAATATCCTATACACACACATATATATATATATATATATATATATATATATATATATATATATATATATATATATATATATCTACTTATATTTAATTTTTAAATCAAAACGCCTTTTTTTAAACCGGAATAACTTATATATCCAACATACCAAGAAGAAATCACCACTTCTAAATTTATTAATTTACAAAACATTTTCATTGATTACAGAATTAGTAGTGATAACTGCAACATAAATATACGTAATTCAGCTTGTTTTGCTTAGTAAAAAAAAAAAAAAAAAAAATCCCAATTACTTCTATAACTATCGGTAGAATTTAGGACTCCTACGTCTTCCATCGTATAACTATCTCCTATTCCCACCTTTCCTCCTCCATCCCTCACTCTTAAGACGCTTGTGATATGCTGTGCCAAAAAGTTTGACCGCCGTTATCGGCAAGGAATCTTCCCAGACAAGCCAGTATTCAACACCCCACCCAGCCTGCACGAAACTGCTGTTAAAAACATTATTTTTTTTCTCCGTCACCATTTTGCTTCATGTATATTTTTTCTCAAACATATGGGGGAAAAAGGGATTTTCCCATACGGCTTGCCCACAAGCAGAATTGTCCATAACCATATTTGTTTCTCACCCGTCGAGGGGTAACTTTGTAGTGAGTAAACCGTTTTTGTCTTTATGATAATGTATATATATATATATATATATATATATATATATATATATATATATATATATATATATTATGAAAATCCAACAATCATTTTAACATATTTTTTATTAATACATTTTTTTCATTGGTAAGAATATTTAAGTAAATGATCCTTTTATATTAAACTGTTTTAACAATATTTAAATGCCTGAATATCCGAGAATTTACTCTTTTTTTTTTAAATATGAAATTTTCAATGATTTTTCTCGAGCGATCATACCAGCACAAAGCGTATCATAGAGTAAACAAATGACAGTGTAGTAATCGCGTACCATTATTGTTTATTCCCGACTGGATCACTAAATATGTTGATATAGCGTTACCAATATATGTGATGGCTAATGCAATTTATACTTGACGAAAATAGCACATAGAATAAAATACAAAACTGAACTGAATGATTCCAAAACATAACAATTAGATTTATTAATGCTTGATGTACATGCATGCGAACTGGAATGGTAGGACAGAGTCGTATCCCTTTGATTAGGTATTAGTTGTACCGGAATTCATATTAAGATAGTATGGAATTGTGACTTGCGAAGTTGGTAAAAGTTCAGGAGTGATTTCAGAATTTGTGAATGTTGGTAATTGTCTTTAACGTTTAGCCAGCAAATGATTTAGACGGGAGTTCCTGAAGGTTACATCTTGGCACTTGGTAGCAAGGAATGAGACGTGCGAGAGAGATGAATGGAAAGAAAAACTCGAGGACGTTTACACATGTTAGGCTTATATACTGATCGTGTATCACATGGGAGGCTCAAACGGAGAACGCGGGAAAAACAGATTGGTCGCGTGCAGGCGGTTTGATTGGTCGGAACTGACCAGTCAGGAAGCAAGATTGGAGGTGATTGACCAATGAATACTTGTTATAATTGTGTGAAAGTAGGATGTTACTTACCAGATAGGAAGAGTGTATTTCCTAAAAAGAGATAAGGCTGTTTTGTTGTGGAAGATTTCACAACAGCATGTATTATGAAATGGACTAATTCCGACCACTATTTTAGTACATTTTTCTGTTTGCACGTTATTTTTCATAGATACAGATATTTAAGTAAATTCACGGTTTATCATAGTTTAATTTACATTTACCAGTCAGAATGTCCGACAAATTTCTTAAAAGATATGTGTCCTTCCATGATTTTTGTCGATCATATTTACATCTATAGAAATAAAATGTAAACAGAAAATATATTAATATAATTGTCGGACATCGTCTACTTCATGATATATGTTGTCAGTTGTTTAAGTTAATATACACTTCGTGAAAAAAATCGTGAATTTTGTTGTTTAGATCCACCTCTTCTGTCCATCTTGTATTGGTTAATTTTAAGATTTGTATCACTAAATAATTATTTAAAAAAGAAAACAAAAAAAATTTAATAACATGTAATCAGTAGATTATATATATATATATATATATATATATATATATATATATATATATATATATATATATATATATAGTTTATGCAAAACTAGGTAATCCGTATGGGTAGACCCAAGGAGGATGGTATCCAGAGAGCTCAATGTAAATTCAGAGCAGATATGTTTGAATAAAAACAGACCACTTTAAGGTTCCATGTAAAAAGTTATTTTACCACAACCCCTTTAACAGGGCAATGGATTATCAGACTTTACTTCCAAATGTTGAAATGAATCTATTCATTCCAACCTTTGTAAGTAAAGTCTGATGATCCAGAGCCCTGTTAAAGGGGTTGTGGTGAAATAACTTATTACATGGAACCTTAAATTGGTCTGTTTTTATTCAAACATATATATATATATATATATATATATATATATATATATATATATATATATATATATATATATATATATATATATATATATATATATATATATATATATAATACTTTATATATCAAGAGAAATTTTAGGAAAATATATAACGAAGTGTATTTTAGAAGAGGCAATTTAGAGTTTGTTTTTTTTTTTTTTTTTAATCTGGTGCTTTCCAACACATTCTGTCTAAACGATCAATATATTTTAGATATACTGAGGACTCTCTATTTACATGTCTCTGCGAACCAAGTTTACCAGACCTTTTAAATTGTTGAACAAAAAATTAGAATTAATTTACGAAGCAGAAACAATGATTTACCTTTCCGTGATATCATGCAACACTGTGAGACAGTAGCCTAAATCTTTGTGCCATCGCAAGTCGACTAGTAATTAACAGTGGACCATTTTTGCTAGGACAACAAATCAAAATATAGTGTTCTACTCACTACATCAGTCACAACTACAATTGAAAATGATTTATCTAAGCTTAAGTTAAAATTTGTTGCAAAAAATTCTTTAATACAAAACAAAATAATAAGATAAAACTTGAAGTAGAAATTTACTCACCTGTAATAAATGCCACAGGTAATACATAGGAAAAAACTGAAGGAATTTAAATAAATGACACTGTGAAGTCCAAAGAGAGATTTTTCCTAAACAACACGATCTATGCATAAGATTCAGATAATAATCAGACCATGAATTTGATTTAAAATTATGCTACTTTAATTCAAAGGGCAATTTACATAATTGTGTGGAAAGTGATTTAATGGATAGATAACATACAATACATTCAGCTTCTTACAATATTTCATATTTCTTGATCTATCATCTATTATTACAATGTACTGTATTTAATAACAAGTGATAAAAATATAAATAAAAAGTAAATAAATGAAACCTCGAAGGCTATATACAGAGAACATTTTTTTTAAATTACAATTTCAGTGACCTCATTCCTTCGAGTGCACTTTTCATCACATCAGCGTAAATAACAATTTAGTCTAAAGAATATTAAAAGACGAAACATATTAATGTTTTTTTCTTTAGGGGAAATTTAGTATATCGATGGCGACCCTTAGTCGTATGGTAAAAGAGCGAAAGTTTAATACATGCAATTCATAAATCTTGCATGTCATAGATGATTCGAGATCATATTAAAGATATTATTTTTCAAAAAATTTAGAAATTTTAATTTCTTGAAAATATGTATGTTTTCTATTTATCTGAAGTTTAAGGACACCCCTTATATCAATTATTATTTTATTATGTATCATTTAGTATAAAACCATTGATATTTCATGGAAATGGGGAGGGAGACAAAGAATAAACAAATACCATATACATTTACAGTCGTAAATGCTAATTCCAATTAAACCTTTCATTAAATTATATTTAGGAACAGGTGTATACGGGAGTTTCAAAGTAGAAGTAAAAAATAATATGATAATATATTATTTTTATGTCAAACTGTTATATTTTTGTAACAATATCAGCAGGCAATTATTTCATGCCAAAATTTAAATTGATATATTGCCAGGGAAGATTACTTTTATATTAAAAATTTCATTCATTTTCAGTCCATTTTCGTTTGGTTTCTAAAGATATCTGGAATTTAGGCTAAAGAAAATATTTCTTCTAATAATATTTACATTGCAGAAAGAACTTTGGAAATTCATCAGTTTAGATGTTTACAGAATGTCCCCTAGCAAGAAGCAATGAAAACAAGACCTTGAGAATACTCGTAAGAGAGAGAGAGAGAGAGAGAGAGAAAGAGAAAGAGAGATAGAGAGGAACCACACAAGGCATAGAATGATTTTTCATTTTCCAAACACTTTTCAAGTAAGAGCACGCATAGCACACGAATATCCTTCCAAAATAGGAGATAGAAATTCGAAATTATTAATTGTTGGAGAAACGTGGCATACATCATTCGATTTCTTGAGAAAACATATAAACATATATAGATAAAATAGTACGCATTACCAAAAATTCTTAAAAGATTGTAAAATACTACTCAGGAAAACAGGCATTAACCATTTAAATTATGATTGTTCAGGGATAAAAAGAGCTTAATACAATGCAACATTAACTGCGACATAATGACAGTTCACACGCGCACGTGCACTCACATCCACCCACACAACAACACGCACACACACATACATACATACACACACACATATATATATATATATATATATATATATATATATATATATATATATATATATATATATATATATATATATATTTATTTATTTATATATATAGCCTCACCGGTAGCAAGAACCTAATATCGTGCACAACGTAATTTTCAGGTGCCGAGGACACAGGCTCTGATGACTGCGTTTTGCATGAACTATGTAATATATATATATATATATATATATATATATATATATATATATATATATATATATTTATTTATTTCGTACTATATAATGAAATTTCTGTTACATTGCAACTAGCACTGCTCTCTATGTGTATGATGTAATATCCATCTCTCTCACTCGCTCTCTCAGTCTCTCTCTCAAGATATATATATATATATATATATATATATATATATATATATATATATATATATATACGCGCGTGTGTGTGTGTGTGTGTAAAATCATTAAACCAAAGAAGTAAATTCACGAGAAATTGTAGACACAGGCTACCTTTTACTTTGGAATTTTTAAAAAATTTGAATTTGATAATACTTTTTTTCTCATAGAAATTATCAATAGATGTACTATTGTGCACCTCATATAAATTACAATGCTAATTTTATGCTTTAGCTGGAGTTAATATTGCATTCTATTTGTGTTTGGTTAGTGTTATTGACATCTTATATGGATTGACAGGCTATTGGTTGGTATTATTAACATCTTACATTGATTAGTTGGTACTATTATCATCTCAATATGGATAGACTTCATTTATCGTTTGCATATTAACTTGTATTATTGAACGGTTTTTTTCCAACGCTTAAGTTATTTACACGTTTCTTAAAAGGGTATTTTCTTTATAAACTATAAAATGTTATGTAAGAAGCTGAACAAGCATATAACTAGTTAGCCTCTTTCGTTTGGAAAGTTGAACGTCAAACTTCGATGCATTTTACGAAAAAATGTATCATTTTCTATTTGCCCATATAAGGAAATTGTCTTGTTTTACAGGCAGAGAATCGTGCCAAGACCTATACATAAAAAAATCTGGTGGATTGGAATTTAACGTTGGACACATTTGAATTGTTAAACACAACAACGTCCTGTTTTTTTTGTTTTGTTTTCTTGTTTTGTTTTTTAATGTACTTTGCTTTTGAAATTAAATTAATTAATTAAAAAAAATCCAGACGACACGCTTTTAACGGATGTTAGATTTCATTGAAAAATTCATACCTACCCACTACTAAAACGTAACAATAACTGATACATTAAAATATAGACATATTGAACACCCAGACACCCCTAGTCTAGCAAAATAGATTTATCTGTAACCTTGGAAACATGAATTTTGTTTTAGCTGTGTATTTAAAACCCAGTAATTTTTAAAGTTACTCCAAAATTCGCTTGAGGATGAAATGGAACTAATGTTTTTAATATAATTACAAAATTAAATTCGGGGCTTTTAGCTTCCATTTTTGAAACATGGTTGGAACTGTGTAGCGAAAAAACATATTAGAAGTATAATAATTTATAATATATATATATATATATATATATATATATATATATATATGCACATAGATAAATATCCCATTATATATATATATATATATATATATATATATATATATATATATATATATATAGTGTAAATTACGCATATTCGCATGCTGGGTTCAGAATTTATTCTTTATTTATACATTTTTCTAACGGATGTAATGCTGAATTTTATATATTTAAAAATAACTTTTTAGTACACATAGAAATAACATGTATTCCAGATTTGCAATCATTCATAATGAGGTTTTGTTTATTTGTGATTTTCCGGATATGTTTTTCTTTTCATGTGTTTCAAAAGGAATGTGGCAACTTTCCGAGAGATTGATATATTTTAATTCCTTTTGTTTATTAAACCATTTTCATTTTTCTCCATGTAATGATTGGAATTTTAGCCTTCACTTCCCTATATGTTTTTATTAAATACCATTCTAACTGCTTTTTCTTTATCAGTTTTAATTTTTATATATATATATATATATATATATATATATATATATATATATATATATATCATAATGGTGTAATTTTTATATATTTTTTTAATTCCTGTTTGCATAATAGCAAATGCATCATATATATTTCTTTTCACCAGTTGCTCTGATATCCTTTTTGAAAATTTGAATATTTTTCTATATAATTATTAGATTTATATTTGATCTGATATTTTTAATATTTCAAATGTTATTATAGTGGATACGTCATAATTTAAACTGATACCCTATCCACATTTATTAAACTATGTTTTACTTACACTATTTATATTCGGGGTATGGCCACCATCTTTCTTGATTTTATCACACCGTTTCAGCCGGCGTGTTCACTTTTCTGTTGCTTATAAATTTTTGTAACCAACGGGGAATTCAGAATTGAATCCTTTATTTAATCTAAGGACATAGACGCTTCTCGTCCACTGCATATTTATAGGGGTATCATCTAGTACTTATTTTTATACATGCAGTGTGAAGAAGGGTTTTTTCGATACTTACACGTTCAAAACCGAGCAAAAGTGTCGAGTAAGAAACATACAAACACGTAATGAAGACTATCAGAAAAAGCCTTTCGAATAATGACAACCAAACAAACATGAATTTAATGGATACAGCAAGATCACCATAAAATTGCCACGGTTTGTCTACCTTACGTTTTGGGTTTATTGGAAAATATTCACAAGATCTGCCATTCATAAAACATCATAAAAATATTTAGAATCAGTTCTAATACACGGAGACATGTATAGCTAGTAAAGTCTAACATGCGGCAAAACATGATCAAGAACTGCATATACTCTATGCTTTGCAGTTGCGGCGGTGTATAAAAAGATGGAATATTACGACCCCATAAAAGTAAGATTGGGGGAACATTCGTCCCTAATGAGAGCTGAGAAAACGAAAAAGCACATGACTAATCATGTATGGAGACAGAGGGGTAGATAGCAGTTATTGTGTATTGAAGAAAAAGGATGATCTTTGGAGAGTTAGAAGTCCGAAAGTATCAGCAGATATGTTAGACTAAAATGATTTCTTTAGTCGACCTAACACATAAAGAAATACAATATTGAACCCTGTAATAAGGAAAGAAAGACAAATGAAATCAAGATTAGCAGCAGCAAGCAAAGCAGGGGTTCGAATATAAATAAAATAAATAAGGGTATATGCTTATCCCACAAATTCAAAGAGAAATTAATCTGTGTGTATTACGATATATTATATATATATATATATATATATATATATATATATATATATATATATATATATATATATATATGCATGTATGTATGTATGTGTGTACTTATTCGAATCCCGCTTCACTCTTCTATTTCTCTCTATCTCTCTCTCTCTCTCTCTCTCTCTCTCTCTCTATATATATATATATATATATATATATATATATATATATATATATTTATATGTGTATATTTATACATATATAAATATATGTATTAAATATATATATAATTATTTAAATCCCTCTCACTCTCTCTCTCTCTCTCTCTCTCTATATATATATATATATATATATATATATATATATATATATATATTATATGTATATACATACCGTCATATATATGAATGAATATATATATATATATATATATATATATATATATATATATATATTCATATTGAAGTATTTGAATAATTTCGACGTATTATGTCTATTTATTTTTATTTTAATGCTCTCAAATTCACTGATATACACACATTCAAATCAAGTTTGTTCGAATACATATAAATATATTTACCTACTCCTGAGATGTATTCACATTCTTGCACACCTGCATAAATACGTATCATATCTGTCCTTCTCTCTAACTATTTATGAGAAGTCTCGTCTGTGTGAACGTGAATGTACCTCCTACTTGACCATTTTACCCGACAGCATCCCCCTTATGACAGCCAATATAAAAATGTCTCCAAATATATTTCCTAAATGTGGTTAGTATATGATACTTCGATGTGGCAATGTGCTGACATAAAAAAATAATTTATGACTCTGTCATGTTCAATTAATTTCTCAGCCAGCTCTCATCGCAGACGCTATATTATTATGGCCTGTCGAAATGTCATTGGCGATTCTCATGAGAAACCATTTGATATGTATGAAGATATGTTTTTCTTTGTCTATTTGTTCCTGTCTATATAAACTCATCTTTCATCTCTTCTGTTCCTGGCCACCTTTTACACAAAGATTGAAACATTTAAATGCATTCCCAAGTTGAATAACATTTTGTGTATTACTCGTAGTTAAAAAAGAAAACCGATTGTTTATAGAAAATATCTTATAAATAAAAGAATAATATGAAGAAATGATGTACATATATAGATAGTTTTTATATTGATAGCAAATTAGCTTGCAACTGTCATGAATTACTGCATATTGGACAGTGACTTCATATTAACAATTCTTAAACTTTGTTCAGTACATTCATTCAAAGATTATCTTCCTCAAAACTGTTCAAAAAATTACAACTGTATTTACTGGTAAAACTTGAAAACTTACTATAATTTAATTTTAATAGAAAACTTCAA
>OZ010595.1:35157523-35170023 GCA_963932145.1 Acanthosepion lycidas | reverse complement strand
TTTCCTTTCCAAATTAAAAGAAAAAAATGCCCTACATAAAATTATACTACAGAGTGCTGCTATTTTCTATTTATCTACCAGTTATTCAAACTATGAATATAATCATCAATGACCATATCAAAGAGTCAGGAAACAAGTGAATATATATGAGACAGTAGAATAGTGTATCACTTAACTGACCTTCCTGAATGGACGGGTCATATGAGAAATTTGGCGCCTAGATTTGTCCAAACATATAGCTAGAGTTAAGTTGATGGGAGGGTCAGGAGTCGTTTAAATCTGTATTTCGTATGTTACGGATGAATATTTCCTTCGTCGGGAGGATGGAAATATATACTTTGCACTCTTATCCACAAAACTCCTTTACCGATTCAAAGTCAGTCCTTTCATATACACCGAGTAAGTTTGCGTAGGGAGAATCTTGTTTCACCTCCTTTTCTCATACGGTAAACTGGGGGATCTGCCATTTATACTCGTCGGAATGTCGTTTGAATTTTCAGCAACATGCATGTACTATGTAATCTGGATGTGTAAAATTGTAAAACGATACTACGATAATGTAGAAGCTAATAAAGCTTTATTTGACTCGTTCTGCTTTAGTGCTGAATACGTTTATTTTATTGTGTCGTATGCTTACGAGATGGATAATGAAATGTGCTTATTTTAAAAATACATACTCCCTCAGTATTTATTTTATTATTATTGAAGATATTCCATGAAATGAGCGAACATCTTGAGGATCCTTTGTGATCCTCGGGATGGCTCGAACTCATTAGGTCTTTTGCTACTTCCTCAGCATCTCAGTTTGGTTGCTTCGACCTGACATGTTTTAGTCTACATCGACGTTGGGAGTGTTCACCTTCTGAATTAGAAGAGTAGGTAGTAGTGTGAAACCATTTCTGAGGTAGCGACCGTTCATCAGAGCAAGGGTCGTACCATGAAGATTCTGTACTTGAAGGCTTTAGGTGAGAGAAGCAGGTAGTGCTATCAGTGGAATCATCACCCAATGTGTCAGGAAATGGCATTGCAGACACACGTTTCGGGACCTGATTCCTTTCCCGATGGGACCAGATGGACAGATAGCCTCCCATCTAGCGTACTCGACAGTACTGGTTGTTTTCATCTATTAGCTCTGCCTTTTCTGTAAACGGTTCTTGCTTAACCTTGTGAGCATGACATGTCATTAGCAGGTTCCAGGTTTGCGAAAGCCATTGTCACAGAAAAGAGACGAACCTTCCATGTTGAGTAGCATTAGTTGCCATAGGCAGAAACGTTCACATAGCATACAGAACCTCAGGGAAGAGACTTTCCCAACGCTCTGTCAAGGAACCATGGTTAGCAGCAGCCAATTGTATTGACTTCTATATTATGCTATTGTGCCATTCACGATGACCATTACCCTGAGTGTTTTAGGTGTTATACTACTTACGGCCACGCCTTTTTCTCAAAAGAATTGATTAACACGATCTGACATAAGGCGAGTGTGGATTTAAGAAATTAATCCGATTACATAAAAATAGAACAAATGAATTAAATCACAGTTGTCGCTGTCATATCTGAGAGGATTCGTGGATAATTATCAGTAGGAACTTACTCATACTTTAAAAATCAGGAACTATCTTTCAAATGGTTGAATAGTTTTTATAACCTTTCCGGGTCTAGGCTTATATAACCTGGATAGGTGATCTGCACATATTTAGCAGATGTTCACGGCCATCTTCATATCTTCGAGCCATACAGAGCACAGTACATTATTTAGTCTAAGATCATAGGTGGTTGAGCCACATACATTTGAGAGCGCTTTGATTGCAGGCTTCTCTTTGCCAGGGTGATAAGTTACATGGAATGAGAAGCAAGAACACTGCGTCTTCTACCTTGACATTTTCTAATTGTTTCTTTTTAATTTTGCTCGGGGTTTTAGAGTTTAACGTAAATGCGACCGAGATTTCTCTTAAGTGATTAGCTTGATATAGCGAACGATTAGTGTTACAATTTTCCAAATGACACGATAATAGCGTCTTCTCTTTCACCTGCTGAATGTTATAGCTTAGACGGCGAGTGAATTCTTGAAAAGAATGCTACGGGTCGTTCAGATTGTCTTAAGGAGACAGCTATGGCGCAAGTCTGACGCGTCAGTCTCAACTACAAGGGGCGCAGAAGGATCGATCATTGTGACAGCGGCTTTGTTACAATTCTCTGGAAACAGTTCGTGTGGCACGGATTTTTCAAACACTGAAACCTTTCCGACCCTTTTTTTAATTGGTGTAGCAATGTGGAATTGTCTACGTTAAATAGTTCTGCAAGTTTCCTAGAATTAATGATGCCACGATCTGTGACAATAACTCCGAATCATAAGGAATCAAGTTTTGGAGACGACCCTATTTTTGTTCGTATTTCAAACTCATATATCTACTTCGGAAACACGAAAAAAACCTCCTGCAACACCATTCCTTCACTGCATCATCTCCATAAGCGGTTTTAATTGACTTTGCTGCTACATTTACATTGTCACCTTTATGAAACTCATATAGTAAGATATGCCGAATATTATCTTTGGACTGGAGGAACATTGGTGCGAAAATTGCGGAATATCATGAAAAATATATTTATAATGTGAAAAAGAAAGGTATCAATTACTTATTTTGACATTCCTTTGCTATATCGAGAAACACAAATTACATAAAATCTATAAAAATCTTCTCAAAAACCGGATATTACTCTTACACCAAGCGGTTATATACACCATATTTATCAATATCTCCGATCTTATCGTTGATACACTGAAATGGATACACACAAAACAGAGGGTGAATTTATTAATGGTCTGCGAATAGTCGATAACCATTATCTTTTTTGTAGTCATCTGAAGACATTACAAGAACTTGCGGTCTCCATGGAGAATGGCTTTTTTCTTGCATCACTTCTCTAAGCATTCTTTTAATCTCAGTATTGATAAAATGTTTGTCTTATTTGTATGTTGTCTTGATTTTATGGCTGTTGGTTTCCATTTAGTCTTTAAAATTGCGAAGAATGCTGGGTAAGTCATGTTAGGCATCGTTAGTCCGCATACTTTTGACGACGGTTTAGGTCTACCAAAAAGTATCTCGACATGAGTGTGTTGTCGAAGGAATTTGTGTTCCATTATTGCACAACTTCAAAGGTTGTTCATTGTTAAGAATTTCACTCTATTGTACAATGCATTATTTATATTTAAGTCAACTACAGACTATCCAGGTACATGAGACGATAACAATGCGTTAGCCATCACTACTCTACTAGAGGACGGAAATTTTTTCCGCTGATTTGAATTCGTGATACCTGCATCAATAAATTTCCTGTGCTATCTCTATCAAACAGCGCATTCAGCGAGAGTGCATTGGCCTTGCTTTTTATAGTAGTTTTCGATAACCATCTAAATGAATACAACAAGGAGGTTCAGGGAAATGAGATGCACTTTTTTGTCATAACACGCAACTGGCGGTTATAATATTATGTCTCACTTAGGTTACTTACAGTGACGTCATTAGAAATTCTCATCGACTGATAGCAACTGACTTCGCTTGACTCACTTTGAGTTCTTTATTTAAATTATTTTTCCTAGATCATTTCTGTTACTGGTTTAGTCTTATTTGCTCCACAAAATTTCTTTGACCAACTTTAGACCGGTGACAATTTTTCCACATAAAAAACAGTTATCGTCATTCGCTGTGCATGACAAGCAGAAAAAAAGTGCACCTCATCGAGGCTACCGTTTCTCGTGTATCAAGATCATTGCGGGTATAAGATGCGGAAGAAATAGGAGGAGATAAATCGTTCATTGCAGTCATAGAGTTTGTGGAATTAAATATTCTGTATTAGATCTAAAATCCTTGTTTGGGCGTAGGAGTGTAACGTTTCCATTTTCTAGCAGACACTGCAGAATATTTACTTACAATAATCCATTATTGAATGCATCTTTTACAAGTTCTATACGTTACTGTTCATCTTTAGCAACTGTGAAGGCGAAAGATTTGCTTAGTTCTTGTAGTTCCCATAGAAATTCTTTGATTTTTTAGTGCAGCTGGGAGCGTCTATTTTGTTTTATATCTGCTATACAGTTTTACCAAGATTTTATTGGGCATCCTCAAATCTGACTGCATCTAGGAAGTACTCGTAGAAGATAGTTGATCCATACTTTGTTAAATAGTGTAACTTGTTGGATATTCCGTCTTAAAATTCCTCCTAGAATTTTTCAAAGGCTTTTTGCAAGAGAGGTTTTGGAACTTTATCGGCCTTATTCTGATTTAGTGCTACAAAACGATGATTTTACTCTAATGGATGATTACAAATGAGAGTAGAGGATGGGATGTGTGACTATTTTATTAGCAAAAGATGGAAAAAAAAGAATTTTAAAAACAAAACGTTAATAATGGTTTTCAGTCTCCGGGAAATGTGCTCACGGAAGAGGCGAAAACCCACCAGTTGATGATCTTTGATAATGAGTAAATGATGGGTACTCCGTAAGACGACCAGATTTGAGGAAACTACTAAATATAATTAGATCATAGTGAGTGGTGGGATCCATTCATAATAATTAGATCAACGATCAAGGTATGAAGAAAGAGGAATATAAGTATATCTGACGTAAAAAAGGATTTCAATAAAGTGAGTCATCACACATTTAATTGGTGTTGTAGAATATTTTAGGGTCAGAAAATAAAACACTTTTTTGTTGAGAATTAATGCTGCCGTTTGTCAAGAACGTTCATTATGTATATTAAGCAAGTAACACCCGTGATTAGAAGGACATGATAGAAATCATTTAATTGAATTGTCTTTTCCTTTTTGCATGCCATTTTGTTTTTTTAAGTGTAATTAAAATAAACATTAAGATAGGAAGCATATGCGGAATTTTACAGAAAGTGGATGTCTATTTCGCGTTTGTTTCTTGGGAAGCAGACTGATAAAGAATGATATGTGGATATCGATTCGAAAATAAAACAGGGATTCGTTAAAATGTTAAATATCAGTTTAGTCAGGCTTACGATAGACCAGGCGATTTTCAGGTTTCAATTCAGCTAAAGCGATTATGCTAATCGGCCCGTTAAATTTCATCCCCATTTTAATTTTGTTTCAATTTCATTTTTTTCTCGGGAGACGAGAATGTATCGTTATTTTAAATGTGTTCGAACTTTTCGATTTAATTTTCTCTTTTCTTCTTGAATACAGGCATAGTTTTGTGAATAATTTATTTTAATTATCATTTTCGATTAGTTAAGTTGTTTTGTCTTTAAGACGTTTAGATTGTGATCGTTCCTGCATATTAGAAACTATTTTCATGAAATTTGTGTATATTTTAAATGTATATTCAATATATACATTGGGTCTTTTAAAGTGTACATATTTTTATTATATATATCCTTGCTTCAGGTTTTCAATCTGTGATGAGTTAGGACATTATATACTATAGTGCCTACAGTTCATGGTTCTTGCTGTACAAATCATTGGTACATTTTTATGTTTTGCCGAAAGTAAGCAATTACGGAACGTAAAGTTAATGTATGCAATTAGGTAAGTTAAAAATATTACAGCGATTGCTTTGCATTACCATTGTAAAATTTATGTTTCATTTTCATTAGTAAATGGCAAACGTAGAATTTATTTGTAGAAAGACAATGCGAATGATAGTGTGGTCGTTACCCTTTGCCTTTCCACGGTGATTTTGACGCGCTGCCTCTAGTTAGCTAACCGTTGACTCAGTAGATAAGTATTCCACCTTTTACTCTTCAGCCTCCTCACACCGTAAGTAAACGACGGAAAAACCAGTATAGTTAATAAACATGATAAAAAAATACTAGTAACTTAAAAATATGAATTGACTTTTCTAAAAGAGCAGGAAAATGAAACATTTTCGTAACATGACATTCAGAATCAGAAGAGGAGCCAAAAAATACTTAAAGGTGTGAAATCAAAATGACCCATTATTCGGTCTCTTAGATCAAAATATATTAACCAATAAAGGAATGGATTTATTCCAGTATCAAACTACGTCCTTCTTTTTCTCAAGGAAGTGAGGAGTCACAAAAAGTAATCAAGGTTTACTGAGCGTCCGGCAACCAAACCGATGTAAGGATTCTAAACATTTTTTGTCATAAGTATAATAATACCTGTACATACTTGATCGCCAACATCAGTAAGGAACAAGAATAGAAGATGAAAATTGAAAAGCCCTGAATCTGAATGCAGAAAAGCTTGGAAAAAGAATAACAAATTTCAACACGAACAAGAAAATTGTAAAGAAAAAACACAGATTAAATTTTGAGGGATGTTTTACAAATGTCTCATGAATTCATTCTTTTTCTTGCATCAGGTAAAACGACTGTTTAGCGGGAAAATTCTAATTTACTTTTTAAGCATTCGCACATATTAAACATACAAAACAATACGCACATATTAAGCACACACACAGATACACTCATATTTCTTCCTTACGATTTTCATCTCATGTAGTCTAGTAAAGGCGAAACGCGTAATATTAACATATGCACATTTACATACATATAAAAATGCCGTACACAGACAAATATAAACGTGCATCCATAAACACCTATTCATAAAAGATAAGTATAATAAATATATAAAAATTTTCTTCCGCCTCCATCTTATATATATATATATATATATATATATATATGTGTGTGTGTGTGTGTGTGTGTGTGTATATATATATATATATATATATATATATATATATATATATATATATATATATATATATATATATACATACACGTGTGTGTGTGTGAAAGAGAGGGAGATAGAGAGAGACAAAGACAAATTTTAATTTAGAAATATATATTTGATAACTTATTTTCTTAGTTTCTATATTGAAATATCTCTTTTCTTGCGCAATTATATTTGCTACAATCATTTTTTGTATGTATGTCCTTTTTTTCTAGGCCTATGTTGTAATTTAACCTTTCCAGAGGCTTAGATGTGCATTTTCCTAAAAGTTGTTAGACTCTGAAGATATTGAAGAACTAAAATATTATAGGTCATGTTTTGTGTGCTGCCATGGGTGTTCAGTTTCTAAAAGTATTAGGTAGCCGAATAGAATCTTCTTCTCTCATTTAATGAATACATGGAATATGGATGAATAAAGCGAATGGGATTAATAGAGAAAATTTGAATAGCTACATCTCATCGTGAATGTAGCTTTAATGATATATTTCACAATGTAGGACATCTTAAAGAATAAAGTGGATGTAAAATTAGTTTGCTTTTTGAAAATATTTCTGACAAGGCCAACATACAGGCCAAAGGGCATTGATAAAAAGACTTATGTTTTCTCTCGAAAAAAAAATTAATTCCATTTTTTTAAATAAGGAAAAAGTAATGAGCAAGATTTGAGCCGTCGATGTATAAAAACCTGTTGAATGGATAGGTCAAAGTTCACAGAGTCACGCCTTCGCTAACCCTCTTAAATGTCAATTAGAATTCTTATATGTCGACAGTTATTGATTATGAGTTCCAAGAAGCACACTGAAAAAAAAATGAGATGGGAAAGAAATTCACTGATGAAAAACATGTATGCAAGGCTGTATGCTAACAAATTCAGTGATTTTAATGTTATTCTATCATATCAAAAAAATATTCAAAATAATACATGGTATAAATATATTGCAAAGATTTCGAACTTGTGAAAAAACATTGGAATATTTAATATTATGCTGAAGATGACATATGTTTTTGCTTATTTCATAAATAAGCATTGAAGATGCACAAGATTCCAACTTGAAAAATTATGTCTAGACAGGAAAGATTAAAATTAAAATTCTTACTACATCACTGCATGGTTAACAAATAAACAAGCATGTAAAAGTACAGACATTTGTACATGTATGTATAATGAGATGGTCATACAATTTATATTAAATATAAATTTCATCGATATAATAAAGATACATGTAATTGAATACAAATTTCAATCATGTTATGAGTCTGCTCTTAAGTCGTGAAAGTTATACATATTAACCATATTTATTTTTATTGTTCTGCCTTTATTTATTACATATAAACTTTTTTAATAGATTTTACCCCATGCAAGACAGTAAAGCTACTAACACGCGAGAGGTTACAGGGTGTAGAAAATTAGGAACAGAAACATTAATAATGAGCGAGAAGAGAAAAGAGTAATTAGGATGACAGTAGTTAGCGATTGACATCGTATTTAAATTTTTCAAGGATGAAGTTGGTTGGAAAGCGTGATGCCCGCAGGGAGTTTCGTAAGCGAGAAGTGCGACAAAAGAAGCTGTTAGCATAGAATTTACGGTTGCTCGGCCAGTTCAATTTGATGCCTGTCTAGTTCTGTCTTTAAGTTCAAAACCTCTAGATACCATAGCGAAAATCTCATCCAGACAATGAAAAAAATTATAAAACAGACATAGAGACGCAACAACGTAGAGAATATTTTATATGTACATTAAATGGATGCTGTTTGAAAAATATCACTATCTACATAAATGTATACGTAAAATTTGTCCATAGAATTTTTATCGCAAATAAGATTAGAACCAAAGAAACAGATAAAGTTTTCGCGTGACGAATTTCGTTATTTAGGTCAGGGATACTCTAACAGAGTGGAATTCCACCCTTGGAGGAATTACAGAGTTTGAGGGAGTAAATTAGGACCACAGATTTGTCGGCTGAAAATGTTAACATTGGATCTCTCCTAGGCGGCACAAATCTTAATGTACATCGGTTCGAGCAAATGAGAGTTCACGCTGGGCTTTCTTTCCTCTGGTTGCTTTTTTTTACCACTACAAAAAGAATCCATGTAAATATATACGTACGAATAGCGAAAAAATGGAGATTTTTCAGTGTATGTATGTTATTTGGAATGCAGGCTTTGAGTCGAACAACCTTGGAAATTAGGGGTTAACATTCTGAATCATGATGAAAACGGTGTGTCGGGTAAAACAGGTTGAGAACTACTACTTTATAGGTTCATCGGATTAAAGGTATGCTTACGTTGATGAGATTCTGAGAATTTAATATTTAACTTCATATATATATATATATATATATATATATATATATATATATATATATATATATATATATATATATATATATATATCAAATAAAGCACTTTCTACATATATGTGTGTGTGTATTTGTGTGTGTGTTTGTGTGTATAGAAAGTGCTTTATTTGATAAATATTCCGCAGTAAATTTACATCCAGGTTATTACAATATTTCAAATTTCTTGGAAGTACTTCAAGCATCAAAATGTTGGATATTTAATAACAAATGTGATTGAAACATGAAAAACAAAAATAAATATAATCAGTTAAACTATATAACTGAAAGCTATATTTTAAACTATGTTATATATAATACTAAGTTTTTTGCATATTTAGAAAAACAGAATGTATTCTAGATGAATATCATGAATCATTTTCAAGGGTCAGCACAAGACACAGCTTAACATTAGAGTCATATATTGGAAACGTCCAACAATCTTAATAGAGGATCGGGAATAGTGCAAGATAATAAGTAAAAGTAATTGTAATTGCCGACGATACCTTAAAAAGAAACTAAAACTAAATAAAATATTACAGAACATTGGGATTTCGTTAGCAAAATAAAAAGAATTCTGAACTGCTTTTGCAAAATAAAAAGAATTCTGTGTAATATTTAAACTCCAATGTTGAAGTACATGCTAAACAATATCCCTAAAATGAAGAAAACTTTTGAAATACTGATTTAATTCTACAGAATTCAATTTATAGTAAATTTCCTCGGAAAAGAAAAGACGCACGCTGCTTGATAGCGTGTTAGAAGAAAGCGAGAAAAAAAAGGACTAACCATCAAGTGCAAAAATACAGAAAATATGATCACCATAAATAGAAAAAAACTCGAGATGCCAGTTACGAATTAGAGATATAATAATCGCAGAAGTTTAAATATCTAGGAAGACTTTTAACAGAGAATGGAAAATGCGTGACTGGGATCGTTACACACATTGAACGAGTGAAAGAATCATTGCCAAATCTAAGCAACGTGATGGGAAAAGAAAAAATATATCTTTAGAAACAAAGAAAAAAATTCCTGGTAATATCCTTCCTGTTACATGGAAGTGAATGTTGGACAGTTTCCATAAGGATGAACAAAAAACAAAAAAAGAACAAACAAACATAGAAGCATCAGAAATATGACTCTACAGAAGTATACTGAATATTCCATGGGCGAATCCAGTAAACAACAACGAAGTAATTGGCTACAAGAAGCAAGCTTTTACTCAAAATCAGGGAAAGATAGCTGAAATTACTTGGGGCTTGGAAAACCTTACCCACACGCGGTATATTGAAAGCAAGAGAGATACGGAAAAGCATCATACCAATTACATGGCAGGCTTGTGTGAATGGATGGCAGCACGACGACGGGAGTCTTAGCAAAGAGGGAAAATGCTAAGTGCCACGCGAGATAGAAATTTTGGAAAGCTATGATCGTCTATATCCTGAATGAACGCGACACACAGAAGAAGTCTCAAGAAAATAGGAAATAGAATATGGCTTACAATCAGAGGGAAAAGAAGAAATTTCTTGAACTCATAAAGCGGAACGTATGCATCGCGAATGTAATGTACACTGGAGATTAGGAAGACAAAAAAAGAAGAGGAATCCTAAAGTAAATTACTTAATGATTTTCTAGAATTCATGGTAGAATGAAGAGAATGAAACACTATAATGGACCAAAATAATATAGAATAATGACAGAAGAGAGGAACATGGTATCTAAAAGAGAATTCGGAATTGTAACGCAACGCTATTTGTGTGCAATTGTTAAAAATGATGTCTATATTCACGTATCTCGGGAGAAAATTCTCATCATTTTAGATAGCACTGTTTGATTCAGAAAAATGCATCCTATTACCTCATCAAATAATTGAAGAACTCATTATTTGTCTATATTTCTGAGATGAGATATTTTAACTATTTATACAAATTACATTGTTCGATCTGTTGTCCTCAAATGTATTGTAATATCCACGATATTTTGACCGTTGTACGCTCCAGCATTCTTTGGCAAAACGCCACATGACCCAGTTGATGAAAAGCATTGGTTGAAATAATCTTATGACTTGTTGTGATTACAATACATGACCACAGCAGAAACGAACATAATCTTGCAGAGCTTAGTTACTAAAGGAAATATCTGTAACTGAGATATCCAGAAAACTCATTTCATGGGGACCTAGAACAATCTACCCCAATGGATTATATAAAGGGTTTTGTTTGAAATTCCAAAGTATATCACATGAAGAAGGCCAAAATTTACAACGACTGAAACGTCATGAATATGATAATAAATATGAAGACAGCAGACTGAAATATGTATATATTGTAAATAGTATGAATTCGGTATTATTTTCTATTACAAATAATATTTCATAAAAGATGACATTAGCGAATTTATAACTATTTACTCTAAAATATATATGAATTATCAAATATCTGCTAATTTATACATGTCTTTCAAAAAGACTTTCATGAGATTTTTGCATAGAATAAACCAATGTAAGTTTATTAGGATTCAATTTGGATATTTATATTTCGTTCACTAAACAAAAGGATATAACTTTGTTTAAAGATTATTATGCGCGATAACATACAAAAAACATAAAACTAAACTAAACCAAAATATATTTGTTGTAAAAAGATTTAATTCAAATAATAAAAGCATCAAACTCATCAATGAAAATATTACCCATACAAAAATAACTCATACAAACATTAATAACATTCATTATGCATTACCCACAATTCTAATATTTCAGAAAATCAAAATATAACAAAATATAAAAGTTACCCATGTGTAAAAAAATAATTACAAAACTTCAAACAATAAAAAATGACATGACTAATAATACTTCCCCAACCAAAAACCCATTGCAAAATGCCACTGTTCTATGCCAATATTTCCTTTGGGAGACAGTGTTTCTTTTGATGAATACTGTAAACATCAATACATATTGTTTATGCAACAGTACTCTCGAGAAATCTGACCTGTCATTTTTCTCTGCATCTAGCCTAAATTCACAGCTCAGTCAGACTTTTCTCGAATATTACGATATTTCTTAGCCACGATAATTGTAAAACAAAAAATGAAAAAAAAACAAAAAAAAACAATCAAATAATTGGAGGTTACTTGTATTAAATGAAAGCAAATCATTACGAAAAATAATTGAGTGGTGGATTCTGGTTGGTTAGAGGAATACATAATACATACATACATACATTCATAGATACATACATATATACATACATAAACTGGGCGGAGAGAGTGATGGAGAGACAAATATATAATCATTATACCCTTGTAAATCAGGTAGTTATTAAATTGATCACTTAAAAAAATATAACATCCGGTAAATTAATGACTTGCAACCTGCTTAAGGATTTCTCTCAAAGGCATTTGCTTTTTCGTTAAATATAATGATTAAAATTTACATAAAA
>OZ010595.1:35080023-35147523 GCA_963932145.1 Acanthosepion lycidas | reverse complement strand
ATGATGCATGCGATAGCAAGTTATATGCATTCTTGTTTTGGCATCCATTCGCTTAATTTCAGCTATGGTCCAGTTAAGGACATTAAAGCTGTATTGCACCACAGGGGCAGCCAATGTGTTTATGGCTGATATTCTGTTTTGCGAGTTTAGCTCAGTATTTAGTACCAGACGTACACACCTGTAGTACTCTTTTGTCATTTTTCCTTCAATTGGGGGTTTTGTATGCAATCTCCTTCGATAATTTCTAGGTACTTATAAGCTTCATCATGCTCCAGTTCCCTAATCTTTGTGACAAAATCTAAATATATTAAGGGTGTTTCTGTAATTCTACCTTTCTTGAATGTTACTTTTGCACTTTTATCTAATCCGAAGTCCATACCTATGTCGTCACTGAAGTATTTTACAATATCGAGGAGGCCTTTCAACTCATTGTCGTGTTTGGCAAAGAGTTTGAGATCATCCATGTATAGTAGGTGATTGAATATTTTCTTATTTATTTTGTAACCATAGATACTGTTATTCAGTTCATGTGTGAGAGGGATTAAGGATAAACAAAACAGAAGGGGTGACACAGAGTCTCCTTGAAAGATTCCACGTCGGATATTCAGACGGTTGGATATGGCAGTGCCCCCGGTGTGACTAAGGCATAGTTTGGTGTTCCAAATTCCCATTTTGTGCATAAGGAAATTTAATACCAGAGGGGAGATTTGTAAATTTCCAAAGTTTTAAGGATCCAAGAATGTGGAACACTATCAAAGGCTTTACGATAATCAATCCACGCTGCACTAAGATTTTATTATTATTATTATTATTATTATTATTATTATTATTATTATTATTATTATTAAAAAATAATTTCGTGCGCTCATTACAAATTAACTAACTGCCATCTAGAAAAAATATCTATGTGTGTGTGTGCATGCGTGTTGGTGCATGTGTGTGTGTGTTTTCTCATAGACTTCGTCTTTGAAGACGTGAATTCCAGAAAGTATAAATTTCATAACTCTCCTGGTCTTGCTAGTTCAAAGAAATGAGGGAAGATAAGATTTAAGTACTTTACATCTTATCAAAACACTGCAGAAGGTTTTTTTCCGGAAATCCGTATTTAGGATATAAGTTTATTTTTTCTGTCCTCATAAACAAGAACATGATTTTTTAATGCAATGTTATAATGGCTAATGATTTCCCTTCTCCGCAAACAACACACAGGGATAATTATCCCAATATTGTACAAAGACAGCAACATACTGAACAAATGATGTGTCTTCAAAATACACCCATCAAGGTTCCACTAAAAATTAAAGATAATACTTCTAGAAACATTTTAGCAAAGTGTCTTTCATTCAGTTATAAAATCCCTTACTGCTTTATCACCCATTTCTGCATAAATTTTACCTAATTTCTTCAAAGTTGTGCTCAACTCTTTTCGTCCAACAATTAAAATACATTATAATTCATACAAATGCGTGCAAAACTACTAAATAATAATTAAAACCTTATTTAAAGAACACCCAGGATACTTGATTATATGGATTTACTTAGGAGACATACATGGCCAGATTGATTATCATCATCATCATCATCATCATAACTGGGATGGTCGTAGCTAAACACCTGAACACTCATTCCATGTCCCCAAGCGAATACCTGATATTACAATAGAGAAATATCATGTGTGCTGTTTTACACCGTAACCAAGTGCTGGCTGAGGCTGCAACCAACTTCCAGTCATATGCAAACGCAGACTAAGCTGAATCCTAAACTGCAATACGACTGTCTGCAGAAGAAACGTATGCTGACAGCAAACATAGTAACATAGATTGAAACGAAAATACAATGTGGAACACATTAAGAAAAACTCGAATATTTTAGGTGAACTTGATAATCTATGGAAAGAGATACAAGCAAAAGTATTAAACCAGGTGTGAAATGTTCGAGACGATACAAAAGACAACAAAGCATGCTAAAAGAAAAGCACAGAATATAAACATATAAACTCATACATTAGAAACAATTCAGGGAAGCAAAACATTCGTAACTTAACGAAAAACATGCAGAATTAAAAAAAAAGTGAGCATCGTTGACAAAATAGGCATGCAGATAAGAATAAAATAACAAAACTAAAAACGTTCTACTCAGTTCAGTTTGACGAGAAAACAAACACAGGAACGCCTATAATTGAGAAAGAACAAATTTCACCCATCAAACAAATTAATTGGGGAAAACTTCCAGGAAGAAATAAGGAAGCCTACAACTCATAGACATATATCAATAACTTAAATAATAAAAACTGATTTAAAATCGGATACTACAAATTTTTAATTAAAACAAAGAGGCGTGTTCAAATGAGATCGCAACGAAGAGAATAACAGCTTCAAATAATTTCAGGATCGAAAGAAGTTGCGAAAAATGAGTAAAATATATGTCGATGTCGACATACCGGAAGATCTTAATTGATCTACCCTCGTGGCGTTGCCTAAGAACTCAGAGGTGTGCTCCCCATCGGTTATAAGCGTAATCTGACACATACTTTTCTCGCCTAAATTCTAATAAGCAGTACATGTTAAAATAAATAGGTCGGGAACAGTGTACTTAAATATACGGGAATGTAATATGTGTTATGATGATATCAAAACGACAAATGCAAATGAAGAATGACGCACTTACGTGTCATATATATGCAAAAACATTTAATGTAATACGAAGTGAATATCTATTTGAAATGCTATTCAATTTTGATTTATTTGAAAATGATATTACAATTCATCATAAAATTTACTTGAACTAAACCAATTCCATGCGAATATAAAATAAATTTTGCAGATACAGAAAAATAGGCGAGTTTGGGAAACATGCGTCTTATTGATTTAAAGTTTACAGCGACCCTAACTTAACTAGAAATCCTACCAATATAGATTGTTGGTAGGAGCTACATTAGCAGTATAACATACGCAGATAACACCGTGTTGATGGTATACACATGTGGGGAAGGATGGTAGGAATAAAAGACTAATCATTAATTCTAAGAAAAACAGAATCTATAGTCGTATACAAATGTCAAACAAAATCTGAGCTCAGAACTGAAGACGCCAGAAGTGAAGTTTTAATAGACGAAGCGAAGTGTAATATTAACTTGAACGCACACTGAAATGGCAAACATTTTATCTCACAACTAAAAAAATGTATTGCGAATCAGGAAGATTTATTGAGAAAAAAATGTAAAGTGTTCTGCACTTCTATGTACTATCAATGGTAGTAAATTCCAGTGAAATATCTCACAAATGAAGAGGAGAATCAGGCAACAAAAAAGTTGTTCTGTAGAAAAATGCTGAAAAATCTACCGAAGAAGTACGTGATCAATGAATATATGCTAAGGAAATGTGTGAATGGATGTCAGAATGTAGGTAGTGAGTCTTAGAAAAAGAAATAAAACTTATAAGAGCAACACGAGATAGAAGGTTGTGGAGAGCCATCATAGCCTATGTTTCCTGTATTCTATTCAGTACAGCTGAGTCCAAACCATGATCCTTAGGCCCTATAGGAGAACTGTCATTTAATTGATAGCACGTTTATTAGTATATGGGATGTTCCTAATAGGGCGATCTGCTTGGCAACTTGTATGTTGATGTTACCTACAACACTGCTGGTGAAACTTTCCTCTTCTCACGTGGCCCGGAGATCCGATTACTATTGACACAGCCTCGCTCTGTATTTCCCACATCCTGTTAATCTCGATCTCCATGTCCTTGTAAGTTGGAAATTTCTCGACAATTTAACGTGAAGATGTTTCTCTCAGATGGTACTGCTATGTCAATAAGCAGCCAATTCGTGAATTTCTCGACTTTACGATGAGTTCAATCTCATAGCTTTTATTTCCCTGTCAGTTTGAATTGGCATCTCCCAGAAGATACTTACATCGTTATTTTTGTTGTCTGCTTGTGTCCTCATACCATCTGTCAGTGGTTTCGTTTTTCTGCTTCTTACATATCTTTCAGTGCACATATATCTCTACCTTGTTATACCTGTAGGTATATTCATTTTTTGTCAGTTCTGGGCATCCTGAGATAATATGGTCCACAGTTTCATCATATTATCCGAAGATCCTGTATTTTGGATTAGTTCTCTGCTTGATTACGTGACAGTGATAGAATCTGGTTGAGAGGCTTTCGTCCTGATCTGCAATAATTAGGCCTTCTGTCATATTTTTCAGCCGGGTGCTCCTGTCATATGCCCTACTCGACGAATAATTTATAACGCAATCATACGCCGATCAAGAGATATATACATTATCACGTCTATGGAGAGATACGGGCTATCTCTCCCAGACCATGACAAATGAACAATTAGCAAACAAAAATATTTTAAAGAACACTGTTCGATTAGGATAATCAAACAGTAGTCTTTTCCCATGTTCGATTCCGTTTCAACACATATACAGATCCACAATTCAAGGATGAACGATAAGGCGTAATAAAGTTTGGTATAAGAATTTTAATATATACATATACACAAGATGTTAAAATAAAAGAAAAATGTAAGCATGACAAAAGCATCCGACGACCAGATCTCAAGACTTATGTTGGGATACCCAAATATGCCCAAATCCAAGTGGATTCGATTGAACCCGAACGGAGAAAAATATAAGTATGAATAACTACGAATGCAGAAATCAACGCATAACCAAAAAAAGAGATGCGATAGGATTTACATATTACTATTTTGACATGTGGAAAGTTGTTTGTGAGAACATAGACTTTATGGATGGATGTGTATCTTTCTAATACGGGTACAAAATATATAGTTAATTATCTTTATATTCACTTCTCTCTCTTACTCATTGTCCTTTCTTTTCTCACTCACGTTTCCTCTTTTCTTTTTTCTTTTCTTTACACAAATTCAATTTCAAACACGGTCCGACTGCGACAGAGGTATATACTTTCTTATTCTCTCTTGTTTTCTTTTTTCTTTCTTCAAACACAGGCTGTATTCTCAGCGTGCAAATTTCCTTGCGTCTTCTATGATAAATAACTCGATTTATCTTCTTCAATCTGGAGTTGACGAACAGAAATATACATCCTTATATTTTTTATCCGGAGTTGCTTATGATGAATCGGACAAGTTCCATCATTATTAAAATGAGTCTCACCTTTCCGTTCATAAGTTATCAGCGCTTCGATTTCGAGTCTTGCTCCTTCAAAGACAGTAATTGACTTCCAAGTAATTTTCTACTTCCGACGTGTCCTGCATTTTAGCAGGAATTCCAGTTCCTGCTGCTTCACGACCTTACGTCAGTCCCCTGTATAGATTCTGTCTAAACGACTGTTGCTACGGGTAACTGGGGCAGTCAAACTCTTGACCTGCCCCACCGAAATCGCACGAGACTCCCACGTGACCTCTTCTGTTGCCAAGTGGAGATTAACCTTCATATATGAGTGTATGCGTGTTTGGGCTATCTGCATTCGTAACAGCTCCGCAGCCATTGATGTGTTTTCGGTTGGCCAACATTTACTTCTTTCGTTGTTTTATTTACATGCCTTGCAACGCCATGTCCTTCCATTTTATTCGTAATTTCATTTGGCCAAGTTTTTACCTTTCTGTTTTATTCGTTTGGTGTAGATGGTTTTCATTCATTTTTTGTTGATAGGATTTCAGTTACATTAAGCTGTTTCCTGAAGAGTACAGCTTCTTGGTTGATGAAGTAGATTTGGTGTTCTCATATTTGTAGGATCATTGGTTTTAGTGATGAAGGCTTCCAATCCGATTGTTGTAGTTTTTACAGTTAATAAAAGTTGGATTAAACCTCGGCCATCTAAAAATCTTAGTACATACAACCTATCGACATCTGATTCGGGGTGGTGCGTCCTCATTTCGGTGAGTATTTTGATGGTCTTGGCATGTAATCTTTTAATGTCAGTCAGCATTCATTTGATACCCTTCATTTTACTGGCCCCATTACGTTCTCTTTCTACTACCAAACGCACACTAGTAAAATATTATTTTCGGATAATGTTCTTTATAATTGAATGTTGTATCCCGTCTCCTTGATTAATTTTTAACTATTTGTATGTACCAATTTGGTCTAGTTCCTTAAACTTGTTGTTTTTATCAAGGTGTAAATCCGTAGTTTTCTTTGGTTTACCGAATTTGAAGGCAGTTTTGGCACATTTACCGATTGGGAAATCCAACCAAATACCTTCGCAGGACGTCTTGACAATGGTGAATAGATTTTTCTGTTGATTGTCATTCTTGCAATAGTTTGAAGAATATCAGTATAGAATAGGCATTACTGTTTGCCATTCAGTGACTTGTATCCGTAGATACTGTTGTTCTGTAGGCAGCTAAGTGTCACTAATATAATGCTGAACTGATGTGGTGACAATGAATCACCTTGGAAGATCCTGTTTTTTATGTTGTTTGGCCTCGTTGTTAATGACCCGTTTGCATATTTTGGGTTAAGTTTAGTCTTCCATTTCTTCATGCTCTCCGTTTCGTATTTGACCGTTGCGGTTCATTCTCTGTACATGTTTAGGCTCTTCTTTATCCCGGAAAACCCTAGAATGCGTTTCTATAGTCGATCCACGTAGTCAATAATTTTATTTTCTTTGTTTTCACCTATTCCAATATTTTTTCTATTGATAATTAGTCGGTCTTTGTACCCGTAATTTCCTCTTTTAGATCCCGTCTGTTCTACTGGGAGTAATTCTTTTTTTCAAGTAAGTTATATGTCCTCTCTGTTATTATAGAAGTGATCATCCTGACCATTCTTCGTAGGAAGGTAATGGGTTTATAGATCTTTGGGCTCTGCGTCTCTTCTGCTTTTTTTCAGAGTTGGGATGTCACTCCCCATCTGAACCAATTGGAGCATTTTTCTGGGTTTATGATTATATCATTGTATTCCTGCGCGAGGTTCTGGTAGTTGCTAGGTGCTGATTTTTTTTTAACCGACAGTTTTCTATTTCGTCTATTCCTGGTGCTTTACAGTTGTTGGTTTTGCAGATGGCAGCAGTTGTTTCAGTAGTATTGATATCCGTCTATTTTCGTCTTTCTATATGTATGTGCGTTGCTCCTGTTGTTGCTTGATCCATGTAGCCTTGTCATTGTTCATTTTGCAGTTTTCCACACATTACCAGAACTCCTCGACTTCTTGGATATAATCATTTTCTTTGGAGATATTGTTTTGCCAAAAAACTCTTCATCTATTCTCATATCGACTCGTTCTTTCTGTGTTTGCTTGAATTAGTTGCGTCCGCTTCTCCTTAAGTTCTGGTACGTCAGTCTTATTCTTTATATCAAGGCTTCCTTACAGTTGTCTCTTTTTTTCTTTCATTCTGAAGACCTTGTTTATTTCACTTAGTTGTGACAAATGTTCTCGTAGTTTATTTATTTCGCATTCTATTATTTCTTTCTAGACTCTCATTTTTCTGTCACGTTCATCGGTTTTGCCATTCCATCCCTTATTTTTCTAATTGCTTGCTTAGCAATGTTGATGGTTTCTTTCACTTCATTGTTTTTTTATTTCTTTTGGAATTGTCGGCCATTCTTCTACATTCTCCCATTTATATCGGCTGTTTTTTTTTTTGTTTTTTTTTTGTTTTTGCTATCTCTGTATCTCCCTCATATTTGCCATAACTTCATATATTTTCTTGTGTACCGCAGAGGGATTATTACAAACTGCTTTCTATTTGTTCTCTTACATAAGTGTCCTCTGAGTGTTTGGCATTTATCCCCTCGATGTTAAAGTTTAAACTATTTCTTTTATCTTTTCTCGGATGCTTTAAAGTTTTATCAAAGGTAATCATTTTTTTTCCTGATGATGCTACACCTGACACACCTAATTTGTTTGGATTGATGTTTAGTCAGTGTGTGCGGTGTTTTTTCGTCAGATATTATCGCCGGCTTTGGTCGTTGCTGTCATGATCGGTTTTATCATATCGATGTAAAAGTCTATCATTACTTCAATATAATTTCTTCTAAACCATCTATTTATTGTTCTTTTTGTGTGATCTTCTTTTAATGAATAAAGTGGTTTTCTCTGAGAACTTTCGTCGGTGTGGTTTTCCTCTAGGTCTCGTTAGGTAGAGTTTGTTCCAATTGCAGACCTTTCGATCCCAGTCTGCCTCCTGACTGGGGATCGCGGTCCTTGTTGATCCGTGTGAAGACTGATGCGGTTTAGCAATATTTTTTCGTGACAGCATTATATTATTTACTCATACGTGTGGTGGTGGGCTGATTTGTTGGCGCGGGGGCATATAATTACCATGAAGGGCTATCATATTCATGGGTCCAAGCCTCCGCCTCTTCGGGATATAAATATCAATATCTAAAGAATTTTTTATTATGAATGTTTATATGTTTGATTATAAAATAAAATTTGAATGTAAATTAATAATAAATAGTTAAATATATAAGAACATAATGTGTCTTTATTTCTGAGATGAGATAAGAAATGAACATTAAAATAATAAAATATAAAATAACCGACATGTCAATATCCCCACAATTATCAACATTACCATCATCACTACTATTGCATTCCTATTTGTTTCACATTCTTCGTCAGGTCTATGTGTATATCTACCTGTTGATCTATCTGTGATTATTTTTATATATATATATATATATATATATATATATATATATATATATATATATATAGTTTTTTCGTCAGATATATATAATATATATTTTATATATTATATATATATATATATATATATATATATATATATGTATATATATATATATGTATATATATATATATATATATATATGTACATATATATATATGTATATATATATATATATACATATATATATACATATATATATATGTATATATATATATATATTCATATATATATATGTATATATATATATATATATATATATATATATATATATATATATATATATATATATTCAAGTGAATATGAACGAAAATATATTTGGCATATTAAAAGAATATTTTTAAGTTAAGCTAATTTTAAAACTTTTTAAGTAAATAAGATTTAAGAATACGATTTGCTCATACAGTAAGTATTTCTATTTCAACTTTCTTCAGACAGACAAGATTTTCTTCCATTGTTTTATAATCTAAATCATCAGTGTCCCAACGAGTAACAGGTAGTCTAGTCGGTAATAAGAGTCTAATAGCTGTCCAATGTTTTTCTCGAACCAGGTAAAAAAAAATGATATTTACGCCAGAAATTAATAAAAGTAATAGGTAAAGATTGCATATTAGGTTCTGTCTATATTCCAGTGGAGAACTTTCAGAGGGAAAATTAACAGGAGATAACTGATAACTGACAACCATCAAACATGGCACGTGGAACTAGAACAGTCTACCCCAGTTAGCGAAATAAAGCGTTCAGTTCGACATTCCAACCACCTGAAGAAGGCCGGAGCGTACATCGGCCGAAACGTTGTGATAAATATGGTGACAAAAATGAGTTCAATAGTCCGAATAATGTAAATAATGTGCATAATAGGTATATCCACAAAAAGTATAATTTATTAAGATGTCGTTAAATTTAAAATATTATTAATCCAAAATTTAATTTGAACTTTATACTAATCAATATACACATATATGCATATAAATACACACATATACATACACATACAATTACAAATACATATGCATATATACAAATCATATAATGTCATCAACACCAATACTACTACAATTATTATTATTATTATTATTATTATTATTATTATTATTATTATTATTATTATTGTTGTTGTTGTTATTGTTATTATCCTCATTATTGCATTCTGCTTCCGTTCTTCTTTCTATCATCAGTATCTTTCTTGCAACGTTCAATAATTTGCTTAAATGACTGCTACAAGGAAACGCTTTTTTTAATTCAAACACATACGCCTTTAAGCGAAACAGTTAAAGAAAAAATAAATAATAACAGTAATAATGCAATTATATAAGTACCAATTACATAATATGCAAATCAATAACAATTTATATAACAATGTCAATGCTAATGATAAAAATAACCAATGAATCCCATTTGAATGAAAATACTAATTTAATAACATACCTTTGAAATTAAAATATCATTAATTTAAAATGTAATTTGCAGTAGCAAATTTATATATATATATATATATATATATATATATATATATATATATATATATATATATACATACATACATATATATATATATATATATTGTAGCAATATATATATATATATATATATTGTAGCAAATGTATATATATATATATATATATATATATATATATATATATATTTATATATATATATATATATATATAATAGCAATGTTCTTCTATTCTTTAATTGAAAGAATTTAAATATATTATGATTTATAGTCACATAGATTTAACTTAAAATCAGCTGTATATTTACCTTGAGTTATATTTAAGTTAACCTATTAATTTTTGACAATTACATCACAAAAAATAAACCAAAATATACATAAAATTACCTTGAGTCATATTCACGTTGAAGCATATATTCCTGAAAATTATTATTATTATTATTATTATTATTATTATTATTATTATTATTATTATTATTATTATTATTCCAATAGGTTTATTCGTATATCTACATGTACAGGCCATGAAATCATTCAGCAATATTAATCTGATCCGTAGTTTGAAAGTAATCCGTTTTAAATGCGTTTTTTTTTTTTTAGAAAATCCAGGGCCTGATATTTTACGTCCTGTTGAGCTGAGAAAAACTGGAAATCGAATTGTTGCCCCCGAATTGCCCTTATAGTGAACAATAAGAAAATGCATTAAAATAATGATTATAACTGTAACAGTGTATCCAGTTTCTCTGGAAATGTAATGCCGCCAATTGAGTAACCGAATAGAACACTATATGTTCATATTTCCCGGTTTTAGTTGTCAAATTACCTTAAAGAGGTAAACCCGGTTTTGTAAATATTCAACCAATATGAAAACACTCTTCTTAAACGTGGAATACGTATAAATAAATCCGTTATGGAAATGGTTTCATCATTGGATTCGTACCCATTCACTCTCTTTCCTGCCTGGTCCCCAGTTGAATACACGACACATACTACAATAATCATGAATGCAAATTAAGTTAGAATTCGGTTCATTTCCAATAGGTGAGAATAGATACGACTTTCTTTCACTTTAATGGTTCATTTTTCTTTGTTTCATATATGTATTAATTTCTATTCAGGTATATTTTATATTTCGTTTTGTGGCGCCAAATTAATCACGCACATATTACTTCGTGCCCCATTCACACATGCTGATAACCTCGCACTTCTTTATTTTCTGCTACCGGAAACGATTAATCAATAGTCGGGTTTCGGAGATGTTCTGCCATTATCTCTGTCTAGTTCTCATATCAATAGTTGACTTTTGGATGATATTCAAAAATAAAACGAACTCACCCGCACACGAATTCATTGTTTGGAGAAAAATCTATTAGGAATGTATATAATATTACTCACGTATTGCCTTATATCAGACTGCGGATATGACCAGTAGCTTTGCGTGTATGTCTCCTGATATCATGTCTTACAATGCGCCTGTTTTTCTGTATTTAATTTTATGTATTCTTTTGGCTATGTTTAATTTTATATATTTATATGCATCTATGCCTGGACATACACATTAAGTAGGAGAGGATTTATAGAAAAATAAGATTGTTGTGTGTTTGAAATGTTCGTATATATACGATTAAAACGAAAGTTACATTATAAAAAATGAATTACTAAAACTCATTAATAAAAATGTTGGTTTTACATATATACACATATACATTATTTATAAAGATATTTTATCGTCCTTGTTTTATATAAACATATATACATGCGCAGGCACAGTCACATAGAATATACATACATACATACACACACACAAACACACACACACACACACACACACACACACATATATATATATATATATATATATATATATATATGCATACACATATATATGTGCATACACATATATACATATATATATATATATATATATATACATATATATAAATATATATAATATAATAATATTTTTTGTTTAAAAATATGATTCCTTCGCTACATAAGAGTTCTCATGTTTCAAAAACGAGAACCGAAATCATCCAAATAATTAATAAAATTAAGTTGGATTGTGGTGTTTAGTCCCGTTTCATCTTCAAGCGAAATTTTAGGAATAAGCTATCTCTCGGTTTACGTGTATTTTTAGACATGGTCCGTTACAGAATTTGTTATTGTGGGAGTGGCTAGACTATTTTCCTTCGTTAAGTGGTCAGGGAGTTAATTCTTATCAATAGATTCATCATCCTCTGAGAGGTTTTGCTAAGGTTGGGTAGGGTATCTATTTCAAGGCTAATGTTTACGGTCATCCTTTAGTTGGTTCCCAGTGAAGGGTATTTTTATGGCGCGCCTACAATCGTTATGTGTTTGGAGAATTGTCTTTTATTATTGTCTATCTGATTATCTATTTATTTATTTGTTTATTTAAATGGGTGTTTTATATACAGATCGCTTTGCATTGAATTTCAATTTGTTTTTTTAGTTTTTTGACGACGACAAAAAGGGTTTTTCCTATTTAAAGGTTTGGCTAAGCTTTTTAGAATTTTACTTAGCTAGGTTTTTTTTTCTTTTTTTTATGCTAATTATCTAATGCGAAAGTCTGTTGATGTCGGCAAAAAACCGTTAACTCCTGCCTATGGTTTAATAATTTTTCATTATTTAGGAATTTAATAATGTGTAGTTTTTCCTGTAAGCATAAGAGGCATGGGTCATCCCAGGTTCTACAGGTTCTTGTTTTATTTACTATTTTCCATTTTACTTTTATAAATTTTAAAAATTTCGCTTGAAGATGAAACGGGACTAAACACCACAATCCAACTTAATTTTATTAATTATTTGGATGATTTCGGCTCTCGTTTTTGAAACATGAGAACTCTTATGTAGCGAAGGAATCATATTTTTAAACAAAAAATATTCTTATAATATAAGCTCTACTTCTGTATGGAGCACTGTCTTCTTAGAAATAAAAACAAAAATACTAAGGAACCCCGGATTATGCACCGAACGTATTCTTTTCTATTTTCTGCATACCTGCACAAGGATATATATATATAAATATATATATATATATTTATATATATATATATATATATATATATATATATTTATATATATATATATATATATATATATATATATATATATATATATATATATATATATATATATATATGTGTGTGTGTGTGTGTGTGTGTGTAATTATTTGAAATATGAAATATTATAGTATAATGGATAAAATAGGAAGAAAATAAGATTGTGGGAGATTTTCTTCCAAGGCATCTCGGTCTTCACTTTATATCTTATATTTTATATCTTGCATCGAATACTTTTGTAGTGTTTACTCCTATTTAGGTGGCCCCAATTCTTGCTTTTATATTATTTTATTCCTTCTTATTATAATATAGTATTTTATATTTAAATAATTATTTTTCTCTCCTTGTGATTGAGCACATTTTTGTGTGCAACATTATTATTTGTACTTCAACTCTAAATTTTTGCTTGTGTCTATAACTTCGTTTTTCGCAAGTTAGTCCTTCCTCACAAAGATCTCAACACCATGCAAGAATTTACTATATGCCACTCTCTAATAAAACATTCCAATACCGAATAGGCTTAGCTATGAAATTACATTATTAAATATATCGAATACTTTCTTGGCCGCATGCTATGGACGGCCCTGTTTGCTTAAACAAACACATTTCAGTGCGAAAAGAATACCCGTACCAACTTGGAACCAGGAGATACCCTCCTCAGTTTGAATAGTTGTCTGACTTCGAAAAAGACTTCTTGAGTATTATGTATAAATTGCAGTTTAAGAATAAAAAAAGCAGATTCCAAAGAAAATGTTCGCTGCGGTGGATAAGATAAAAAGTCAGAAAGCGTACTCGCGATGGGCGATGAAATTAAAATATGTATTCAATCAGCCCCAGAAGATACAAAAAATATATCGCCAACAAAGTTACTTGATTTTACAGGAATTACGTTAATTCTATTAACAATGAAGCTAAAGTTATAGCTGGTAAATTGTCTATTGGGGACAAAGTATGTAAAACGTTTGAAAAGAAGCTTTCTTTACTGTAAAGAATCATAAAGAAGATTTATACAATAGTCCATCTTTCCGACTTATTAATCCAAATAAGACTGAGCTTGGTGCTATCAGCCGTATCATCAACCAAAAAAATCTGTAATTCGCTTCGTGTAGCCACACAGGTTAACCAGTGGCAGAGTAGCAAAAATGTGTTGACTAGTTCAAAATATCAGAAGTAAAGATAATTTGCTATTTATTAAGTACGATATCTGCGCCTATTATCATCTATCAATGACGAAGGCTTATCTGAAGCGTCATGTTTTGCCAGGTAGATTATTTCGATTAGTTAGTCATTTGGAAGTTATTCAGCACTGCAGAATGTCGCTGCTGATCCACAATGGTGAATCATGGATCGAGAAATCGCATGACAAAGGCTTTGACGTATACCAAAGCTCTATTGCTATTGCAGAGATCTCGGAAGTAATGGGTATTTTTATTTTGTATAAAATAAACAAATTAGCCTATATTGATGATAATGGCTTCTACCGTGATGACGGGCAGATGGTTGTATCCGCCAACAGAAGGTCTTAAGACCTTCTGTTGGCGGATTAGAAAGAAGCATTTTCTGGGCTTCAAAATAACTGTTGATTTAAATATGAAATCCGTCCAATATTTACATGTGGAATAGAACCACGCTGCTGGTATATTTCACCATAAATTAAACCAAATGCTAAACTAAGGTACGTAAATACTAAATCAAACCGCACTCCTAGTGTTATCAAGCAGATCCTCAGAGGAGTATAGTGCAGACAGTCGCGAAATTTGTCGAATGGAGATATTTTGAAACATAAAAACATGATTAATGAAAATGCCTTACGAGAGTTGGGCATGCTGTTAATCTATATTTCGAACCACAGGCTGAACCTGTCGGTAGAAAAAGATGAATAAACTGGATTTGTTTAACGCTACCTTTTCAATATTCAGTTGAAAACCAAGCTCGACCATATATTTATTTTTCTATCTGCTGGATAGAAATTTCCCGAGGAACTCCATTTCGGGAAAATCGTTTAATAGAAACACCGTCTAGCTAAGCTACAGCTGCACGAGCAACTTACAAACCACTGAAAAAAGCCACAATTCAAAAATTCTGGAGACTCATGATGGCAATAAAGACAAAGATTGACCATGTAATTGCAGGAACAAAAAACATTTGACCTCTAAACGGTGGGTGACGTAAGACGTCTATAGTCTGTTCGGCAGAAGTTCATGATGGTAGCAGCTTCAGAAAAGAGTACATTGGTTGCACAGACGTCCCCTTTACAAATTCTTTTTACAACCATACTACGTCTTTTAGACTGGAGAGCCACACAATTGATACAAAACTGACGCATTGTGTCTGGAGCTACTAGTGGAAGATTAATAGAAAAGTAAACACGGGCAGAGTGCGTGGTAAAGAATGTCAGGAGGAGAAACTGGCAGTAATAACTTATCCAGACAAACAAGCAGAATCTTAAGCGGGTGCAAGCACTTGCGCAAATATTTATTGAACAATGAGTGTTTTCTTCTAAAATTATGTTTTTTATTGTTTTAATTTTTTTATTTTTTTACTAACCTCCCACTTCTTAGTCCCATTCCCACCAATACCGTCCAGCGGTGTTGTTGTGGAGCTTACTATAATACAGATTTTTCAACCAGGATGAGGAGATCTAGCAGTCGAAACGCAGGTAGCGTGGTTGTGAGAGATTTTCTTCCAATATCTATCTATCTATCTATCTATCTATCTATCTCTCTCTCTCTCTCTCTCTCTCTCTCTCTCTCTATATATATATATATATATATATATATATATATATATATATATATATATATATATATATATCCTTAAGTAGATAAAAATAGGTAGGTACAAGCTTTCGTACACACACAGACACACACACATATATATATATATATATATATTATCTGCTTGTCTGAATCATCTTCAAGAAGCGAAAGCAAGATCTAAAAGGTCAGCCAATCTAACAGTGATCTCATCTCACAATTCTCACACCTGCTCCATATGTGACTTCTTTTGTAAATCACTAGCGGGTCTTAAATACAACTTAAGATTATCGCATAAACTTTCATAACCGAGGGGAGAGTCCATTATATATATATATATATATATATATATATATATATATATATATATATATATATGCTATAGTGTAAGAAAAACAGTGTTTAGTGTTAAAGAAAAAAGCTATTACATACAAATAGATAATACACTACGTTGGCTACCGAACTCTGAGTTTGGTTACATCTGTAATCCTCAGGTAGAATTTTGGATTTACACCGTTTCATACTTTCGGTTATCGCGACATATGATATTGTTAGTTTGGATTGTTATTGTTGTTAAGTGTTTAAATGATATGTAGTTTAATTTAAGAATTTGATTTAAGATTGAAAATAGGATTGAACATAGGAATTATAAGATTTAAGATTGAAAATAGGATTGGAAATAGGAATTTTAAATTTTAATTTAAAAACAGACGCTGTCATGAAAATAAATAACGTTTGGGCATCAAGTCGGGTACCTCTATTTTCTGTATGAAAATCAATAATTAAATAGAAAATTAATAATATTAAGTAAATGAATAATATTAATAAAATATGCAATGGTAAAATTAGTATCCTAATAAAATACTAATAAAATAATACATAAAAATAAAATAAATAAAAATAAAAGGAAAAAGAAAACATAAATAATATCAATAATAAATACATAGTGATAATAATAAAAATCCTATTGTTAATTGTAAGACTAAAAGTAAAACTACGATATTGACAATAGTCACATAGTAACATATGAATAATGAAAATATTAAAATAGCATCAATGCTAAATGAATTACAGTGTAATAATGACATTTACACCAGTTATACTGTAAATACAGTAAACATAGTCTAAGAAATATTAATAAGTAATATCGATACTAATATTTGTGGTCTCCAGGGCGGGATAGTCTATATTAATCCGGATCAACGTGTTTGACTAGTAATTTAGTTTTGTTTATTGATGTGGAATTAACTCAATTCACTACTTAAGTTATTTGGAATGTTCATATTTTTTAGTATCATTAATTTTTCAGAAAGACATAAATTACATCAGTCACCTTTTTCGCTGAAAGTTTTACCTTTTGTTACGCATTGCACGTGATAGTTGGTTTTATTCTCGCTTTATCTGTTTAAAAAAAAAGAGAGAGATCAGCGTTGTTACAATATTTGATACTGCCTAATGTCATTTGGTGATGGTAGAAGCACGATTTCCAAAGTTTGTTTTTTTTTCCATAGAACCCATATAAAAATTGACCCCGTCGTCATACTTGATTTCAGGTTGATAGACTAATGATTTCGTCGTACATCAGTTTAATACAATTCATTTTAATACTTAAAAACAATAATAATCTACACTAACAATAAAATATCTCGAGACAACTAGAAGAAATAAACAAACGGTGTAAACACCAAATTGTACCTGATGATTGCAGATGGCATGAAACTCCGTGTTGTGCAACCAGCATAGTGAACTATGTATATCTGTTAACACACACACACACACACACACACGCACACACACACACACACACACATATATATATATATATATATATATATATATATATATATACAGAGAGAGAGAGAGAAAGCGAATGGGAGATTGCGTGTATCGCATTATATTGAAAATCGGTTTTTATGTAAACGAAATATAGTATCATATTTTCTAGTGGAATATTATGCAATATAAAACATGTATTGCAAAATATTTCGTCTGAATGTATATTCCGCCCTGAGGATAACGATAAAATATTCGGCAGCCTTGCCTGAATCAGGTTTTGAGAAACATTACACCCCCGGGATTTGGTGTTGTTCCTAGGCTCACATTAAACCGGATTTGTAGCACATGTTAGATATGGGCAAATAGTTTACCCGCATGCTGGGGTCAAACATGAAAGAAACTATAAAAATATAATTTTAGAGGAAGTGCCACCTATACATCTTCATAATGATGCAAGGAAAAATATATTATACATTTTTATAAAAAAAATGTACGGTACCAGCAAAACAATAAAAACATTTCCATTAATACACTTTTTTTTTAAAAGCAAAATTCCTGCGATACATATTTGTAAACGATAATACAAATGCTCACAAGAATATTCAGTTTCGGCATATATAACACATAAGGACTTGATATGCTGTTAAACAAATAAAACGAAAACAAAACAAAACAAAACAAAAAAAACTGATGATAAATCGACAAGAATTAATTTTTGCTGACAAATATATGAATATGTTGTCTAAAATTTGCATACACATCAAAAACATATGTTTATGTTTTGTAAGAGCAGTATAAATGCGAATGGATGTATGCCCATATTTCATTCATTTTATAAATATTCTTGATAAGTTACGTCACAGTATTTAAGAGATAAGCTTGATTTATGTGAGAAGGAAATGAGAATAAAGCAGAACTTACTGTAGGAACAGAACTCTGAATGAAGACAGAAAATGAATTTAGTAAATCATAAAAGTAGGGCCGTAAGACCAGCAAGTGTCTTACTGGATTTATTCAAACTTAACTGAGAAGCAATCCTAAAAAATTAAAAGTTCTAACAGGATATATTATTGGTGTTAACATTCTTAACAGCATTAGACATGCAGATGAAAGAGTTTTGATAACAGCCACATAAAGGAATCTACAGTAATTTCTACGAGAAATACTGAAGAAACGCATTAAAAAATTGTAAAAAGAAAACATGTATTGTCGTCTGGTAAAGAAACACTCCAAAATGCGATTACAAATTGGAGATACGAAAATGAAACAAGTAAATAAATTTAAGTGATTCCCCACCCTAAAATAATCATATCAGGTGGGGAAATTTAATTGGAAACAAAGTAAAGAATCATGAATTATTATTTACTATCATGTACTATCCATTATGTACTCGTAAATGGCAGTGAATGGAGAATAAAAATATAAGGCGACAGAGATGCGGTTCTACAGAAGGATGCTGTTAATAATATGAACCGAAAACGTGAGTAACGATGCGATTTTAAAGAGAATTCAAAACAAAGACTTACACGTATAGACTGAAAGTGAAAACTAACATTTCTATGACTTATAATGAGGACAGATTTAGGAAAAAAACATAAACAGGAAGGCAAGATGAAAGCAGCGCATAACCCAACAAATGGGCTTGTGTAAATGGTTAACGCAAAAGGGTTTATAATATATAAAAATACAGATTTTATGAAGGGCTACAAATTACAGGAAATTATGAAGGACCATGAGCAACCACGCACTGAATGTACATGGCGCAAAAATAAGAAAACGATATTAAACTTATTAAAAATTTATAAATGAAAGGATGGGTAGACGGATTCTTATAAGAGGGAGTGTTAAAAGGGAGAACACAGAATCTGAGAAGAGAGATTTGGAAAATTTATCCCTCACAATATATACTGAATGGAGGATGGGCAGAGTGAAGCAGACAGAAATACCCCTAATGCTTTCCGGTGAATAGATTGAAGAACGGGAACAAAGTGATATGGCAAGAGTTAGAAATATTTGGAGAACTGTCTTCAAAGACAAGCTACAAGTGTGATTACATTTCTAATAATATGTTAAAATTTGGCACGCTGCGACATTTACAAATATAACTTCCCCTTTACTGTATGTGGAATTCCCTCAAAATATAGTGTTTTTTTAATATTAGTACTATTTATATGAAATTGCAGTAGGCTGACTATATTTCAGTCAAGATTGTTTTAGATGTTGCCACAGAAGGATAGAACTACACAACCAAGTAATTCAAATTCAACTTGCATTGGTAGGACTAACATTTTCTTGAGGTAAATAGTCACTTAAACGTTTTAAATATAAATGGAGGCGACAATATTAAAACTGGTGCTTATATAGTCACAATAATCTTTGAATTCTAATCTAAATTATTTTAATAATTTAATGGTGTCACTTAGAAAATGATTTCCGATTCCAAAGAATTCATTATTTATTTTCACAAAGAGAACGAAGACTATAAAATAATTATTTTAATTAATGTGTGATACCGAATATATTATTTTGTTTTTGTTTTGCGTTCTTGTCTTCCTCATAACAATAAATTGACATCGCCTAACAAACTGATTTAAATTATAAAATTCTAAAGTTGCTGAATTTGATTTTATCCCTGTGTCCATGTTCAACGCCGTGGAAGTTGATTACACATATATATTTGAAATCATTTTTCCGCAAGTCATAATATCAAGAAGACGCTACGAGGTTATCATGAAGAGGGTTACTGAGGCGACAGGACGATAAATAAACAGGATTCGGGAAGAGAGATTAATAATTAAATTACATGCAAGAGATTGATAATTATATTACATTTAAAACATCGTATCGAGAAATGCAAATAAAAGAGCTTAATTAAAATATCAAAAAGCAGGCATTTCTGACCTAAAATCTTCAACTGTATTAATATACACATATACATGTACACACAAAAAATATCACAAATGCGACTACTCTGCAGATTGGAATATTTTAATCTCAAGCCTTTGATGAAAAGATGTAAGTACCCAAAATTTTTATTTTAATTTTTATTTTATCCAAGAGTACAATTACAAAATCTGCTAGGCTGAAAAACATAACCTTCGAGAGATACCGCTGTTGTCTGCTTTCATGTAAAAGAAAATCTATCTATCTATCTATCTATCTATCTATCTATCTATCTATCTATATATATATATATATATATATATATATATATATATATATATATAAGAAAGAAAAGTATATAAACACACGCGAAATAATAAAGTTTACACTGACTTGGTAAATTCTCACTGTGGACAAAACGCATCATTTAAAGACCTGAAATATATATATATATATATATATATATATATATATATATATATATATATATATATATATATATATATATCGATGGCATATTCTTTGTATACAGGGGAAGTGACGACAAGCATATCCAATGAACCTAAACACAGTGTACGACTCAATTAAGTTTGACTATGAAAAATTCACAACCTCGTTTACATTTTTAGACATCCGCATTTACATAGACGAAAAAAGAAAACTACAAACGACACTACACACTAAAATCACCGACACCCACAACTATCTACACTTTAACTCTTCCCACTCTTAACACCTCAAAGAGAACCTTCTCTCTTCAAAATCACTTATACTCAGAAGGATATGTTCCAACAATGAAGAATTAAATAGACACATTGAAAATCTGGAGCATCAATTCACAACACGGGGCAATAAACAACACCTCATCAGGGAACAAATAAATAAAGCAATTTCTACACCTAGAGAAGACACCCTAATGTACAAGATTAAAAATAAATCTAGCCGCATCCCTCTAGTAACCACTTTCAGTGCCACTCTGCCTCCACTATCCCAAATAATCAAAGGTCGCTGGGAAATACTACATCTCAAACCAGACCTAAAAAAACTGTTTAAGGAACCCGGCCTTCTAGCATATCGTTGACCTAAGAACCTAAAAGAAATCATAGGTAGTAACCACATTTCAGGGGACAAGGTAATCCGTAATAAACTAACAACAAAAAACCACAGGATTTTCCCAACCATTTATCAACAAATGGAGCTTATGCTTCAACCACGTTAGACACAAGAATTCATTCACTAGCTCAGTCACTAAATCTACTTTCAAAATCTACCACGATTCTAACTGTAGAAGTTATAACATAATTTACCTGCTAGTATGTTCACTATGCTAGAAACAATAATGTAGGAATATGTAAATGGCCCGTTCACTACAGAATTAATAATTATAGCAATAAAATAAAGTGGACTCCCCATGAAAAATTTTTACCTGTAGAACAACATTTCCACCTAGAATGACTCTATTTAAAGACCCATGCCAAATACACTATAATTGAGAGAATAGAAAAGTTCAAAGCAGATAACATTAGAAAGATTTCAGAGTGCAATGGAAATAGATAGATACAACGTTAAAAAAAAAAACACCCAGCCGGGCTAAACAATAAATTTAACAATATAGATAGTATTAATATATAACCCTAAAAATAAAAACCTACCCACATTTCTCACCCACACAAGACAGACATAGTTACGCAGGTGTTGAGGCCTCATACATATATGCACGCGCTCATGAAGATACATACTTACACACATCATACCTAATGAGCCAAATGATAACACACACCAACAGTAATATACACGCTTACACATATACTCACTCACTCCCTAATAACCAAATAACACGCACACACACACACACACACACACACACACACACACACACACACACACACACACACACACACTTAACAGATGCACAACCCCTCTCCAGGAACCAATAAAACTGTCAATCTGACCAGGGAATTCAGAGCAGCATTGATCCATCCAGCTATTAACTCAATTAACAACTTAAAAGAGACTCTTTGGCCAACACAAGGAATGTTAAAAATTATGTATGAAATAACTCTATACTGATACAAATTATTAACACCCCTCCCCTGCCGATTCTAAACAATCCGCCCTTGATGTTACCATGGAAATTTTTGATTTCAATTCTGACCATACTATTAAAACTCGTAAATTTTAGAAATAAGTCATTCCCCAAAAAATTTCGCTTGAAGATGGAACAGAGCCTACTTTAACTCAAGTTAATTCAAATATTATTTTGAAGTTTTCGGCTCTTGTTTTGAAACAAGAGACCTCTTATGTAGCGAGTTGGAATCATATTTTTAAATAAATAATTATATTTATGCTCTACTTTCGTATCGAGCACTATTTTTTAAAAATAATAACAAATACTAAGGAACTTTGGATTATTTACCAAACCAGTTTCTTTCCTATTTTCTACAATATTTTCACACATATTGGCTCCTGAATTAAGGTCGAGCACTCTGAACATTTATTTATTTTTAAAAACAACTTCTTTAAAAATATGGAAAAAGTTAATTTCGAGATTTCTCTGAAAAACATTCCACATACAAACAAACGGAATTATTTCGTTAAACTTTTGCAAAATCAGAGGAATTAATCAGAAGGATGAGATGGACGGCATACTTCTACTTTCGTTGGAATAACTCAACCGATAAAGAACGCGAAGTTTACGGCTTTAAAAGTAAATGAATTGCACCATTCAACAAACAACTATACGAATTTGAAAAAAACCTACTCAACCTTATCAACAACATCTCCTTTCAAAATAAGAAAAGCAACTTCCAAAAACAGCTAGACCAAATAGTTAAAAGCATTAATGATTGTGACAAAATATTAGTTAAGTCGGACAAAAACGGCAACTTCTACAAATTGGCTGTTGATGACTACAAAAACTTAATTAAAAAAAACTTAACAAGGACTTATAAAAAAGCTTGCAACAACAACATAAACATGGTTGACAGCATAAACAGAGCAAGTAAAAAAATAACTGATAAATTTAAAATTAGCGATAGAGTAGGCAAACTTGCAGAAAAGGAATGTTACGTAACCCTTAAGGACCATAAGCCTGACTTTCTGGAAAACCCGACCACTAGGATAATTAACCCTACCCGACCCGATATAGGAAAGATCAGCAAAAGGATCCTGGAAAAAATTACTTACCAAATAAAAAAAAAACAACTCAAATTAAAATTATGGATCAATACTAAAGATGTCATCAATTGGTTCAACAATTTTGACGATAAAACAAATTGCACCTTACTACAGATCGATATCGTGGACTACTACCCATCAATTTCGAAGGATCTTTTTACGACTGCCATGGACTTTGCTGCTGTATATTCTAACCTGACAAAGGAAGAAACCAACATAATCCTCAGCGCAAAAAAAATCCGTCCTCATTCATAATGGGGAGCAATGGATAAAAAACAATAGCGACCTGTTTGACATCACTATGTGATCACTAGACTCTGCAGAGTCTTCTGACTTGGTTGGTCTTTTAATATTGTACAACCTAAAGGCACAATGCGAGATTGATATCCAGGACATCGGACTGTATAGAGATGACGGGCTCATGGTGTTGAGGAGTTCCACTAGCTTTAAGATAGAGAAGATCCGTAAAATTATGTTTAGTGAATTTAAAAATCTAAACTTAAATATAACCGTCTCTTCTAAATTGAAAATGTGAACTTCCTCGACATAACCCTAGACTTACCGAGCAACACGTACCAACCTTATAGAAAACCAAATGCTAACCCCTTATATATACACCCGAAGTCAAACCACCCTCCATCCACAATTAAACATATACCCTCATCAATAGAAAATAGAATTAGCAGTAACTCCGCTAACTAAGAAATATTCCACCAACATAACGACTTCTATAACACTGCCCTAAAAAGTAGTGGTTATAAAAATGTTAACATTAAATATAGGGACAATTGCAATAACCTAAAGAAAAAAAAACAGGAAAAGAAACATCATTTGGTATACACCTGCGTTCAACCAAATGGTTAGTATTAAACTAGGACAGAAGTTCTTAGCTTTAATCGATAAACACTTCCCCACCAAAAGTAGGCTTAGTAATATATTCAATAAGAACACACTAAAATTGAGTTACAGCTGCACTGAAAATCTAGAAGGTATAATAAGAAGGCACACTAATAAAATCCTGAACAAACCCCCTTACCTGAATAGTTTTAATAACTCTACACTTAAATCAGATAATGATAGGGAAAAATTATTCGATTGTAGAAACCCGGTAGACTGCCCATTAGAAAATTAGTGCTGCATCAAATCTGTGGTATACCAATGCACTATATCATCCAGGGAGAACCCTAACAAGAATATGATATACATTGGGTCCACGAAAACTGCCTTTAAAACCAGATGGAGGCAGCATAAATGCTCCTTCAACAACATAAACTTAAGACATCAGACCTCTCTATCTAAATATTTTTGGCACCTGAAAGAAAAAAATAGGACACCGAAAGTAAAATGGAAAATCATTAACAGGACTAGAACTTGCAAAACTTGGGATGACCCATGCCCTTTGTGCCTCCATGAGAAACTACCCATTATTAAGCTTCTAAACAATAAAATCCTATTAAACAACAGGCAAGAATTGATTGTTTTCTGCCGACACAACCGAACTTACGCTCTGAATAACTAGCTAAAAACACGCACACAATAAAATAAATTTTAAATTCCATAGCCCATATACATAGTTTTAATACCCTACAAAAACTGATAACCCTTTATGAAGTCGTCAAATAACAAACGTTACGGCCTTTTCATATCCACAAATCCCTTTCATAAAGAGATATAATAAAAGAATAAAATAAAAATAAATAAATAAACCTACGTAGACGCTCAAACCAGACTATGCGAAAACTTCCTCCGTCGTAAATTTAGCCACCCCCACCTTACCGTGACCCGGCATCTATGAAAGTAACTCTATACTGATACAAATTATTAAAACCCCTTCCCTGCCAATTCTAAACAATCCGCCCTTGATGTTACCATGGAAATTTTTGATTTCAATTCTGACGATACTATTAAAATTCGTAAATTTCAGAAATAAGTCATTCCCAAAAAAATTTCGCTTGAAGATGGAACAGAGCCTACTTTAATTCAAGTTAATTCAAATATTATTTTGAAGATTTCGGTTCTTGTTTTGAAACATGAGACCTCTTATGTAGCGAATTGGAATCATATTTTTAAATAAATAATTATATTTATGCTCTACTTTCGTATCGAGCACTATTTTTTAAAAAATAATAACAAATACTAAGGAACTTTGGATTATTTACCAAACCAGTTTCTTTCTTATTTTCTACAAAATTTTATCACACACACACACACACACACACACACACACATATATATATATATATATGTGTGTGTGTGTGTGTGTGTGAGTGTGTGTGTAAATGCGTGTATGTGTGTTTGTACGTGCGTGCGCGCGTGTGTGCGAGTCACGGAGTATAAAGTAGTTTTAAGCCTCTTCTCTCTGCAATCTACCGTTTTCATTTTTTTGTTTCCAAACATTGAAAATAGCGAAGAATAATGTTTTTATCGTGAAACAATATATTTGCACCTGTTAAACAAATTGATTTTCCGATATCAAACTATAATACACACACATCGTTTGGCGACTATACATGTTTTCGAGAGAAATGCAATGCACATCAGGCCAAGCGAGATCATGTTATAATGTTTGGCTGCCTACGCATCCTCTAATGTATACGACTTCCTTAAATATTTGAGTTTTTCGTTTGATATCTGCATATAAACATCGTTATGTTTATAGCTTTATTTCACTTATGGTCTTGTAATTCTTAAATGTTACTAAACATAATTCCCATAAGTAGTGTGTTCTTTTAGGAAGTTGGCGATTATAGCTCTCCGCGATTTCCTTCCCTTTTTAGCTATTACTAAATTTTGTATCACGTAAAACCTATTCTGCTATCCCTTTAAACATGTTATCTTGGTAGATTATGCGTTGTTTTCCTCTGTTCCACTTGCCGTCACATTGTCTTGTGTGTATCAATTTTTCCAAATCCTCTTTCCTGATTGTGTGCCAAAGGATTTCCCATTGTCTCTGTCCGATATTAAAGATAAATCTCCCTTTTTTCAATTCTTCCGTAGGTTTCTAAATAAATGTTTATTGATACATTCGAGTATCTTTATTTCTTATATATTGATTCCCCCCACAATTATTGACTTGACTAGCCAAAGAATGTAGATAAAGATCAGGCCTCACGTTTTCCGATGGCATCATTTATCTGATGATTTCTTTTACTTTTTATGACTTTGTCTCATTCGCCAAAGATTAACAGTGGGACTATTTGAGCAAGTAAATGAAAAGAGATTTTCTCTATAAAGCGAAGATTGATAAGAAAATATCTTGGAGATTCTTGGGTGTGTGTGGAAGACGTGGCTGGCTCAAATTCTTCTAGACCATGCCAAAGCAAAATATTTCATAATAGGAAATATATATAGGGATCAATCAGCAGATCAACATTTTATACGATTTAAACTTTATCGATATAATTTTCCGAAATTTTCCATAAGCGTATCATTTGATTGGTTCTGTCAAATTAAGCTGAGTTTTCTTCATTTAACTAAAACATTTCTTTTATACAAGTTGTTTCTATGTTAATATATATAACAATCTCAATATGTTAATGGCAGTATTATCTGTTTCTTTATAAGGAAATATTCTACATTTTTGACGGAGTAAAGAGTGCATCTTTGATTAGAGATTTATAAAAACCTTCCGTTAAAAGAATATTTCAGAAAAATAGTTTTCCCAAGACTACCAATTTTTATTGCACTTTCCTGTCTTGTTTCAAAACTTTTGTTTGAAATTCTGTCGAATATCAACATTTTGATTATATCTTTCTCCTCACTGAGTTACATGTGTTACCCACATTACATTGATGATGATGTTGAAAGTCAGAATGTGGTGTGCTTTCTCACATTTGGTAAATATTTTGATAGATACTAGAGCGCCAGTCCACAAAGTTTACATCATGACGGAGCTTGCTAGGAGGTACAGGCTTCATTGGAAATATATGTTATACAGTATCCATCGCATTACTAGCGATAATAAATGCCTTATATCAAAAATCTACACTGAAATGGGAAGTTGGTTAAGGTTAATACCATGGTTCCTAAAATTTTATTCTCAGGGCCACATTTTCGGAATAGAAATTTACTTGTTCATCACTAAATTCTACGTTGTAAAAAGTACATTTCAAATTAATAATGATGAAAAAAAAAACAGAGAGAGGAGTAAATAGAGATAACTGCAGATTCAAAGTGATAACGTTATTATTGAAGACACTCTCTTTTAGTTTGTTAAACCTAGATAATATATTCTTAATACTTGATATAATACAAAAATATCAATGAGAAAGTCGGTCAGTATTTATTCATAAAAATTTATAGTGGAACTCATGCATACAATTAACAGGAAGTAATAGTAATATTTTAAATTTCGAAACCTTATTTATTTTTGGCATACGTATTTTTGAATCTATTTCTAAGTCTTTGATTTTCGTTCAACCATTCCACAAAACCTCTACTCTCTTCCGCTGCAGCCATGAGGTGCGCTACACCATTGGGGAACTACTGTGTTAATATATGTAAACTTTATATTCGTAGCTAGAATGAATGACGGAAATGTAAACAACCCTTATAGATTTAAGGTATGGTGTATTTATGCTAAAAGTATTCTCTATCCGGGAAATAGCGTATGTAAATATAAAAATGAATACTGAAGTTAAAACTCAACGTTTACAGTCTATTTCATACTTAAACGCTATTATAAGCTCCTATGTGTTGTTTTTGTTTGTCACACACACACACACACACACACATATATATATATATATATATATATATATATATATATATATATATATATATATATATATATATATATATATATAATGTAATGAAAAACAAACCACTTTAAGGTACCATTACGATAATTTATTTCACCCAAAATCCTTTTTTAAGGATTCAGGATCATCAGGTAAAACTTCCAACAACGAATATATATATATATATATTTGACAAAAAATTCAACACATAGGGGTTTACGGACGTGATGCATTGTGGGTAGTCTATTGTATCGTCTTTACGGTTGTTTTGTTGATCGGATACGATTCTGTTTGAAATTATTCTAGGGGCGGAAATAATTGTGGAACCGGATGAATGTTTTAGGATATTTATAATTTTGATTGTTAAATTTTTAGTATTGATTATTTTATTGTTGCTTGCTGTTATTACGTTTATTTATGTTTATAGGCCAGTTCGCGGTTTGTTAATTTGTCTATTATTTACTTAATTTATTTCCTTATTTAGTTAAAAGAATCTCGAGATACACAGTAAGAAGCCCAGTTAAAAAATGGTAACATTATTCAAAGCACGGACGAATGTTATATTTATAAATGTGCAAGATTAACATTCTCTCACTACACAGGCTATCAACTTTCTTAGCAGTAGACGAAGCATTTTACTTAATATTATCGCTCGACTTCATATCAGTGGAAAATGTGAACAGAAGAAGTTCCTGCCTGCCATCAGTCATACTGATGGCAGACAGGAAAGGATTTCTCTGTTGATTACATGAAATCTCTTTTGTATTGCATGCGTTACAATTTACATGCCATATATTAACCCAGTTAACCACTTATTGGATTTGTTTTTTTAGGGTAGTTTCCAGGTTTACATTGTCGAGTTTGATAGTAATAAATGGTATTGTAATCTGTATAAATATCTAGTTTGCAACTGATGATATCGCGATCAGCGATAAAGATTAGAAACATTGTAGGTTCATGGATAGACGTTGCATTAGGATGATATGACCTGGAAGCATGCCTGTTCAAAACTAACTTCATTACACGATACATTAGGAACGATTAGAATAATTCATCGCCTGAAATCGTAGCCCTTAAAATTGACGAGAGGGCCACCATACAGAACTCTGTCGAATGCCATTGAGATATCTAGAGCCACAGTACATTCTTAAAGCTTGATATACACATCCCGTGATGGCCTCTAAGAGATCGTTCATAGACCTGTGAAACGGAAGCCGTATCCTTTGTCCGAAATGAGGTAGGGTAGGGATAATCTATCAAGGTATGAATATAGCTGATCTAGCAGACGAGAGTCTAGCTTTAAAAAAAAACAAACTAAATTAACATTTTAAAGCTCGTCTTTTGTATGGCATGTCTTTTAAGGATGTGGGCGATCATGACACTCTATGACTTCCTAGTTAAAATTAATATTTTGACTTCTTAGCAACAATCAGAATCAGAGTCCCTGTTGTACGTAAGATTGTTTTTTTTTTTATTTTATTCGCTATTTTCCTCTATTTTTCACTTTTCTGGCTTATTAAATTAGTATTAAGTTTCATATATTGATATTTTTTATCTCTTATTTGTTTTTTATTAACATGTTTAGTATTAGGTTAGTGCAAAAATAATGACGTAATAATGTCGTTTTTTGACGTATTTTTAACGTCAAAAAACGACATTATTACGTCATAATTTTTGCTCCAAACTAATATTAATCTGTATCCATTTCCGTTTTAGAAAGGGTAACCTTACTAATGATATTGTCGATAGTCATAAATGTTCTTAAGATTGATAATGCAGTGGTTTCTCGGTGCCATCTCAACGGTTATTTTTTATAAGTCATGACCTGTAGTAAACTGCCCGAGGGTTCGTCAAGAATACTTCAACTTTTTATAGGTCTTATGCTCCATCCTACAGTTTTGCTAACCACCCACGTTCTTGCAATTAACTGGTGAATCTCTTCTGGTTTATCAGCATGTCGCAAAATATTTCACAGAATGCATAAATGTCCACTACATTGATTGAGGAAGTATTGTGGTGCTGAGGAAGCGCGATGGGGTTAATGGATCATGGCTCAGTTTGAGGATTCAGAGAGCCGAGTTCGAAGTCCTGTCAGATCTATTACATTCACTTACGTATGAATCCACTTCATCTCCCCGCAACGATGGATAAATAGCAGGACAGACCGGGTTCTATAATCTTGAATGGCAACTGATCTAGCTAAGAAAGAAATGGCAACCTACTAAGAAAAAGTCTGCCTCGTCAGTCACGTATCGAAAGATACATGCTCTCCTAAGCCTGTATCACGCAAGGCACATAATTAACTGACTTTGATTATAAGAAAATAATTCACTGAGACGAAAATTTCTGTAAAGTGCCTAGATCACTAGTTCCGCCACTGTAAGTATGCTTTCCGTCTCTTGCATTGTATAAGCACACTTGGTAGATTTTCTCTTGTCACAATGTGGGATAGGCAAGGATAAATGTGATGGCAATAATAAAGAAAAACAAAACAGATGAATTTGACTAGGTTGAAAAAAAAAATTTTTCAAAAGTATTCTTTCAAAAAATATTCTTTAAAAATGTTGAAACTCCCAGCGCTTCTTCTTTTGTTCACATGTTCAAAGCCAAGTGCAATGAAATCCGAACGGATGAAACACGTCGAAAATAACTATTTTCAAATTTATCATTATTTTTCTAAATAATGATTGTTTATATGTAAAATATATCGGTACACACACACACACACACACACACACATACACACACACACACACACACACACACACACACATATATATATATATATATATATATATATATATGCACACACACACACATATAGCGTTCGGCGGAGAATGGACGTTTTCAATATTTGATAATTTTGCGGCAATTTTCAACGTTTAGGCGGTTTTGATCAGCATTTCTGTTCATGGTTAATCGTAAGCAATTAGAAATGTAGGATTACATTACACTTACATAAAATAATAACATTAATAATTTATTAAAATTACAAGATATATAAAGCTTAACGGAAATATATTTGCCAAATATGTATTTAGTTACATAAAAGATAAATAAAAATAATTTAAATTTTGAGCCTATATTTGATATCTTAGGTGATTTTTTTTATTTTCTCTTTTGCTATTGGCAGGATTTTAGAATATGTTGGTCGGAATGCTCTGTCTCCACTTGAACAAACTGGAGCAATTTCGTTTTCACCTTGTTACCTCTCTTTCCCATTGTTGTTTTCAGATCACTTGCTTTGTCATTTTGATGGGCAATAACGAAATTCTGAAATTTAGAATGATCTTATTCCATTTAACAATAAAGTCCGTATAAAGGAATATTCATATTAATATACGAGCAAAACATGCTCTTCACAGAAATTCTTAATGATTTCACTATAATTATGTAATAATAATGTAATGATATTCCGCAGACAAATCAATGGCTTATGTTACCTCATCTCATTGCATGTTACGAACTATAAACATAAATTGAGCTGCAATCGGCTCGAACATTTTGTAAAATTCTTGGAAATGGTATAATGAATAATTTGTAGTGTATACATATATGTTTGCGTGTGCGTGTGTGCTTTCGTGCGTGAATGTTTTAAAAGAATTTTTACATGAGAAAATTAGGCCGAAGTGAAACCATGGGTCAGTGATTCGTCGATGCTGTAATATATTAATTCTTTTTATCAGCATACTATTATATTAAAAAAAAAATCAGATATCATCGATAATGTGATTTAAAACAGAGTAATATTCTGTGTGATCTTTTCAATAATTAAAAAGAAATGGTTACAACTACAATTTTGTGAATTTCACTTCAATCTACATACAAACAATTTAAAATATAATCAGGTATATGTGACTATGGCTGAAATGGCACACATATGTGGGAAAGGAAAAGACAAAAAAGCATTTATTGACCACAGCAGAATATTTTTCGACATCATTACGCACCGAATTGACTGAGGGATACTAACTTAATACGTAAGGCATAACAACTCTTCAAAGTCACATACATAAAGGTAAAAATTGCTAACACACGCATATATATATATATATATATATATATATATATATATATATATATATATATATATATATACACACATATATATACACACATATATACACACACACACACATATATATATATATATATATATATACACACACACACAAAATCACTCACACACACACACACACACACACACACACACACACACACACATATATATATATATATATATATATATATATATATATATATAAAGACAATAGAATGTCAGTCTGGTGCACTATTATTCTCTTGGTTGAAAATCCATTTGGAATGTAATTATCCTCGAAAGTCGAAAGAATACCTCTGTTCCAAATAGTTCCCCCGGTGTCTCCGAAGAAGAGTGAAAAACTCCAGGTGGGTAATAAAGTTAGCTTCATTGATATATTCCATGGTATTGGTTTTGTCAGCCTCTAGCATTTACTTCCAGGCCTTTACGAAGCAATAGCTTTAAAACTGAGGGAATATTTATTTTTGTTTCTTAAAGGGGTAGTTGGCATTTGAAATGGCGCTATTGTTGTAGATATTGTGCAATAGAATATAGAGTTCAAGGTCACATCTCCTTCACAGCTCACAGTATGGCGTATATTACGTGAAAAGATGGTGGACATGATGCTTGACTTGGAGCTTTTGAAGTTAAACAAAAAAGATAGGCCCATATTAAGCTTTGAAAAATATTCAGTGCGATTTATGCCCATTACATGATATTTTTAATGTGACGAATATCAAGTTTTTCTGATTCTCTCTCTCTCTCTCTCTCTCTCTCTCTCTCTCTCTATATATATATATATATATATATATATATATATATATATATATATGTTAACATAGCTATTCTTCATTGCATACATTATTAATTTTGGGCACACGTCATTTCGCACAAAATCAGAAAATTTATGACATCTTAGAAAAATGTCTAACGACATAATTGTAATGACGTGCTTCAAAACAATTAAAAGAAAATATGAAACAGGTGCACAAATAAAAAAATGGCTGTATTGAAAATCGATTCAGCAAAAAACTCGAAGCCCAATTTGCATTGGAGAAAGAAAGTGCGATACTTATTGAAAAGAATGTATCGCACAGTATGTAACATAAGCGAAATGTTCGAGAGAAGAAATAGTTAGCAGAGAAAATATGATTACATCTAGTCGTTGCAACTAGAAAATAATCCTAATAATGTCTGCCGGTCATGTTCGGCAGTTAAATTCGTAAACATTGGGGACCAAAGTGAAAAACTCATCAGAATAGTTACTATGAAAATGTAGATAAAAACGTCACAGGATATCTACATTAAGGCTGTGGAAAAGCGAGTGAGAGTGAGATGCCAGTTCAGGACCACTAACTTTGCAATTTACTTTTTGTTTTTTTGTTTTTTTATGTGATAGCTATATTCATTATACGGGAATATGAGAGAAGTATCGAGGAAGATATAGTAAACCGAATTTTCTGGAAGACATGTAATGGAATGGCATGCCTACTGTGCGTTGCGATTACTGCAATAGAAGCGACTTGCCTCTCACGAGACCCTGTTTTTCAATTCATCATAATTTAAGAACTCCTCGTGATGATGTAGTTTTTTGTATATAGCTATAGATATATTTAGGAATTTTAGTGCCTTTATTCTTTACTAATTTTCTTATAAAAATCAATAGCTACTGGTATGGAGTCTGCATAAATGTGCTTTTACCTGAATGTATATTATATCCGACATTATTAGTTTTCAAATTTATATGTTATTTTTAATGGATACACATATTTGAGTTGCTAACCGTGACTTTTATTCAACGGGAAAATCAATATTATTAGCTGAATTTGTGAAAACCTGGAAAAAAAAGAATGTTGTGCCCCCGACATGAATCTCACCTATATCCCATTTTCCACCAGGGAAAATTTTCAATAGTCGAAACATGTCGTTACTGAAGATCTAATTACAATCTTACCTTAGTCGAATTTCTTAATTTAGGTAGATTTTTATTAATGTCACTCTTTAAAAAAATGCCAGGGATTATAACTCAAATATGTGCACAGACTATGAATAACATTCGCAGTAATATATATATATATATATATATATATATATATATATATATATATATATATATATATAGGATAAAAATGACAATAGGAAAAACTAGTAATGGCTAAAGAATTTCGTCCAATGTGGACTTTATCAAAGCAAAATACGAACAGTGATAAAGTCCACATTGGACGAAACGCATCAGCAATTACTAGATTTTATCATATATATATAATTATTTATTTAAAAATATGATTCCAACTCGCTACATAAGAGGTATCATGTTTCAAAACAACAGCCGAAAACTTCAAAACAATATTTGAATTAACTTGAATTAAAGTAGGCTCTGTTCCATCTTCAAGCGAAATTATTTGGGAATGACTTATTTCTGAAATTTACGAGTTTAAATAGTATGGTCAGAATTGAAATCAAAAATTTCCATGGTAACATCAAGGGCGGATTGTTTAGAATCGGCTGGGGTGGGGTGTTAATAATTTGTATCAGTATAGAGTTACTTTCATAGATGCCGGGTCACGGTAAGGTGGGGGTGGCTAAATTTACGACGGAGGAAGTTTTCGCATAGTCTGGCTTGAGCGTCTACGGAGATTTATTTATTTATTTTTATTTTATTCTTTTATTATATCTCTTTATGAAAGGGATTTGTGTATATGAAAAGGCCGTAACGTTTGTTATTTGACGACTTCATAAAGGGTTATCAATTTTTGTAGGTTATTAAAACTATGTATATGGGCTATGGATTTTAAAATTTATTTTTTTGTATGCGTGTTTTTAGCTAGTTATTCAGAGCGTAAGTTCGGTTGTGTCGGCAGAAAACCGTTAATTCTTGCCGGTTGTTTAATAGGTTTTTATTGTTTAGAAGCTTAATAATGTGTAGTTTCTCATGGAGGCACAAAGGGCGTGGTTCATCCCAAGTTTTGCAAGTTCTAGAGCCTACTTTAACTCAAGTTAATTCAAATATTATTTTGAAGTTTTCGGCTCTTGTTTTGAAACATGAGACCTCTTATGTAGCGAGTTGGAATCATATTTTTAAATAAATAATTATATTTATGCTCTACTTTCGTATCGAGTACTATTTTTTAAAAATAATTAGAAAAATACTAAGGAACTTTGGATTATTTACCAAACCAGTTTCTTTCCTATTTTCTACAATAATTTCACACACACACACACACACACACACACACACATGTATATATATATATATATATATATATATATATATATATATATATATATATATATATATATATATACATGATTCCGAAAACGTCTCTTCGACATATGATATACGTGAACGTTATTGTATCGGGAGTTTATATATATATATATATATATATATATATATATATATATATATAATATTTCTCTTCTTTTTTTAGGAAACTGTTTTATCAACGAACCATCAAAATTGTATTTTTGAAAAATTAGTTATATATTTACTCTTTCGTCTGATTCTCATCCAACATGACTCATACATGTATATATATAAATATATACATACATATATGTTATGGGACCTTACCCATACTAACATAATGGACTATATCATACGTAATATATACTGCGCCTCAAGAGGAAGCAGGGAGTTCCGTCTGAAGTCTATAGTTCAGTCTGAAGTCTGGAGTGATCCGTGAGAAGTCTGTCAGTCAGTTAGAGCGAGTCAGTCAGCCGAGTCAGAGGCAGTCCGAAACAGAGTCGCATTCAGACAATTACTACTAAACCTGATAGTTCGTACTAACGATTTCTACCTCTCTCTCTATATATAGTCCTGTTTATAATATATATGTGTTATTCCATATCCGCCTTCGAGTTCTTCTTTATTGGTTCTACTTTGGACTATCACTGTAGTAAACGGAACCTGACCATAGCAGTGGCGACGAGGGTTCGAACTTATTCGGTGGAAGAAAAAATGTCCTCTCTCGTCAACATAACAAGTAACGACGAAGAAACCCCTAACATAGGAAATACGAACTCTATACACGGAGGACTTATTTTTTGCTATACGTCACACATAACAAGTGGCAATTTGGAAAACCCTTAAAGAAAAATAATTTTTTTTTTTGTTTTGCTATCCGTCGTACGTAACAGTGGACGACGATTAAATTCTAAAAAAAATGTTCTTTTCTTGATATCAAATTTCACTGACAACAAAGGAAAGTTTTTTTGCGAGCACAAGCTGCAGAATATCAGGTTACACAAAAAATACCTTAACGGGAAAGATCTTACGTCAACCATTATGGAACTTATCAAATTCCAGTTTGTACAACAACAAAGATACGAACAAAAACATTTAGAAATGCAAGAATTATTGATACGTGCAATGGCAATTAATGAGAAAAACGCTAGAACGAATCAGTTCTCTCTAAAGACGCTATTTGGAGTAATATCGAAGATTTCAAGTACACACCCGACGAAAATAAAACATTTGCAAATTACTTCCGATGGTATGAAGATCTAAATGATTTCGACTGCAAAGATTGCTCAGACGCACGTAAAGTACGTATTTTATTAAGAAAATTAGGCACAGGCGAATATACCAAATTCGTTGATTATATCCTTCCCATAAAACAAGCGAGTTTTTCAAAGAATCTATAAAATTGCTAACGGAACTTTTCAGCCATAACACTTCACTATTTCATGAAAGATGGAAATGCATGAACCTTACAAAAAACGATAGTGAAGATTACGCAACTTTCGCATCCATTGTTAACAAATACTGTGATGACTTCAAATTATCGGAACTCAGCGCTGACAACTTCAAATGCTTAATTAACGTCCAAGGCCTGGTTTCAACCAAAGACGCAGAAATGAGACGTAGAATACTTACTAAATTGGAAAATGAACAAGATCTGAAACTTCAAAAACTAGCCGAAGACTGCCAGAGATGCGTCAGCGTAAAAAAAGATTCTAAAGTCATAGAACAAGCTGGCATAGCATACATACACAAAGTGCGAAGACAAACAAAATTCCCCTCCTCACAAACAAATCAAACAAATTTTCCCTCCTCACCAACAAATTGAACTGATTTTCCCGCCTAACGAACAAGTAAAACAATTTTTTCTAATTATAATCAACATAAAAAGAAACTACCACCAAGTCCACACTATCGTTGTGGGTCTTGGCATTGGGTTAAAGACTGTACATATCGTGCTAAAACTTGTCTATAATGTAAGAAAATTGCTCACAAAAGTTCTCACTGTTGGTATAGAAAAGAAAGCAGGAATAAGAATTACGAGGACCGACCAAACAGATGAGACTAATATAAGAAAATATGTACAAGTTGAAATGCAAAACAGAAAAGTTAGGTTACAGCTGAATTCTTGCTCAGACTTAACTATCATAAATCTACAAACATGGAGAAAACTAAACAAACTTGTCATGTTAAAAACGGATAGAATTGCGAGATCAGTTACGGGGAGAAAGATAAAATTCGAGTGTGAAATAATCACAAACGTAGCATTTTACTGAAAACTAAAATTGTACGTCTTAAGAAATATCGAAAACCTATTCGAGACAAACTGAATGCAAAAATTCGAATTGTGGGATCTACCTATTAGCACCTACTGCCAGAATTTAAAAAAGCTTATCAACCGAGGCAGACAAATTAAAAGGAATCTGCCTCGGTTGATAAACTATTTCCTTAATTTCTGGCAGTAGGTGCTAATAGGTAGATCCCACAATTCGAAATTTTTGCATTCAGTTTGTCTCGAATAGGTTTTCACTATTTCAAGAAGAAAATGTAGTTTTCAGTAAATGACGTTGTGAATTATTTCACACTCGAAACTACGGGCATATTGAAAAAAGTAGAGTACAGAAAATGGGCCGCACCGACGGTCTATGTTAAGAAGAAATCAGGAGAAATTCGAATTTGTGCTGATTTTTCGACAGGTTTGAACGCTGCAATAAAAGACTACCACTATCCGCTACCTAGCACTGAAGAATATGCACTAAATTAAATGTCGGAAAATATTTTAAAAAAATTGATCTAAGTGAAGCCTACCTGCAAATCCCAGTCGATGAAGAAAGTTCAAAACTACTATGTATAAACAAACACAAGGGATTGTACAGATACCAAAGACTACCATTTGGAATTAAAGTAGCGCCGGCTATTTTCCAGCAGACAATGGGTACGATGCTGGCAGGGCTAGAATACACAATAGCATATCTGGATGACATATTGATTAATAGCGAAAACGTTGAACAACACTGGCAACATGTACAAGAAGTGTTTAAGAGAATTCAAAGCTACGGATTCAAAGTGAAAGAAAATAAGTGTGATTTTTTCATGAAGGAAATTAAATATCTTGGCCATATAATTGACCAAGAAGGTAGGGGTCCAGACCCTGAAAGGTCTACAGCAATAAAAAAGATGCCAGTTCCTAAGAACATAACAGAACTACAAAGTTTTCTTTGATTAGTGTATTCCTACCAGGAACTCATACCTCAAATGCATAAACTTCGCGCACCATTGAACGAAAGAAAAAGTTTGGCAGTGGACAGATCAATGCTAGTAAACATTAGAAAAAATAATCAAGACATTAAGATCGGATTTATTTTTAGCACACTATGACCTAAACTAGAGATTATTGTAGCAAGTGATGCGAGCGCCTACGGTGTTGGAGCGGTAATCACTGCCCTTAGAAATGAAGAAGACATAAGAACAGTACTATGTTGTACAGTCAGAAACCTCCCAGCCACATTGCAAGACATAAAAAATGAAGCCAAAAATGACGGATTTATTAATGAAACAAAAGCAAAAATATCAGAAAAAAATGAGAAAATTTCGGACAGTCTTTCTCTACGCGATAAAGTGCTACTTTACAACGAAAGGGTTGTAATCCCTAAAAATTTACAAAAACGGATACTAAAGGATTTCCACAGAGGACACCCGAACTCTCTGCCTTCGGGCGGGGAAGAACACGAACGAGGTAACCCCGAAGAGCGGAGTCACTTTCGGGGAGGTAAACCGACCCTGGACCCATTTATACGGGTTCAAAGGGCATATTTTTGACCGAGCCCACGGGCTCGGAGATCCCACGGGCTCGGAAATCCCACGTTAAACCGGCCTTGTGCCACATGATGTCCTCGTGGGGGGGGGGGCGACTAAATACTGTTCCGTCTGAAGTCTGTCATTCAGTCTGAAGACTGGCGTGAAGTCCTTCAGAAGTCTGTCATTCAGAGCGAGCGAGTCAGTCGAGTCAGAGGCAGTCCTAAACAGAGTGGCGTTCAGACAATTACTACTAAACCTGATTGTTCGTACTAGCACTTTCTACTTCTCTGTATATAGTCCTGTTTATAATATATCTGTGTTATTCCATATCCGCCTTCGAGTTCTTCTTTATTGGTTTTACCTTGGACTATCACCGTAGTACAAAGAACCGGACCATAACATTATCATACGCTAATATAATATATATATTTATATATATATATATATATATATATATATATATATATATATATATATGAATACAAGATTGCTGTAAACATTTTTGGTTATAATGAGGATTTTTTAAATATATATTATACCATTATTTCCCATATTTCCATTTGGAAAATAAAGTATAACACTTTTGTGGCTTGTCGTTACTTTTTAAAATATATACTATTCACTGGTTCGAACAACTTTAATATCTGGTGGATTTGGTTAAAATAATCCTTGAACTCATTCAGTTTTGGATTCAGCTATTTGGCTTCATTTGTTTAACAGTTCCGGTTACTCTTCTGAATATTTTGTTGGAAAGTTTACGGTGCTACACAGGGCTCGGTGGTTTAAACATTAATAGTTTTTAGAAGTTGTTTATATCAAACGACATCGTATGACATTTTCAAGGCAGAAAGCGTACATCCTTCGTTCTCTGTATCTCATGGTTGGTCCGTGAGTAATTTTTGTTCTAAGCTTTATTCGTGCTAGGAGGTTATTTTCACATTTTTGTTTTGAGTAATATATTTTTCTTAATAGTGGCTCCTTATTTAAACCCCGTGTCTAACATCTTCAGCTATGTCATTATAATTATTGCCGTTCCAACGAATCATTCTAAAGGGTGTTGAACGAAAAATGTCCAGTAAAAAAGAATGCGTTCTGTCGTTTTCAAAGCAATATATATATATATATATATATATATATATATATATATATATATATATATGGAATAAAAGTGTGTGGGTGGGTGAAAATAAAGTGAATTTCGTAAAATTCATTAATGATTTTCTTTTGGAGAGCATTGGATTCTAAATTCCTTTCCTCCGGCCATAATAAGTGAGAGATTATAGCGCATGCGAGTGCAAAGTCTGCATTTGACCGAAGCATGCTTTATGTGATTCACTGTGCCAAAAGTGTCAAAAGCAATCAAGTATCATACCATGTGCTGTTTTGATCAATTAGCACCGTGTGAGTGGCTTCGAGAGACAGGATAGTTCATTAGGAAAGTTTCTACACGTGTTGCTTATGCCCCATGTGTTTGGATGTGAATTTGGCAGCCGATTTGAAATAAATATTTATATATACATAAGCCTGTTTCTGCATGATAATTCTGTATAGACGCTTGTCAGTATTGACGTAATTGCAGTTCGCTAAGCGTCCACAGCTGCGATCCAAGCCAATTTGACCTTGGTATTGTTAACACGGACTCTTAGCAATCGCTTACTGGTAATACGAATAAGACATGTGTCTCTATTCAAACATCCATATACGATATAATCCTTCCATGCAGATCATCAATCGTTTCGCAAGATTATCACTTCTGGGATCGATTGTTGCTCTTTATTAAGTGAGGAGTGCACTTTGTGCCTTCATGCAAGCAATGAACACTTACATCGGCAATACAGGACAATATATAGCTGTATCGTATAACCCTCTTCAGCAGGGAGCGATGTGTGATAAATTACAACTCTTGAGCTACAAATTGGAAACATTTTGAATAATTCTACATCAGTGCGATTTAAGGTTCCCAAACCAAATATAAAATATTTAAGGTTCAGATTTAAGTTTCTCGCAACAAATATTTTATATTTGTTGAGAGGACCTCAAATCGCATAATGCAGAATTATGCAGTGCCTTTCCAATTTGGAGATTAATGGTGACTCTCTATGAAATTCCTACGAGAAAATTAAATATATTCAGGCGAACTGGCAAAAAAATGGTATCTAGAATCTCAAGAATTCCATATATTACAGATGCGTGAAAAATTAAGTAGACAAACCAGAATGTACCCTGAATGCTTTCATTTTCAACATCAAACATCATCTCTTCTAATATGTTGACCGACTTAATGACTCCATCTTTTTTCAGAGTGACAAATCTATTCATTGCATACTGTGTTATAAATAGGGACATACGCTGCTTTTATTAAGCCGACTGACGTTAGACAGTGTAACAATCATTGACAGGATCCATACTCTCTTTGTCTTTCAGGAATCATCGTCACGTAAAGATCTACTAAATAGTTTATTTAAAAAATCAAATTCAATTCTAGCAGTTTTGAATTATTTGCGAGATGAAATTCATAATTCATTGTAACTACTTGTAATGTACATTCAGTTACATTTATTTACACATCGCAAGAAAATATTATTTTTTCTTTAGATAATATCACCGTGATGATTTTGGTCAGAGAATATGCATAGAAAATCTTTGAACTCTGTTTAGAACACGACGTTTCGTTACAAAAGATTGCCATATAATAGTGGCACTGAAAAAAGGATGGATTATTAATTTTCCATAAATGTATTTACCTATATACAGCGTTGCTGATTGGTTTCCTCCGTACGATGTTAAACGGGGTCTCTACACTGATTCATTTATAGATCAGATTGGAATTTGCGATAAAAAGTGGATTCTACGCAACAACAGACGGCGTTCGCTTCTACGGTTTGGCTGAGATGAATCTCCGAAAATCCTCATAAAAACGGGCTTGTCCCGAATTATTTTTATGATGAGTGTTTTTTCCACTGGATTAATAAGCTACAACCACAGGAAAGAAGTACTGTCGCAAAACGATCAAATGAACCAAGAAATTGCAGCATACATACATAGATAAATACACACACAAACACACACACACACACACACACATATATATATATATATATATATATATATATATATATATATATATATATATATATATATATATATATATATATATACGGTACTGGTCAGTAAACGGCTTCAAATTTCTTGTGCAATAATGCTCAATCATAGGTTGTAAAACACTCCAGGGGGATTATTGAATCATTGATTCATCCAGCCCAGCATACCCAGAGGACCTCACAACAACTTATTAGGATTTTCACAGGCATTTTAATTATTTTCCAGCAAAAAAAGGCTTCAAAATCTAAGCAGTCTCAAAAAGTCATAAGAAATTCTCACATTTAGAATTTTATAATCTTATATTACTGGCATATATAAACTTGTATCATATTGGCAAATATATGTACATTCTCAAGTTTATTTTAAATTTCAGTCTTTCTCTTCAATGTAATGTTTCCCTTAAGGACATGGGCGATCATGGCTTTCCACAATTTACTCTCATTTCTAGATCTTAGTAAATTTTATCTTTTCGCCACCCCATAGTTCAGCCACTTTCCTCTGTCTTTCATGATGCCTTGCGTGTGTCCATTTTTCCTCACCATATGTCCCAGACACATCAGCTCTCTATATCTGATATTAAGTATAAGTTCCCTTTTAGTTTTTATATTCTCTCAAACGTTGTCATTCCTACCTTATTCAGTTCATGATATTCTCAGCATCCTTCTGTAGAAGAAGCGTTCTTTTGTCTCAAGTCTCTTCATCTTCATACAGTCTTCTGCCCATGTGTGTTTATAGTCTCTTATATTTGGTCATGTGATCGAAGTTTCATCTTGATCTTGCCAGTTTTCTATAAACATGTCCTCTCCACTAGCGGTGTGCACCAAGTAGGAGGAAAGGGCAGTGATCCGATTTCTCTGGTTGAAAGGTATGTCAGCGGTTGAAATTCATCGGAGGATTTTAACACGATACGTCAACAGTGCATTACTGCGTAGATATGTGCATGAGTGGATCGATAAGAGGTAGGGCAATAGTTACGCAAGAAAAAACACTATGACGCCCATCAACTTCCACCACCGACGAGAAGATTCAACAAGCACAAGAGATGGTAATGGCGAACCGGCAAGTTATAATCGATCAGGTTCATGTCCTCGGCAGATTCATATCACTACGTTTTGTTCTTCCTTGGTGCTTACTGCATTGTTTACACTGTAACAACAACCATAAAAGGGGCCTGATCAAGTGGCAACAATAGTATCAACTATAAACACACAGAAGACAGTATAACAAATGCTGATTTATATATTAACATGGTACCTACAGACGGGGATTTGAAAATTTATGATTTGATTTTTCTAAAGTCTTTTTGTGCCTATGGAAATTTTCTTATTGTATGTTTCAGTTAAGAATCCAGTAGGAATTCGATTAAACAAGTTGTCATTGCAATATTAAAGCGAACAATGCGTAAACAAAATAGGCAATCAATATACTTCTCAGCTATATTGATATTATTAAATTCAATACTATCTTCAATATTCGAAAGTTATTAATAAATAGCAAAATTGATAATACATATCTCACAAACAACTTATGAGAAGCAGAATATATTATTCTCTCCTCGTAAACTACCCTATGAAAGTCGCCGAAAATATCCATTTTCCTGATTACAGCGATGTAATAGATTTCGCAAGGGAAAAAGTTACGGATCGTTTGGTACCCAATGGAAAGAATATTGGCATTTATCAGAGGTTCATGAGCTATTTGCTTTCTAAATCGAGCCATAGTCGGCGGGCGGAAACGGCCTGTGGCCGTCGCGCCAGTCTGATGCGATTAAAATCTACTTACACATTTTGTATCCTCTGATTAACTTGCTGGTCGCTGAGCAAGTCGCTATGTCATACCTAGCAACCTGCAGCGAAAAAACAAAAATATCATAGTGTGGCTGTTTCTGGATATCTTAAAATGTCATTTATAAAATAATAATATTGATATTAATATTTAAGGAATAATTAAATACCAGATATATTGAGGGTTATTGTTTTATTCTTAAAAGTTTTAAAACCGATTTAAGACGAAGAGAGAACATTTTATCTATCTATCTATCTATCTATCTATCTATCTATATATCTATCTATTAGGTTGGTGCAAAAATAATATCGTTTTCTGACGTATTTTTAACGTCAAAAACGATATTATTTTTGCACCAACCTAATATCTATCTATCAATATGTATATATATATATATATATATATATATATATATATATATATATATATATATATATATATATATATGCATACATACATACATAGCTGGCTACATGTATTCGAGGGTATCCGTCTACTTGGGTGGCTAGCCAATCCCTATTGCAGACGCATACTTAGGCACATTTGTGTTTATTCAACACCTACAGAGCACAATTCTGCTTTATACTCCAACTCTTGCTAAGTTTCTGAGAAAGATCGTGTTATCTAGCGTGATAGACAATCTGAACAGCAGCGCTCAAGCCTTCAGCTACGAAGAATTGTGATTTCGTCCTAGCAGAGCTATCGAGGGCACACAAGGTTTGCGTCTGCCCAATTTCATTGACAAGGCTTTTGTCAAACTGCGGTATATTTTTCTGGCACTTTCTAAAGGCACCGCACGATGGGATCGACCCTCCAGTTCTACGAATCGATCATGTTGAGATTCAAACCCGAGTCTTATGGTCAGATTGCGAACGTTCAGCCACGTGACCATATATATATATATATATATATATATATATATATATGTGTGTGTGTGTGTGTGTGTGTGTTTGTGTGTGTGGGTGCTTGGGTGAGAGTGTGTGTGTGAGTGAATGTGTGAGTGTGAGTGAATGTGTGCGTGAGTGTGTGTGTGTCAGTCTGTGCATGTGTGTGTATTTAGGCAGCATATCTTCATTCAAGCCTGTTTGATTGAATAATCTGGACATATGTCTATTTTTGTTTTGATCCTCTCAAACTCATTGATCAGTTTTTTAATGGTGATATTAATCTGATTAAGGATAAATGTCGTCATTATTTACAGTTCTTTTATTTTTCCAATTACTTTCATTCTCATCCAAAATCATCTTCAGGTGTGAATTGCAAAAAAAAAAAAAAATAAAATAAAATAAAATAAAAACGAAAAAAAAAACAAAAAAAGGTAATTGATAGCGATTTTTTTTTTAAAAATGCGCATGAAACATATTTATATTTATGAACATGTATGGACGCGATCCGGTATCTTCCTTTCTTTTTAATATGTCATGTCCTTTCACGACGTAGGCGATCATTCCTCTCCACCTCCCTCTATCTCTTGCAGCTCTCAACAAGTTCCTACCTTCTGCCTCCTCACCCAGAACACGTTCTGTCATCCACTTCAATAAGCCCGTCATGTATGTCACGCGTTGTTTTCCCTTGTCCCTCTTTCTCTCTATTTGACCCGTGTGTATCAGATTCTCCATGGCCTCCTTCCTTATTATGTATCCCAGAAACGGCAGCTGCTTCTTACTGGTGTTAAGTATAAGCATCCTCCTTGTTTGCATCTTCTATAAAACTCCATAGTTGCTCACACATTCGGTCCATGATATTCTTAGCATCGTTCTGTAGAACCACATCTTTGTCGCATCGAGTCTCCTCTTTATCTTTGAGGAAATCGTCCCACATTCGCTGACGTAAAGGACAGATGTCACATAACAACTCAGTGTTCTTTTCTTTGTTCCCAAAGAAATCCTCCCATCTCGCAATACTCTGCCCAGATTTTGGAATGTGTCCTTAGCCCTCCCAATACGTATACGGATGTCAGCGTCGCACCTACCGTCCTATGCAAAAACGCTTTCCAGATATTTAAACTTGTGCGCTTGCTTGTTGCAGACCTGAAAATCGCATTTTGGGGCCATCTTCTTACTGAGGACCATTCATTATGTCTTGTAGTTAATGCTTAGTACCTTCTTTTCCCTCTCTGTCGCTACCATCTGTAGGGTTATTTTTAATTTCTTTTCCGTGTTTGCTCTCAGTACTGTGGTATTTGTGTATGTCAAGTTGTTGAGATTGTGGTCGCCAATGCTAAATCCCTTCAAAGTTTCCAATTCTCTCAGAATTGCCTCGTTGTATATGTTGAACAGGTCGGATGTGAAGATGCATCCTTGGCTTACGCCCCTTTCTATTTTTGTATATTTACTGAACTCGTTCACTATGTGCATGCATGCTGTTTGCTGTCAGTATAGGTTCTTGATTACTCTGATATATTTCTCGAATATATCAAGATGGCTGAGCAGTTCCATCATATAATTAAAGCGTACTTTGCCAAAGGCCTTTGCATAATCTATGAAACACAGGTAAACGTCCATCTGCAGTTGTATCGCTCTTTCTGATAATATTCTGAGCATGAATATCGCGTCCCTTGTTCAGGTGCATTAATGGACCCGCCCTCTTCTTGTCCGATCTCTGGCCTGATTCTGCTACGCGCTCTATTCATCAGAATACGAATGATGAGTTTTGTCATGTGGCTCATTAGGTTTATTGTTCGGTGGAGTTCACATTCGTTTGCGCCTGGTTTCTTCGGCGTAGCTACGAAGAGAGATCTGCTGAGGTCTTCTGGTATAGCATCGCTGTTATAGATTTCATTTGATGTTTTGGTGATCTTATCTATGCCAAAGTCATCTAAGGCTATCAGCATTTCCATTACAATTCCGTCTGGCCCAGCTGCCTTGTTTCTGTTCAATTTGGCCTTTTCGACTTTCAGAATCCCATGTCCGTCAGTAATTCTGTGTGTTCCTGATTGAATATTTTTTTCCTTCTCTAATATGAGAATTACATTACTTGATTTTAGGCAGCCTCTTGATGAGCATGTCTTTTGTCCTGTAAGTTGTCTGATTGTGCATGTCTATTTCGTTGGTAGGACTCAATCCTTCTATTTCTGCACACTTTTCTTATAACAATTCTTCTTTAGCTTGCCTGTATTTGGTCCTTATTTGATTTTGCAATTTTTTATACCGCTCCGCTATAGTCAATATAAAAATTAACTGTTAAGAAAATATATGTATTTTTACTGGTTAAGCGTATTTGAGTTGGGACTACGTTTCTTTTATCTGTTTTTAAACTAAGTTTGCGTATCGGCAGGAGAATTTCGCTTTACATGAAGCTTATAGCGGTTCACCATCCGATATATGCACATCTGAAAACCGACTATTTTAAGTGTGGAATTTGGCACGCAAAATGCTTACCTACTTGAAACACTTATGTATGATGTGACAACAGGTGTCATGATCAGTTCAACTACACCGACAATTTCCCCTAACCTGGCTTGAGCAAACTGTCAGTTGTTACCAAGCCTTCGCATTAGGTAGACGTGAGTACGCTGTTCACTGATTTCGTAAAATTTAAAAAAGAACTGCAGATATTTTTTATTTATTGTTTGATGCTATTCATTATTAAGATATGCAATACATTTTTTGTCTGAAATAAATAAAAATTATTCTTTATTTATGAACTTAATTATCCCTACAGTTCTTAAATTACTCTATAAACCCGTAATAGTATTTGTCTGATTTTTTTATCACTCGTGGTGTGAGTAGTCATATGATTTTGCTGCAATAGTGTTTGAATTTCTGAAAACCGAAAAATTCATAAAATCGAAACGAAATGGCTCTAAAGATTTCGGTTATTGGATTGTGTACCTATACTAATCAACACGGCCGGTGAGATATTTCAATATCGTCTCAGTCTTGTAAGGTCTCCAAGCCTGAAGTCACGATTTCTGACGATCCAATAAAAATAAGTAAGTATAATATTGGTACTTCTTCATAACAAACGAAACATTAATGAAAACTTAACCATGTGTTTTGATAATTCATTTATAAGAAAATTAATTATGTTTTATTTTATTTCATGGAACTGCATTTGGTATTCCTCGGGGAATGTATATATTGTATTGTTGTCCATTGTTAAAATTCCGATGGATATTTTTTCGTAAACATGGAATTACGGCTTAATATTTATATTATTGTAAAATCTTCAAGTATTTTTAATATGAAGAAGAATTTTGATTCTCACAAAGGTTGTAATAAGTGAATCGCATATGAATCCATATATATATATATATATATATATATATATATATATATATATATATATATATATATATATATATATGAGTGTGTGTGTGCATTTATATATATATATGTATTTATATATATATATATATATATATTTAAAAGAATATATGAATATATATATGTGTGTGTGTATATGCATAAATACACATGTGAAGGAATATATAAATAATATATATATATATATATATTCATATAGGGAAAGAGACAGATAAATAGATAGAAATTTAGATACATACATACATATAATGTGAACATAAACTAAATAATGAGATATTGCAAATATGTGTATGATAATATATATATATATATATATATATAATCATATTCGTACATGTATATATGAGTGTGCATTATATATTAATAATTTAAGAACTTTTCATACGCATAAATTAAGTGCTATATAAATACAAAATATACAGTATGTATCAAAAATACTTTGCAAGAACAAATGTGCATATAAGAATATATCTGGAAATTCTTTGATTTCAGTTATTCCATAAAAAGAAAGTTTACGGTAGATGGTGCTGTGTTGCCGTGTAGACTATGTGATATTTTTCATTCGTGTACATTTGTGGCTATTCTCTCTTTAATTTTTAACGGGTGTAGTAGTAAGTTAAATGGTTTGTTTAACAATGATATGATATTCATATCGTGATCAAGCGCATATGGTTTTTACATACGGTCTCGGCTATGGTAATGACGCGAATCTGCACGGCTCTGTGAGACAGCGTTTCCAGAGCGAAGGCAGCCGACCCATCCAACCTGCTTTTTATTGCGGCGTTTCTGAGACAGGATCTGTGTTCACCACATAGTATGGATGTCGGAAAACCGTGAATCGCTGACCACGTAGAGCAAATTCAACAAGCTCTCGCAGACGATTCAGGTATCAGCACATGTCAACCGACCCTGGCATGTTGCCCATCTCATAGTACCGCATAGAATATACTGCAAGAGCAGCTCCTATCTACCTATTTTTTTTTTACAACGCATAAAGGGACTTTCGCTCTCTCATCACTCATCATGGGAAAACAATTGCCGATGGTTTATTTCGTACATCCAAATCTACAAGAGGATGTACCTTACTAATGCGAAGACGCATGTGTTTTATATATGATGGGGCTCTAGCACATTTGTATCGCATGTTCCTCGAACGATGGATAGATGCAAGATGACCTCACCGTTCCCCCGTCCTCAATCATTTGGATATTGATCTTTGGGACAACCTAAAACAATTGTTTCATGTAGGAAATATTAGCAATGCAGAGACGCTTCATCAACGTGTCATGGGTGCCTTCGAACTATTCGAAATGGTCCTCAAGTCAATTATCTGACGGGTGAATACTTACTTAGAAGCAAGCGAAATGCATTTTGAACATTTGTTATAAGTTGCTGTGTTGAGTTACAATGACGGCCTTTTAGACATGTGTTTATATGGATATTTACATTGTTTTGGTTTCAGGAGCCTACGCACAATCATTTTCCATTTCTCAGAATCGTTCTTTGTAATATATTACAATAAAAATTCATCGAAAATATATCGCATCAAAATTGATCAAGATGTATCGCATAGAAATATGTTTTATATGTAAAGAATGACTTTGTTAAATGAAATCAAATTCTGTTTATAATACAACGTTTGTATCATTACAATGTCTATGCTATTAAAACGCATGTCAGATAACTTTAAGTATATTGACAAATGGAATTCTTTGTGAGTTTCGATACTTAAAGCGACGTCTTGATATGTTTCTCCCTTGAGTATTTCTCTTTTTAAATTAAGAAAACTCACAAATACCGATATATTATGCAGAATATGGGAATAATATGTGTTTATTAAGAAGTTTTATATGTAACCAAACAAAACCAATTTATGGGTACGGAAATTACAAGTGACATTGATTTCCTTCTTTTAGAACTATATACAGTCTCTTTTCGTTTTGATTTTGCTGTAGCATAATCAAGGATAAAACAAATAAGATGTTTTCATGATTTGATGACTAAAAAATAATTATTACAGTGAAAGGCTTGTTAATAAACCTAAATATTAACGACAACGTAGAGTCAGTAGCTTGGACTTTCTGTTATTGTAAATAACTAAACTGTTAAATATTTTTTCAAAATATTCCCTAGTTAATTACAGCGAGTGCCTTACCGTTTGTAGCTTCTTAGAATACAAGAAGTAGCATAATTCCGCATGGATAATAAATTAAACTCAATTAAAAACGACTTCATGGTACCTTATGATATTGACATTTCATATTTCGTATTAAAGTTCTGATGATTCGTCTTTTGTTGAGAGTTTTTGCTGATTGTATCGGACACACAATGTCTGTGAAGTAAATTAAGGAGATATCGTTGAAATTTAATATAATGTTTCTTGATATCACCATATTTATTGCTTTAACTGAGATATTTGCACGAAATACAATCTATAGTTTTTCTCAGGTCTCTAAAGGAATTTGTCAAAATTACTATGTATGAGATAACGCATATATATTAAAACATTAAAAATATTATGTGAGAATTTATTATGCAAATCAATGTTTACCTCTTGTTAATAGGTAACAGAACATAAATCTATTCATGTGTATGTTTGTACCGCGTGAGTTTCTGATTATCATATCTATCTTTATTACAAATGTGTATATTAAACTGTTTTGATTGTGCCAGAATTAATTATGCAGACAAACAAAATAACATTTAATTTTGTGAAGAAATCCTAAATAAATTGCATTAAAATAATAAATTTTAATAACGCATTATACCATATATTGTATTTAAGAATTTCACCCCCAGCAATGCAGGAATAGCACTGGGAATCAAGGGATTACAAAGAGTAATAGTAAGTGTAAAGAGGAGTCTTTAAGGAAAGGATAAAGAGAAGGACAGGGATCAAGGCATCAGAAGATGACGATTGACATTACATTTGAATATTTGAAAATTATAGCTATCAGGGAAGCAAGTATGTGGGAGCGATTTTCACTGTCGGGAAGAGCGAGATAAGAAGCTGCTAGAGTAGAAGTGGTGGTAACATTTAACTGTTTCGACGGTGAAAGTGTGGGACTAAGATGCCAACGTAGAAGCACGCTTAAATTCATGCAGTTGTGTTACCAGTAAAAATAGCTATTCAGATCAGTTGCCATGAAAATATTTGTAGAAATGACAGAGGGAAGGTACATCACATATGGGAGAAAATGCTGGATTCGAGATGCCAGGTCAGGACCTATCATATTTCATATCCGTCGTTGGATGTTGTCGAGAAGCTCAATATGAATAACAGGGGTACCACACCATATACGGAAATAATATTCAATGCAAGGCGAATTGTAGATTTGTAGATTTGGAGGATGGACTTAAACGAGAAAAAACTTCTGGCATGTCACAGAAAACCAAATTTCCGTGCGTTAGATAAAACTATGGATACAGTCTCGTTGTTCCACATCATGTCAGTGAGAAACGTGAGAGCAAGAAGGTGCAGATAGACTCTATCGTGAAGTTAACCATTCGCCATGCCTCTTATCAACATGGCGGTTTCTCTATTGTGGCTAAATTACAGTAGATTTGTTTTGGAGGCATTAAAGTTTACAAGCTATTTCCTTACCGACTCAACAATAGATTGGATGTTCTTTTTACGACGAACGGCCAGGTTAACTTTGTCAGCAATTCCGGATTTACTTTTGAGACAGACTTATATGGTATTGACGACTGCGTAGATGCCTAAATAACAGAATAAATTAGTTTTTTTTATTTTAGATGTTAAAATACGATTATTCATATGCTCTAGCTTTTCTCATATTTTCTTATATTGATTTTATTAAATTGACACTGTTTAAAATTTAACGTCATTTGCAGCAATTTTTGTTTGCTCTAATTTTTTAAAGTTTGTTTTCTTTTTTATATATATATTGGTATTGTGTAAGACGATTTTTTGGGGGGTGCTAATATCTGGAGGGTTGTGGAAACTTTCATTAACCTGATGATCTTGAAACTTTTTTTGGCAAAGTCTACATTATAGTGCTTTAAGAATTGTTGACATGCAATATCTGGAAGGATTATTGTTTTACATTAATGTTTTTTTCATAAACCGTGGCAAACAATAATCTATTGGCCGATAACTTAACATAAGGGACACTGATATAATTTTTGACGGAACCTATATTTTACTCTCAACAATGCTAAGCAAAGATATTGCTACGCCTTCTCTCAGTATTTTTGTGACACCCATGTAATATCAATCTATATCAAATCCCGAATACAATAATTTGGAACAATCAAATTTTATATACTACTTCGCCCACATTTGAACGTTAATACTTTTGATATGTTTAATGTTTTACATTTGTTGATTTCATATCTTTGCTAATGTCCTTAACAATCTTCATTTTTCTCTTTATTTGCAACACCAACATTTTCAAATATTTTCTTGTAGGTCTGTACATTTTTACTTAAGATTCACTTCTTGATTATTCTTAAATCCTGCGTGTGCGTTCTTGACTGTAGCTAAATCCGATTGAATGGTAAATATATGAAGGAATTTAGAAAACGTCCTTCCTTTACATATTTTGAGATGTACTGACCTATTAAGAAATAATTTTATTCTACAAGAAAAGAAAAGTCTATAATTAAGGAGATCAGACGTTATTATTTTTTTTAATCCTGAGCGTTTGCTCTTTACATTAAGTTAAAACTAATGCAAATTTAGTTTTAATTAACTTCATCAGAGTTTTCCTTTTGTGTTTTTAATTATTATCATCATATTTTTAAGTTTTATTTTCAGTACTAATTTAAGAACAGCAGATAAACTGAAATAAGTGATGCGTATTTAATGACAATTCCGATGTTTCATCATTTGTGTTAATTACATTTGTTCTTGTAACTGCTTGCGACTCATCAGAATTTTCGTAACGAAAGATTCGGTGGTATAACATTGCATTGAGTTTTAATTTTATGCGACATCTTTGTTTGTATAGTCTTTTTTTATCAGCTTGTTATGATCCACCGATGTAATTTGGGGAAACGTTTACATTTAAATTAGAAAATTCTCATTTTTGATGTCAAATTAGCTCCCAATTTTACATTTATTACAGCTTAACTGATTTTGAAATGGATAGGTATAATTTATTCGGAGATTAGCGGAAATTGATGTGCATTACCTTTGGATTTAGTAGGTAATAAAAGACGTCTAAATATTGTGATGTCTATTATACTTTTATATTTGTTGATTTAGTATTCTTTATATTTAGTTTTGAATATGAATCAAAAATTCTAATGGGACATTTCAAAATATATTCCATGAATTTTCATTAACAGTATATATTCGTTGCTCTAAATTATGAGGTGGTCATTAATATTAATAATAAAATATATTTGTAAATCCTTTCACAATTGCAAGCCGTACCTCACTCATGTTCTCAAATTAACTCTCATTATGAATGGTTTGGATGGGGAAAAAATGGCACCATATTTAGCGACATGAATAAATTTAGTTTCAACAATAAGTGTTCCAGATTTCATCTTATTTTGTGATGTTATAAAAATGTATGACAGGAGACGTTTAATTTGAAATGACTTTCATTTTGAATTAAAACTATTTCAAGAAAAGCTCTGTGTTATTTATTTTACTTCTTCGTATATAGATTTAACTGCTGTTAATTTCATATGTGTTATATATCCATATTTGTTCATTCGTTTTTGTTCAGTTTATTTATTAAATCTATTAATTTATTTGTACGAAAATTATATATCAACATCTATGGGTTATTGCAAGCCGGAAATTAAATATTTCAAACACTGTGTTATAGCTTCAGTTTACAGATAAAATGAATTGTTGGCTATTTTGCTATAACATTTATTGTTGATAATTATATTTTAATAATGTATTGTGGATAATTATACTAAAAATATGTATCGTTAGTATTTGTTTCAAATATATTGCTGGTATATTTACTATAAAAATTTATTTTCATTATTTCATAATGTTTTGGGGTTGCTTATTTATCGATAGCAAGGACCCTAACTGTTTCTACCATTCCGGAGGAAGATGGATCTAAGAAAAAACACATTTAAGAGGTGATTCCAATCTTCTCAAAACCTGCAATCTCCCAATCAGAGGTTTTGCAGCCGTGTGTAGTTTAGCGCCATACTAAGGCTGAGACGGAAAGAATTCATATATTCTAAAAAAGAGAGAGACTAAAACACTTCTCATATAAAAAAAAAAAAAAAAAACTACGGATGTTAACATTTTTTTTTGTAAAACTATTTTGGGATGGGAAAAATCATGTGTATAAAATTGAAAAAAATTACGAATTTGATGATCTGTAGAATGATGGATTTTATTTTGTTAAATTACTGCTTTAGACTAAAAAGGAAAACAATTGAAAACATTAATATTTGCATATCAGGATAAGCTATCGAAAAATTTATTTCTTGTATTGGTCCTTCAAATATGGATGAGATCACAAAAATTGTAAATTAATGACTGTTCTTAAAAAGGGCGAATAAAATCATGCGTAAACATTTGTTAATTTATGAGGAGATCTGCGTTGAAATAAATTCTCATATGATGACTGATGTCTGTAATGTAGTTAAACGTTCAAATTCTTATTGGGATATATTTTTCGTCTCGATGATATACATAATGGTTTCCCTCTCTTTCTCCACACACACACACACACGTGTATGTGTGCAAAAAGTGTATTCCAAATGTCACATAGGTATTTTACAATATAAACATGTCATATGTTTAATACATATCCTTTCTTATTTTCCAGAACCTCAATTAAGATTGGGAAATTAACATGGGAAAATTCACAACCGAGTAACATTCCAATATCCATTCAAATGGAAATGAGATTACACATACTCAGCTAATGAAGAAATCGAATACCTTCATTTGCCTGTCTCTGAAATTGTACCGAATAACTTAAGAATTGTTTGCTTTTAGCTGTCACTTCTGGACAGAGTGACCTTTGTATGGGTACTGATGCAAATTGTCTGTTAGTATTTAATGCAATTATATGTGTGATATCTTCAAATTGTCAGTCTGTTTTTGAGTTAATGTTCCTGGTTCTTATTTAACAGAGTCGCCCATATGTTCGATATTCATCTGCAAATAATCACTTTATGATTTTCCATGATGTGGTAACACCCTGATGGAAACATATGGGTCAAAACGTTGAATCTAACAAAGAATCATAAAAACAAATGATTATTTTCAGTCACGGAAGTACAAAGTACCATCTACAGGAACAAAATAATGAAATTGTTAAATCAAAATTACAATTCTAGGATTTTTATTCTTTGTAAGCGCCCCCCTCTATTAATATAAGTTCTGAAGAATATAGCTGTTCCAAATGTCACATAGAAAATGAAAATGAAATTCATTCATGAAGCGTTGGAAAATGTTAAGACGAATTACATTACGTAGTTTCTTCCCTTCGAAATATCCAGCTAGTACCCGCCATTACCCGCCAATATAGCAAACCGCCGTCATTCACCGTCGCCCCAGGGGATGTTTCTATGATCATTATAATCTTAAACTGTTCAAGTAGTGTCCTTGTAGGTGATGAATTATTTCCAGCATGCAAACCCTTTGCCTCAGAAATAATGTTAATATTTATTTATGAAAAAGTTTGAAAAATTTGATATTTCATGCCATTCTTAATTAACTAGGTGATACACATATATATTGAGGTACACTGAAAAACATTCCAGTTGCATGCGTCGAGTTTCATAATATAATAATACCAAATAAGTTATTCCACATATTTACCATAGATAAAAATCTGAAATTCAATATGTGATGACGGATCGTATAAAATCATGTAAATTCTGAATAATTATGTTTTACATAATACCGTCTATAATGTAAATATTTAAACCTTGTTTGTAAATTCTAATATTATATATATATATATATATATATATATATATATATATATATATATATATATATATATATATATATATATATATATATATATATATATATATATATAGTCAAACCTAGTGAGCCAGACAAACATAGCCAGATTTTCCCGACAGATTTCCATGTTCCTGGATCTTTCTTTTTTTTTAAAACGATTTTTTCTTTCGAGATTGATTTGATTATTGGCAAATCATAAATTCGAAGGTTTTTCGAGTCAAGTATAGTTACATATATATATATATATATATATATATATATATAGCCTGCGGATCATATATATATATATATATATATATATATATATATATATATATATATATATATATATATAAACATACATAACGTTAATACGGTAACGTATTTAAGTAGATCATAAATAATAATAATAATAACAATAATAATAATAATAATAATAATAAGAAGAAGAAGAAGAAGAAGAAGAAGAAAAAGAATTATATTATTATTATTAGTAGTAGTAGTGGTAGTAGTGGTAGTATTTGTAGTAGTTGTAGTATTTTTCATTTAGTTCTTTATAGACAGAATATCAAAAAACTTCAATATGGGGAGTTGTATCAAGACAGATGGTGAGCAAGTTCCCATTGAAGTCTGACGATTGGATGAGAGAGTCTATTTTCACCTACTCCGCCATCTGTAGATCAGTTGAAGTGTGGAGAGACATCACATCGTTAAAGATGAAATGTATTTTATTTATCATATAATTTATTTTATTTATCATATATATCACTCTCTTCTTTGTTCTCTCCTTCTATCTCCCTCCCACTCTCTAGCTCTTTGTGACACACGCACACACACACACAAACACGCACACACACACACATATATATATATGTGTATATATATATATATATATATATATATATATATATATATATATATATATTATGTATTATTATATATATATATATATATATAACTATTTATTTAAATTAATTATTTGAATTAAATTGAGTTAAAATAAGCTCTATTTTTGGGGGGAATAACTTATTTCTGAAATTTACGTGTTTTAATAGTATATTCACAAATCAAAATTTCCATGGTAACAGCCAGAGCGAATTGTTTAAAATAGTTAAGGGGTATTGAGTGTTAATAATTTGTATCAGTATAGAGTTACTTTCATAAATGTCAAGTCAGGGTAAGGTGGGGGTGTCTGAATTTAAAACGGAAGGTCGATATCTTGGATTACAACCAAGATCGAAGGATCTATTTACGACTGCCCTGGACTTTGCTGCTGTGTATTCTAACTTGACAAAGGAAGAAATAGATATAATTTTCAGCGCAAAAAAATCTGTCCTCATCCATAATGGGGACAAATGGATAAAAAACAATAACGACCTGTTTGACCTCACTATAGGATCATTAGACTCTGCAGAGTCTTCTGACCTTGTGGGGCTTTTAATACTGTATAACTTAACCGCACACCGTGAAATTGATATTAAAGATATCAGACTGTATAGAGATGACGGGCTCATGGTGGTGAGGAGTTCTACTAGTTTTAAGATAAAGAAAATCAGAAAAATTATATTTACTGAATTTAAAATCGAAACTTAAAGATAACAGTCTCTTCTAAACTGAAAACGTAACTCTAGACTTAGCAAGCAACACATACCAACCCTATAGAAAACCAAATGCTAACCCCTTATATATACACCCGAAGTCAAACAACACTCCATCCATAATTAAACATATACCATCATGAATAGAAATTAGAATTAGCGTTATCTCCGCTAACGTAGAAATATTCCAACAACACAATGGCTTCTATAACGCTGCCCTAAAAAAAAGTGGTTATAAAAATGCTAACATTAACTATAGAGACATTTGCACTAGCCAGAAGAAAAAAAAGCAGGAAAAGAGAAATCATTTGGTATACTCCTCCGTTCAACCAAATGGTTAGTATTAAACTAGGACAGAAATTCTTAGCTTTAATTGATAAACACTTCCCCACCAATAGTAGGCTTAGTACTATATTTAATAAGAACACCCTAAAATTGAGTTACAGCTGCACTGACAATCTAGAAAATATAAAAAAAACACAATAATAAAATCCTGAACAAACCCCCATGCCTGAATAGTATTAATAAAAACCCTACACTTAAATCAGACAATAACAGTGAAAAATTGTATGATATAGGAACCCAGAAAACTGCCCATTAGAAAATAAATGCTGCATCAAATCTGTGGTATATCAATGTACTATCTCATCCACTGAGAGTCCTAATACTAATATAATATACATTGGGTCCACGAAGAATGATTTTAAAGCCAGATGGAGGCAGCATAAGTGTTCTTTCAACAACATAAATAAAAAAAAATATCAGACTTCTCTATCTAATTATTTTTGGCAACTGAAGGAAATAAACAGAACACCTAAAGTAAAAAGGAAAATTACAAATAGGACTAGAACTTGTAAAACTTGGGATGACCCATGCCCTTTGTGCCTCCATGAGAAACTGCACATTATTAAGTTTCTAAATAATAAAAATCTATTAAACAATAGACATAAGTTAACGGTTTTTTGCCGACATCATCAGATTTATGCACTGAATAATTAGCTAAAAACAAGCATACAATAAAATAACTTTTATAATCTATAGCCCAAATAAATAGTTTAAATACCCTACAAAAAAAGATAACCTTTTAGGAAGTCGTCAAAAAACAAATGTTACGGCAGTTTTTATAGGCACGTAAACCAGACTAGGCGAAACCATCTTCCGTTTTAAATTTAGACACCCCCACCTTACCCTGACTTGACATCTATGAAAGTAATTCTATACTGTTACAAATTATTAACACTCAACACCCCTAACTATTTTAAACAATTCGCCCTAGCTGTTACCATGGAAACTGTGATTTCAATTGTGAATATACTATTAAAACACGTAAATTTCAGAAATAAGTTATTCAAAAAAAAAAATTTAGCTTGAAGATGGAACAGGGCATACTTTGACTCAATTTAATTCAAATAATTATATTGAAGTTTTCGGCTCTTGTTTTGAAACATGAGACATCTTATATAGCGTGTTGGAATCATATTTTTAAATACATAATGATATTTATGCTCTACTTTTGTATCGAGCATATTTTTAAAAAATAATAACAAAAATACTAAAGAACTTTGGATTATTTACCTAACCAGTTCTTTCCTATTTCTCTCTCTCTCTCTCTCTCTCTCTCTCTCTCTCTATATATATATATATATATATATATATATATATATATATATATATTGTTGTGAGACCGTAACATACCTACAACATGGACTCTTCCAGGACTATATAAAGTATGCGATATAACACTCTAAGAGAAGAGGAGTAAAGAAGTGAGAGAGAGTATTCTAATACCGTAGTATCAGCCGCGTACGTTACCAATATTGAACACTAGCACATGGTAAGCTCCGCTTACACTTACACTATCTTTGTAACCTATTTGTTTAATAAATCTTTCTTTACCCTAATCCGGCTTCCGTGTTTTCCTTCCGTGGTCCTGACTTTGGGCCCACATCACTGACGACAAAGAATTCGAGAAACGCATTCACGTCGAAAACCTCAATACGTTGCCAGTCCCACCAGTGGCAACCGAAAGATTCGAGAATTTCGTTATCACCATATCAATAGCGACAGAGTACTCGAAAAATACACAGAAACTCTACGCGTTCCCACAGCAGTGTTGAATGAGAAATTAAGCTAGCGATTTAAACGCAACACCCAGCATCTACATATAAATAATGTATTCCGATACTAAACAGCAGTGTCAAACTAAAGATTCGACATCTACGGAATATTAAAGTCTGTCCAAATAACTTTACGAGAATTATTTCTTACACACCCACACACAGAAAAAAAAACAGTTTATTCATAAAACAAACTGACAACACAAGAGCCGAAGTACTACTTACGACTCAAGTTTTCGAAAAAAAACTCTCTAATTTTTTTTTTATGTAACTGAGTTGAATCTCATGCATAAAATTATTCTCCCCTCAAATTCACTGAGGCGAGTTTTTTTTTTTTATTTTTTGTACCTCTATGAAAAAAAAATACATAATAAGTGAGGTGAAAATTTATACAATTACGTTAAAATTAACGGAAGCCCGGAATCGCAAAAAAGCTAAACACATAATTAGTTTAGTTTAACTAATTGTCTCTCCATTTTTATTTTATGTTTTTTTTTGTAAAAAAAAAAAAAAAATCTATCAAGATATTTTTGTGTACCTCTACTTCGTACACGGGGTTCAAAGCAACAAAAAAATCGCTGTCATTTTTGTTTGTCTAAATATGGAAGATTTTCTAAAAGTAATCGTCCAAATGCTAAAAGTACATTTGGATCAGCAAGAAAAATCAGAAGAAAGACAACAACTATTTTTGGAATTACATAAACAACAAATGGAATTCCAACAAATTACGCTTCAGAATGCTGAACTACAACAGAAACAATTTAAAGAATTACTCGTAAATGCATTAAAAGGCACAAACTCAGAAAAAGATACAATATTCTCCCAGAGTACAATCTACAATTCAATGGAAAATTTTGAATACGTACCAGAGAACGACAAAACGTTCGATGCTTTTTACAGACGCTACGAAGATATTTTCAACGTAAACTGTGAACAATGGCCCAGTAAAAAAAAGGCACGTCTACTATTGAGAAAACTGGTAACTACAGAACATAGTAGGTTCGTAGACTTCATACTACCCAAGAAAACCACTGACTTGGATTTTTCAGAGACTATTAAGCTCCTATCGGAAATATTCGGGCCTAACACAACCATGTCCCACAAACGTTGGAAATGCCTGAACACAGTCAAAGACAACCAGCAAGATTTTCTAACATTTTGCGGTAAACAAGCTCTGTAATGATTTTAAACTAGCCGAACTGACTGCCGATGATTTCAAGTGCTTACTTTTCGCACATGGTCTAGTATCAGCAGAAGAGGCCGAAGTCAGACAACGGTTACTGACCAAGTTTGACAACGAACAAGGATTGGCTGTCCAAAAACTGGCAGGGGACTGTCAAACACTATCGAGGATTCAGGTGTGGCTCAGAATAATACAATCAGAAGCAAGTCTACCTCCTATTCACCTCAAAAAACAAAAGGCAAATCTCATGTCCTAATTTCCGCAGTAAAACAAACCGAAATAGTTTAAAGAAACCGCCCGGACCATGTTACCATTGTGGTAAATGGCATTATTTGAAATTCTGTCCAGTTAAGAACAAAAAATATTGCAAAAATTGGAATAAAAGTGGGCATACTTTAACTCGGTGCTGGTACGCCAACAGAACGAGAAAACCCCAAAATAAAATTAGGCAAGCTCAATCCGACAATATTGTCTATAGGAATTTATGGAAATATGTAACTGTGGATATTTTCAATAATTCCCTTAAATTCCAGCTTGACGCTGGTTCCTATATTTCAACCATTAACTGGCGTACTTGGTGAAAATTAAACAAGCCGACTTTATTAAAAACGGATAAAACAGCAAAATCCGTAACTGGCGAAAAGATTAACATTTTAGGCGAGGTAATACTTACAGTAACACTAAATGGAGTTACCAAAAAGCTCAAAGTCTACGTATTGAAAACTTCAGATAACTTATTTGGAACAGATTGGATAGAAAGATTCAATCTTTGTGATTGCCCAATGAGTAGATTTTGTCCCAAGATACAAAGTACAACGTCCAATTTGGTAAATCTCAAAAAGGAACTCAAACAATAATTTCCCCAGGTTTTTTTGGCGGTCTTGGGAAATGTACTAAAATGAAAGCTAAGTTCAAGGTAAAGGACGGTGCACAACCGGTTTTCAAAAAGAAACAGAATGTACCTTTCGCTGCTCTAGAGAAAATCAACAAAGACTCATTCTAAAAAAATACAGAAGTATTTGAAGAATCCATCATTGCTACACTAAGGACAAATGATGTGAAATCGAAAACATGGTCGCAAGTACCATGAGAGAGCTTCCACTTACTTTGGCCGACATAAAAAGGGAGTCTCGAGAGGATGAATTCATTCAATCCATAAAAAGCAAAATTCGCAACAAAGACCCCAATGTGTCTGACGTTTTCTCCCTCTGCGATGATGTCCTATTATACAATGACCGCGTAGTGATTCCAAACAGCCTACAAAGAAAAATACTCAGGGATTTTCACATGGGACATCCGGGGAAGAACCGTACGAAAAGCCTCATGCGCTGCTTTGTTTATTAGCCAAACATGGCCAAGGACATAGCAGACATGATAGAATCATGCAAAGGATGCGCGCTTGCAGTAAAAGCTCCAACCACGACGTGCAAAACACAGACCATCCATAACAAAGAATTCCTGTCGATTTTGCAGGGCCTATAGACAACATGTACTACCTCATTTTTGTGAATAGCCACTCAAAATGGCCTGAGGTCCTACAATGCAAAAGACCAACCACAAACGATCGGATTTCTACAGGTGCTATTCGTGCGTTTTGGCGTGGTAGATTGTGTAGTTACAGATAATGGCACTCAATTCACATCAAGTGAATTTAGAGATTTCTGCAAGTCATATCAGGTGGACCACATTACAACGCCTCAGTACTACCCTAGGTCGAATGGCCAGGCCAAATGGTTCGTGGAAAAAGGGCTTTACAAAAGGCACTAGGCACACCGACAGATAGAGCATTGCAACAGTTTCTGCAGGTGTATCGGATAACCCCTAATCCGAACACGCCTATGGGAAGCTCGCCTGCAGAAACAATGTTCGCAAGAAAAATCAAATCTGTCTTCGACAAACATATTCCATGGCAAGCAAAGTTAAAAAAATCCGTACCGACTCATAAGAAATATTTTAATCCTGGTGATAAAGTCTTTTTCAAGGTTTACAAAAACAGCATAACATTCTGGGGAGTAGGCACCATAAAACAAAGAATTGGCGAACTGGTCTATATTGTCCAAGGACCGAAAAACAATCACAAACGCCATTGGAAAAAGCTCAGAAAATGCCGTTTGAAGGAATCGGAGGAATGAACTACATAATACGTGTGAAGAGCCAATCGACGTAAATTTCGATCACTTCGATCTCAACACGCCCCAAGTCTCTCCTGAAGAGCGACGCTCAGGAAGGAAAAGGAAATTTACTCAACCGCTCGACGTAAATCACAAGATAAAAAAGTATTAACAGTTTTATATTTTTTCTCCTTTTTCAAAAAAGAAAAAGAAAACTCTTGGAAGGGGGGTGTTGTGTACCGTAAAATACCTACAACATGGACTCTTCCAGGACTATATAAATTATGCAATATAACACTCTAAGAGAAGAGGAGGAAAGAGACAGAGAGAGTACGACTATCAATATTGGACACTAGCACATAGTAAGCTCCGCATACACTTACACTATCTTTGTAACCTTTTGGTTTAATAATTATTTCTTACCTCTAATCCGTGCTCCGTGTTTTCCTTCCGTGGTCCCGACTTTGGGCCCACATCATATATATATATATATATATATATATATATATATATATATATATATATATATATATATATGTACATATATATATATATATATATATATATATATACATATGTAAATATATATACATATATATATATATATATGCATATATATACATATATATACATACATATATACACATATATACATATACATATATACATACGCATATATATATATATATATATATATATATATATATATATATATATATATATATATATATGATATTACTTACAAAAAATCTTTAAGAAAAAAGACGAATGAATTGCTTTTTGGTAAAACCATAAAATCTGCCTTGTCTTCATGATCGCTGAAAAATATTTCAAAAAGAAAAAACACGACATAAGCGCATACACACACATGACCGAGAGAATTTAACCTGCAATAAAAAAAAGAAATGCCTCAGAAGATAAAAAAATATATCTATCGATAAAAAAAAAATGTAAGTAATACGATTCGTCCTATGTCTAATATAGAATTAACTTATCTAGGCAGGAAATTTTATATGCATATATAAGATAACATTCAATAAATTTGTGCATATATGCGGCAAGTCATACACACACACACACACATATATATATATATATATATATATATATATATATATATATATATATATATATATATATATATATATATATGACTTGCTATATATATATATATATATATATATATATATATATATGCTCCATATCTTCATTCAACCATGCTTCATTAAATAATATAGAGGTAGTGTCTACTTTTATTTATATTGATAATTTTCAATAATCTACTGCTAATGTTTACAATCGTTAATCAATGGTAATCACGATCATCTTTGATACATTTTTAAATCAGAATTTAACCAAGATCATCTTCAATATAAACTACAATCAAAATTTTGTCACTGCGATACAATCGGCATTACGTTGATTTTTAAAAACACGAGACAATGCGCCCTGTAATTATGTTCAATTTTTAATTTATCCGTTTTAGTTATGTAAGTTTTTTTTTCAAAACAAGCGTGTTGAAATTTAGGAAGATGATCGGATATTTGTAGGAATGTAAAATGGCATTAAATGTTATATGTATTTTAATATGTTAATCGTCATATTATTCAACGAAACACACACACACACACACACATATATATATATATATATATGCATAAATAATGGTATTTCTTAATAGTTATCTATGCACAAATACAATATTATGCGAACGATTTGTTGCAACCAAGATCAGAATTGACTTGTATATTTAAGACAGCGTAAATGTGCTTACACTTAAAACTAAAGTAATTTCTTTTGAAATATTAATATTGACACAGATAGCTATTTTCTTCATGTAATATAATCTATCGGTAAGGTGCTGAAAAATGGTCGGTTCCCTCTAAGTCTCTTGTAATTACCTAACACCGCCTGATTTCTTCTACTATTAAAAGAGCGTGATCACCTTACAAAATGGAGTAGTGCGAAGGAGCTGCCTAGTCTTTACTCGATAGAGTTCAAAACTTATCCAGGTCAATATTTTGAAAAAAACATTTTAACGCATTCAAGAACAAATAAAATTTATTTTTGGTCAGTTCGCTATAAAATTTATTGGCTGGTAATTCTGATATAAAAATATATCGTTGGCAATACTACTATCTATCTATCTATCTATCTATCTATCTATCTATCTATATATATATATATATATATATATATATATATATATATATATGAAAAGTGTGTGTATATAAATATAAATAAATATATATGTATATAATTATTTATATATTATATGCGCGGTACTTATTAGAAAGCGCTCAATATCAGAGAGAGAGAGCTAACATAATTGGTTGGATTGATGTGAGTATTCACGAGAAATTTAAAAATAAATATAAATAAAAATAATATTAATTTTTACTTATCATAATTTGACAGAAACCCCACCACACGTATATAGATACAGCCGAAGAAATATTATTCAGTGGAAAAATAGAAAAAATTGACATGTATACATTCACGAGACATTCACGAGAAATTTTCGCTACACTTCCAAACTTTGAATTTCAACATACAAATGCGTATGTATAGACACAACACCACCCGTATACATACATATGTAATATCCGAAACTGTCCACATATATCTATATATGTATGAGTCCTGACGGACGACCAAGTGTGTATGTGTGTCTGCCTACGTCATTGGGCGTATGAACACTTCCATAATAACACCAATACACGCAATCTACATAAAACCAAAATTTAAAAAATAATCATCAGTTTGTCTGACGATCGCAAAAGCATGACGCACAGGCTCACAAACTCACATCAATCCAACCAAATTATGTATATATATATATATATATATATATATATATATATATATATATATATATATATATATATATATCGCTAACAATATTTTATATATAAAATTTTATTTGACCAAATCTACCACACCGGATTAGAGTGGTCGTTGGAACAACTGCAATTAACTGGTGGTTACATCCTCTCCCAATCAGTGGTACTGCTGACAGATGTAGTTTCTCGTCATACCAAAAGATAATGTGCTTAGATAGTCTGATATGAATAATTAAAATTATATATTTTATAAGATTAATATGAAACATGAGATGGTACACTTATAGAAAGAATATTCACATCCAAATCATCAGTTAGTAGAAATCAAATGTATACACTATAATTCAACACAAACATACTCTTGGACACACTCACAAACAGAAAGACACAGAGAGACACACACAAATGAAGAAATACAGTTTTAAGGCATGCTATATTTATGGGATAAAGTGGTCAGTGACAGATCGTATTAAAATTTAAGTGAACATTCAAATCAACACTTAGAGGCGACATACTGTTTGATGCTTGATGAAATCGGCAGATATATATATATATATATATATATATATATATATATATATATATATATATATATATATATATTCAGATGAACACTCACACAGAAGCGTGTGCACAATTACACACATATAAATAGAAAGGTTAAGAAGTGATTTCTATATAAGTTATTCAGATTTAAAGAAACACACACACACACACACGTATATATATATATATATATATATATATATATATATATATATATATATATATGGTCATAGGAGTTGCAATCCATTGGTACTTTTTATAAGAGGAAGCACATATCAAATAATGTAAATGGAATAGAATATATTATTGTAAATCAAAACATGTATACATATTCATTTATCAAGTCCAGATTGTCATTGTGATATGATATCATAAATATCAGTATACATAGAAGCAATCTACATATTGATATATACATATATGCTTTCATAAGCATCTTCATGTATGTACATATATATGTGTGTCT
>OZ010595.1:34992523-35077523 GCA_963932145.1 Acanthosepion lycidas | reverse complement strand
GGTTTTGTCTTAGAAGCGTTGAAATTGACCAGCCAATTCGTTCACAATCGATTGGAGGTCCTTTTCGAGACCCACGGCCAGGCGAGTTTTGTCAGCGAGACTTGATTTGTTTTTGAGGCAGGAATAACTTGTGGTGTCATCCGCGTATATGCCAACTTGCGAAGTTATTGCGTCAAGGAGGTCATTTATGTAGTTAAGGAATAGAGTAGGGCCTAGGATGGAGCCTTGAGGAACACCTGCGTTCGTGGGATAGGAACTGGAGGAGAATCAATTGAGAACGACTTTAAATTTACGGTTTGACCGAAATGATCGTATGGAGCTTGCGAAGAAGGCCGGCATGCCATACCCTATCAAATACTTTGGAGATGTCTAGTACCACGGCTCGGGCTTCCCCATTATTTTGAAGAGCTCGGTAGACAGGTTTCTGTGATGGCCATTAGCACATCGGCTGTAGATCGGGCAAAGCGGAAACCATATTGCTTGTCTGAGAGCAGATTATGGGATGTGAGGTGGTTAACCACCCCGGTATTGATTATGTCTTCGAAGACTTTGCCGAAGAGGGAAAGGAGACTGATAGGACGGTAGTTTGAAGGGTCAGAGGGGTCGCCGGAGTTCTTGAAGACAGGAACGATGGAAGAGGACTTCCAGCAGTCAGGAAAACAAGATTCTTTGAGGCAGTAGTTGTATAGTTTAGAAAGGGCGGGCGCCAGTTCGGGCGCACATTTCTTCAAGACAATGGCTGGTATCCAGTCTCCATCTTGTTGAGGTCTAAATCGGAGATAACGCCCAGTACCAAAGATGGGGTTATGTTTAACCCGCTTAATAAGGCCTCAGTTCTAAGAGGGAAGTCAGGTATGGGTACACCGGAAGTGTCGAGCGTTGAGTTAAATGAAAATTTCCGAGCAAAGCATTCAGCCTTGTCGGTAGAGGAGGTCAGAACTTCGAACTAGTTGAATAAAGGAGGTATAGATGGTTTGCAATTGTTCAATACGCTCTTGCAGAGACGCCAATAATCTTTGGAGCCAAATTTGCGAGATGCAATAACTTCCTTTATCCGAGCCGCAAATAGTGACTTAGCATCGTTGAGGACACGCTTACACTCGTTACGGGCGGAGGCAAAGAGTCGTCTATTGCAGTCAGACATGTCGCTACGGAATAGGTGGAAGTAGTGGTTCCTATGGGCGATGTCGGCTCAGCAGGCAGCGGAGAACCAGGGAGAGGAGCGCGACTTGACCCTATATTTCCTTGATGGGATGAAAGCCTCGATTCCAGCTTTAACCCAGGAAGAGACTTCAGAAGCACAATCTTGGACGGGGAGCTTAAAGACTCCATCCCAGGGGACATCGCGGAGGAAATCACGGAACGCGTCCCAGTCAGCTCGTTGATAGTAGAACGAGGTTCTAGTGGTAGGAGGTTCTTTATAGGGGGTGGAGATGAAGGAGATGTTAACTGATACTACTGCATGATCAGAGTTACCAAGAGGACAGAGTTGCGAGGCGCTACAGGATTCGGGGTTGGAGGTAAAGCACAGGTCGAGAGGAGACGCTTTACCTCCCCGGTTGAAGATATATATATATATATATATATATATATATATATATTTATATATATATATATATAACATGCAAATTTTTTCTATGATTATGCATTCTGATAGAATATATTTATGACAAAATCTGATGTTGGGTGAATAGGGATAAATCATAAAACTTGTAGATTCTCATTCTTTGTCTTTGTTAAACTTATATTATTGCTTCTAAGGGCGTTACTGCCAACCATTTACACAAACTCGTTAGGTAGGATAAACAAAATAAATGTATTAAATATACAATAATACACTCAGACAAAGAAAATTGAGATTTCAAGGGTGTTGTTTTCTTCTACCACTCTTGCCTCCAACAAGTGTTGTCAGTGTAAAACTTTCTCTCTTTCCTGCAGTTTGTATCCAAGAAATCTCAAATGTCTCTTTCTGATGAGTGTCTATCTATTCTAGGTGTCCATTTTGTATCCATTTTATCTAAAACATGTCGTTGATAACTTTATTTTTTCAGCAGGTTTATGTAGAAATATTTTTTCTGTTGCTTCATGAGCCTTTTTCGTCTCTGTGGACATTGTCCAGCATTGCCTGCAATACATGGCAGTTCAGTAGTACTTTCTTTGTCTTTAATTAAATTTTCCCATTTCTTAATACATAGGTTAGCTTTTGGAAATCAACTTTTGCGCCTTCAGATTTTGGTGTTTCAAGTTAACTGCTTCCTAGATATATAAATTGTACTTGCTAGTTTTGATATCTGCGATTTGTAATAATAATGTATGTTGGTCTGTTCATTTTGCTGAAAAATATGTGTTTCCTTATCTGGCAATTAATGTTTATACATTTCTTGCTTTTCTTTATTAACTTCTTTTGGTATACTTGTAGTTTCTTTTCCGTCACTGCAATTAACACTGTGCCATTTCTTTATCTTATTGTGTTAAGATTGTGGCCGCTAATTATGAATCCTAGTAGAACTTTTAATTCTTTCAGAATAACCTCATTTTATAGGTTAAATAATTCCTGTGAGAATACAAATCCTTTCTAATTTGTATAGTTACTGAATCCATTTTTGTGAAAAACCTACATTCTGTCATTTTATAGCTGATGTTTAATCCTTTCTTTTTACTTTCATTCACTGCCTTCTACATTTTCCATTCTGTGTACCTGATTTTTTAATGAAGACATATATCTTCAAATAAGGCATCACATCCAGTATGGTGCGAATAATTTCAAAACGAGTCTAATTTCTATAGACTTACATGGGCGTTGGCGTTTAACAATGTGCAATAAAACGTTTCAATTTCTTCTTTCGATACTTTATCCTGTCAGTGAATGTCCAAATACAGTGTATATATTAAAAGGCTTCTCCTTCAATTTTACATGAATCCTATCAAATAACTGACAGTATCACAGAACTCATTTCTTTGGGTATTGGTTTAATATTAGTTCTACTCCATTCTCTGCTTGCAAATATGGCCCTGCCGTTGCCGCTAATGAACAGGCCATTATCTACCCATTTAGTTCCGCAAATAATCATTATTTACCGTTTCATTTCTTTTTTTTATATATTTTCTTACTGGCCCCCTTGATTCAATGTTCTAACCTCCCATATCCATGGAACTAGTTTTAGCTGGCTACGAAGAATTGCTGTATGACGACACAGTGAAATTTGTCGCTGATGATTTTCCTTACAGGAAGTGGTTAAATCCTAGTATTTTGGTCCTCTTTTACACCGTTATTCTCTGTATTAATTTTGCTAAGAATAGCGGATTGACGGTGCGTCCATACCGGTCGGGGAGTTAATACCTAGAGACATAATTCCCTACAAGCTGTTATCTGATAATAAAATTGTCGATAGACACGAATGAAAGTGGGATTGTTTGTGGAGTGGTTTCCTGTTGCTTTCTTTACGGGGATTTTAATGTAAACATCTCTTGTTAGCTGGCCTTTTTATTCATCAATATTTTTTTTCGCCCTTTGATAGTTTATATTTTTCATCCTGCATGGTTGCTAACCACCTGCTTCACTCAAAATATATTGAATTAGGAAAAACGGATACTGGGTCAATATGCATGCAGGCATTCATATCGCTATTACTTGAATATTAATCTGAAATATTCATGCGATATTCTCAACATATGTGATTATTATTGCACATTGAATGAAATATGTCCTTGTTTTGCATACATAACCGATTTATAAATATTATAGATTCATGCACGCAGACACACGTGTGTGTGTAAGAAGATAAATAGAGTTAGACTAAAATACAGAAAAATAGTAAATAATTTTAAAACGTTCAATTGTTTGGATTTGAAATAAATAAATAAATTAATCTTATCTATTTAATTGAATCATTTATATCTGAAATAATTAAGTTATCGATAAATATAGCATCGTAACCAGTTAAAATTGTGCTTTTGAGAAGTCAAGGCAAATCCGAAGATAATCTAATTGAAAGCGAGATACTAAATAGTGTCATCGTGTTTATACTGACAAATTAATTGAAGGTGATATGTTGTGATTAAGCAAATTTTCATTTAAATATACTAGAGATAATTGAAATCCTAGAAATTGAGTTGAGATCAAATGTTTAACAAGTTTCAGTCACAGGTCCTATGACTTGATAATCTTAATAATTAAATCAGGCCTATTGAGGATAAAATCGATTTCATTCATGTCTTTGTAGAATATATAACTTCGCTTTCAAGAAATATCACAGTTTCGTGGGTGTGAAATATTTAGAACATATGAAACACTAACAGAAATATCATTTATTTTCATGTGCATGATACGAGGAATTTTTAAGGAAAGTTAAAGACAAAAAAGAGTGGTCGTATTAGACACAAATAAACGTATCTAGGAAATGATTACATATCTTAAAAAACAAAAAACTTATTATATTCACAGATGTCAAATATACTCATTTAGAACAATAGATAATAAAATGCAAATATTGCTAACAATCTTTTACAAAATATATGTCGAGAATATTTCTTCTTTCGGAATCAATATAACTGAACGTCTTTTATTCCAGTTTTGCTACAATGTAAAATCTGTTTATATGTTGATTTTCTAGTCATTTTATAATTTTTTTCTATCTTCATTCTTAATGAAAAACAGTATTTTTTGTTTGCAGGGTGTTTTCATATATAGAAATATATTAAAGGCATATTAAAAAGAAAAATATGGTAGATTATTTAGCACGTTAAAACATATCGGTTTTGTCTATTTAGCACCTTCCCCAGAAAATTTGAAAATACATTTTTAAGCGTAAATTAGACGAAACACCTATTGACTAAATATTCAGTTAATTTCTATTCTTCATTATCGTGCAAAATTAAATATTTTAATTAAATATATGTACAACTTTGAGATTTTTAATAAAACTTAAAAAATATTACATATGGATGACTGTACTCTGGGGTTGTATGTTGCTCAAGGATATAACTTTTAGCTTCAGAAACACAGGGTCGTTTAATACGAAAGTCGTACTATACACATGGAAATCGGAAATATGATGAAAATAAATATATTAAAAATGATTTCCAACTGCTCATCGTATTCTTCTGATCAGGTTTGCTACTAAGGTTTCTGTAAATCGTCAGTATATTTTCTTTTCAATTTTAACGCATTCAAATGGTGTCTTTTTTAATCTTTGCAATCCTCTTCTAGAATAGCATTCTGAATTTCTGGCCTTAATTTCAAATACTTTATTCTTTTGTATGTTAACATCACAGAAGTGTTTATACGGCTATCTTGAATTTTTTGGATTTATTGGGGCTTGAAACGCGTCTAATTGAAAAATAATACCTCTGGTAGAGATGTTAGCCATCGCTCATGTACTTCAAGGTGCCTCAACGAACCACAACGAATCTTGGTTCAAAGGAATTCGAAAGTTTTCAAATATTTTCGAAATATTTCGCGAAATTAGACTTATATTATTATTTTAATTTATATAAAATTTTGGAGTGCCATCATTATTAATATTCATAGTTTCTGCATCTGCTTTGCAACGGAATGTGTTTTGGCTTAAAAGATTATCATGATACTTGCAAAAATACTAGTTGTACAGAAGAGGAAAAATCTCATTATGAATATGGGTCACCAAAAATCCAAACAAAAGCATCAGTAACAACATGAACATTACAAAAGAGGATCATCAAAACACGGACATAGTTGTAGTTTTTGTTTCTTCTGTTCGACGCTTACGAATAAAATATATTCGTAACCCAACTAAATTCCCTTGATTATATTTTACAGTAGACTGAATAAGTGAGCAGTGGAATTTAGTGAATGTGGTAAAGTTTCGTATCCCAAGTCCCATAGCTTCCGCTGTGTCATCCTGGCAACATTGCCGCGGAAGAGGTTAATGTAATGTAATGTGATTTTTGTTTAACTAGCAAAATTTTTAATAGATAAGTTCAAAGGCCGACCAACAGACAGTCACCATAATCGTCCGATGGGGCAATTCCGTTTTCAGAAATTTGAGTGCTTCAACATTATCAAACAATTGAGGTGCTTGCCATAAATATCTATTTCTACCACTAGTTGAAAATGGTAGATGCACCATCGAACACACTAAGAAACACCGAACACTTTGACATTCATCGAATTTGTGAGCAACTAATTCATCTAGTTCCTATACTTTACCAATTTCCTGAGATGGTCCGATATTGTAGAAATACCAAACCCATTTGCCAGTATATTACTGATATTTTCAAGTGGGTATTGTTCGATGAGTGTTTTCAGACATTTATTGTCAATTGCAGATGAATATCCACATACATCACCGAAGGAGACTCATAAGTGATGAGCAAATACGTATGAGATATATACCGACACGAGACAATCACAATTGCCTTCGCACTTTAATATAACTGCCCTGAAATCATAACATTAGCCTTCGCCTGCAGGGAAAACAGAATAAAAATATGCCATATTATCTACCATGTATAAAGAGAAGACAATTTCAGTTATACTCTTCATACATGGAGACAGATTAGAAGGATTTGCTTTTTACATGACAATAGGAAGGTATTTAACACTAATTAAACTCTTTGGACATATATCTTAAAATTTTTCTCTCTCTCATTCACTCTGTCTTTCTCTCTCTCTCTCTCTCTCTCACACTCTATCTTTCTTTCATTCACTCTATCTTTCACTTTCTCTCTCGAATTAAACATTTCTTGCTACTGAATATTTATAAAAAAAGACCAAAAAAACAAAAAAAAAACTTTGTCTATTTCATCCTGTGCATGCGTGGCAAGTAATGTATGGAAAGCTAGCTACTCAATAATGATGAGTGTAGAGGGATCAGTCAAGGGTGAGTATATACACTGCGTATGTTAAAAACACATAATTCCTTGAAAATTTGTTAAGTCTGGTAATGCTGATATTCAAATAGTGGAAGGGGTTGTGTACTCGAAGAAAATATGATTACTGCGTGTGAGTTTTTATTGGCATGATATATTCCTTAAAATTCTATGACATATTTTATGAAAGCTGAATGGTCACAATCTATTTCTCTGTATTGAAGAACGGACTCTGGTCAAAATTTTATAAACAAAAAGATACACCCTGAAATAAAGTCGAAGCGAAGTTCGAAACACTGTTAATATAACAGTCAGAGTGTAAAATAGATTATATTTAATCAAGGAAGAATCCCTTTTGCCAGCAAAAGCTCGTGTCGCCAACGTAAAACTTCAGTCAAACGGCGAGTTTAATTTTTTAAATATGTTTCTTTCCATAAAACTTTATTGAATTATCTATTTCTTTGACGTTTCTGCAGGTGGCATTTCATCGAGAGACAAATCAATCTTCAAATTATGAGCTTGTTTAGATAGCGTGAAATTTGCTTAAATTCTGCGAGCCACAAAATTGGCATTTCACAACGTTGATATTTAGAAAGATATCGAGCTGACAATGTGTATCCCTGTAGATTTAACCTGATATTCAGAAGAAGTCACATTAATTCTATTGGTATTAAAATTGGTTTTTAAAGTTATTGGTTATGCACAATAGAAAAAGAAAATTCTTTTTTTTTTTTGCAGTCATGTACTAAATTCTAGAACTGATGTAGAATTTAAATGAAAGGCTTTACAATAAAAAATCCCCTGTATTATTATGTTTGCATTTCTTTCTTTTTGTAAATGATTGAAACATAGATAGGAGAAATAATTAGTTATTTTATGTGTATCAAAATATAAGAACATCAGAGTAAAATATCATGTGGGCTTTGAAAGAATAAAGACTAAACTACATTAGAAATAAATGCTTAATTATTATCTGAGTTATATTTCGGTCTGAGATTTTCTTTCTAGAAAATTAAAAGAAATTCTTACTCATTCATGGAGTTTATTTGGCGAAGGAATTTTGATCTAATCAGATATGAAATATAAATCTTGGGATGTATGGCACTTTGAATTTAACATATTTCCTGTAAAAATATTTTTTCATTTGTGATATTTTTGTCTTCAGAGTCTTATTAAATTTTTGTAAGCAAGTCAAAATCTGTCAATGTAGCTAAAATTATCTCAATAATATGAAATGCAAGCAAATAACAGAAGAAAACTAATCAGTTAATAATGTTCCCTATTATTAATAATAACGTTCCTCTTAAGCTAAAAATTACGATACAGTGCACATTCTATAGCAATATGCAGATATTTCAGTTTTAACCATTATAGCACTTAAGGAACAGGGATCGGAAAGGAAAACAAAATATTAAAATGGATTAATATGCTTAAAGTGTTTATTTTTGGTTTGAATTTAACCTGGTAGCTAGTCGTTTATTTTCATGCAATTCGCTCACTCTTCTGAAATATTATATTGGGAACAATTGATGTGTAAATTTTTCTGTCTTTCTCTCAGATTCTATTTATAGATATTTACAGAGTTTCCTAAATTTCAAAATATCGTTAAGAATCAGATTATTTAGTAGAATATTTGTTGCTTAAAAATGTCTTAAATACTTTCATTATAGATATATCGAAGACTCTGATATAAGAGAATTTATTTATAATTCAGTTGTTTGAAGAAAGAACATTTTATTGTTACAAATAAATGACAAATTATGTTATTGCACGCTATGAATTCTTACAAATGTTTTATTATTTTCCATTCAAGTTCTTGTAAAGCTATTGCTATGGAGCAATAAATTCACACACACACACAAAAAAAAAATAAAATAAAGAGTAATTTTTCACGTGAGAGAAAATATTATTACTGATAATTTAAATAAATTATACATAAATATTCAATATCATTTAGAAAAAAATATAGCGGCGAAAATAACGCTGATAATAACAGATCAAAATTAATGATGAGTTGAAGGTTTTGCCTGCCAATTAGCTTTTCCATTCGATATCTCATCAAATTAATCAAGTATTATGCTAAATTATTAAACTTAAGTCTATTTATAAATATTGGAACTAGATTATCAACAGTCACAGTTGCATATTTAGAATATGTAGAAACCGCCCCAAGACCACTTATCAGTAAAAAATATATTTAAATAGGGAATATCTTCAAAAGAATAATTATTTTTATAATGGCAATAAAGTTATTTAGAATCATATGTAATAACAGATAAATAGCAATAGTTAGTGCTGTGTGAAAAGACATTTAATCTTTGCCACGAAAAAGACAAAAAATTTAGCAAAATATTTAGATTGTAAAACAATCAAAATATTACATAGTATGTCATAGCTGCCTTAATCTAAGGCTTTTTCAGAAATAAATAAAGCAGGATATTGAAGATGAAATTCGATGGTTTTAATGGCAGTATTATTATTCTAAATAAACACACAGAATGTTAAAAGGACGGCAAGAATTAATTGATGTAGGATAGAAAATGTTTTATTTGATATTTGAAATGAACTCAAATTGCAGTTAATTTTGGCGTTAAAAGACAGATTAAAAAAAAAGTATTAAAAATATGTCTCAGTTATACAAGGAAGCGAAATCATTACTCAAACTGATATGTTATAGATATAATTCCAGCCCAGGGATCATCATTTCCTAAATTTAAAGTCAAAGGGTCATGGTAAGGAGAGACTATCAAAAGACAAGAAAAAAAAAAAAACAGTTTTGCAAGACGAAATCTTTAGTCAAAGTGATATGATAGAAATATTATCCCATCCTGTAGATATTCATTTGCGACATTTCAAGGCAAACAGTCATCGGAACGATAGGCTATCAAAAGAGAAAGAGGAAAACGTCTTAAGCTTCACAAGAAGACGAAATCATTTATTAAACGGATATGCTATGAAGAGATTCCGACCCTAAGCTCATCATTTGTGACATTTCAAGGCAAATGCTCAAGGAAAGGACACGATTAAAAAAAGAAGCAATGAAAAACAGCTTCATTGATTAAACTGATATTATATAAACAAAATCCGGTTATAAACACCTTCATTTTCGACATATCTGGGAAAATCATCATCGAAGGATAGACTATCAAGAATGAAAGCAGAGAATAACTCTTTAAGATTTACAAGCAGACGAAATAATTAACAAATTTGATATTCCAATACATACACAAAAAATTATTATTTGTGACATATAGTGGCAAATGGGCATGGGGAAAAATGAGTATCAACGAGAAACAAAGAAAATAGCTTAAGATTTCCAAGGAAAGAAATCGCAAATGCTTATGGGATTTAGACTTAGTTTAGTTTTAGGTTTTCCTTCCTCTAGTGCTGTTAGGCGCCGCGGGGAGACAGTTGTCAGCCGGAAGGCAAATGACCCGTGGGTTCTGAGAGTGTCTGATACTGAGTCGTTCCAGCTTTTTCTGGGTTTGTCGCTCGCTCTACAGCCAGAGTACCCATGTAATTTAGAGGTTATAAAAAAATAAATAAAAAATAACAAAAAAATCTGTTTAAGCTTACGAGGAAGACGAAATTAGTAACTAACCTGATATACTATAAATACCATCCCCTCCTAAAGATCATCATTTGCGACATTCATGGCAAATGATCATGGGATGGTGAGACTATCAAAAGAGAACCAGAGAAAAACAGCTTAAGCTTTAGGATTAAACACAATCATTAATTTGCCTTATATGCTATAGACATTATTCTATTCTATAGATCATCTTTTGTGAGATTTCAAGACAAACGTAGATTGGAATGTGAAAGTATCAGAAGAGAGGCAAAGAAAACAGTTTAGTCTTTATAAGAAGACGAAATAATTACCTAGCCTGATAAGCTAAAGAATAACCTCAGTTATTTTATAACCTCATAAACTAACCTGATATGCTATATAATAATTCCATCACAAAGATACACATTTGCATAATTTCAGAGCAAATGCTCATGATATGGAGAGCCTATCAAAAGAGAAGAAAAGAAAACGAAATTAAGATTTATAAGAAGACAAAATCATTGCTTAAGCTGTTATGCTATAAACATTATCCGACCCTAAATATCATTTGAGACATTTCATGGAAAATGTTCATGGGAAAAATGTACACATAAGAGAAAATTTTCAGGAAGACGAAGCCATTTATCAAACTTATATACTATAATCATAATCCTACTCCAATATTCCTCATGTAAATACTAATATGTTAAAATCTGTTGTAGTCTCTCTCGTAATCAACAATGATTGTCCATGGTAACATGCATGAAATATACAATTTTAATAATACTGAAAATATTTTATGTGCGAGTCATTATCAATGTGTCAAATCATTGCCATTTTGTGTGAAGTTGGACGAACATTGGAGTTAAAAATGAAAGTCATGTGTTCAAAGAAAAATGCAGGAACATAAGTCATTTCACTTGGTGTACGCTACCCATTTGAAATTGGGAAGAAGCCATTGAAAGAAAACTGGAAAAATACCAGGAGTTAATTGAGAAATGCAGAGCTAACAAATGTCGGACTACCTGTCTCCCGGTTGAAGTCGGATGCCGTGGTTTTGCAGGAAGATCTGTATGCAGTGCTCTAAGTCGGCTCGGAGTCAGGGGAGTAAAAAAGAGAAAGGCCATCAGTACTCTGTCAGGAGCTGCAAAGAAAGCCTCAAAATGGCTATGGATTAAAAGATCTGTTCCATGGGAGCTCTACGACGGGGATTGGTGGGCGTTGAGGGGCAGTTGCGAAGAAAGGAAAAGGGATATGTAGATAGTCGATGTTTAATGGGGGGGGGCTTTTAATTTTTTTTTTTATATATTTTTTAAACTTTTTCAATAATGCCTTCCTTGTGTACCTGTTTTTTTTCTTTTCTTTTTTTTTTTTGCATTGCTAGTCGGGAAGGGAGAGAAGATGAGTAAAGAACAAATAGAAAGAAGAACTGGTGCTGGTGGGAAAAGAAAGGAAGAAACGTTTCTGATCATTATTCCTATGTGTTCGATAATTTTGTTTTTCCTATTTTCGTGGTGGTTAAAGTAACACTTCATATGAAAGGAAACTTTTTTTGTCATTACTTACATGTTATGTCAAACTGTTCGTTGAGAATGGCATGCTGTCTTTTCTTTTTTTTGTATCGTCTTTTGCTGAGGAGGAAGTGAGGTAAGTCGTTAACGGTTGGTTGGTAGTGGCATTTATTTAACGAGTCCATTTGTTGCGAGTTTGGCGTAGTTTTTTGCTTCAGGATCGCCTGCCGGAATAGTACTGTTTCGGTAGAATCTCTTGGATGAACAAGTATGATGTTGGAAAACCCGAAACTTGTCATGGCCCCAAGTCATAACATCACTGACGAGGCGCTCCTGAGCACTCGTTGGGGTGTTTTCATTTCAAATCGAAACAATATTGGATAGCTCCTGAAACATCCAGGTGGCGAGCTGAATTTATCATAAATGTATCAAAATTTTATTTAATGACAGACAATATTAATTCTGAAAGAAATTGTTGGTTAGGCCGCGAACACTTCAACACACATCGATTTATCTGAAAAACTGAGTCCCCTCTGACAAATGAAACTATGCACGTAAATAGAATTTAGTAGTGAAAAGCTTTAAAAAACTTGTGGATAAAATTTGCTGAAAATTATTCATACAATCTACATCACTATATCAAAAGAACGCTTACAATTTCTGTATATAATATAATGTTTTGATATTTTATATTGTGTTACTCGGCGCGGTTTTCTAATTTTAGATTATATTTGCCATAAAATATTTGAGGAAATTATGCATCATGCAGAGTAAATATTTTTTCCTGCTTCAATAAGGTCGGAAACATTACTCAACCTGTTTTTGATAAAGATAATATGCGAAAATATATTTTGAAAACGATGCACATGTTGTTTCCGGCAGATTAATAAACTTTTTCTCCCGCACAAAACATATATGCAGTTAACTTACTAAAACATTTACAAAAAAGAAACCAAACATTATATTGCAAATTATTCGTATCGAAATTTAATATAAAGAAACTTTAAAAATATATATTCATAAATGTTGTCATATCTTTCTCTCTGTTGCATGTGTCTTATCCAGAAATATGTATGATTTGTTTCTAAAACTTGTTTCGTTTTCTTTATACTTTTAGCATTCTAAGAGTGTCCAACATATTTGGCAATTAATGCAATTGTAAGTACCTAACAATGATGAAATTTATGTTGAAGGAAATTTTTAATGCAGTACATTAATAGCGAATAATTAAGCAAAATGCTAGGAGATGTAATCAAACAGACACATTTGTATTTAAATATGTGAACATATAAAAACATTGATACTCATCTTTTGTTCTTTATATAATTTCGTAACTGCCACACCAATTTGGTTTAGTTTTCTCATTTGATGATGTTAGCCTTTTGTTTGTAGTCAATAAACACAATGCCTTTTGTATCACAGAAAACGAGGACATAAAATTCACTGTAGCTTTTGGTCAGAAGAAGTGGCAACCACAGATCAGAAAATCTTCGTCATGCATATGTCACTGTGCAGAATACTCTCAAATCTCTCAAGAGATATGCTACTAGATTTATAGTATATTCCCCACCGTGTAGTTAACACCAACATTGTTTTACTTGCTGGTGGCATTTGCATGACGGTTTGGACCATATTCAACATTCTTCGTTTCACTCCTAATTTTGAGGTGACCACTTTTGCATTTTTGATAATGCTGGAGCGTCTTCCCTTAATGCAGCAACCATGTCGCCATGAATTTCTATGAGTGCTAAAATATTTTTCTGCAGGTATTTCATGACATAGTCCATTTTTAAGTGAATTCGCTATTAGTTAATTTTGAAGTCGTCTTTGAATAGTTAGATGTCAGTTTACCGGGAAGGTATCACTACATTGATTAATAAAAAGAGTAGCAATTAATGCATGCAGTATGTCACAGTTCTGGCATCGTTGCGTTATAGTCAGTTTATGAACATTTCCGCCGACTTTCATAAAGAAAGAAATATATACTGAATACTTTATATCTATAAAACTATATTTAAAAGCGTTTTTAGAAACATATAATTAATAAATACTTTATTTTAATTTCTATTTCTTATTTTCATTTTTATTATTAATATCGCCTTTTATGGTCGGCATTAATTTTTTAAATACTTTCAATGATTATTAATATTTTATCACATTTATTATGAATGAAAAGAAACTGATTATTCCGTCTGATGTTGAACTTATACTGCGAATACAAAAGATTCTTAAGCATTAATCATATATTAAGAGGAGAAGTTGAACATCAATTAATGTCAAAGGAACATGAATTACATTTATTATATATTTCAATCAAGATTGACCTGAAACATAATTATATGTCCTGAGACAAATTTTGCCACGAATGAACATTTTGTTTTATTTTCAGGAATAAAAACTAGATTGAAATGTAATTAAGCAATAGAATCACGACTTTTCATAAAATTCCTGTCTTACATTTCAGAAATTCTAAAGCGTATGAAAAGATTCGTTTTACTGTAAGTTTCTTATGCTTTACTCAAAAACAAAGTATTTATTCGTTTAAACTTAGTTTTGTAAAGCAACCATAAAATTATATAAGACTAGCAGTAGAGCCCGGCGTTGCCCGGGGATGTAACAGTAAGAGATAGATCAAGTATCGACCATCATAAAGACTGAAAATTAAAATTGACAAAGATTATTGTATAAGGTTGACGGACACGCATGACTTAATTAGTTTTTTTTGTTGTTGTTGTTTTTTTTTACGAATTGGCCAGACCCAAACTCACACAAAAACATTGTTTTCAATCGATTGAATAGAATTTTATTACAAACAATTGCCTTGTAAATGGAATTTTTAAAGCATTCTGAATGTAAAAATAAAGAAAAAAGTGTGCAAGACAATAAGAAACACTACCTGCAAAAAAAAAAATGAAGTTTTGTTGAAATCTGTTGAAAAATGTAGGAAATCTGATCCTATATATAAACGAACACACACACATACACACGCACGCACGCACACACGCAGACACGCACACACACATAGAACCTGGTTTTTATAATAAGTATAACTCGATATGAGTTGTCCCCATTTCATTCTAGCGACAGCGATGCCTCTTAATCGTATTTTCAAATTGATTTCGTGCAAAAACAATTGTGTTTTTCCAATTTTTGCGCTGTCAGAACCATCGCACGGTAATTTTACGTAGTCCTGTGAAGTTTTGTTGAAATCGCTTGAAAAATGTAGGAAATCCGATCCAATATATAAACAAACAGACACACACACACTACCTGGGTTTTATAATAAGTATGATGACACTAAGATTTTTTATTGTAACTGTCACTTGCGTGTCAATAATTAGGCACCTTTTGTGAAAAGTCACTTGCTCTCATTTTGAAGTGGCGATAACTTTCAAATATAGGTAAACATTAAGTCATTAATGTCTAATTTGCTTTCAAAGTGAAAAATAATGAAAATGACAGCTTTATGTTTTCTTAAATACCAAGTCCAGGATGCGATGGAAAGATTGTCGTCGAAGTTACGCAAAAATGAAAATAATACCGACATCTCATTTTAGCAGATTATTTACCAAAATTACACAGAATTACCTTGAAACACTAAATTCAATCACTATTAGCTTCAAACACCTCCCCCAGTCGACTTCCACATCTTTTAAAAGTCTTCTGTAAGTTTTTGTTTAAGTTGATGAATGCTGCCATAATCCTTGCCTTCAGTTCATCTTTTGCATATGATGGGCTCGCTTTGGAAAAACATAAATTCGACATGTAAAACTACGACATTTTCAGTTTGTATTAAATTTTAATCTATTTGTTAATGAAGGGGAAATATTTACGAAATTGTTACATAATGATATTTCAATAAAATCTCAAATAGTGTGCATAAGGTCTTGAATTACTAGATAATATAATATTGAATAACTCATATTCGAAAACTACACATCTTCATAATTGGTGATTTTTAGGAAATGCCATATGTAATTTAACGACTTCCTTTAAAAAAATCGGTACTATTTAGACACAACTAATGTTAACAAAATTTAACTTTGAATTAAAGAGTAGAAATTAGTTACAACATTATGCAAGAATTATCTATTTGTTTCAATATTATACTCTCCCTCTCGATCGCTCTCACACAAATACAAACAGAAATATATGTACTGAGTTGTTACGTGTTATCTGTCCTTCTGTACAGCAGGGAATGCTGGAAAATCTCATCACAGATGAAGTAGAGACTTGAAGAAACAGAAATGTGGATATACAGAAAATAAAAATTAAAAAAAAAACTGAATATGCCATGGAATAAACATGTGACCAATTATGAGGTTGTCCAGAAAAAATGAAAACAAAAATTACACTTATATCAATATCAGGAAGAGATAATTGCCATTCTAGAGCACATAATGAGAAACGTGGGGTTTGAAAATTTGATACTGGCAAGACAGATTGCTCAAAAGAGTGATAGAAAAAGCAATGTATAATTTCCTTATAGAGCTTGAGTAAATGAATGGCGGATCAAGTTATGCCTGCTCACTTATATTTTGTTAGAAATTGACTATGTTAATATGCAAAGAAACTGATAGATTATAAAAACGAAATATAATGTTATATATATATATATATATATATATATATATATATATATATATATATATATATATATATATATATATACAGATGTGTCTTAATGATGAATATTCTATTGGAAAATACGCAAGAAAATTGGCAATGAATTGTAATATTAAGAAAAAAAGAATACAATAAAAGCCATCACATCATCAAAGAAAGATAAAATTCGGAGTGACGTGAGACGATCAGTATGCGACAGCTTAGCCTTTGACATTTCAGCAGCGTTGCTTGGGCCTAGTATGAAGTTTTACAATCCGCACATGGAGTTCAGGTTTATGAATGTCATATTGCTCCAATGCCTATCACAATTTACGCTATCCATATCTTGATACGTGAACTGTTCTTCACAAACTACGTAGCGGGAAGGCCTGGTTCTATCACTGCTGATAAAAATGACGAACTACTGGAGCAGGCATTAGCACAGAGCCAGGGAATGTTCATCCGGAGGACAGTACTGGAACTCAACAGCGACAAAAGCACGATTAATTTGATGCTTCGGAAAGTGATAATGCTTTATCTGTACCTACGTCAAGTTGTTCAAACGCTTCACGCGGAAATTTATGATGCTCATCTGAATCACTTCTCTACTATTACGAAAACAATATTCACCCCTTAGAATCTTACGGCTCATTAAAGAGTTTATATTTCATCTCTTCGGTGGGGTAAAGCGACATAACTATTGAATTTTGGGAAAATCAAAGCCAGTCGAAATTCTCGTGCATGAACGAAACTCTCCAAATCTGGTGGTTTGTTGTGTCATGCCTAAAACTGTACCATTTCCTTCGTGATTAGCCTGGTAGTAGGACCAATAAGTACAGAGGAAAATTACCTGAAGTTGAAGCTGTAGGTGTTTGCTGTGTCACAAATTCAGGCGAGGAGTGAACTTGCTAATATATATTTTTCAACAAGACGTTATTTGCCAGGTTAGTTAGTGATTTCCTGAACATCAATTTTCCTGACCGGTGGAGCTGTCAATGGGTTCCTCTTGAATTCACTCCGCACTCTTCTGACCTCTTCTTACGTTCTGCCATTTTTTCTGTTGTGATATATGAAAAGCAAGATATACACCGCTTGAGAAATGTATCCTCATGGCTTGTAACGAGGTAGTGAAGATGCTGTTAAAACGTCGGGAGGGTCGATTTACAAAGGTGACTAATGTGAACTTATACAGCTAAAATTCAATGTGTTGGAAATTGACGACAAGTCTTGCAAGTAAATCTGAAAAGACTGCTAAAAAATACAAATAAAATATGAAGTGATTATTAAGCGTATCGATCAAACTATAAATTGAGTACGATGTTTAAAGATGAATAGATACCAAGTATTATTCGTTTGTTACTTGAGTGTACCTAGCTTAACAAGTATCGTAATAGAAATGTGAATCTTTGGGACGAGGTAAAATTCCAATTAGATAGTTGAGTTCAGTTTCTTAATATTTTCATTAAAACGTATTAAAATATTTCTACTTCACCACGTAATACAGAGTAGATAGTCACTCATCGATTTAAGTTACAGTCAGTCTAGTAAGAAGAATTACACTGAATTCAAACCTGTTGGGAACATAACAGGAAATCACTCCACAAATATTCCCCAAGAATTCATGGCAATTTACAGAAAATAATGTGTGTGTATGTCACTCTGTATGAAATTCAAACATTTTCATAAATAAATATACATATACATAGATACATAGATCTCTTTTGGTAAGATCCGGATGTTTCGCAAAATTAAGTCTAAAAATATGCGTACCGGACCGAATGCTTGCATTAAGAAACTTTTTTTCAAAATCTGGAATCTATCATATGTAATGGCTGAAAATTGAAAAAATAAAAAAAGAATATATGCATAGATATAACACATATGCAATTTTATTTCGATTTTTCTTCGATATTTCTTTCTAAAATTTCCCAAATGAGTAAACTAATCACGAATTTCATTTATTCCACTGGAAGATGCGCGCACAAAGACATTATTGTGGTAAGGAATTTGAAAGTGTCTATGAAAATTACCTCCAAATTATTCCGGCATAAAATTTGCAAAAAATAAATGTACGAAGGAATATGCAGTGAACAGATACAGGACTCAGATATATATATATATATATATATATATATATATATATATATATATATATATATATATATATATATATATATATATATATATGTATGCACAATTTGAAATAAAGGGATTTTTTTTTCTTAATCCAACATTATTTAAACGTTACTTTAATGGATACTCGTATTTGTGTAGATACTCAGTTTATTTATTAAACAATATTTTTATTTAACTTTCGTCCACCGGCTTGAGTGTCGAGACATTGTTAGAGAAAATATACGCTCTCCGCGAGGATTCGAATCCGAGTTACCCTCGTGAAAACTGTCATTGCCGGTTACATCAATGATGAAGCAAAGTTAGATAGTAAATTTAAATACAGATTTACTTAATAATAATTATCGAAAATACACAGGTGTTCAGTATCGTAACCTAACGTAAACAAAGCAATTTCTAAAGAAATGTATGATTTTCGTTTTGATTTATTAATCCGACAGATTTTATTAAGTAAACTTTATTTTCGTGGAATCCCTATTTGAGTACACGCATCGTATATATATTAAACTGCATATATATTTATCTTCGACTACTAGATTGAATATTCGAGATATGTAAGTGGAGTTTCTACTTAAATTAGAATATCCACAGAAAATAACGTGTAATATTATATATATATATATATATATATATATATATATATATATATATATATATATATATATATATATATATATATATATATATATGAAGAAAAATATACGGAAAAAACAAACAAATATCCTTATATGCAATTATGCTGTTTTAATGTTAATATAATGTCAACGTCGGACGTTTCGGTTCAATAAACCATCTTCAGGACATATTCATAAAATATTGTTTATTGGACCGAAACGTCCGACGTTGACATTATATTAACATTAAAACAGCATAATTGCATATAATGATTTTTTTCCGTATATTTTTCTTCATACTGTCGGATCTATATCCATATATTTGCTTACATATATATATATATATATATATATATATATATATATATTGCGATTTAAAATTTATATATATTTACTAGACTACTAAAGCATGAGATGTATAGGTTTCATTGAGACTTTTTTTTCAATACATGGCTCAAAGAAATATTTATATTAGAATTTTTAAGAAAAAGAAAATAAAAATAAACATATAAAATGCAACAACCTGTGTACATTTATGGATAATAAATAAATATCTTATAACATTTATTGGAGTGAAAAGTGAACTATATGAAAGCATCATATTTCGATGGAACAACTGTATATTTTCAAGTATTTTGAGAGTAACCCAATAGAAATGAATAGAGTAGAGTCAAATGCACATTAACTTAATATCAAACACAAACAAACGTTATAAATGGATGAAATTAATAAGCCACTTAAACCATCTGAAACTAAAAGCCTAACAGTATTTATCCAATTATACAATCAACATTCCGTATTAGATGATAAACTCCATAAGCCACTGCCCGAGGATTAATTTCAAGACAAATTGCAAAAAGTTATTTAAGGCTGTTTTTGAATATATATTTTTATGAAATCCGGTGCATTCGCATTTATATTACAGAGATTTCACGAATATTCGCAATTATATTACAGAGATTGCACGAATATATTATTTCGCATTTATATTACAGAGATTACACGAATATTTTTAATGTCTTACGCATATTTTATTAAACATTTATTATATTATGATCTGTGATTGATTAATCGTTGTTGATTTCGTTATAGTAATTTTGCCAATAATACCATCATATGATTCATATGATTTACCATAAACATAGAATATAAAATGTAAATCGAGTTCTGATTAAATAAAAATTCTTAGACCGTTGCGAGATCATGTTTATCTTGTAAAAATATTGATTATCAATTTGTCCCCGACATTCAAATATATCCTTTGATTTTGATGTTCGATTACACTCGACTTTCAATCAAATACTTTGATAGTGATTTAATTTAATTAAAAGTCGAATCTTATTAATATAAATCCATTTATCATTATCCAGGTTCGATTAAGGCATGTCCCAAAGAAACCCAGTTCCGATTCAAATTCACCACTGAAATCAGACGATGCTGTTTATTTAATATAATTTATTTATTTAGTAGAAATATGACTTGATAATTATATTTTGATTTGAATTCTGATTTAATTAAGAGTGTTAGACTATTTCAAAGCGACATCTAATATGAATATCAATTTTATCGATTATGATTTTTCAGCCTGTTCTTACATACGCCCGAAAAGAAGGCGCAAGCATAGAACTTAAAAACTAAATGTCCGGCTTATCCTGGACTGATGGCCGGAAATCTTTAGGTGCAGCTTGCTTCTATTTGAGATATCTCTATAATTATGCACGTCTCCAAGTCCAAATGATAGGCATAAAATTCTTTCCTTTAATATATTGGTTCAAAACTTTCGACAATATATTGTATACATACGCAGATAAACTTATCTTTATATTATAAATATGTTTTCTTCCAATGTGCTCTTTTTAGATGCACATATCTGAGTTTATATGTGTAGCAAAGTAAATGTTTAAGTACATATTATTACCCACACATTTAAAAGTATAGCGGAAATGAATTTCAAATATAATTTACGTGTCTTTTCTTAAAAGTAAATGCAACAAGATTACATTAGAATAATACCTATTTTGTACTAAAAGCTTTTCCATCACCATTAATATACAAAAATAATTCTTCCGGTAGACAATCAATATTTAACTAAAAAAAAAACTATTCGTTTACAATTTTGTTTTATATTAGGACATCTCTTTTTCTTTTTACTTTCTATATTCAAGTCCTTTTTAATAGTGTTTTAGGTTCATACTGAATTTTTAATAAATTTGGGAAAATATCATTTATATGACGCATTAAGGAAATATTAATTTTAGGATTATAATTGCATTTAAAACTAAAAGTGGCCTGATGAGCTTACACAAATAGAAATATATAATTCGAAAAGTTTTATATACAATTATTAAATGTACTCTGAACTTCTGTGTAAAAAATTCTTCTATAATCATGGCTTCAAAATGATATCTCCCTACGTGTATATGACGTTTTTTATGTTTCTTTGGTATTTCTATTTCAATCGATTTTCCAGTTTGTCTACTTATCATACTGATGCAATGACCTCGAACAATCAAATCCTATTTTTTTCTTTCAATGTCCCATCAAATATATTTGTAAAATTATGTTTTGGCCAAGACAAAAATCTGTTATTATATGTATTTTAGACAGCAAAGACCAATGAAAACTATGGTAATTATTCTCATCCACCTAAACTCTTTAAACTGTTCTCATGACCAGCGATTTTAAGTTGGAATGAAAAAGAAAGCGAAAACATTAAATTTCTAAGATGCTGTAGGTTTGACTTATTTTATGGTTGTTCGATACAACCTAATGTTTCTTGCTAGTTGCAAGTAGAAGAAATCTACTTAATCTTTTGATTAACATTTATTTTCCTTTATTTCATCTCCTGTTTAAACAGACGTAAAAATCTTATGATGTATGTGGGGCTTTACTATTCCTACATTGTTTAGCTGCATTTAGACATTCTTCATTTAAGAACAGTAACTGTTGTTAATATTCTTGCACTATTACGAAATATTGTTCTCATCTTGGTTTATATAGATATTATTATAGACCCAACATTTTGACAAAGCACTCTCTGGTCATCAGCAGATATCTATTGATTAGGTGATATGAAATATCTATTGAGTACTGTCATATTTTGCCACTGTGATCTCAGTTATCATTCGTTGCTGCTGAATCAGTGTTTCACTATATCAGTAGAGTGTTTTCGGTGATTTTTATATTAGATGTCAGACAATTTTGACATTTGGCTATTATGGTAGGTTTGGGGAAGGAGGCGTTGTGGACATAGAAGTTATATATACAAACATATATATATATATATATATATATATATATATATATATATATATATATATATATATATATATATATATCGGTGTTACTGTCGCCTAGTGATCTCGACCTCAATCCCTGTATCCGATATTAAATGCCGATTCAGCAAGGACAAAAATAACACATATGACAGGGACAAAATGTCACAGTAATCAAGGTAAAACGTATGAAACCATCAATGGCCAACTGATGGTGGCCTGAGGGCATTTGTCAAACCGCTGTATCTATATAACATCCATATCAACTTAGATGAGAAAAAATATTTTGAAATAATACTAGAATATTGAAAAATTAGTCATCTTCGAAATGAAATACTTAAATTTATTGAGGATATTTTTTCAGATCGATAACATGTTTCTTTTTCCCAAAATCAAATAAAAGATGAAAGGTCAGCAAAATAATATTTCTAAATATTAATTGACTTGGAAACTCTTTTAATTTTACTTGTATGATATATTTTATGGCAATGATTAATAAGCTTAATACGTTTCTTACAAATCTCAGTGAGCTTGTATTTAGATTGATTTATCTGTTTTTATTCGAGTAAGTAAATTATATTTTTATTTAAAAATAACCATATATTTTATAGTCAATATCAATCGATTTTGTGTCTTACCAATGTACTAGCGCTGATCTCAACTAACGTCTCTGTGATAATTGCAAACGTGTCCTCAATTACGCTAAAACTTTTTAGCTAATGGAATCAAGCGCAGAATAGCTTCTTACATGTATGATTCTTGTGATTGCTGGAACCTCTCTGACTGTGTCTTCAGTAAGGGTAAATCATCAATCGTTCCACTTTTCAATCAATTCGAAATATTATCTTCTCTCGATAAAAGTAACTCATCTTCTTCCGGAAAAGTAATTTATTGCGACTTCTCTGTCTAAAATTTTCCGCTGATATGAAATGGAACGATTATATCGAAACGATTGCTAGATCTGCTACAAGGTTTACTTTGTCGCGCTCAACAGCTTGTCTCAACGGAATCTATCTTGCTATTTACTTTTTTATTCGAAGGTTGCCTATTAAAAATCCCTGAGAAATCATTATTGAGGAGACGGAAAGGCAAAAAGGTGTTTCTAGGAGATATGTGACGATTGATAAAGGATTTTTTTTTTTTTTTTTTTTTGAAGATCGTAGCTTACAAGATAGAAGGAAGCCGAAAGGGATTTCCAGAAATTCGAAGTGCGGGAAAATTATTAACATCGAATATTCTTTTTCATCTACCAATTTCAACGGTACAATTATGATACCTAATAATCAATCTAGTACTGCGCTTAAGTTCGTGAATTCGAGTTACCAAAGAGGTAAGTTCATCAGAAGACTAACGGTGAAGATATTTATAGAAAAGACACATGAAAACTACGATACAACAGTGGATAGTGACAAAAGTCGGGATGACAGGTCGGGATATATACCATTGTCTATTCTTTGGATTTTGTCAATAATCTCAAGATATATATCAGAAATATCAGACTAGATGTGGCAGCAAAATCCAAACCAGGAATAAGTGTTAGACGTAAAATATATAAAATAGATTCTGACGAACAAATTGTCTAATAGGAGATAATGAACCGATATTCTTGGAAGAAGTCTTCGCAATTAATTTATATTTGGTCCACGTTTCCGGGGAAAAAAGTGAATCCAAGAAATCGCATTTAGTTGTTCTCCTGGAATTTTGCATCAGCCATGCTGATAGAAAACCAGAAACATTCTTTAAGATGCCTCATATAGATAATTTTATTTTCGTAGCGTTAAAATTAAAAATACTTTTTTGGTCCAGGTAACTTCTCTATATTAAGCATCTAAGAGAATGAGTTTGTATTTACATCAGCATAGTTGAAGCTAAAATCCAGGAGTGCAACTAACTGCAACTTCTCGGGCTCAAGTTTTCCACGAAAAAATGGAAGTGTTGTATTAAATGTCGACGTGTATGCAAAATTAATTTGTGGTATATGCCTATATATAAACTGCATCCATATTTCCAACCTAATATGTAAAAATATATTATACATTGTCTTATACATGATACGTATTTGTAAGCTTTGCATATTTTTCAAAAAAATGAATCAGATAAATATATAATAAATAACCGACAGCTTACATAACTTGAATTTTGCAAAAACTGTTTTGTATTACTAATATTGGTAACGTATATGCATTCGCTCAATTGGCTATCAGCTTATAACCAAAGACGAGGGAAAATTTTACAGTTTTTCATTTAAATGTGATTTGTAAGAACGCCATGTATAATTTCTCTCTCTCTCTCTCTCTCTCTCTCTCTCTCTCTCTCTCTCTCTCTCTCTTCCCTTTGTCTAGATAATCTCAAGATACTTCGGTTAAATGTATTTTTATTTATTGTGGTATTGATTTGTAGCATAAGACAATTCTTTTAGTGAAAAAATGAGGGAGGCTTGAAGATACATGAAAGCCCAATGAAATGCCTTGGAGGAATCAAGGGGCAACGTGCAGGTTCAATCCCATGTAAAACAGGAGGTAGTATGAGGCTAGGTGTCAAACTACAGAATCCAGTCTCTCCAAGCTTCAGTTCCGCTTACGGCAAGGAGCCCCAAAAGATGAAAAAGTGGCCCCCAGCGATCAAAAAATGGGCCTGGATGGAATTTTGTCACTGCGAGATAGTCGAGTAAGCTACAAAGTGAGACGTGGATAGACAAAAAAAAATTCATAACAACAATAATAACTAGCATGGCGTCAGAGAGTTGGTTGCGTCGAGCCTCGTCAGCCAAAGGCGTCCTACACTGCCAACCGTTAGGCGAACAGAATTAAAGAATTAAGGAAAGAAATAAGATCCCTTAAGAAGCTTTTTTAAAGGGGGAATGGTATAGAAGTTTCAGCCCATCGAGGAGTTCCGAGTAATACTCAAAAGCAAATTTTTAAAAAAGACACACAACGTGCGGCATGGCATAGGAGGAGGAGGAGGAGGAAGAAGAGGAGGAAGAGGAGGAGGAGGAGGAGGAGGGGGAGAGAAAGATAAATTAAGCAAGCATATTTCCTGTTCAACCCTTTTGCTTTCGTATGAAATTTGCTAGGGGATAAGCGCAATGGGAAATTTGAGGTATCGGTGGAAGAAATTAATTACTTCCTTCGAAATCCCATGAATAACGTTGCAAAAGAACAATAACTGGATATAATTACCCTTTTGATCCATCAGGAGTCGCAAGGGTTCTAATTTGGCACCTGCTTGCCCACCTGGAAAGAAATTCATGAAGTTGTGGGAGAAATCAGATCCGCCTCAGCACCAAGAACAAATGGGAAACCTTATATCGTGTACAAGCGGAGTAAGGTAATTCTGTTAAGGCTTTGAAAATATTGAGAGTTATCTGGTAAAAGAGGCAGGATCGTGGAGCAATGGACATTCGCCGAAGGGATATGGATCCCAAAGGAAGAAGGATCAAAATCACTGGAGAAATTTGTAATTATTTCCTTACTGAACACCGATAGTAAGCGCTTTCTGAACTTCATTCTTAGAAATGGCTACATTGACGCATCGGTCCAGAAATGGGTGTCACCGGTATGCCAGGTTACCTTGATCATACACGATTCCTGACACAGCTCCTGTGAGAGGCAAAGGAAATTAAAGGGAGCCTGACTGTATTGTGTTTGGATCTCGCCAACGCCTAGGAGTCCATGCCACACAAACTGTTAGAAGAAGCCTTAAAGAGACATTATGTGCCTCCATCAGTATCCGATTTCAAAGTAAACTACTATGACAACTTCCGGCGGAGAGTAGTTTCAGGTACAACAGCATGAAAATGGAACACAGGAAAAGGGCGTAATCACAGGCTTCACAATGTCTGCTGTCTGCTGTCTTATCCAAGCACCGATAAGACCATACATGGACGATTTAACCGTGACAAAGACATCTGTCACGGGAGGCAGATGGCTTTTAAAGGCTCTTGAGGAAAATATGACTTGGGCCAGAATGAATTTCAAGTCATCAAAATCCAGGTCCCTAGTACTGAAAAAAAGGCAAGGTCATAGAGAATATCCGATTTACAGTCGCAGATGCAACAATTCCTATCCTGAGAGAAAAGTTTGTTAAGAGCTTGGATAAGACTTTCAACAGGAGATGATGGACACAACCTCGATCACGCTGACTCAAAGGGATCTTGAATGGCTGACCAAGGTCGTCAAATCAGGATTGCCAGAACGTTTCAATCATGGCTTTTCCAGCATGCAGGCGTTACATTAGAGTAATAGATAGCGGCTCAAATTGAGGAATCGGAGAGCCGAGTTCCAATTCCAGTCGAATCCATTACATTCACACACGTGCTAATACACTTGGGTATGAAACCTCTATTTCTCTTCCCAAATCTATGGCTAAATATCAGAGCACAACTAGCTTCTGTAGCCTTGGATCGCGACTGGTCTACCGCAGAAAGAAATAGCAACCTACTGCGGGAAACAATCTGCATTGTCAATCATGTATCGAAAGATACATGATCGCTTAAGCGTGTATCACGCATGGAACATAACTGACTGAGTATTGCTCCGTGTACTGTGGTCATTAGTCGTCAATGGTGTTCCGACAACCACCATGGAAACGTTAGAGAGAAATTAGAAATCGGTTGAGAAGGTGGCTGGGTTTGCCGAGATGCTTAAGTGATGCGGCCCTCTATGGTAACAACAACGCATTGCACCTCCCCTTTAGCAGCCTTCACGAGAACGAGAGAACGGCTACAGTCAGCAGAATCCATAGATCCAAAATTGGCAACAGCTAGAATTCTACATTTTAGTCATTTTTCATAGCTATTAGGTTGGTGCAAAAATAATGACACACTAATATCGTTTTTGACGTATATCTAAGGTCAAAAAACGATGTTATTACGTCATTATTTTTGCAACAACCTAATATTATTCGTGTCCTTGGTGAGTATTTTGAGTACCAAACTTAAGTTTAAATGTGTCATTGGAAAAATATCATGAGACAGAGAGATAAAGTGTGTGTGTCTGAGAGGGAGAAAGAGTGAGAGTGGGATTATCTGTTTCAAGTTGCAAAACTGTAGAAATATATAAACGGAAAAAGTTTTGCAAGTTGTTTGAATTGCTTAAAGAAATATATATATATATATATATATATATATATATATATATATATATATATATATATATATATATATACATACAGAACATATATTTTATATTTATTCAATACAGTAACGTATTTAATTTCTCTCCTTTCGTCTCAAAACATCTACCTCCGTTTTACACAGAATACCCTTTTCTTATAATACATAAGATATATATTTTGTTTGTAGTCCTTCGGAAAGCCACATGTTGACAAACCGATTTATTTGTAGCAAACCCTGGTTACAATCTGCTAGATTAGATATCTGGCCAACCTGCGCAGACTTTTACTAATACTATTTCATTCGACTTGCCGATTTTAATCACGTATAGCTATTTGTTCAGTAATCCATATCTTACCATTCTCAAATCACTAACAACATTAAAATTTTTCATGAAAAAATCCAATATTTTTAGTCATTCAAACAATGAAGGACCATTTTTTTCTGAAACTGTTGCCTTTAAAAAATAACTGTGTTATTTGTATATATATATATATATATATATATATATATATATATATATATATATATATATATATATAATGTGTGTGTGTGTGTGTGTGTGTGTATGTATATTCATATGTATCAGGAACACTTCAAGTAAGCGAGAATACATTAAATTTGAAAGAAAGACTTACAATGTTTGCCGTTATATAAATCACCTATCATAATGAAAATATTGATATAAATATCACACTGCTACAAATATATCACTATGTTGAATACTAAGGTGTCTTCCGAAGTTTGAAATAGACAGCTTCACTTATGGGTGATTTACAGTGAGTAGTGCTACCGTAAATTTACTTGTAAAGTATATATGGTATAGACAAACGCGTTCTTATAGATAAATATAATAACCTTGGCAAATACATTAATCTTGACCCAAAAGTATATTTCTAATAACAAATATATAGAAAATATTACTTTTCTTTATTAAACTGATTCAAGAGAAAATATTAGGTTGGTGCAAAAATAATTTCGTTTTCTAACATATGTTACTAGGTGAGAAAACGAAATTATTTTTGCACCAACCTAATATATAGGATTGGTTTACTTAAAAGTTTAATCTTCCTGTGATCTATATTTTCAAATCCCTTGTTATATTTCTGTTAACTTTGAACACGTTATTGCATTTATTTTGTGCCAACAACATATTTACTGAAATGTTTGTGAAACAGGTTATGTGGCATAAGTTCAGGTTTTCTTTCTGTGTTCAATAGATTTTAAAATGTGTTATCAATCTAAATTACATAGTAATATGCAGCACGGATGCCTATACTTTAAAAAAAAGCAACTTGGAAAAAACGTGGTAAGTGAACGCCATATTTAATGCATTTAAATCATTTGCGATTATACACTATTACTTACACATATATTGATCCTATAAATACAGAAATCAGTTTTCTCATAATAGGTAATCCATTATATAGGCTTTATATATTATATGGTTAAGTAGATATTGTATCGACGTAATCGATAATCGAATGAAAAATGCTATAGCAGAAACGATAACTTTATTTTATGTATGCTATTTATTGCGCATAACTTGTGAAATATATTATTGTTGATTTCTTAGTCTGCCATGAATGCTATCTATATAGTCGATCATCTCTTTTTTATTCCATTTGAATCATCTGTTCTCTGAATCTTACAGTTTTTGTACAAAATTCCCTGCTGGTATAAATATAAATTCACCTTAGGTAAAACTCTTATTGTAGCTGAGCCAATTCTATTGATTTTGCTTTTGCATAAATATAATCAAGTAATGTATATCTTTTTTCAAGATTAACATTCATAGCAATCATAAAAAAATATTGTATAATATTTTAGTACTTTGACGTATTGTCTAATCTAATCCCGCATATAAGGATCTATTAACCTGTACAGATAGGAAGAAAAATAATTAAACTACTCTTAAATGTTTGAATCAATAGAAATAAATAAAAAAAACAACAACAGTAGAAGCGTTTGAAATATCATGATTCGAAATAACAGTAGAAAACTCGGGCCTGATGTGACGGAAATATCAGTTAACGAGTCTGAAAATAAATGTATAGCATAATATCCCCCCTTTTTATTTTCCTAATTTTAATCGGTATTGATTAATAAAAACTCAAATCTACATCACAATCTCTGAAGCTTTAAAACAGTTTTTATTTAAAAAGAAAGCTGCCTTTTTTCAATAAGTCAAAACAGTTTTTCAAGTGCCAAAATTTACTAAACTGTGATACTTTTATTCTGTTTTATTCTATTTTCTAGACACTAAGATGAAATACAGTACGCTATTAAAATTATTTGTGGGAGTAAAATGTAAATATATGTAATATAGTCTGTTCTATTATAATTAGGAATAGAGTTATAGTAATTAGCGTCAATCATTACTTTCCATCATAATTTCCTTTTAGTAATCACGCTACAAATCCAGTTAATTTTTTTAATATAAAATATAAATTTCAATTACTCAAAGAATTTAATATTTAATACTTAAAAAGATTTATTAGGTTAGACAAAAGAAGATACAAATATTCTATAAAAATATAAACGAATTTTAATCAGTGAATGTAAGAGATCAGTCGTGGAAATATGTTTGCTTTCTTTTCGATGGAAGAACGAAGAACCGGATGATGCTTGTGATTGGAATTTAAAGACCTGAGGAGACACAGTGGGTTGAATGAGCCTTACACTATAAGAATAGCTGTATGTGATTGATGGCATACAAGCCAATATCCGATCAGTATCAACTGGGTTGTCGTGGAGTATAATGTAAAACTGGAAACCTTAAATGATCGCGATTTAAAACATCACTAATATATACCAAAGCATGAAAACGAGGTGTTTCACGAAAAAGTGTTGAAAGAGAAAAGTACATATGTTTTTAAACAGTGGGAAAATGATATAATTTATACATGTTCACAAAGATTGTTAGAAACTAGAATATATATGCAATATTAACAAAGTGGTTAGAAGGATTAAATTACACGACCCTCAGCCTGTATATATAAAAAGAAATGTTTTAGTGTCATGGAGATACTGACAATCATAATGAACTGTATTGAAACTAATCGTGCACTTCAAATATCTACTATAACCAATACAAATTAAAAAAAAAAAACGATAAAAAAATAAGTTAGCATTACGAAAATAATACATATAATAATTGCGTAAAGTAAGGAAACGTCTCAGTGTGGATACGCGGATGTAAAAACTGATCAATCATAAACACTGAGAAAAAATGACAGACGAATAAGATGTCTACGTTTAGTATAGAAAATCTTGTATGGACAATTGTAGAGTAAATATGTTTCTATGGAGTAAAATATTTCTCCGTGCAGAATGAATATAGTCCCCTAGATTTAAGAAAGGTCCGAATAATTATATCTACATAGTTCTGATGATATTGTAGTAGACCAAATCAACATGAAAGTAACTTGCAAATTGTGTAATATGTACATAAATAGTTACGATATGATCTCTCATTTGAATCCATTTCTGTTATCTGGCATTGGTCAAGATTAATGCCAAGCACGATTTAATCTTTGAAGATGAATACTTAGCAGTGGTAAATATTACAATAAGTATTTGTTTTCAGAAGCAGACATATTGATTCCGATTTTTCTTTGTAAATGCTACGAAATCACAAACGTAAAACACGAGACCAACTTAATAAGGAAGATGGAGCTCTTGACAAATGTACAAGGATTATTGATATAATATCAATATCTATAAATATAACATATCACATAATTTCGCGTTGTTATAAATAGAATAAAACTTATATAGAATCAGAACCAGGTCACTAGAAGCGAAATAATATTATCACATAGACGATTTCAACGCGATAAATAATGAATGATCAAATCAAGAAAATATTTATAAATGCATTTGAAAGTGATAAGAAAATGTTGTATATGAAGTTACAAGAATTTGAAAAAAAAAAAATGAATATGTGCGAATTATCAATGGGTAACATAAAGGGAAACTAAACGATGTTTTCACGTTGCAAAAAGGAATAAAATATGAATAAACGACCTGGTACAATTACTTGATACAATTCATTGCAGCCCAACAGCTCTACTAACATATACAAGAAAGAGTAAATGAATTCAATCATTAATCAAACCACAGACATTGTCCGAATGTGCAAAATGTTAACTGAAATATAGTAAAAATAATGCGGCCACTCCATTAAAAATTGAAACACAAACAACGATGTAAAATTGATGAAAGCACGGATTGAAGGGGAATGAGAAACAATCAAATAACCTGTAGTAAAGTAAATTTCTATAAGAAATTGCAGAAGAAAAATTCTGGACTTCTTTAAACAGAGACTACTTAATTTAACGGAATTCCTTAAAAGGCGGACATCATCACCTGATGTTACACTCAATATCTGCGGATCACAAATGCCCTTACCGCATGGCGCATCTGGAGCACTCAGTGAGGATCGAACTCACTACTCAGTCGTAATTGTTCTAGCGAGACAAACTTGCTAACCATTACATCGAGGTGCCCATATAATTTTTTCAACGTAGTTTGATGTGGCAAAAGGAGGCGGGGCGACTTAGGATTGAATTCACTGCTCCACTTAAATTCATCTTGCGAAAGAAGCCTGCTAACTAACACCACGGCAAATTGTCCAAAATACCCTTACCTTATATCTACAAAACAAAGACTTTTTTAGTACAGAATGAAAATTGAAATCGTAAAGGAATTTAATAATTATAATTAATTTGTTATTTAATTTTAAATTTATTTACTACATGTAATGCTTATACTTTTATTTTAACAAAATTTCGAACCTTTATTATCAAATTTCAATAATATGCTTTTTGTAATTAATTATTGGGAATATGCTTTCAATGATCATATGTCGCTTCAATACTCGTGTGTAAGGATATAAACTCAACGTATATTATTTGTTAAATAATTAATCCAAATAAACAGTATATTTTCCATAGTACTAGATTGTGCTACAACGTCCTATCAAGATAACGCACACCTACTGTGTTGTCAATCTCGTACAGGGTAGTGAATGTCATCTAACCAGACGATCTTTTTCACGTTTCAAGTTTCGCATGTCCATTGTAGAAAATTCTGTTGTAAAATTTTTTAGCATTGGACTGTAAATGGTGTACGGATACATGGGATTATACACGGAAAATTATTTACTTAAATTAAAGCTATGTGCAATTTGAGTTTCAGCTGCACTTCGGTTGCTTTGTACTTGGTGAGACAGTTTCCGCCATTTTGGTCTTGATATTCTCCCATACAATGACTTGTCAGCGTTGTGTTATTTCATTTCCTCAGTACGTATACATTGCAAAGCCTTTATCAAATTTACTCTATTCATTATTCTCGAGCATAATTATCTGAATCGGCTCACCTGTTAACCTATATATAGAGGCATATGCGTGAATAAACGGATAAATAACCGATCTTCAACACGGCTCTACAAATTTAAATGAAATTTAATTGTTGAGTACTAGTTTTCTTTTAAACTGAAAGAAATGTTTATTTTCGAAACAACTTTAAAAAAAAACAACATATTTTTGTTTATCTTCTTTACAATATAACCGAATCAATTACGTTAGTAGGAATAAAAATAGAATAAGTCTACATGTGAGAATGTGCATGTTAAATTTTTACATTATTTGATGTATGCCTGTAATCGTTTAGCAGCATGAGATAGCGAAGACGGCAGTTGAAGCTGTTTTGAAACTATTGATAACAATCTTATGATAATAACTAGATTCGTATGTTTTTATTTGTTTATTAACAAGGTTACTAGACCATTTTTGTAATATATTATACTCGAATAAATATGCGAAAATGTGAGTAACTAATTCAGGTTTGAGAATTTCAACTTGTATAACGAAAAGACTCTGGACAAAGGTTAACTGAAACCTAATTTCTGCGAACTAAAATGATCGCTTTTATAATCAAGAAAAGTTAATTTTTATTGCACTCACGAGTTTATTGGTTATATTTATAGGAGGGGAAATATTGTTGTTTTTTTTTCTAAAGTGATCCAATAAAATTTCATAGAGAACAATAAAAATGTTCGTCTGGTATTTTAAAAGATTCGGCGCTTTTACAATTAACGTCGCTGATATATGCGAATATAGAAAATATATATTTGAACAACGTAAAAGTGAATCGAGCAATAACTGAGAACGGGAAGACACGTGGGAAGCGGAGAGAAAACAATCTACCTCCGTAGATAAACTAAAGCGTTCATTACAAACTGGTTTCCCATATCAACAATGAAGAAAATAGATCGCAACAACCGATGAGGCACGAGGCCAAAAGTATGGGGCACCCAATGAGAATCGAACTCACATCTCAGTAGTAATCGTCTAGCTAGATAAGCTTTCTAACCATTACACAACAGGGACTCGCCCCAGCCTTAACGTCCCAATGACAATAAAGATGCGGATAATAATCCGCTTTTAAATATTGTAAAAAATGATAGCCACTCATTTCAAAATTTACGACAAAGAATATGATGATATATGTTTCTTTCAGTATAAGTAATATATACTAACTGCAAAAAATGTAGCAGAGTACAAAATATACTTTATTTTAAATGCTACGTCTAGTGTTACTAATCTGAGCTCTGTTTTAACAGGATTTTTGTCAGAACGTCATCCGGGCGATTGCCAAAATGTTTTACTTTTTTTCAAGCACCTTTCAAAATTACTTGAATTTATTTAACACAACCTATACAAACTTCTGCAATCAACACATTCTATAGAATGAAATGCATTTTTGTTTCAATATAAACAATTGAAAAAAATCACCTTACCATTTTATTGGATTATTTAAATATTTACAACATTGAAATCAAAAGAAGAGAATTAAAAGCTAAATTATAATCATGGAAAACAAAATGAAAAATAGACCGTTTTCATTACACGCTAAAATATATATGAGTTGTTATTATTCGAAGAAGGAAAAAAATAGTTACTATGATAGTTATAGGTATGACGATAAAATAAATTCGGTTGCATGATCGGAAGACTGAAGGTTTTGAGGAGCATGGAACAACATATTAATAACTGTTGTTCGCAGGTTCCCTGACCCAGGACGGCAAAACCAGTTAAGGTCCCTGCTACAGACAAATAATGAAGCCTCAAACAAAAGCAAAACACTATGAAATATGAGAATATAGTTTTATATTAAAAATAAGAGTAATACATTTTTCTATAAAAATACCAATAACTATTTATGAGCGTTGTTGGTATTTTGACCAACAATACATCAGGAGTTGAAAGCATTCAATTGTGGTCAAATTATTTAGATTTCGGCATTAATTAATCAATATGGCGTTGATATGCCGCTAAATAAAACCAACCAAACAACCAACATGAAAGAAGTATTTCATAAAATTAATCCAGATTATACCCTTCAATTTCTTAAATCGAAATCTATTCGAAAATATAACTTCAACATAAAAAGGAAATCACCGCCTCAAGTAATTTATATGCACAAAAGCTTCGTATCATCTACCATGTATTCAGTTGTGAAATGAGCATATCATATTTGTATTAAATCAAATCTCCTAAGTATATTAACTGAACAATAGTGAGTTGATATGCCGGAAAATAAAGAAACAAAATAAAAACACCTACTAAGAATACTATTATTGTTCGATGAGCATTTTTCTTAAATTATTTAACCATGTGTACTGTAGGGCATTTCTTATATTCCAGAATTAAAACACTTTGTTTTCTCTGCTCGTGTAGTATTGTATGCCATCAAAGAATGTATAATCATATTTCTGTAGTGTGTACAAAATATTATAATGCAAGCAGTAGAAGAGACAACGTAGGTGATGAAAGAAACTCTACTTTTGCGTACGTGTTATAGTCACATCGGATTACTTATTTATATCTATATTTATTTATTTCTATGAAAAGCCGATGCACTCTGTTAGATTAGTATAGCCGGGAGCGATTGGTTATCGAACTAAAGGAACATCTTACGAACAAAGAAGCAGATTCCTAGTGTCGCATTCTTCGTTCCCAAAGCTGATGCATCGTCGACAAAGATGCCGCTTATAGTCGACATTAATTTATTTTTTCCTTACCCATATTCATCGTGTCTAGCTTTAACACGCACGCAGGAAATGAAAGAATATGCTTCGGATTATTCCGGAAAAAAATGGAATGAAGGAAAAGACGCAATGAATGCAAGGGAGTTATGGTGGTTGTGCAACAAAAAGATTAAATCAAGGGAAGATGTCAATAAGCAAGACAGCAAAACGTATGGATTAAATAAGACAAAAAAAGGATTTTAGAATACAAGCCATAAATTATTATAAAAAAAATACATGGTATAAAAGAAGCCAAAAACAAAAACAAATCACAATCTAGCTTAACTGTATCTTTAGGGAACACAGAGGTGGATTTTGTCATGTGTAGGTGGAGTTAAGCGCTGTCATGTTCATTTGAATTTCTGTGAAAAGACCGAGACCTTCAAATCAGCACGGTAGCCATATATCATAGGAAGTAACACAAGTATATCTTATAAGATATACAAGACGAGGAAATTGATTTTCACTGTACAGAAAGGTCCTAATTAGAATGCCGAGTTTAAGCTAAAACAATATTGATTAGACGGTGTTCTTATTCTCTCAAATGAGAACTGACTGACCTAGAAGTATATCTTAATGCGATATGTATAATAATATTTACTAGATATTACGTAGTGTATGCTTCATGGTAAAAGTAAGCTGTAGCCACAATATATTATCTTAATTTTAATGAGTTCGTTTTTGAAACAACCAGGAAATTATCAAGGTGTGTATTAGGTATGAAGCCGATTTATGAGCATATAATTTCTAATGTATATTTAAAACGCAGCAGCAATCAAAGAGATTATATATCCGCTCTGTCAATCAGAGATTATATATCCGCTCTGTCATCATCATTTGTTTGAAAAATATCGATATTATAAACCAAAAAATATTGAGATTTCTCTGTATTATTTCTCTCTGTCCCTCTTATATATATATATATATATATATATATATATACCCTCTTTAATTATAGAAAAATTTACTAATATGTATATCTGTAAATATGCCTCATTTAACAGAGAGAGTAGGTCATGGCGGAACGTATGATTGCGCATGCCCAATAGTTTATGGCATGATGGTTTTTGGCAAATCCTTAAGAGATTCAATGTAGTTAACGAAAATATCCATGTAATCCAGGCCCTATATATCGATGCCACCAGCGCAGTATTTCTGGGAAAACAAATGGGAGGATTCTTCCTAGCATTTGTCGGCGTGAGACAGGGATGCGTACTTTCGTCCACATTGTTCAACCTATTTTTAGACAGAATCGTGCATGAAACCGAGAACGAACATGATCCTTCAATCTCTATCGGCGGTAGACCCGTCTGTAATCTACGTTTTGCAAACGGAATTGGTCTCATAGCAGGTAGTAATAGTAATAATACTTGATCAACAATTTTGTTGAAAGTGCAGGAGCATACAGAATGGACGTCAGCTCGGAGAAATCTAAAGTAATAGTGAATAGCATAAACAGTAACCCCTGTGTCAACATTACCATGGACGGGAATTCACTGGAGGAAGTGTCAAGGTTTAAATACTTGGGAACAGTCTTATCTAAAGTTGGTACCTGCAATTTGGAAATCCTAACAAAAAGTGCCGCAACCATGGCAGCGATGGCCAAACTGGCAAGAATATTGAGGAGCAAAATCAAATTTCTGTATAAATCGTTGGCTGTCTCCATTCTCCTATTTGCATATGAAAATTGGACTCGGTTGGCAATGACAAAGCGAAGGATTCAAGCGTTTGATAACAAGTGCATGGGAATAATCCTTGGAATCTTCATTTGGGAACATAAAACCAATGAATATCTTCTCGCCACTGTCGTTGTTTGGACAGTTTACAAGGCACGACAGCCTGCGCAAGACCATCATGCAAGGCATAGTTAAGAGTGGACGTAAGAGAGGACGCCAATGCAAAAACGTTTTGGAAAATGTCAAATAAAGGACATTTATGTCTGTACAAGGATTTGTGATAGCTACCGTCGATAGGGCGTTGTGGACGAGATTCAGTGTGTCTTCTGCATTCGAATCCACCCCTACGTTTCCAAAAGTCAATGAGATGACATATACATAAATACATTTGGAAATATATATATATATACATATATATATATATATATATATATATATATATATATATATATATATATATGTGTGTGTGTGTGTGTGTTTACGCACACACAAACAAACGCGGGCACACACACACATATATATATTTATATATATCAACATATATTAATACTTACATACTTATATGTGTACGATTCGTTGTTGTAATCAACAAATAATATAATGTGGTAAATAATTTCGTGAACTGAAGACCATAACTTTTTCAGAAGAAGGGTTTCTAACATGTTATCCCACCTCAAAATTAACTTAAGGAAAATTTATGGACACATAATATCAAATAAGATAGAGGTAGCCTTATCCTTGAAGTGTGAGTAGTCTTCTTTCACATTTATCAAAATGTGAAAATGTGTATATATGATAGTATATAACAATTGTAAGAAGTTCGTTTTTTACGAGGTATTTGAATGTATGCTGTTCCAAGTTGTATCAACTTAATGAAGCAGCCATTCTGATCAATCCGATATTAATTATTACTGCTTTATTTAGCAGTAATATCCGATTGGGATATATCTATTGGATGAATCGGCAAACATTTTTATTACTTACCCGTGGTTTATTTCGAAAAGACGTTGTATTTGACAGATTGATCGCTTAAATATTTCTTCAGTTCTTCCTGCAACTTTTGTAAATCCCGAAAAGAAAGATAAACATTTACGGGGGGGGGAATTATGAATCTGCATAAATTTCAGAATCTAGTAGAACAAACAAAAGATAAATGTAGCAGATCAAAAAAGTGAAAATTCAAATCAAATGTTTTTAACTTAATCGATCGTGCTTTTTCCATAGTGCGCGCCCTAAGGTTTTTCTATTTACATTTTTTATTTACATATATCATACATTCCGAGAATTTCTTTATTAAAATGAATTATTTAATCAACACAAATGTTATCTTTCACGATTTATGGAAAAAATACTGCGGCATATAATAATTGTTATGTGTACTGAAAAGCTCTGGTTGTCTGGTTGATGATTTTGCTTGGCGGCGTATTAAACTCTATGGGTTATTTAATGTCTAAATATGTTGAACAAAATTTTATGGCTCGAACTGAATATATTTCAAGCGCAATTGTATGCATTCAACTACAGATAAAAATGTATTGTTAGTTATTTTGCTATAAAATATGTTCTTGGAAAAATTGTATATATATAAAAGTGTATTGCTGTTATTTTTACAATAAAAAAAAACTTATGGTTATACTTTCATAATGTCTTGTTTTTGTTTGGCGAAATTTCACTTTTTTTCATAGCTTGGATCTTAACAGTGCTACCACTCCACCTCAGGTTGTGCTATGGAAAAAAAATCACAGGTAGTTCCACGCTCCGCAAACCTTCAATGTCCCGATCAGAGCCCTTGCTAAAAAAAACTGTGTCGAAAACCTTAATTTACATGTGCATTGAATAATTTAATATAAAATTATATAGTTTCAAAAACGGTGGTTATGATATATTTATTTAATAAATATCTAGCGGATATTATTTTTTATTTTTGTTTGAACTATAATCTGAAGGGGAATAGTCCACCCTGAAAGATGTGATATTGCAAATGTAATAATTTAAACACATGTGTTCAAGTATTCCACTTTATGTACTAGAAGGGAATGTTAGACTACATCTGCTGGCTACGCAATTGCTTTAAGTGTCTCCATACGCTACTTAGGAGTCTAAATGTCTGTTATATACCTACTTGTCATTTAGCCAAAATACTTCCCCATTATTGACATTTTTGAACAGAATTAGCCTTGAAGCAATGTACATATTACTGGAAGTGATTCCATTGGTTTTTCGAGTTATTTCGCACGAGAAGAAATCAGTCGTTCGATGATTATTCTATATTTGACCTGAAGTCTAAAACTGGTTTCATGAGTCATGTCTGCTAGTATAGACCACTATAGCAAAGTACTAAATCTTTACGAAACTGGCTCAAAGTTTTGCCGGCAGATATAATCACCGATTCATATCCATTTATATTACAGAAAAGTGAAAGTTTGGGTGAAAAATCTGGCGAAGTTACTTCAGTTCAATGACAATATTAAATGCACGGACCAATGTTAGATTTATAAATGTGCAAGAAGGATTCTGACGAGATGAATTGTACAACACTATAGAGTGAACCAACTTTCAGAAGCAGCAGACCTAGCAATTGATTCATTATATTGCCTTCCCACATCATGTCAGTGAAAAATGTAAGGCCAACAAATTGAAATGTGTTGATATTGTCCTCATCTTTGGTGTGATTTTTTTTTTATCACAACATTTCGTTCGTTGCGTACTCCAGACTTCCTTAGTTGTATATCGATTTGTTTAAGGTACATGGGATTCAGCCTAGATATTGCAATAAATAAAACAAAGACCAGGACAATAGAACGAGTAGTGTAAATATTGATAAATCATATCGCAGAATTTCAAACAAAAATTACAAAGATTTTATAACACAAAAACGGCTTTTGTGTACAGAAAGTTAAATATTTTATAAGAATTTCATTAAAATTTATCAATAAAACTCTACTTCACTGCATATTATTCATGCAAAAATTAGATTTCATCTTCAAAGATAGTTTTTCATTTTAACTTATATTTATTACTATCCATTCTTGACATAAACAATGTCCACTCATTAACTCTTAATTAAATTACATCAAACATAGGATTGTATAGAAAATGTTAATATTAGACGATGATTGCTTTATTTTTCATTTAAATTTTCATCAGCGTTTTTTTATATATATATTAGCTTTATATACATGTCACCTACTTATTGAATGTCTCTCTTAAAGGTACCGATAATATTTTGAAAATAATGACTTCGTTAAATTTGCGTCAAATTTCGCCAGTCGTTAGAATCTGTTTATTTTCGAATGCATTAAACTAGGAAATTTATAAGAATATAACAAACAATCACTTGCAATAAGTTTGATCTGCAATTATCGTGAACGAATTTTATTAGTTTGTTTTAGAGTTTCATTCAACTTTGATCAGTATTTTATAATATTCTTAAAAGAGACTCGAAAAAATATCGAAATATTTCAATAGGAAAACAACCTATCAAATTCAGTTCACTAATCGAATATTATAGTCGTATCCTAATATCGATTTCCGTTTTGTTCTGTGACCCATCACAAATTAGTTGCTGATTGATTACAGAGTGGCCGCGAGTACAAACCTAAATGCCTCATTTACATTCAATAAGGAACCGGTAAGAATCAAAGAGCAAAGCATAAACAAATACGCCAAATGATTTGTTACTATTCTCTCTATATTGATTCAAGAAAACAGAGGGGAAACACAAAACAACAAAAAAATTAGTTGATTACTGGCCCAATGCAGCCAATTTCGCGCGAATTAAACCTTATTATTTCTTCAACAAATTTTCCTGGGTCTCGCTGTCACACTTAATTTCTTCAATGTCCAATTTTCAAATAACTCACTTTTCGGAATCGTGTAGATAGATCAAAGAGACCAATTTAAAATAAACTTTCAGCAAATTAACTTATTTCCTGACCAAACACCATGGTAACCAGCTAGAAATGATCGAATCTATGATTTTCTTTATTTTTCCACCTGGTTGCCTACGTTTTATTGACGAGAGAGGAAATCATTTTTGTCAGAATAAATCATCGATTATAACGGTGTTTCAAGAAAGAAGGAAAATGAAATTGTGCGAAAGGTACACATGAAAATTTTATCTATGGTTTTATTTTGGAGTAGCTACACGTGTTTTTTTTTTCAACAAATTTCTGAGATTTAATTTTTAAATTGATGTTAAATGGGTCTCCTATAACTAACGGTTGTCTTTGAAAATATAAGAAATGTATGAAATTTGACATTTAGTTTTTTTTTTTGCGACTGTCAGTCTTTTCGAAATATGCGATCTTTGTTTAAAATGACTACAGATGCAGAAAAATATATATACATCTTAAAACACAAATTGCTAACTGTCGAATCTTATTTGCCGGAATATGCGAGAGATCTCTTTTCTCAGTCAAACAATATTTCAAACAGAAAGACAATACTAGCGTAAAACGAATGATGTTACTCATAAACCTTACATGCAACAGCAAAGTGTAGACAATATCTAAAGTAAAACATCACAATTGAACTATCAGTAAGACGAAAATGGGACCAACACACGCTGTTGCTCTCTACGTCAGATGTTCTCACTATAAATACATATCTCGAAAGCAAATATCTTTGCTTTTGCGTTACACTTGTCTTTAGGTTTTGAATTGGAGGACTAATATCTTCCAAGTCTCTGTTGCTATTTCAAATTGTCCATGTATCTCTATATCCATATTGCCAATGTTTTACCCGCACATTTCTCAACTTGAATTGTGCTGCTGCATATTTCAGCTGTTTTCCTCACTGTTTACCAAGTTGTCTGTCAGAGACAATTGTTTATCTTCGACAGAGTAAGCCGAACTTCTCAGCCGGCACTATGCATGGTGAACATGTTACTGGTTTTCCTATCAAGGTCAGAATTTCCGTGTAGTCCGCAGTTTAAAATTGACACATTGTATTTTTCTACATCTACTGGACATGTGTTGATTGGAGCAATCATTTCCTGACAGTGGAGTTTTGATTTTCATATCATTACATAATCAGTAAATTTTGTCAAAATGAACGTTAAATAAGAGTAAGTCTCCTCAAAATATTACCACTTATAATTGCAGATTTCATGATTTCACTAATATCATCGTGTCATTTGTTACAAAGGTTTCTATAATGTACACTTCTTTCATTAATTTAAATAGGACATTTGGGAAAGTTCTATTAAACATTGCCAGTGTACTGGCCGTCAATCTTTCAAAAATCCTCATTTCTTTGGTAATTTTGTGATAAATGATAGGTCTTTTCAGTTTAATTTTTATGTACGTTTTTTTCTTTAGTTTTACTTATTCATTAGTACGTTCCATGCCGGTGTCTCTTTAACGAGGTCGAAGATGGAATACTGTCAAATCTCGTCATATCTGACATAGATGCGTTCCTATGTATTTCCCTAATATTTAAATTCTAATTTGTCCGATTTAGCATTTAATGTTTTGAGAAATGTTCCTAGAGAACCAATTACTTTTAGCCCGAACCTATACCTCATTTCCAGTTATTATTACGTCTATAGAGAAAATATAAATGAAAAGTAGGTGTTATGTTGAAATACCTGTGGAAATTTTTTAAAATAATTTGTTAAATTTATCAAGAACCGTTCTTATCATTCATTTTCTAAAAATACAATAATTTTTTTTTAATTTTCCGAAAAGAAACTGGTTCATTCATTTATTGTTAATTTCCATGCACAAACAAATATAAAACATATATTTGTCAATATACTCTGTCCGAAACTGTGATTCTCTATTCAATTTGAATAAATCATTCCACAAGCTACAGAGGATAAGGTTACTGTAATTTATTTTAATATTCGTTATGATGATAATTCCTGATGCAGCGATCTTTGCGAATATGGAGAGTACTTTTCGTTGTTAAATGTTCTCTATTTTACTATACCTAATGTCTATATGTTAAGATCATTAGATATTTTTTTTTTATATTCCTATGTCATTTTCTCAATATATCGATTTTTATTTATATTATGTTAATATTTTATCAATTGAATTCATGTTTAAAGCTGATTTTGAATATTCCATAAGGTTTTATATATGTGTTTCTTATATCGTTTCTTTTCAAAATTAAGTTTCTGCAGCATAAATGATTTCCTTATCAAATTCCATAATGAATTACATACGGGATATCAGTCTGAGAGACTTTATATAAAGAGTGTATATAGTGTTTGTCAGAATATGTTGTGATGCATGAAATGTACTTTAAATCATCATCACGCTTAATCGTAATTTTTTTTTTGTCGTTATGGTCGATATATTCTGACATGTTCAAATTGATTTTTTAGTGGCAATAATCACGGTATGTATGTAAACGTCGACGTAACAATGATAGGAATGAGGTTGACTCCTTTGATACAATTTTTTCAACTGTCTGCATGTTATACATTACGGTTATTTGTGGAAAACTATTCTTTCGCTATCTCGAAACCAAGACGATGCACTTAACTGCACTGAGTATAGGTTTTACCTAGAAAAATGATAAAAAAAAATGCTGCGTCAAATTTCTAAGTTATATTTTATTACATACAGTGATAAGTGCACCGCTTAATGTACAAAAAAAAGAAAAAAAAACACTCATCCAATACAGCGGTGAATATTTTACAGATTGCATTAAAAGCATTGAAGATGGCTGTATTCTATAATAGTAAACCAATGTAAAGTACTTATATTTTTGTATCCGTATAGTTTGTGTGAATTGAATGAATCAATAAATCCTTAACTTGTCAGTTATTAACGGAATTTTGTTTTGAAATAATGTGACACAGAAATTCGGCAATTGTAGCGGATTAAGCAAAAGTTGCACTTCCAGAAAATAAGCACAATATTAGGAAACAAGACAAATTCGCTGGAAACAAATATAAGAAGCTCAAATTTTACATAAAGCCACTAGTCTTATATGCCAATGAAAGTTACGCAATTTCCTTAAAGTGAAAAATTAGATGTCAAGTAACAGAGAAATTGTCCGGCTGAAGAATATCTGGAATATATTGAAGGTAACATGAGAGTAAAAAGGAAGTTTGAAGAAAAATGCTAAGGATCAGAAAGAGACATTCGAAGTGTCTGGTATCTTATAAGGAAAGCGGGTTTGGGACATCTGTGAATCTCAGGATATATTGAACGCAAACGAAACAGAAGGATACTGTTAGAATTAAACTTAACGAAATTGAGTAATTGGATGCCAGAACAGGGAATAGGAGTAATAACAATAGGACAAACATTGCTTAGTGCTTTAAGCGATAGGAAGTCGTGGAGTCACTTCATTTTCCATGTCTGGAGTTAACACGGAATATACAAAATATTATGAAATAGTTGATTAATTTCCAAAGAACATTAAATAATAAGTGACGTATGCTGAAAGAAATACTTGTGTTAAATGAATGATTTAAATCATGATGCTATTATATGTACATATCCACACACAAACACACACCGACAACCAAACACATACGCATTTTGTGTGCGTGTATATATATATATATATATATATATATATATATATATATATGCAAGGTGGCCACTAAAGGTCGAATGATATAAAACAAAAGCCTTTATCTTGAGGTAATATGTTTGGACCATTTGAATCATGTATGGAAACGTTTGTAAATAGTTTCAGAATCTTATGAAGTGATGTTCTGGGGATTCCTATTTGAGCAGAGCGACGGCGAGTAGAAGCTGGTGAATCCTCAAGGATGGTCCTCAGATTCCATTGCTACTTCAGTGCCTTTATGACCTCTTCCCGGAAGATCGTTTGCAGATCCAGTTCTTTCAGTCCGGGCGATTAGGTTACGAATCATATTATCTCTAGGAGATACTCTGACTTTAAAATGTTGCCGGTAATTTCTATGAGATTGAATAATTGATCTTTCATTGGAATGGAATAAAACTCTTTGAGTTTTACTCATTACTGGACATCATACGTTCTATTTTATTCTCCAGCAGATGCTCTATGACCTGCAAAAAAGAAAACAAAAAAGATTAAAAACGAACAATTTATGACTTTTCCAAACCCTTCAGATTTTCAGACGCCATCCTATGTACAGGGTGTATCAAAATACTTTTACAAACTTTTGTGTTAGGGTGAGTTCGTGAAATGAAAGCAAGGACAAAAGCCCATATAAACATATGTCCGCAATTCTTTCGTTTTTGAGTTATTGAGTTTAAATAGATGTTACGGTAGATGGCGCTGTGTTGCCATGTAGACTAGGCTTCATTTTTCATTCGTGTGCGTTTGTGGTTAGTCTGTCTTCAACGTGTGTAGCAGTGATTTAACTGAGAAATATACCGTTTAACAATGGCAGCTTATTCATACCGTGAGCAGACAGATGTGGTTTTGAAATACATCAGCGTGAATGGTAATGGACTCGAACTACACGGCAGTATTAGATTACGTTTTCATATGGAAGGCAGCCGTGTCATCCAATCTTTGGTGCTGTTTATCGTATCGTTGCTAAGACAGGATCTGTGTCACCAGAGTTTACATTTTTTTTTTAAATTTAACGGCGTCTACCGTAAACTTTCAATTTAATAACTCAAGAAAGAAGTATTTGCAGACATATTTTTTTGTGGATTTTGTACTTGTTTTGGCGTGAACAACCTGCCCTCAAAGTGTGTAAAAGTATGTCAGTGAAGTAATTTGAATAGTGGGGAATATAAAAAATACTGTCAGTATATTTTCTTTAGTATGTAGATAATTGAGGCTGCATATTCGTAGAGTTATTCAATGAAAAACAAAGTTTATTCTAGATTTTATTTTATTATTGTAAAATTACTGAAATTTTATGAAGTCGTTTTCATTTGTCGATTTACAATCCATTTAAACCGGTATCAACTTGAATTCGAAAAAAATATGAAGACCATTTTTAGGTGTTATTTTTTTCTACTTAACATTTGAATTCAATAATAAATCACATTTTGTTTAGTTTATTTACTAGAACTACTATTTTAGTGTTAATTTATGGGTGATTTTGAGTCTTTATCAGTATAGACAAAGAATATTACCTATCGAACATAGGTGTGCGTGTATATATGCACTTGTATGTATGTGATTCTATCGGTCTCAGTTTAATCAGACATATATTTAAACGGCTGATATATACTGTGTGGACTGCGTACTTAGCTTTTTAGTGTAAAAACAAAAGCCATTAGAAAAAAGCTCCAGATTAACACTTAACTCTACAAATGGACACACGAGACGCAATAACTTAATGTAGATAATCGAAGAACGGCGCGAAAGGGATACATTTTCATTAACATCATTGTTCTTGAGCAATGTACAAAAGAAGTGTAGAACTAAACATCATATGTTGTTGTTAAGATTGCGAACATTATTTTATTTACAATAATATTGTTTACGTCTATGTGATTGATTAAATGTAGTACGTTGCTTTACGTATTTGGAATAGCGATTGATTGTTATTAGTGGAACATTAATTACACAATGTTCAATTTATTTCATTTAATGAAGTCTAGTCATCAAGCTTATTACAGATTCAATGTCTACAAATATGCATATCAATAGGCATATATTATTCCTCTTTTCTTTTTCTTTATTTAATACTTACTCGGAAATTGGATATATGTATTTGTAAACGTTTATAAGAATAGTCCACACATATATTCATGTTCATGTGTAATATATAATTTATCAGTTCGTTCATAGAAAATATATAATTATGAGGACAATAGACAAGAAAATGAAATTCTTCGCTAGTTCATACTAAATCTGTTATCAGTACAGGAGTTATGAACAGAAATGTAAAACAAAGCTTTGTTGCGTAAATTATCGGAGTAAATAACAATGTATTTAGCAGGTTACTACTCCTACTGATTCCTTCTTATTTCTTCCTTTAGTCAACACATTTTCAAGAACATCAAAGATGACTATGGAAATGAAGAATCTCAGGAGGAGAAACGAAAAAAACAAATCGACAACATATTTATCAAAAAGACAATAAGGAATGCAATTGTACGGTGACAAACATATCTAAATGCTGACTGTGGAAGCGATTACCTTCGTAGACTAAGAACGGAACGGCGGAAGCGGAAGAATTCTAACGCAGAACACAAACTGCAGTAAAATAGACCCCTGAATGACCCGAACATGAAGGAAAATATATGGACATTGTGAAAAGAAGATACGACGAAGAAAATTGTAACTCGAAATGGTACACATTAAGAGAATCGTTAGTAATATCAACAAAAAGTTCATCCCAAATGAAAACAGACGAGGAAGAAAAAACGAATAGAAATCAACTGAAATTGCCGACATGATGCAAAGCAGGCAGAAAAACAATGCCAGCAGAATAGAGAAAATTACAAAAATATATAAGAAACAAATGCAGACAGGTTAAAGAAAATGGCTCAACGAAAAATGTTAAGAAATAGAAAGAATGAGTATCACAGATGAAGCAGGTATAATATATATATATATATATATATATATATATATATATATATATATATGTATATATATATATATATATATATATATATATATATATATATATATATAAGAGAACTTACACGACAAAAGATATGTTCATCAACAGGCTGCATAAAATCTAAGGAGTAAACGCTGATGCTAGAGAAACAGAAAATACTTCAGCGATGGAACATAACATGGCCAATAATGAAAAAATATCCACCGGCTAAAAATAAAAAAAACAAAAAACGAAGTAGAATCTGGACTGGGCACATTGAGCAGAAACAAAGCGGCAGGTTCAGACAGAATTATGACAGAGATGATGGCAGATTTAGACGATTTCAGCATAGAAAAGTTCACAGAAATAATAAATGAAATTTACAACTGTGATGACATAACGGAAGATATAAGCAGATCTATTTTCCTAGAACTGCCTAAGAAACGAGACAATCGGCCTAATGAGCCACATAACAAACCGAATTCTGATGAATAGACAGCGCAGCAAGCCAGAGATAGGACAAGTGTGGGTTTTTCAAAGACACCGGATATCAAATGAAATCACGGGAATTTATCTAAATTTTGGGTTTCGTTTTTGTAGATGTAGGTCGCCTTATATGTAGAAATATACGGTGTGTGTACAAACACACACACAGCCACACACACACATATACATACATATATAAGTACACGCCGTGTATCTTCACACACACACACGCACGCGCGCGAACACACACTCATGTACATGTATGTGCGTACGTGTCTGTGTGTGTGTAGATTTAATAGGCCGTTTAATGAAATTTGAGCAACAAAAAGACAGCACAATATTGACAATATCGCAAAAGATTTTTAGTTCGGAATTTTCGGAAACGGCTGTAGATGAGGAATAAATAATTAGGTTTCACTCTTCTGAGGAATGTTGTTTTTATTGGTTGAAGGTTGTGGTTTTATTTTGAAAATATATTTTAAATCCGATCTGCGTCGTTCTTGTCGGCTGTTCTATGAAGACGCTAAATCTGATGTCAGCTTTGAAAGGTATGGTTGAAGTGTTTAGCAACAGGGAAATTGAACCAAAATACGTAATTCCGTGCTTGTTTATTCTCTTTGTGGCAGAAAAGTATATATATATATATATATATATATATATATATATATATATATATATATATATATATATATATATATATATATATATATATATAATAGGATGACGTATAAATGATTTTATTTTCATCAATTAGATTCATCAAATAAATAAAGTATAATTACAGTCTGTTTAATTATATATCAACGACTATTTGCAATGACCTGCCGTTTTCTTAACATTTACCACGCAGCTCGTAAATGAATTTTTGAATATAATTTCACAGTATTTGTGTGAAAAAAACTCACACTTCAATTTGATTTTCATTATAGAAATATTTTCCCAACAATGCGTTATACAGTGATTGAAAAGTAAATAATCGTTTGATACAAAGTCAGGTGAAACTGGCGAATTGAATAAATGAAACCAATCCTATCATTTATGGACTCGTTACAGCTGCCTAACTCAAATATACATTTTGAGTTTAAATGGATAATAAGCGATTGATCTGACCACATGCGCAACATTAACATGCATCCATATAGCTGACATTTGGTGTGTATTGTTGAGACTGGTCATTGCGATTCCAATATTTTTTGCGTTGAACATTATCGTATATAAAACATTTCCTCACATGTTATTATATTTTTAAGGAAATTGTTATTTATTTGTTGTAAAAGTAAACTTGTCCCCATGGATGAACGATCCACTTTGTTTCTTTCCATAAAAAGGTGTAGAGCAAAACACACAGCTTACCTTATTTTTTTCTAAGAGTCGGCATATTGTCGATTGTTATGCGTTTAACTTCTTTCTCAATGTTTGAGCATTTTTCTCTGTATTTATCCCCTCTACTGCCTATAGAGTTTACAAAGACCGATGAACACTCCGGCTTGGGTTTATCATCCAATGATGTATTTCCCCGACTTTGCAAACAAATATATTTATTTGACATTATATTTTGATTTTTGACTACACGGACTATATATTTCTCCATAACACTATTCAGTTACTTGAACCTTCATAACATAGTTCTTTCGATCTATAGATTATATAAAAATATTAATCTTTAACCCAATGTGTATATTGTCAGTGCCATGCAAACTCCAAGACATGTTAGTTTCTTCCGAATTCGGTTCTTAACTGACAAGTATGATTAGATGTTTGTGGTGATAAATTCCTCATTACAATTGTTCCCAAATAAAAAACTACTTATGCCATAACCTGATATATGTCACATTTTCTCGCGTAAACATTTATTGATTTATCGAGATGTTTCGGATAGAGAAGCGGGAAATGCGATCGGTGTCACGTGTTTAAATTCCACGCTGGTTACTTCTGTTAGTTTTTTCAGTAATGTCCCTGGAAAATGCATAGACATGCTCTTCTTCTACAGTTAAGAGTTAAATAACAAGGTAGAATGTTTGGGGTGGCAAACGTTTTAAGAGAGGAGAATTCAAAACTGGAAGACTTCAGGCAACCACTAAATATAACTTCCTCAAGAATTATTAGCAATTCACAAATAATAAATACAAGGGTGGGTAAAAAGTAATTCAATTTGTTTTATAATATAATGAATAAAGAACGCAATCAAAATTTGTATATCAAAATATAGATATAGATTACAGATTCGCATCCCTACATCTCAACGCAGTCATCATTTCTTTGAATGACAGTATGTCATATGGCCAGCCTATACTTAACGTTTACTCAAACACATGAATTATTGGTATTACAAACCAAATACCACATCTCCCTTAATTGAATAGGATTTATGCCCTTCCTTGATCTCAAGCTTCTTCGTCTATTTGTATTTTCATTTCGACTTACTCCTCTGCCCCTCTTTACAGAGATGTGGGTATTTTTATCTATACATGATCTGTCTCTTTTGTTGGTGAAGTCCTGTTCTTTACAATCGATGTTTGAATCGTTCAAACTGTCTTGGTCTTCCATTGATTCCCCATCACTCATTTACTGTTGGTTTATAGGGTCGGTGCTGGACAGGATTCTTTGCTGTATTTCCATCTCCACTTCGTATTCTGCTTTGGATCTTATTTGGTCTGCACGGACAAGAACATTATCACCCTTTATAAATATTAATGCTGTATTGTATCCTTTCTGCATTATACAGTTCTCCCGTTCTAATAGAGGTTCTCAATCTTTTTCGTTAAAGGTGTATAACTTGGTTAACGAGGCTTTAATCTCTCTCGCCATTAATGCGGCCGAACCTTCTAATCTCTCAGCATGTGGTATAGTTATATATCTAAGTGATAGTCTTGGTAAGAATCGATCAGATGTAGTTGCAGAGAAAATGCCCTCAATCTCATTCTTATATTATTAACTCTTCTTTTTCAAATTACATTTGATTGCGGATGATATCGGTTTTTTTTTAATTTATTTTTATCCATTTCTTTAAACAAGAACACAAATTTTCCTCACAAAATTTTGGGGGCATTATTTGATAATAATGTTTTCCCGATCACATTTCTAGCAAACCTTACCAGTAATATTTGACTTATTGTATTGATTTTTCTACTTGTGCGTGCTCCATATGAACATGAAACCAGTATTCTGTATCTTTAGGCAAGTAGTTCCCAAACGGTGTGGCGCGCCTCATATATAAGATAGAAGAGGATAGCAGGTGAGGCGTAATGTTTGAAAGTCTTATGCCAAGAATAAATATAATTTCAAATTTTCAACATATTGTTATAAATTACTTGTAATTGCATTCATGAGTCCCAGTATAAATAGTTATAAATAATTATTGACCGATTTTATCATTGTGATATTTTTGCATTATATCAATTATTAAAAATATAGTAACTCTGTTCCACAAATTGGGGGAGGGAGTTACAAATTATAAATTCTGATTTCGAATCCGCGGTTATCTCCCTTTGACCTTCTCTGTTTTTTTTATTTTTAAATATCTCTTTTATCATATCAAATTTGGCGAGGCGCGAGTACATATTCATGCCGAAAATCAGACCTAGAGAAAAGGTTTTTGAGAAGCACAGCTTTAGGTCATGTGTCTACTTTATTCTGAAATGTATTTCTTATTTCATACCCTTTTAGACATTTGTGTACGTGATTTTCAACATCCCATTCATATGCAGATCACCATGCTTCTAATTAAAAAAAAATGTAATTCTTCAATGCACATCTTCCAACACGCTTTATTACAATTCTTCTAACCCTTTCAGGTACTACTAAATATCGTTTGCATATAACATGATTTTCTACATTTAGCATGTATCATTTCTTTGTATGGACTTCCTGCCTTTCAAAATTTATTCCATTTATTACATCATATTTTTTTATTCTAGATACAATTTAATTTAATAGTGGATCCTGTAATGTTTTTAAGGCAGTCCTATTTAGTAGAATGTCAATGTATAAAATTCTTCTTCCATAATTTCTATGTTGTCTTTTTGTCCACTTTTGCTATGTATTCTTTATACATATGCATAGGAAATAGAATTTACTATTACTTCCATATTGAAAGACCATTAGCTTTATGGCATATTTAATATTCTGGTAGATGTTACTTTCGGCAATGTCTTTCACCAGTTAAAATGAATTCCAGGGATTTATGTTCAGATTTCAGCAATAATTTTTGCACAATAAAAATTGACGAGCGCAACTAATGCTCTAAACTATAGCTAGGACTACTTGTTCTATATTTGAGTAATTAAATTTGGTCGATGTTAATGACCTAGAAAGTTACATAACTGGATACCTCTCCTGGCCTATGATAACCGATACAGATTTTTTGTTAGCATCCGTTGTTAATTGTAGCACTTGAGGGACAAAAATCTTGATACGGGTATCTTTGCAAGATCATTTTTCAATTCATCAAATGCGGCGTCTAGCATTTTATCCTACTTAAATTCAGTGTTGCTTTTGTGCATCTTAGCAAACGTTTCAATTAGAATTCAGAATTAACTACAAAATACTATAACAATACAAAATGATTCTAATTCTTTTTTATTGGTATGAGAAGATACTTCTTATTTTCTGTATTAAATTTGGGTTTGGCAAAATTCCGTCTTTTGAATTTCTTTACACTACTTACAATATTATTTTACAAATATACGTTTATCATCGTTAATAGTAATTCCAGGTATGCTTAATCAATTTAATAGTTGGTATTTTTAGCACTTTTTCATGATTATGCGAACATTGTTTGAAAAAAAATATTATCCTTAATAAAATTAGTAAGAAAGAATCCTCATAACCTTAAGATATATCATACTGCTCGCAAATACTGAACAGTAATCATTAAAGGATGCCATTAATGTTTTAATTTTTCCATTTACGTCCTGGTATTTCTTGGTGTTCTTGATATTTTGGCAACCTACTCTTACTTTTACAATACGAATTTCTTGTAGTCCTGTTCTATTTCAAGAGCGTCTAAGAATTTCCATATCGGAAGATGATGGGATTCACTCTAGCTGCAAGAATGCCCTGTGACATACTTTATGCGCTTTATTAGTTCTAGATTAGTCGACATTGGCCCAATGCTCCTCAATACTCAAATCAATATCACACATGCATTTGAAGCGTAGGTATTTCAAATATTTATCATTTAGTATAATTGTCTATTCGATTAATTTTAATTCAAATAATTTACAATTCGAATAAATGTTTTTTGAGTAACTGTCTTCGAGTAAAAGTTTTTGAACGATTTTCTTGACACTCTTTTTCATTTGTTGAATGCAAACATACATCTTGATATATTATCATATTTTTATATCCCCTCTGAATACGTTTTCAATTGCTTTCTGGAAAATGGTACATGCTGTTTTAACTACCGTAATTCTTACGAGTCCGTCAAAGTAGTCCGAATGAGTAGTTAATAGTGGTGATGTTTTTACATTTATCACCAATTTGAATTTCATGCTATGCCTTTTTCATTTCTGTTAACGAATGTAATATATTTTAGATATTTGAGATATGATCAGAATCACCCCCCCAAAAAAAAAAAATCTTATTGTTTACGGCTATCTTATAATCCCTACCGATTAGACAAAATCATCATTTTGCTTCCTCAGACTAGTATAGGTGATGTCTATTTACTTCCATCCAGCGGAAAGTGTTCCAAAATCATTCACTTCAGCAACTCCTAGGTAGAATAAATGTATTGGAAGTCTGCGAGATTGAAAATATGAGGATTTACAATTTTCTTTATTTTAATACTCCTTTTATAATCTTTTAATATTTCATTTCGGGATTATCATAGCAGGAATAGCTTTTGTTAGAATCGGGATTATCATAGCAGGAATGTCTTTTGTTAGAATCTGTAACTACAACAGGAACAATTCTGGTTTTCATCTTAAATATTCCTTCAAATATATTAATTTCTTTATACAGGACTTAATTTTAAAAGACTTACATATTTTCGGTTTACCCATATGTTCCCAGAAATTATTCGGAATTAGCGGTAAGAATTTTCATTTTTAAAATTATTCTATTCAATTTAATTTCCATGAAGGTTATTTCTGTTTATTCTATTGTATTGTGAAAACATCAGTTTCAATTTTGAAAGCATCTGTCATTTTCGCGACATTATTTTTATTATTATTTTTTTTTAAATTACGCAATGCTTTTAAATATTTTTTCTTATTTCATTTTTAACACGTCTGTTCATATGCTGGGCAGATTTCTGTCTGGTTTATGCTCATAGTGACAATATTTGGATATTTTGATTTCAGTGTGTTTTTTCTTGTAAATGCATCCATAATTTCGGATTGACTTTTCCTTATTGATTTTTTAAATCAACTTCCTTATATAAATTCGATACATGCTTCTGACGATGTTTGATGTAAATTGGACCGTCGTAACATTTTTAATCTAAGTGCAATTTTGAACATACCTTCTATCAGTCTCAGGTACATTAATTCCTCTTCAGTAGACATTTTTTTATCAAAAACGTTGAAATTAACACTATCTGCTCTCCGGTATAAAAATTTCATAATGCTTTCTTCGCATTCTTGTTTAAATGACAACTTCGTTCGGGATTGACAAACCTCATCCTTGGTCGAATATTCCTTAGAATAACGTCTTTGATTTGGTTAAATGACAGTTCTTCGACTACGTCGTATAATTTATTCTTAATAGCTTCATAACCCGCTGCCTTTTATTTCGTTCTCGTCACTATTTATATAGTTTCCCTGTAAATGTCTTTGTTCTAGCAAGTGCTGCTGAGCACCTTATCCAAGATTCAATTAAATGTGGGTCTCCTACATGCAACAAATATGCTATCAGCGATGCCATATTGATATGCTATTCAAAGTGGAGATTGCAGTTGTATGCAGTCTGTATTAGTGCTACAGTTGAAGTATCATAATATTTAACCATGATCCCACGACGCAACGAAATCTGACAAAAGATCTATTATCTGCAGTACCGTGGAAATTTTTACAAGCACCCTCACCACATACCCATTTTGGAGACGCCTCAGGGAGGTGCAATAAATCGAGCCCCATCTCGAAAAACAGGTACCGTCTGATAGGATAGTTCTCTGCGGCTTGAGGTTTGCAGCGAATCGGCCAGTCTGGCGAGATTTTGCTCATACCACTCACTACAGCAGGATTACCATTTCTTTTCAAGTATCGAGATTTATTGTATAAAAATATAAAATTTTGGTACAAAACCGAAAAACTGGAAATGGATTGAGGCTGGTCTTCATTATCTTATACCTAGCAAATCCGATTCAAGACCGATTCAATCATTATAATTTGCACATTCACCACAAGAACTCATACGTCATCAATCAATCCGCAATATACCATAATAGCTCATACTCTCAGGGAATGGAAAAACACTCACGGTGACATAAAATTTGATGATTATAAAAATTTATTTATATAAAAATCTGATGATTTACAATGAGAACCAACGAACTAGTAAATATCAAAACAAAGTAAATAAAACTGATGTTAGTAGGACCCATCCAAGATTCAAAAAGAAAAGCCGCTGTATTCTGCCCTTGGAAGAAATCAAGGGGAGGTAAAAGAGAAAATAAATACGGACATGTGAAGTAAAGCAATATGACTCAGTCCAGGTGAAAGTGGGGAGCAAAAACAAATTGGGCGGTTGGAAATCTCAACTTGAATCAAAACCAAAGATGCAGACGGGAGAAGCACAGGTACAACACTTACTCACATTAAATAGCTACAGAAAACTTGTCTATTCTAACCGAGAGAGGGCTCCACACGAAATATCCCCGATGTGAATTAGGTAGGCCTAAAAAAGAAAATCAAGGCTAACCCCGTTCACACTAACCAAGCTCATTTCAGTCACCCACCTCTTGCTAAAGTCTGTCGAAACCAACCGTTTTCTATCAATTCTGATCTCTATCTTGAGCTGATATTCAAAGATTACTGTCCAAGTATCATTGCCACTACCTTAAAAGCGCGCCTATACGTAACGTTTTCACATACGCATTATAATTTGTGATAGCTATTACATATACACAATGTATTTGCTCAGCGGTTTTCTGTTAATAAACTATTGAATATGATGTCTTATTATACGGATAAATTTGTAATTCTTACTTATGAGACTTATGTATATGTCTAGATATTGAAAATATAATGCAGATAGTGAATCAAAATAAATTAAAAAATATATCATACGTATCGAATTATTTTACAAACCCCGTGAGTGTCAGATATACTCATGACCTCACACGACTCACCAAACTATTTCTTAAAATAAAATAAAAGTCATGCAAATCTTACGTTTCTGCATTAAATAGAAAAAGTTAAAGAAAACGAACGCACAAAAGCTGGCATAGACAGGCTTGAGAGCGGAAATAACCAAGCCTATCTTTGATATATGAAGTGAACGAGTGTGCGTGTAGTATGTTTGTGTGTGTGGTATGTGTGTGTGTGTGTGTGGTATGTGTGTGTGTGTGTGTGATATGTGTGCGCGCGCGTGTATGATAGATTCAGTGTGTGTGTGTTTGATGTAAATAAGACGTAGTGAAATCGATGTTGGAAACATTCTTGAATATTTTAATTCAGCAGTATGAAGTTTCTTTACCGAATCTGTGTATTAATGATTACAGACAGGAGTAGTCGTCTTCAGCAAAAAGATCAGCTACAACAACCATGTAGCGATATATTTGCTCATGAGATTAGAAATAATTCTTGTTCGTAAACCGATGCTGCTAAAAGTAGAACAGACGAGAAAACGCGAAGACTTTACCAACAGACACCACTTTCGTTACTGCAGACGTGTGTGTTTGTGTGAAGAAATGACAGAGAATCAAATTGTAATATCGAAAAAACAAATAAGTCCAGTTGGCGAATTGCAGACATGGGTCTTCGCACATAGCATCGCTCATACACATCACACATACATACACTGTCTACTCCTGATTACTTGCAGTATTGTACCGATGTAAATTTAGCTCCCAATGGGTCAGTCCCCGTTTACACAAATAAATCCTAACCGCTTAAGAGATTTTCCCAACCGATTACGACTTACAGTCACATCACGCTGAATCTCTGATCCCCGTACGATCACCAAAGTTAAGCAACGTAGTACGATGTCAGCATTTGACGAGTGACACCTTGGGAATACCAGGAGAGGTAAGCTTAGATGAGCGGGTAGTGTAAGAGATAATGTCTTGCATGTGTTTTTCAGAGATCCGAAATTCAATTCTAATTCGTTTCGTTATATACACTTGCACTCAAATACATTTGACAAAGGAACGAGACCACCTCTTCTCCCGTCAACTATGGAGGTAATTAGTAAGACTTGTATCAAGACATCCTTATTATCTCCCCCTAAAAATCCTTACAATCTAAAGCAATTATGGCTATAAATAATATTTAAAGTCTTGATAAGCCATAAAAACGAGTCAGTAAAAAAAAATCCATCCTAATATTGCCATCTCCTCTGACTATAATCCATCACAAACCGATGCAATTTTTTCTTCAGTAAAGCATCTGAGAATGTGGTTTTTATTTCATATGTAGCACACAGGAAAATGGTGTGTTTTTTTTTTCGTTCATATTTTCTAAAGAGATACTCAAATCACAAAGATCTATCCTGAGTCCTACAACGTTTTTGATCTTCATCAAGGAACTTCCAGTTGTCATCAGTTCCCAAGTATGTATTTATTCAGATGACACTACCATTTACTCCTGTCTCAATCGGAGATCTGTCAGAGTTGACAAAGTAAATCTGGCTTCTACTCTTGAAAATGCCTCAATACGTGGGACAGGAAATAGTTAGTACATTTTAACGCATCCAAAACAAAACTGCTCTCATTTAACCACCATTGTGAAACTTTCCTACTCCCTATAAGCATGGCTGATGCTAGAATCCTGGAGGGAAAAACACTGAGCAAGCTTTTCTTCCCGTTTTCAAATGACTTGAAGTGGAGCAACTACATTGAATCAATAGCTGCATCTACTGCAAAGACAATTGGGTTAGTGTGTCGTGTCAGAAAAAAAAAAAACCTTTCTTGTCAGAAGCTATCTTGCACATTTAGAAATGTACTATTTGCTATTGCATTGAATACTACTGCCATATCTGTTCTGGTGCTCCTGATATTCACCTCGATGTTCTTGACAACCTCCAAAGAATGATCTGCAATATAATCAACCCGGACATAACATACCGAATTCAGTCGCTTCCACAGCGACGGCACATGTCTCCCGTCTGTCTTTTCAACATACATTTTCATGGCAACTCCTCTGAAGATATTTTTGCCTGGTACCCCGACTACGTGAATTTAAGCGTAATACTAGATTGGCATTTAGGTCCTACCCGTTGACTATAGAAATTGTTAAATGTAACTGCTACTTCTACTACAGCCGTTTTTTCTCACACTTTCCGCCTGTAGAACTCCCTCTCATTTACTTGCTTCCCTGATAACAGCAATCTTCAAAGATTTAGATGCAATGTCTTTTTGTATCGCGTTCATCTGTTGCCCTTTCCTCAATCATGCCTATGTCTTTTTTCCACTCCCTGTAATCTCTTTCATACTAGTGTCATTCCCGTCTTGATCGGATGAAATGATTAAAAAAAAATCATTGGTATATCCGATGGGAATTAATGCCTAATCAATTTCTGAAATTGTTGTCTCGCCTCAGATGAATGAATCTTTCACTCTATGGCATATCATTTTTTCAGGATTACTTTCATTCAGTTATTAACTAGAAAATATTTGAGAAAATTTGATGATACTGAAATATGATAATACATCGAGGATTTGCAAGCGCATATAGACAAGTCCCCAAAACTGTCATTGCTAAGACAAGGTTGAATGTGTCATTCTGCTCAAAAAATAATACACAAAACTTATAGCACCACGATGATATAAATTTCTTAAACTGATGAAACAAAAACATGCAAAACAAACAGGAACGAAGAATTGTAAAGATATGTTTAAAGCTGTATTTGAAGCAACGGGTACTTTTATTCATTTTCTTACATCTAATTTCACTTGCCTTTCATATAATCATCTCAGGCTGTTTCACTACATCCATTACTAATATCGACTACTGGATAATAATAAAGTGATCTCATCGAAAATGGAACACTCATAATTTTAAACCAAACATTCATTCTTAGTCTGATCGATTATCTTGACCACAATTGGAAAATAATAATGTGTTCTCATTGAAACTTGAACTCTCATAAGTTTATAATGAACATTTATTCTTAATCTGATCGATTGACTTGCCGCGTGATATATGGATATTAAGAGTTTACAGATAAATTCTAAACGTATATTATTACTAAACGTTGGCAAGGTTCCAAGTAATAAAACCCCATTATAATAGTACTACAGATAGTACAATTATCCGTAAAATATTAAAACGGAAATTATGGTGGAGCCAAGCGTTTGGGGAAATAAAAATGATTATATTTATACAATTCGATAAAGACTATAGTTATTAATGATTTTCTAAGTAGGAATTTGTCTTCATCTTAAGAAAATGATGGAGTAAACATGCAATTTTTTAAATACGAATAGGTGTTGTCCGAGAACAGTTACTATGTATCTGTGGACAAGAGAGTCCGCTACAAAAATGGGAATATGATTGCCCAAGTTGCCAATGATGTCTAATTCTAAGGAGAGGTAAAACGGTTTAATAACAAGAGTAAGCTAAGAGTTTTCAAACAGATTTAATGAAAGTTTTTTTTTGTTTTTTGTTTATCTATATCAAAGACAAATACATTTTACAGTAAAAAATAGGAGTAAAAATCGTAAATAAAAGGTTTATTTAGTCGGAATAACCGATAGAAATTTTCCAAACAAAACGGAAAACGTCTCAATAGTACGAAATTATTTCAAAATTGATTTCTAACAAAAAGAATTGAATGAAATGTCTATAACAATAATAAAATCGCATATGTTAAAGTAGTTAAACATTAAACGAATTATTTCCCGAAACTCATCCTTACTAAGTTATTCCAAAGGTCATGAATATATTTCATCACGCTCCTGCATCTTAAGAGGCAAATTACATTAATACAAAATTTCATATCAAAGGAAAATATTCATTGATTTTATAAACCACCTGTCTCAAATGTCTAGTCTCCAGCCGAGTAAAAATATCAGCAACTACAAATCAGGAAAAAAACTCTGTAATCATGAGTCTACCTCCGTATGGACAAAAATAAGACAGTCTAATGAAATAGAACTCCCGAAAGGTAGTCATATTAATCCATAACTGTGTACAATATTCTTCAGACACCTTCCTTTAATCAACATTTCGCTTCATGAAAATTGATACTTTTGTGAGAATCAGAAAAAACATGACATCTATTTCAGTCATAAATTTAGATGGCATAAAACAGAATTATTCGGACGGATTTTATACTCTAAGAGAATGGTCTCCAATTTACTACTAACGAATTTTGTTCACTGATTGATAGTGTCAAATTATACTTTTTATTTGAAGCAAGAATTATCTTTGAAATCTGAAATATTCAACTTGATCGTCGTAATATATTGCAAATAGAATCATTATCTGTCTATATTTCTGACATGAGTTATTGTAATTATTTACATTGCTTCGGACAGTTGTCTGCATCATTGTTGCCATATTCGTTCATTGTACGCTTCTTCAGGTGATTTCGAACAGAACTCTATTTCTCCATCGGGTTAGAGAACTCTAGTTACACGTGTCATGCCTCATCCTGATCTCTCAGTATCAATTAATTTCTCTTATGTTTTTGTTCTGTAGCCAGATCTCGCAAATCTTTCGTTCAAGTCACTGGATTAATTCAACCAACTATTTCATCCACTGTGCCATTGAAGATACCAGTGTATGAACTTTTGAGACTTAAAAAACTAATTTCTACTAATCGTTTATTTTTACCAGAGCTCATATTACAATTTGTTGTTATTAGGTTGGTGCAAAAATAATGACGTAATAATGTCGTTTTTGAGGTATTTTTAACGTCAAAAAACGACATTATTACGTCATTATTTTTGCACCAAGCTAATATTACTGTTTTTCTCTAACACTACGTATTACCGTTTCCCATATTATATTTATATCTGAACGTGGTTGGCTTAGGAGATTTTTGTGGCCTAGAATATAAGTTTTTGTATTTTCCAATGATGTTCTCGATCTATTATTTCAACGTCATCTCACAGGGGGCGGTAATCGGCCACGCCCCATTTGTCTATTTTCACTTGGCTTCACAGTGTTCTTGCTGTCTTATCTTAAGTGGAGGTTCTTTTCTGCTGAATATTTCTTGCCACAGCTACATGGGATGGAGTAAACCCAGCCATTCAAAATGTTCTCCTTTATGGGAGGTTTTACTCGGAAAAGGTTTTTGCGAAATTTTGAACCCCTTTGTATTTCGACCTGATTTTATATTGACAACAGATCTTTTGTATTTTTCTAATAATCCCGTTATATTATGGTAGGCTAAACAAGGATGTCCTCTGAGGTTTGATACCCTTTTCTATCCAAAGTTTGCCGGAAATGCTTTCATGCAGCCTGCGTAGTTGTTACGTTGTAGGATACTGTTTATACTTGCCATTTATTGTTCACTTATCGCTGGGCCGTCACATATGACTTTTGCTTTAAGCAGCGGACGATCCAGTTCCTTTACACTATATGTTGGTGGGTGGTGAAGTTGAGGTAGTGTTCGGTGAATGTTGGTTTGTTGTATACGGATGTCTTGAACTCATGCTCTGTTTGAGATATTAGAACGTCCAGGAATACTATTTCAAGACAGCTCAAAAAGTACCTATTTGATTGTATGTCCAAATAAGATTATGGATTTTATATATTATTGATCAGATCAAGAAACTTCATGATTTGGCTGATCAGAATTAATGTTGATTCTGTCTATCTGTTCAAATGCTTATCACTTTCCATTATTGTACAACAGTAGTCATTATATTATATTAAATTTAATGTAAATATACGAAAAGTATTATTCTGACATGACCTGTAAAGTTACTACGCTTACCCGTACCCACGTAAATTCTGTACTATCGCTTGCAGACGTTTTCTAGTTAGCATATTTTACTACAAACATGGCGAAATAATTCTGGATCAATTGTAGTTGACTTCTCTTCTTTACTTGTTATGTATAGAGACATTTTTATGCTAGCATTTGTGTTGCAAGAGAAAATCTCTTCACCAAAATTCCGATCATTCTTTGAGATAATTTGAAATGGCTGCCACGAAAGCATGATAGAATCTGTATCAATATAGCAGCCATTTCTCCAAAGATGGCTTCCAGAAATGTGGCTACATTTACTCACATCTTTCAAGATAAAGTAAAGAACACGTTTTTTAGCAGCTTTCCTATCAGATTATTCAGTCGGAACAAGAGATTTTCCAGACAAAATATTTGTTGAATTCTATTTGATACTTTCTATAATAATATTACACATATACGAGATTTGTACAAGCAGAGTGTGTTTTAGAAGTAATTTTCGAAGAACAAACATTAGCTTCTATATGAATTAATATATCGCCTATATATGTAATTATGTGGGAATTTTTATATGTTTTATATTTACACACTTTTACTTCTTTTCTCAATCAATAAATTTATCTGTACTCTTCCGGTATCCAATGTAAAAAATGGATATAAAAGTTGAGTATCGATGACTAAATATATTACTCGTTTGTTAAATATGATGGTTTGCGTTATCCAGCATCATGATACGGCCATTTTGAAAACACGAACAATCCAAAATTAATATTTTAAATATATCTCCACAAGGTCATGTTCTTATTTTAAAAAATAATATGATGGCCGTTAAATAACTGATTTGAAACTCAAGTTTGCAAACATTAACACGCGATTGAATTAAAAGAATGACTTTGGTCACAAATTTCAACAAAATAACGAGAAAGCATTTTCAGTCTGGTCCATCCACATTAGCATATATCATGTAACATTTATAAGCATGGGCATTTCGGGGGAAAACATCCTGGTCAAAGATTGATGCGTGGATGAGTAAGGTGTCTAACTGTGTAAAGTTTTTAAATGGTTATTTAGAAAATTTGGGGTTTTCCGTTATTTGGCAGTAGGACATATATTTTATATTCAGCACAAGATGATTTAATTCTTTGCAAATGTTCATACATTAATTCCAAATCAAGAGAAAATGGAAATCTCCCATTTGCTCCACAAGATGTAAGATTCTACAACTGATTGCTCCATTATACGAACAAAAATATTATGTGTAAATATAATTTTATCTCGTTTTAAACAGTTATTCTTCTTCTTCTTCTTCTTCTTATTATTATTATTATTATTATTATTATTATTATTATTGTTTTTGTTGTTAAATAACCAGAAAGATTTCGATAGAAACAAATAGAAGATTGCTGAAAAGATATGTACTATATGTTCTACTATATGGCAGTGAAAGATGGGCAAACTCCTCACAGATTAATAAGAGATATGAAGCAACAGAATTGCTGAGAATAACATGAACCGAAAACTTGATCAATGGCGAAATTTTAGATTATTGAAAACAAAACGGACACTCATATTTAACAACAGAAAGGAACTGCTGACATTTTTTATGGTACATAAGAAGGAAAAATGATTAGAAAATTTGATACACGCAGGATCGATTGAAGATTATGTGTGCAGAAGAAAACAATGCGTAACTTACCTAGCGAGACTGGATGGGGAAACAAGGTTTACGTGAGATACAAAAGACGGTAAATTGTAGAGATCCATGAAGGTCGACGTCCTGTAGAGACAAGGTACATAGATGAAGAAGCGTGAGAGAGCAGAAAGTTGGTAAATACAGTTGCAGTACACACATATTAAGACCAATGTTCATAGCATATCATCCAGTCAGATATATGCATACTAGGAACGTGTATCAAATGTGCGTGATATGTTGAGAGATTTTGATAGAAGGAGCAGTTTAGCTCGTGGGTGGAGATCTATTGGGATTACTTTTAGTTCACGGAGCCTAGTCTGCTGAGATCTCAGATTGAAAGTCTTCTTACATAACCCTATACGTCTACTTAGTTAACTTGACTTCCCCATTCTTCAAATTAAAACAAAAATCAAGTATTCATCTCACCGAGATATGCTAGTCAAATCAGGGGATTGATCATTTTCTCTTTGCTGATTTATGCCACGCATGTTTTGATTGCTTTATGTTTATGATAGTTTCTAACTCTCAATAATTTTGGTGAGCCGGGCTGCCTTCAATCCTTCTTTTGCGGTTGACGATATGCAACCGCAGCTAGATACAAGAATATACTTTAGAGACTATCATGCACATTTTGTATCCAACCAACAAGAATTGTTGTTGGCATCAGTCCTTACCGATAACCCAGAATGAACTCTTCCTAACACTATGTATACTACTTCTCTCAAGAGAAAGGATCGAATAAAGTCGAGCTTCTTGGCTTGGCGGTCGAACTCTATACCTCTGAGCAGAGAAGAATCCGGACGAGGCTCCGCCGAAGGGCAGAGTCTCGTTCGAGGAGGTTGACCAACCCGATCCTTTTTATACGGGTTCTACGGGCACTTTTTGGCCGAGCCTACGGTCTCGGGAAACCCACGTTAAACTCGGCCTTGTGCCACATGCAACCCTTGTGGTGGGGTGGTGGCTAGATACCGAATCGAGTCGAGCCGTTTCGGCTTGACGGTTGAACTCTCTGCCTCTGAGCAGAGAGCAACTCGGACGAGGCTCTGCCGAAGGGCAGAGTCTCGTTCGGGGAGGTTGACCAACCCGATTCTGTTTTTACAGTTTCTACGGGCATTTTTTCTACTCTTGTGTTCGTGTTGTTCTTCATTGGTCCTAACCTGGACCATAACATTTGCGTTGCCTTTACTTACCGAAAAGCAGTGTTTGAGTTCAATTCCACGTGTTTATTCTTCCTTGCTTTGATTCTGGTAAATGTAAACACAGTGTAAGACCTTCAGCTAACACACAGAATGTTTTGGTTGATTCGTCCTTTACGGCTTATCAACCCTGGTTAGGTTGTTTAATGCCGAAAAATATTTTTAGTTTTGTAGAAATAATTAACTTTTTTATAGGGTATATTGCATTAACAAATGTTTAAAAGTGACAAAGGTTTTTGTAGCTTTTACTATTTAACCCATATATGGTAGGAGAAGAGATTGATTCATATATTTCCATGAGTATTTGCGTGTAAAATATAACGATCTCGTATTGAGCAGGTATCTATTCATCAACTGCGCAAAACCGAGCGAGTACCCATTTATGTACAAACAAAATTCGAGGTTGCTTAACTTCGGTGATAGGACGAGAATCAATGTTTCTACGTGATATGTCCTTAATTCCCAAAAGAAGAGACTCTGAGTTTTAAAATGTCATCTTTATATTCGTACAGATGTAACACTAAACGTTCATTGATTGAAATCGAATTCGTGTTACACTGCCTTATGTGACCGAATAGATTTTCATAGGAAAAAGGAGACTTGTGCACGCGTGCAAGCTAATGAGTGTAAATTCTCCATACGAAAGAAATGGGATAATAACATTAGGCCAAGGTTAAGAAGCTCTGTACTTTTCAACTTGAATAGTTAATAACAGTAATTTGGCTCGCTTTAATCTACATTGGCAATATCGCTTTCTGACAAAAACAAAAAAATAAGACCCAAAACTTGAGATACTTATCACTGTTAAGCGTCAAAAGACATCTTACGAACCCAAACATATGTTCGTCTTTTATAATTTACGTAGCATTCATAAATAAATAAATGTAATCTTATCATGAACTTCTTGTTTCGGTGTATATCCCAATTACAAGTAACTTGTACAGACTTTCATTTTTGGCTGAAGATTTCCACCTGAGACAGTACTAAGTCTGCTATAATTAAAGCATTCTACTTTCGGAAGATATGTTTCCTTGAATATAATTGCTATTTTGATTATTAGAGAAATATTGATTTTACGTTTCTGTAATTCGTATAGACACCAAACAGACATTTCTCAAAAGATATAAACAGATGAAGAGACACATAGATATCGACTGAAATTACAAATATCCCAAAATCAAAAATATATATATGTATCAAGAAAATGATCTGAGTGAACAGAACCTTGCTAACGGTGCCATTCTCCGTGAAGTAGAAGTAAAACACCTTTAATTAAACGGTAGTTTCACCTAAAAAGATTGGAATGTATTTTTCTTTATTAAGATTCCTCGAATGCTCAGGCCGATAGGTGTGGTATATGCAGCATAATAAATATATATTATAAAAATGCTGCTCTCTTTCAAATATGGAGAATTCACTAGAATAACGTTATATATATATATATATATATATATATATATATATATATATATATAGAGAGAGAGAGAGAGAGAGAGAGAGGTACAGAGAGACAGAGAGAGATAGATACTATAAATTTAACCGGCGGGTCTGGTTTCATACTTATATTATTTTTCAATTTTTGTAATAAAATTCTGTAGATCATCATAAATCTTTTGGATAAGCTGTCGAATTACAAATTTTGTTTTGTTTTAGCTCAAGTATTTTTGACCGCTATTTACATGTATTTTACTCCGTCTATTCAGCTTTAAGAATAGCTTGTAACAAGTGATGTAGATAAGCTTCCGTTTGCTATATTATGATTTTTTACACCAGTGGAATTCTAATTCGCCGATGTAGCCTCATTTGTAAAAGTTAGAATTCGCCATATCGCATGTGAAACAAATGCATGAAATATGTTTTGGTAGCATGTTATATAATTTATACACATTTTAACAGAAGGTCAGCGGTGCTAAAATCTATTCAATGTATGGTTTCCTTTACTAATGTGTTGACATTATCCTTACAGTGGGTGTTGCATAATATTTTACGTGTTGTTTCTAGAGTTATAGGGACGTTTTTTTTTTCGAACAGAGCGCTTTGTGATTGTGTTCGTAGTTAATATTATTGAGTGTTGGCTTTTTCTTTTTATTTTTTAATGTTCTTTTCAAGTGGATGAGGTTATTATGCTTGTACTCTATACTAGTATGTTTCGGATGGAGCGGGGTATGATTGTGTGTGCGCTTACATGATTCTTAATTGATCTCTGGTAGGAATCGGTGCAACGTAAGTCGTTTGGATAGGTATGTATGGTGCAAAAGTAATGTCATTTTCTCACATAGTAACGTATGTGAGAAAACGACATTATTTTTGCAACAACATAATAGTAGAGTGATCGATGTAATTATTTAATAATATATTATATGTACTTACTGGAGCTCGCATCTCAATTATACAGCAAAGATATAGAAACAGATTGTAGTTAGAACCGATTCCTGCTAGCATCTGATTAATAGCCTCACCTGGAATTAAAGGTTCCTTCCCAACGGAAAGTTTTCCCATAGAAATTGGTCGTAGAACAAAATAAATTTTCTATTAATTCGACTTACTCGACTTTGTTCTAACATTTCATTGTAACAAAAATTAACAATCTATGACATAACCAAAAGTGTTTACATATTCATAAATACTCTTTCCAATATGGAGAAAAATTAATTTGTGTGATGGGGGGGATATTCCGCATTTTTCGTCCAGGGAGCAAGTTATATAATGTTTTATTCACTACAGGAATGATTATCTATTTTTGAGCTCTTTGGTGTAGCGCCAGCATGGCACTCTTCAACTCATGGAAGATATTTATTCCTCTTCAACCGATTGGTTAATTAAAAAAATAAACAGATGCACGACACACATAAAAGCGCCAACATACATCATGTATGCACATCTTAATTATTTCTTAAAGTTTTTGTTTTTTTTAATAATATGTGCATATATTATACGTTATTTTCTTTTGCGCATTGCATAAAAAGAATTAGATATAACAATTCTTGTCATGTTAGATTTTCTCGTTTTCAAAATACGTTTTTTTGAAAGTATTTATATTTATTAGCCCTAATTCGTAACTTCTCTTCAATCAACACTATCCTGATCCATTACTGTTGTGGTAGGATCCACCTAATTTACATAGTGGAGTACCGACCATATAAATATGGTTGGTACCGGGAAGAGAGGGAAGGAATCAAGAGATTCCTCGGCGACTGTCGAACTCTCTGCATTAGCAGAGGGGAACCCGGACGAGGCTTTGCCGAAGGGCAAGGTTTCGTCCGGGGAGGTTGACAGGGCCTGAACCCGTCTAGGCGGGTTCAGAAAGGCCATATTTTTGGCCGAGCCTACGGGCTCGGGGATACCCACATTAAAACGGCCTTGTGCCACATTCGATCCTCGTGGGTGGATTGATAAATACAGGAATCAAGAGATTCCTCGGCGACTGTCGAACTCTCTGCTTTAGCAGAGGGGAACCCGGACGAGGCTTTGCTGAAGGGCAAGGTTTCGCCCGGGGAGGTTGACAGGGCCTGAACGCGTCTAGGCGGGTTCAGAAAGGCCATATCTTTGCCCGAGCCTACGGGCTCGGGGATACCCATTAAAACGGCCTTGTGCCATATTCGATCCTCGTGGGTGGATTGATAAATACAAGAATCAAGAGATTCTGAGACCGAGAGATAGACTCTCAACGACTGTCGAACTCTCTGCATTAGGAGAGGGGAACCCGGATGAGGCATTGCCGAAGGGCAAGGTTTCGTCCGGGGAGGTTGACAGGGCCTGAACGCGCCTAGGCGGGTTCAGAAATGCCATATTTTTGGCCGAGCCTACGGGGTCGGGGATACCCACATTAAAACGGCCTTGTGCCACATTCGATCTTCGTGGGTGGATTGATAAATACGGGTATCAGGTGATTCAACCAAAGATTCTGCCCGACTGCGACTCAGTCAACACATTCTCCAGGAACGGTCTTCCCAGGAATATTAAAAGACTATATGTAAATATTGTGTACATTTTCTTGTTTCAATACATTTTGTACTAAGTACATTTTGTGTTGCATTATTATTCCATGCATTAGTCAAGTTTCAACAATTACAATCTGTAGCTCCTGTTCTGTAAAGTTTAAAATAAATTATGAAACAAGAAATTGGGATTTCACTAGGGAATTACGTTTTCATTAAACTGATTAAATAATATTAATAATTGAACTAAATAGCTGACTGCAAATTACCAAATACTGTAATATTAGCAATAGTTTCAGAAATGAAAAGTGCGAGTCAATCGTTAATATTGTCAAATAATGAAACAATAAAATAATATATATTTACACTAGTTACATTTTTCGGACAATCGTTTCCATCTTTACTGTTTTATTCACGATATTTCGGCCGTCGTATATCCCGTCCTTCTTCAGGTAATATAACGTGAAATTACGAACGTAAACCATTATTTCCTCCACTGGGGTAGTTTGTTCTAGTCTTGTGTACCACGCCTTTTCTGGATATCTCAGGTTCAGTCATATCCCTTTAGTTCAACTCTCCAATTTTTTTGTTCACCTTTGCTGTGGCCAGGTATTGAACTCATAATCACTTTGTGTCAAATCAATGGATTATTTCGATCAAAACTTTTATTTACTGTGCCATGTGGACGAAATAAAGTTTTCGGTTCGAGATTCCAACGTATATCACCTGAAGAAGAACGGAGAGTACAACAGCTGAAACGTCGTGAATGCAAGTAAAATTAGGAAGATGGTCCGAATAATGTAAATAGTGTAAGTAATTACAATAACACATCTCGGAAATAAAAACAATATCATATATGTATAAATTATAAATTTTCAATAGGTTAGAGTTAAAGATTACTAAAATATTTATTTGATATTGAAGAAATTTTACAATATGAAATAATGGAGGAAGAGAAGAACAGCGGGAAAAGGAAGAGACGAAACTTTAAAAGAGGAAATGCCGAAAGTCCAAAAAAAAAAATTCTATTATAACAACAATTTCAGCAGACAAAAGAAAATCTATTGGAATGGTTTGAAATGTAAGAATATATCAAGAATACAATGACAAATGCTTCGAAAAAGATAACATGGGAAATAGATAAAAACAAAACAATTTAATCCAGAAGGCAATGATATAAATGTAAGGACATAAAGCATAGGCAAATATTTTTTTGATAATTGAATTACATAACTTTCAAATTATGCATTTCAGTGTTTATCATAAAATGAAAACTGAAAAATATGTCAAAAAACTGCCGATGATTACTGAGGAATTTGAAAGTATTGATGGTGATTTAGGTGTAAAAAAATGAAGTTCTTTCTCAGAAACGAAGTATGTGAAATAATGAAAGAAGATGGAGAGTAGAAAAATGAATTAGATGAAGAAGAAAATCATCATAAAACTATGGGGGATGAAGAAAGACTAAAAAAGAGAAGACGAACGAGAAAACGAAAATCAATTGGGTGATTAGATCGCCAAGTAATATTAGAGATAGAAAACGACATGCAGTAGAACAGGATTAATAAGATAATAATGAAGGATTGTTAGATTGGTCTGCAAAAATGAAGTTATATATGTATATATTTTGATGTAGAGTTTGTTTAAAGTAGAAATAAATAATGATGTACCGAAACAATTATTATTTATAATCATCATGCTTAGTTTATTCATAAATACGGAAAAGAACATGTAGAGAAAATATGAATGACGTTTGTATTTAGTGCGACATAAAAATAAAGCCTTTTACACTAGTAATCTCGTCTTCAACTCCTGCTGTTTGCCGGATTTAAATTATTTAGATAATTAAATAAAGAAAAATTATTTAAGTGACTCTCACCTGTTGTATCAAAACGAAAAATCGATGAAGAATTAGACATAAAAACAATTGATCTTTAAAGACTTCGATTAATGTATTTTACAATTATTATTTATAGATACAAATCACGATAGCGCTATCTTGGTTTCAAACTTTCGGGAACTTCAAGAGATAAGCCAGGATCTCCTGAAATGCTGAAAAATTGAAACCAATCTAGCGTAATCTGCTGTTCACCAAATGAATTTAAATTCTAAAGCTATGCATTTTCAATTTTTATTTATTTCATTTTATTTATACATTTGTTACATTGAATACTTTTTAATAATAATACAGTTATTTGTCTAATCCAACTCTGACTAATAACATTTATATATATAGATATATTTGTGTGTGTGTGTATCTATCTATCTATCTATCTATCTATCTATAATATATATATATATATATATATATATATATATATATATATATATATATATATATTGAAATAAAATAAAAAGGCAAGACGAGCTTTACGATTCATGATTAAGAAAAAAATGTTAAAATCCGACCGGTTTTGCCCTCACTCAAATGAGCTGAATTCGAGCCAAGACTAAATGTTACAATATAAAATATAAAACATAAGAAGCCTGTAATAAAAACAAAGGCGGGACAATCAGATGGAAATAATGTCAAGCCGTAGTGTGCATGTGTGTGTGTGTGTTGAGAGACAGACAGAGAAAGAGAGAGGGATAAATTTGAAAATTTTTGATTGCCTGGATGATTGCATTTAGCATGAAACAGGCGGTCTCCTCTTTGTGCTGATTCCAATGTCCATTTAGATATTCGCATGATACTGAGCACTTTAAACAATAAACATAGCATTCATCAATAATATATTTGATCATATATATATATTTATATGGAATTAATACAAGTAAGAGCTTTATCATTTAGCTGATTTTGTTACATCCAGCATTCTCACTCCAGAGTTTCGGAGACCAACCCTCCGAGAATCACTACGTCTAATCGTCAGATTGGTATCAGCAACATATATATAGAGATGGAGGTAGTGGGATAAAGAATAAGATAAAGAGCGAATAGAACTGCAATTATTTAACTAAATTCTTTGAGTTTTAACGTTAAACTTTCGAACGAGTTATAAAACAACAACCTACTTTTTAAATGCATATCACATGATGATCAATAATTCACTAAATTTGTTCTCTCAAAATGCAATAATATATTCTTCTCATTCGTTGGGAAGAAATTAGTTTCGGTCGTTATTAGATTGGATGTGATTACTTTCCAGATGTCAATTTTTCCTCGGTTACTTTTCTCGATTGCTTTACTGGGTTTACGCAAGTATAAATTGTTTAATTACAATCCATTTTGTGACAGTAGTTTGCACCTGTCGCGGACGATCCGCCCATCAGTATTTATGTACATGACAACCTATTCTTTAAATAGGATCATTTGGATCAAAACCCGCGTCAATATTCAAAACCATCCGTGTTAAAGTGTATGCCAGTGCATCTGTTATCAGGCAATTTCTCTACATATTTCCGTGAAAACGAAGAAAAAATGAATAGAAACAAATATATAGGGATCAACAGTGCCTTCAAGAGAACAGTTAATATTAAAAATAATAATGGTCTGTGTGTTTATATATACGGACCGTTTCCTTAGGGAATTTGGAGGTCTGATGAATTAGATCATGATTACGATTCCAATTTAATAATTGGTAACCATAGAATATTATTGTTTGAGCCTTTTATATTATATTCTTACTTTGTCCTGGACATTGAGTTCTAACTGGATTCTATCCCCTAGGGAATTATATATATATATATATATATATATATATATATATATATATATATATATATATATATATATATATATATATATATATAATTATTTATTTAAAAATATGATTCCAACTCGCTACATAAGAGGTCTCATATTTCAAAACAAGAGCCGAAAACTTCAAAATAATATTTGAATTAACTTTAGTTAAAGTAGGCTCTGTTCTATCTTCAAGCGAAATTTTTTTGGGGGAATAACTTATTTCTGAAATTTACGAGTTTTAATAGTATATTCAGAATTGAAATCAAACTTCCCATGGTAACATCAAGGCGAAAACTTCCTCCGTCGTTAATTTAGCCACCCACACCTTACCCTGAAACGGCATCTATGAAAGTAACTCTATACTGATACAAATTATTAACACCCCACCCCTGCCTATTCTAAACAACCCGCCCTTGATGTTACCAACATTGAAATATTTTTCCAAACCATTTGTACGTCAGTGTCGCGGAAGAAGTTGCTTAGAGATTACTCGTATATGCTCGTATACGCCGACGCATAGCTCAACTGCAAAGAACAAGTCATGTTGGAGCCGAAAAACCCATCCTTGCAGACAGTTGTTGAATGGGAACCAGGTGCTGAATTAAATCAAGTTCAGTTATTCCATTAATTGGAATAAAGTTGGTGCCTCGGTCAAACCTGCCAGCGAGGAGGCAGATGATGCGCTGGAATTCTTCCAACAGAGAATTCAGTTCCTTGATGCTTACCGACAAAACAATGTTTTTATCCACCAACATTGAGAGAGAAAGAGAACAATGAAACCCAACATCATTTCTTAATACTACCTCCTGGAACCATTTGTTGTAGTATCCAAGGAGTGTAAATAAACTGAACTCGCAAGCAAGCCTAACAGTCTCAAAGCTACCGAAGAAATTCAAGAATTCACTGAACATATATATCGGCCCACTGCCAGATTCTAATAAGCAACTGGCAGAGACTATCTCGCCATCCCTAACAAACGTTACATATAAAACAGGGTGAAGTCCCACAAATCATGCGGAACGCAGAATAACCATGAAAAAATGTATCATTCTAGGTAGCAGTGGATCGGGAACTCGAATATTCAGCGCTAAGACAAACTCGGTCAGAATTAGGAGTCAGAGTCAGAGAAATCGCTCCCTTAATAAGGAGGCTTTTGATAGCTTACCTTGTATTCCATAAGGTCGGATTCCGCTTACAAGTGAGCTGAATTCATTCAACTTTAGCTTCTCTGGGGAATCTAGAGAATAGGATATTTGTTATGATGCGAACACAGAAGAGCAGACAAGGTACAGCAGAAACAGCTTTTTCGATCCTCCAGATGTGAGGCAGTCTTCAAAATGACGTCTGTCAAGGTATATATTGAAATCACCCGTTTAATGGAGAAGTCCAGTATGTCGTAAAAATATTATTAATGAGTTCATCCTCATCGAGGTATTCCTTTTTCAGGATATTGAGGGCCACATGATAATTCTTGTTGCTGATGCTGAGATCTTTAATCAGCAGAACAATTTAGGAAGCTTAGCCTCTCCGCATATTTGCCCATTCCAGAAACACAGTTCAAGAAACGAGATAAAATGTTCCGAAAACTCAATCGATTAAAGAGTATTTCAAGACCACTGAAAGTACAGCCAGTAATCTGGATCTGCGGCGGTATTACCATAAATAAGGGCGAACTTCTATCAATCTCTGAACACTAGATAACCTTAGTGAGCACAACAGTGATTCACTCTAGATTTCGTCCCAGTCCTCCTCAGAAGAAATAAGCTGTATTCTATTGAGACAGATCTCAATCTCTATCTGGTATTCTAGTATATTTTTCTGTAGAACTATGAATGATATCAGGGAGAGTTCCTCCTCCTGATGTGTAACATCTCGACTCGTTTTAATTTTCGACATTTGAAGAGAAATCCTTCACCGTAATGCCACACTGTTATTATCCAATTTATCTTACTCTGAGTTATATTTCGTAAGATTAGCAGAAAATACCACCGATCCCTAAAACGAACAGTGCCCGGTAAGGTCGAGGGAAAAAAAATCAGTAGCGCGGAACTTACAAAGAAGTAGTCTAATCTGGTGGTCAATGAGGTAGTGTTTGTTTTGCATTATTTGATTCTTAAAGGAAAAGTGGACGAGAAGATCAATTCGCGTGTGCTCTTTATGGGAGTTTTTATAAGTACTATTTTATATCTAAGTGGGCATTCACTCTTAAAATGAGGTGACAAGCGTTTCTACTATGTTTTTTTTATGTAATATGGTGGCAAAGTCTTACTGAATTCTAAAACAACGTCTAAGAATGGGAGATTATTGTTTATTTGGAATGTAGTTTTGAAATTGTCACTGGCTTGTTTGTTAGCGGACATATATTTGGTTTTATATTAAGGATTTTGCTGTGCAAGCGTGCAATAATTATTGAGGACATTTGCTTTGATGAATGGAGGTGAAATGTAATTTTTTTTTATACACAGCGTTAAGGATCATTTCTATAGTTTGATGGACGGTCTCTAAATGAATTTTCAACATCGAGTGATGTTAAAAAACCTCGGTTTACTTGTATCGTTTTTAGAATTTGAAGGAATTCGTGGGTTGATGTGATGGCGAAATTGGTATATATGTATGGAGTAATGGTATCGTTAAGAGTTTAATAACACGTCGGTAGGGGTTGCTTACCTGGGAAATGAAGGGCGATAATGGCTATCCTGTATCTTTGACTTTTTATTTTTCTTTATAGGTATCCTTAGTGTTAGTTTCCGATGTTTTTGGTCTCATTATTTTAAAGGAAACTAAGTCAGCATTATTTGATGTTATCAGTTTGTTGATGGATATTTTTAGGGTCTCCGTGGTGCTTTTGTTTAATTTGGCAAATTTAGATCGGTTGCAGATGTTGTATTTTTATTTTATGATAATAGGCTTCGTCCAAAATTACATGTGTTAGCTTTGGATTATATGCGATGATATATACACACCTATGTATATTCATAATATATATATATATATATATATATATATATATATATGTGTGTGTGTGTGTGTGTGTGTGTGTGTGTGTGTGTGTGTGTAAGAGAAAGAGATATCTAAACAATCTCATCTGGAATAAAACTGTCAGCTTGGTATGCTTTTAAGAATTTGTAAATAGGGTTATAAATGCAACTTAATTGCATTTTTCTACTGTAAATTATTTTATGTCGAGTGTGCAATAGAAATCTTGGTACTTAAATGTTATTTATCTTTTAGTTCCTTCGCTTGGCGCTGCTTTGACCGAATTTCCAGTCAGAAACAACCCAGCGTTATTGTTTTTCATCACTAAATACATTTCTGATCTTTCCGTTTAGTCAGTTATTCTGATGTTTATCTTTTATATCAAAATAAACATCGATCAATGACAAGAATCCGGGAGAAGCATTTGCAAACATAAAATGCAACAATGTAGATATTTTATTTGATTTTGTGTCTATCGATTTATTGTTTTAAGTGACAATAACATTTTGTCAGAACATTATATAAAAACAAGAGTGAAGATGATTACTTACCCAACATACACAGATTCTATGAAGAGAAACAAAATAATATTTATTAAATATTTACCTTTCACAGTGAGCAGATCGAATGAATAAGAAAAGTTTAAAAATAAAATAACATAAAATAAAAGTGTCCTGGTTTCTCATTAAAAAAACAAAATATTTTCTAACCAATGTATTACAAAAAAATGTTACTATATTTTTGACATAGGAAGTAATTTTTACAGAGATTAAAACTTTTAAAGAAATTTTTGAGAAAAAACGTTTTTCACTTTACTTATGAAATTAACATTAATTGAATTTTTTTTTTCGATTTTTTAGTCGACTTTAATAGTTAAAATTTTATTATATCAACTCCAAGCAAAATTTTTTGCCTAATAAATATCAAAGGGATTAACGCCTTGACAACACGTCAACTATTACAATTGTGTAATTGCTGTTATAAATGAAATGATCAACAATGATAAGGATTCTCTCTTCTTATAGCCTATCTTGTAAAGAATAAATAAACGTAAAATGAATACTTATTAATCAACTATTAATTAAAACGAAATATAATGAAAGGCATATCAAACAAATATTCTGATAAAAAGAAAACATATCATCATAATTTAAGCTGTTGCAATCGGACATACTGAATAATAATCAAGATAACAAAGGTCCAAAAATATAATACGATGTGACATATAATAACATTTATGATACATACATCGAATATATCTCTTTTTATTCGATATGTTTAAAATACATATTACAAAAAGCTAGAACCAAATAAATATCTCTTAAGGAAAAAATATTTTTTTTATTATTCTTGTTCCCTCCAACATTAAAGATATCCAATAATAAAACACATACACACACACGCACACACACACGCACACACATATATATATATCTATATCCACACGCACACAAATATATATATATATATATATATATATATATATATATATGTGGGGGGGTATCTTCGAGGAGATCGAATGTACGTGAGTAGGGAAAATACGTAACTTCCTTGACAAGATTCATCTTAACGTCAAGAAACTGAATAGAGACCTGAAAAACATCAGTATAAATATATATAGAGACATATTATATTTATGTTATTCAATGAGACACGTTTGAATGAAGATATGACGCATATGTTCTACTGTACTGTTTTAACGAGCACTGTTTTTACAAAATAAAAATAAATGCTAAGAACGCTGAATTATAAATCTCTTTTATCTTTCCAACCATTTATATATATATATATATGAGATATTATGTACATAATTTGCATTATTCGGACTATTGTCCTCATCTCTGTCGCTATATTTGTTACAACGTTTCGGCCGTTGTATGCTCTGGCCTTCTTTAGGTGTTTGTAATGTCGAACTGAACCCTTTATGTCACTCACTGGATAGACTTTTCTAATTTCACGTGTCATGTTTAATGGATGTTAGTTATCAGATATCTCCTGTGAATTTCCATCGGAAAGTTCTCCACTGCCTTAAACAGTTTTTGAACTCACGCTCTTTGGGTCCTGTCACTGGATCTAACCAACGCCTTTATCCACTGTGTCATGTGTCCTTGAAGACATCTGTGTATGTTGTAAGCATTGGACGATCATTTTCTTTACGCTTTATGGATGGTGGGAGTAGAAGATTTGGCACTGTCCTGTGAATGTCGCAAACGGATGTCTTGAACCCATGCTCTGTTCGAAGTATTAGAACATCCAGGAATGGGAATGTGTTGTTACTCTCTTTTTCCATTGGGAACTGTATCGATGTTTTTATTGAGTTCCCATGTATAATCTGGACATCTTCCTCGTGTGGTCAGAGTACGAAGGTGATATCTACGTACCATAACTATATAGTTGGCTTTAGAGATATAGATTCTAATGTCATTTCCTCAAAGTATCCAATATATATATTCGTTATTGTTGGTGATAATAGCGAACCCATTGCTAAGCCCTCATCCTGTAGATATATGTGTGATCCCATTCCGAAGTCTGTTGTTTGTGTACAGAAAGTCAACATCTCCATCATATTATGTATTGGAATACTGGTCCGTTCTGCTAGGTATGAGTTAGAGGCCAATCTGTCTCTGAGTACTGAGAGTGCCTCCTCCGTGAGTACCTTGGTGAACAAATTCACCACGCCCAAGCTCACCAACTGGTTGGATAGAATGGGAGCATATTTGATTATTTCCACGAAGTGGCAGGATTTTCGGACATCTGAAGGAGACTTTCCGATCAATAGTTAAATTATACCTACTAAGAAACTACTCAGAGGGTAGAAGAAAATCCTTGGCAACTACTAATCGGCCTGAGCGGAATATCGTCTTTGTGAATATTAGGGAGAACGTATATGTGAGGTAACTTGGTGTAACGCTGTGATAACTGCCTATACGTTTTTGGTGCGAAGTGATCCTGGTTCTTGATTATTATCTGTGATAGTTTGCGTTCCTACTTCATTGTAGGATACTTCTGTAGCTACCATTGCAAATGAGGTCTTCCAGCTTTCTTCTATAATCTGATTTTTCCATCACTACAGTCGCATTGCCTTGGTCATCCGGTAGTATAATGATGTTTTAATTTCTCTGTAGGGATCCGATCGCCAGCCTCTCCAGTTTTGTTATGTTAGACATGGGCGGCTTGGCCTTCTCCAAGGTCTGTCTCACCTTCAATCTCAGTTCATCCGCCTGAGCCTGAGGGATTTTCAAGGCCACCTTCTTGACTCTGGCAATGACGTCCAAGTATGGCACTCGCCTGATGGTTGGGGCTGATCACATATGGAGAGAGAAGGGAGATCACCGCCCTCTGTGGGATCAGGTTGAGATCATAGACAAAGAACATTGGAAAATTTGTAAACTTAAGGAATCTGCACATATGCTAGGCCACACTGATCCGACCAAGTGTAGAAATGAATACAATATAGGGACCAGTAATAAGGAGTGCCAGAGAACAGCGGTAACAACAAAAATTGCAATATGAGCTCTGGTAAAAACATAGGGTGATAACAGCAAAAATTACAATATGAGCACTGGTAAGAAAAAAGAATTGCTAAAACATCATGAATTCATACACAAACGTCCTCCAGGACACATGTCAGAGATCCAGTGACAGGACCAATTAAGTGTGAGTTCAAATCCCGGTTAAGGCAGTGGAGAACATTCAGACGGAAATTAACAGGAGATAAAGGATAACTACCAAGCATTAAACATTGCACGTGGAATTAGAACAGTCTAACCCAGTGAGCGAAATAAAGGGTTCAGTTCGACATTCCAACCACCCGAAGAAGGGTGGAACGTACAACGGCCGAAACGTAATAAATATGGCGACAAAGATGAGGGAAATATTCCGAATTTTAAGGGATTTTTTTAAAAATAAATAGATGCGAGCTGGTTGAAGACCAAGTAAAATGCAAATTTCAAACAGTTTTCTGCACTATACAAGAAGCCATTCTTAAACAGAATAATTTTTTATTTGAAAATCAAAACTATCCTCGGATAACAGAACAGTAATAAAGGATAGTTAATTAATGAAGTAAACTTTTTTAAAATCAATATGGAAATTAGTTAAACCTGAAGAGTGATATTTCCTAGAATTAGATAATATATAATACAGATATTGAACTTATACCGCGTAAATTATAAAGTAGAACTGAGGCTTTTAATCTAAGAATTCGTGGTAGAATGTGGTTCCAATTTTGAATTCATTCATATAGATTTCAAAATATACTTTCTTCATAATTATCTCTTAGGTTTCTTTAAACTCTTCAAATTTTGAATGTAAAACTAATTCTAATTTCTATTTTCCTAACTTTACCCTATATTCATTTTATCTTATAAATTGTTCTCTGTTCTGTGACCAATGAAATAAAAATAATTGTACGGAAAAAATGATCTATATACATCAACTCGTCTTTAAATTAAGTGGCAGCAGAAGAATTATGTTGACCTTTTGAAAGGTAATATTGAATATTAATTCGATACTTAAATGCAGCGATCAGTTTTGAATTGGTCTATAGTTTATTTATGCCTATCGCATCTACCCCTCCCTAGCTATTGTGATGATGGCCAAACCAAGAGTCCACCAGAAGAACTAGCTTAAATGCCACCCAATAGTGCAACTTTTACCCTAGCTTACAATTTTAAGCTACTATCAATTTTGTATACAAAAGCTAAATAAGATTTACTCCCCTTGAAATCAATGTTAATGGCTAGTATAATATATTAATATATATTTTTAACCTCGCAAAATCTGGCAACCCTGAATCTGAACTCAACGAATGTCATTCTCTGAGCCTACCTTTTCTAGGGCTTTTGAATAAACTATGAACCATTGAAATCGGACCAGTGGAAGCGGCGGAGTAACTTGGATACACACAGACAGAAACACATACACTGTACTTTATATACAATTTATAATGTATACATGTATCATTGTAAGCAGAAGTTCTAAGAAATGATACAATATTTGTTTTTGATACTGGATTCGGGATTTTTCATTTTAATGCATTCATAATACAGATAATAGAAAGAAGAAAAATGAAATGCAAATATTGGATTCTGGAAAATATTATGATAAATCTTTCCTAATAACATTGGTGGAGTTTAACTGTGCAGCTGTGATGAGCAGATTTAGGTTGTAATACAAGGAGGACAACAACCATAACTGATGTTAATGCATTGGAAAACCAGCACTTACCGATGTAAGAATAGAATAATGTCTATTCCACCAAGTAGAAAACAATAGATTGTTTTATTTAGGGCGCAGAAAGAAATGCGTCGCAGGGAAAATTGATCTTTAGTGTATATAGAGTAACTTAAGCAGAGATAAATCAGAATATCCATGCAAATAAAGTCACATACCTGAAAGCATCGTGCCTGGATCATTTATCTCTGGAAGACTGCGCCAGGCCAAACGATTCACGCTTACTCCTTAATAAGGTTCACAATCAAGATGGAATATATTCTGTCGAAGAGAAGGGAGAACATTTTATTTCTCCGATGTCAGTTCCATGAATAAGCAGAACAGTATACACTGTCACATTGCAAATCTTGTTTAGAAATAGTATTACTGAGGGGAATAGAAGACTTCCAAACAGGAAACACTCGACATTCATTGACCGAATATTTAGTGCCAGATGAAATCTATGAATTTTTTTTCTCTTAAAACAGTTTTTGTTTAAAGACATCGAATCCACTAATTCTTATGCATCTCCTTCGTATCGATGGAAGTTTCGTAACAAAGACTAAATCATTTTTAGTTTGGAAAATCATTATCTTAAATATTATATCTTCTCTTCTTGGTATAAGTGCTACGCATGTTTGTTGTCTGTACTGTAATGAGCGTTCAAGTTTTGTAGATTATTATTTGGTGAAAAACATTGTTCATGATTTTGTTGCGTCAGTCCTACGGCCTGAGTATCGTTTTCTTTATGATTTAAACCAGACATTTTAATCCTGGTTTTGCGAAAATCATGGTATTTTGATGATATTTCAGACATTATTGAACAATTTGAACGTTGATGACATCATTAAAGATTTGTAGATCTCACAAGCTTATTTAAGGAATTGAGTATTATTTTCAGATCAATATTTTAATTTTGTAGGATGTTTGACTATTCGACATCTAAGCTGTCCTGTCTTCAAATTCCTAATCTCCTTCAGTAAAGTTGTTATAATTTTTCCATAGTACAAAATGTTTGAATAATCTAGCATTTATCAATTCCATATTCAGAATTCTATGATGCATTTGGTATAGGTAACGCCATGGAACATATTCCAATTTCAGATCATAGACTCTGTTTTGGAAAGTATTTATTGGAAGTTCTATTTCTTCGAACACTTGCTGTAACTTCAGAAACATGAAAACATATTCGCTAAATATTCGTTAAACCTGAAAACCACACTTCCTAGATCTCCATTCCGCGGGTAACTTCTTGGCAGTGTTGTACTAAGAGGCCCGTTTGCAAAATATAACATTATATAACATTAAAACTCTCATACCAAGGAAACCTTTACAGATTTTTAAAGCACTATTGCTGATGAAACGAGAGGAATTTTGAGGACATGGTTTGTCCCTGCATGTTATTAGGCAAGAAATCAAATGCTACAATTTTCAGTGTATCTCGGCAATTTAAACACTGTTTATTAGGGGAACAAATTTTGATTGCAGCACACCCTTACTTTCTCCATTTCAAATCTCTTATATATATTATATGTACTACTCTTTTTCCACTTTTCTTATCTATCTATCTATCTATCTATCTATCTATCTATATATATGTATATATGTATATATATATATATATATGTATATATATATATATGTATATATATATATATATATATATATATATATATATATATATATATATATATATATATATATAATGCGGAATATGTATGAAAATTATTTTAGTTATATATTAGGTTGGTGCAAAAATAATGTCGTTTTCTCACATATGACATTATTTTTGCACCAACCTAATACATTCTTCGGACAGTTGTCTTCTTCATTTTTACCATATTCACGACGTTTTGGCCGTTGTAAGCCCCAGCCTTCTCCAGGTTATAGGAATTTCGAACTGAACCCTTCATTTGTTTATTGGGGTAGATTGTTTTAGTCCCACATGCCATACCGCATCTCGATATCGTAGTTATCTCCCTTTAACTCACGTCTCTCATTGTTTTTCCCTACTGCAGGAGCCAGATATTACACTAACATATTTTTTCAAGTCACTAGACTCAACCAACCAGCGATTTTATCCACCGGCAAGAAAAGATGAATAGTGTAAATAATTATTTGAATTATTCGCTTTTTCCGCTGTTCCTATTGATATATTATCAAATAACAATTAAAACGCATTGCGATAGTTAGTAGCAAATAGAAAACATGTATAGATTTTAACTGAAATGCTTCGACTATATGTAGGAAAAGTTGACTGTGGAATTCATTTTGTTTATCTTAGTTTAAAACTGAATTGGTCAAAAGAGCAAGACAATATGTTTTTTGTTTTTTTATTGATAATCTCGACTATCATAACTTACCTTTCAGTTTAATAGTTTACGATCAGAAATTAAACTTTTGAAAGAATAACTTTTTTTTTCAATTTACGATTTTTTTTTTCGAATTTTGCTACAAATCAAATGTAATCTTAGTATACATGGGAAAACTTAGATATTCCCATTAAATTAGGTAGCGTTATTCATTTCTGACTATTTTAATGGATTAGACATTATTTATGCACAGGAAATATGCATTTCTTTACAAGTATCAACAGTTTTTGAACGTAATCTCCTTGTTCTGCTTCATACAATGGAGTTGTTAATTTCTTTATTTTATATAGAATTATCTATCGATTTAGTTTCCATTTTATGGCTTACTTCAGAAATTCGTATGATTCAGTCTGATAATCGTAACCTAGCAGATAAAGTGAACTGATTCAAATATGGCAATCAATTTATTTATTTAAATTTAGAAATATATCAAATATATAATCCTTCTTCTATGTGCCATATAAGTTAGCATCTATGGCTCTCCACAACTTCCAACACGTTAACAACTTTTTTTATAGTTCATTGTAAGGTGTATACTTCTGTTATCACTTCTAATCATTGTTCCATTTCCGCGTTATAAGTTCTAAAAATTTTAAACCGTCACTTTTTCGTTCTAATTGTGTCACATTTTCGTTTAATTTTTCCTTGAATCCCCGATGTTACAAATAGCAAAATATTAATCCGAATATATAACTAAATAACTAAACTAGCATATATGAATAATTAGTGGAAATAAATTCACTGAAAATTTGTATACCCCAAAATATGTCAGAATACAACATATATTTTCACATAGTCTAATGCATAACATTATTATTTTTGTTATTATTACGTTTACTTGTGTTTACTTGTGCGTTCGTAGTTTTGTTTATTATTTTATCATAATTTATTTACTTAAATATTTTTAGATTATTTTTTTTTTTACTTATTTGTTTTATTTCATTTTTTTAAAATTATTTTTATTTATTTTTGTCCGTTTTTAAGTGAAGCTTTTTAAATAACGTGATAAAAATGTTTTCGTAGCTGCATTTTGAGATGCGTTATGAACTTTCATTAAGTAATTTGTGTTGATCGGTGAGGGTAATAATATCTATTTTCTGGTCCAGACAAAGTGTTTGCAACTTTAGGATTGCTTGTTGTCGGCAGTTTTTTTTATTCTCATTACATTTTTGGTGTATTTTAGTTTTAATTTCCCATATATATTTTGAAAGCATTTTACTGTTCACTTATTTACAATATTTAAAGGATGTTTTGAAGGTACTTCAGTTAATTTTGTTTGTATTTCTCTTTCGTTATCTGCTCATTTTACAGTTTACATTGTTCTCCATTCAATTGCTGTTGAAGGGGCATTCATTCTTTGCAGTTAAAAGTGGATTTCATTTATGTGGCCTGTTTGTTAGTTGTTTTCCTGTTGTAATTTTTGTATTATTTGTGTCATGCCGCAGCTGAATGTTAGTGTCTTTTTCTTAAATATCTTTTGGAGAGTTCTTGAGGTTGGAAGTCATTGTGTATTAGTTTAATTAATA
>OZ010595.1:34787523-34987523 GCA_963932145.1 Acanthosepion lycidas | reverse complement strand
TCAATTTACACGATCTATGTTTAATTAATGTGTTCTTGGTCGTTCAATCCTCACTTTATCCAGCAACATCCACGTCGCCATAAATACGTTGTGCCGTGCACGAATTGAAACACCTAAATTGTATGTCTTTCATACATAGATCTGTAGTTTCGCTGAGTCTGCGTATCCGATGTCGTTTCAATAAACCATGACACACACTGTGATTTTTCTTGAGGAGTATCAATTTCTTAGGGATTTATTTAGCAGTACCTCTTGCATCAACAGGATACCGGAAATACACAAATGCAATTTCATTAAAACTGCTGATTACGTAAAAGAATTTTAAGAAAGACATCTCAACATTTGCCTTTTTAATATACCTTTTCAATTGTAAACAGACTTTATGGACACCCTGTATAGCCACAATAATACGAAGATATTGTTTAGATGAATGTTTATGTTTTCAAAAATGCGTAATTTATCTTTAAAATTCATACTTGATATCGGCTTTGTAATTTTATCAGGTGTTTTTCTTTCAAAATTATTTGTTATTACTGGACCAATATTAAGTCCCCTACACAAAAATGATACAGATTCAGCAGTGAGTAGTAATTAGTTAATTAATTCAAACTAGCAAAATGTCAGGAATAATTTGGAAAAGTTCCAATTATATGTCATATGGGCAATGTGTGACGTAGGAAAACCTCGGTAAGTGAATTAACACTTTATTTGTGACAGTCATTCGGTCCAAGGATTCAACTCTGTTTATAACATTTTTATAATAAAGGTAGCTTAAATCCTTCCCCCCCACCAACTAGTGGAACAAATACAATAGCGATCTCAGGGCCCATCACAGACACTTATTTCTGTTTTCCCAGTTCCGAGAAAAGTTACTTGATATTTTTCGGGAAACACTCATATCGGATAAGCACTATTTCATTGCGTGTTATCGTCTTGGCATAGGTCTTGGCATAGGTCTGCTGTACTAAATTAACTACAGTATGACGTCTGACAGTATAGAATGATTATTTATTTTTGGCCATAGATGAAATGTCACTGCTAGAGTCCTCCAGCTGATCACTGGCTTTCATGAAGAAGTACATGTGAGATTACAGGATGCTGTACTTGATGGCTTTTTTTTTATTTTCAGTGAAAGACTTTAAAAAGAATAGTTACGTCTCGGAGATAACTTATAAGGTTAGAATTTGAGCTTGCTGCATGGAGTACTTAGAAATGTGCTCTCAAAAACGTTGTGATAACACACACACACACAACACACACACACACACACACACACACATATATATATATATATATATGCCTCTGTGTGTGTAAAATTTATATAGTGTGTAAAATTTATATATATATATATATATATATGTATATTTATATATATATATATATATATATACATATACATATATATATATATATATATATATATATATATATATATATGAACATTTTACACACACAGAGGCATATATATATATATATATATATATATATATATATATATATATATATATATTGTTTATGAAAAACTAGGTAATCCGTAGGGGCAGACCCAAGGAGGATAAAATCTAGAGTGCTCAATGTAAATCCAGAACAAATAATTTAAATGAAAACAAACCAGTTTAATGTTCCATGTAATACATTATTTCACCACAGCCCTTTTAAAAGACTGCAGATCATCAGACTTTACTTTCAAATGTTGAAACGAAAAATGAAAAGAAATTTACACATTTTTGACGTGCCGTATTAAACATATGTAAATTAACGAAGTGAGGAAGTGAGGTGGGAAAGAGAAGACATGAGTGAGTTAGACGTAATTTAACATTTCTATTCTTTCATACTTAAAATTGCTTGAAGAAGTCCAGACATTGACACATTTAAACGGTTAACTTAACGGAAGTTATATATTGATATAAAAGTGGTGGAGGAGAAAAAAGACATAAAAAGAAAAAGAGAGAAGGAAGTCATGAGAGAAGGTGTCACTAAATTTCTTTGGAAAGGAAGGCTCGAAAAAACGCTGTCATTTTGCTTTACTTTGAAAGTGTTATTTTGGGGGTTCGTAAAGATTATAATGTTTGATATAAATTGGAACGTCTAAACTGTCTACAAAGAATATAATTTGATGTTTGTTAGTGATTTAAATTTTTTTAAAGAATTTTGGGGATTTTCTATGAAATAGTCTATTTGAAAAAATATTTATAGAAAGTACATTAAAAGAATAAAATTTTATTTTAAAATATAAGTTTACTTCTAGTAATCTTTTTTATTTAAAAAAAAATATTATTGATTAAGTTGACATCTCCATCCGTTTGAATTTTGCTCATGAATTTAACACGTGACTGCTTCTAGATGGGTAATGTCTTTTACTTAAAGTTTAATTTGTTAACCATGTTTGCTGTAGTCTCTGAATATAGAATCCAGTGAAGTCCATAATGTGTTCAATATCAGAGGTTGGCAGTGAAGATATTTTTGGAGAAAAACAAAATGGCTGCCTTTATACACGTCGGATTGAATATTTTGAGGTTTCTGATTGGTTAACCTATCTCTTGGTGGACTACAAAATGAGTCAGCTCATTTTGGCTAGCTCACTTGTACATAGTACCCAAAAGTTCTAACATAGTTAAGTTAATATGGAGTAATATTTGAAGGTAACATTAAAGACCTTGCTCTGTCATATACTGTATACACACCCATGCAAATCTCACAAATACATACGTTCCTTTACATGTGCAATCACTCTTACAGGTACCCATGTACCGATACACACAGGTAATTTCATGTATTAACACCGACATAAATATACAAAATATTTCCAATTTAAATATTTTATCATCAATAATGATTATTAAAGGGTAATATATTTCAATTTAAATTAAATTATCAATTTAAAAATTTACCTCAATATTATAAAGAATTTTAAACTTACACTTCCAGTTGGAGAAAATTAAAGGAAAAAATGAGTTAGAACATTAATAACAGAACTGTAAGTCCTTATATATATATATATACATATATATATATATATATATATATATATATATATATATATATATATATATATATATATACATATGCGCGGTACTTATTAAAACGCGCTCAATATCAATGATAGAGCTAACATATCTAGTTGGATTGATGTGAATTTGAGATCCTGGGTTTCAAGCTATTTGCGATCGTCAGACAAACTGATTCGTTTTTAAATTTTGGATTTATTTATGGTTGCGTATGTTGGGTTTTTATGGTGGTAAGACGTAAAATTGTTGTCGGAACGCCACTCATACGTACGCAGACATACATAAACGCTCGTTCTCGCATTGCAGCTCACACAAACATAAACATGTATTAGAAGTGTGGGACTGGACGTATAGGCGCATCCATGTGACTTTGCGAGAATACGTACGCAATTGGTCGCGGTATTCAATGTTGGACTCTGTAGCGAACTTCTTTCGCAAGTCGCAGTGTCAATGCAAAGACCGTTCATCTATTTTCTTCACGAAATAATGTTTTCATGCACACACATATATACGTATACGCGTGATTTCACACATTTAACCGTCTGTTTTTTTAGACACTTTCAATAACAAGAAAACGGCATTTGATGGCGCACTAAAAAAAAGTAGACACAGACAAAAACTATAATACATACCTTCACGACTGAAACATAAAAACAGAAAAAGTAGCATTATTTCCTTCAACCCACCATACAACAAAACTGTCAAAACAAATATAGTAAGGATATACCTAAATTAATATAAAAACACTACCCTGCAAAAAGAAAGACTTAGGAAAAATATTCAACAATATACCTTGAAAATTACTTACTGCTGCACATAAAATATAACACAAATAATAAAGAAGCCACCGCAAAAAGTAACAACCCGCAATAAGGAACCTCAGTACTACTTCAGAAATAAAACAATATATCCACTTCAAGGGAACTGCCAACAAACGAATATAATATATAAAGCCAAGTTAAGTTCAAACAACAGCACAATGTAGTAAATCGCTGCCACTGAGGAACCATTCACATTCTCCGACAGATAATACTGAAAGAGCACTACGCTATCCACATACATATGGTATCTAAAAGACAGAAATATTACGCAATCACATCTGCTATTTACCATAATTATTTGCTGCTACAATTGTTATTATCATCAAACACTCATACTCCATTACCATGACATCATAATTAACATTGCCGCATTAGTCCACAACTACTATCGAACCACACTTACCATTACCGCATCAGTTCACAATTATATTTCCACACCCAGCAAAATTAATACCACTGCATAAACAGCAATAAGTATTATAAATTAGAATTTCTACGATTTACATATGGGCAATCGCCAAAAAAAGCAGATAATCGGCTTTATAATAATAGAAATAGTGCATTAACAATTAAAAATAATAACAATTTTATCTACCATAATCTTACACAACACAATCTTAAGATAATAAAAAGAAAACAGACGGTTAGAAAATGTGTGAACGCACGTGCATACGTATATATGTGTGTGCGTGAAAACATTATTCCGCAAACAAAATAGATGAACTGTCTGTGGGTTGACATTGCGAATTGCGAAAGATGTTTGCTACACAGTCCAACATAGAATACAGCGACCAATTACGCACATATGAACGCAACTACACATGTATGCGCATATACGCCCAGTGCCACACTGTTCATATATGTTTATGTTTGTGTGATCAGCAATGCTTGAACGTGCGTTTACGTATGTCTGTGTGCTTATGAGTGCCGTTTTAATAACACATTTCCTTCCCACTATATTGCGTATTTAGACAGCAATCCCTCCTTTATATATGTTGAGTTAAAGATGACACAAAGGTGCTGCGATTAAGCTTTTTATATATATTTTTTTTTATGTCTGCAAGTAACTGTTTTCGTTTATGGACACACAGAGTGTATGTGTATAAAACCTGTCGAAAACCTCCGAGTGATCTCGACTATACTTTTAGCCATTATCAGGGACCATTTTCTTTTTACGTTTAACTGAATGCATGGTTTGTGATTAATCACCTCACTATAAAAAAAAAAAAAAAAAGAAAAAAAGGGAACAGAATATCTTCCCACCCTAATGTAAAAGTGAATGCCCACGTCTATGTAAAATAGTAGTTGCAAAAAATTCTAAAGATAAAACACGCGAACTGATCCGTTCATCTACATTTCGTTAAAGAACCCAAAAATGCAAAACTGACCTTATTAAACAATGGTTATAATCACTACCGCTCGACGACCAGATTAGAGTATTTCTTTACAAAGAAAATAATAACGATACTGCAAAGACAAAAACAATTACACTAACATCATCTACAAAAGCACACATCAAATAGAAGCACATAGAAATATCCAAAAGAAATAACCTATCCCAGTCGACCAGAACAAGAAAATTAGTTATTTATTACAAAAATATAAAATAGCTAACTATATCATAAAATATAACGCACCTGTAAAATCAAAACTATACCGTGGTCCGTAAGTTTTGTCACCCTACATAATATAATTTCCTATTTCAACGCTCTCTGGGTATTATCAAGGAAAGAGTTTAATATGAAGGATACCATAAAACCCATCAATTGAAGGGCGAGGTTCATAGAGCTTTTGCAACAATGAACAATGCGCAGCTTCGTAAAATATAACACAATATTTGGCGCCGCATCATATTTTGCCACGAAAATTGTGGTATTCATACAGACCTTCTCGATGTCTGACAGTGTCAAGGAAAGTGTTACGTAATCCAGTACATATATTGGTGTTTAATAACTACGTATATAAATAGCGTATTTACTAGCATGTTAACGTCGTACCTTAAAAAAACTATTTTGACTTTTATAGAACTGATAGCAGAAATTGTGATCATGGTTTTGATCCGAGAATTTCTGGATATACACAGATAAAAACAGTAGTTTAATAATCATGGAAAACATAGAAATAATGAAATAACTCAATTGTCAAATCGATATTTACGTATAACTTTCTCACATAGACACATGCATAAACACAGACTCACATACACACACGCACACCCACACACACACACACATATAAATATAAATAAATAAATATATATATATATATATATATATATATATATATATATATATATATATATATATATATATATATATATATATAATGATTATAATGATTTACATACGAACAAAACAATCACTCACGACAAAGATGCATTTTTGTTTCCATGCGAACGCATCTTGACAGGTGAGGGACAAAGATGTTTAGTAACGATTCTATTTAAAAATGCTACTTAAGATACATCACTTTTCTTCTTTCCATTATTCATTTTTAATGAAAACATAAAGAGAAACGCGGTAAAAGGAAAAGAAAAAAGAAGAAAAGAAAACAGGTAAAAGCAAAGAGAAGAGAATAAGAACAAAATAAAAGGTAAAAAAAAGGAAGAAGAAATAATATCAAACTTTGATCGTTGCATAGTATCAATAGTTATGCAATATAGCAGACATTTCCGGTTAAATTTAAATCTTTCGGAATAGTTTATATATATATATATATATATATATATATATATATATATATATATATATATATATATATATATATATATATATATTACTGTTTACGTTCTTTCATGTCTGAACTGTTATCTCCAACTGATATTGTCTTCCTTTGTTCCTTCTTTCTTTCTTCTTTCTTTTTTCTTTGTTTTTTTCTTTTTGCGTTCTTTCATATTTATGTACATCTTTCTCCTATTCGTTTCTCTATTATACTCTATTCTTTTACTTCGTAGTTATGACATTTTATCTTTAATTTTTTCTTAACTCTTATATTTCTCTTTCTTCTTTCGTAAAACCAGAAAATATATTAAATATATGTCGGACATAATTCATTTCATTATATATATATATATATATATATATATATATATATATATATATATGTGTGTGTGTGTGTGTGTGTGTGTGTGTGTGTGTGTGTGCTTGAATGTATTTATGTATGCATGCCTGTGTGTATGTATAAGAGAACTGACAGAAACAATCACTGATTGTCTCAGAAAATGAAATGAATTCTATGAATACTACCAGTAAATGAAAATACTAGGTGACACATCCTTTGTTCAGGAATATAGTTTTCAGTTGTAAATTTTGTGACATAAATTGAACCCTAAAGTGAACGCCAGAGGTGATTTCACTCTTTCCGAATAGATCCTCATTCTTTCTCTTGCCGTGAAAACTGTTCGCAAATTTAATAGTGATACAAATTGTTTATTCATGGTTTTTCTACAATATTAGCCGGTTGCTTGCACTTGAGATTAAGTGTACTGGAAAATCTCCCTGTTCTCAAGCAGTCTCATAAATATTCCCCAAGTGTAATGTCGGGTTAATATTGAGCCTTCCGCGAATTTATATTTCCTTCGTTGACGGTAGACGTTTTGAATTTTATCTTACCGCTCCACCTACGACAAGCACATCACTCGCTTAGATTTTATCTATTTTCCTTTGTTGTCTTTCACAAATATACAAATTTTATTTCATCCTTTGGTTTGGTCGATCAAAATAAAACACTGACTGAAATATTATTAATATCTGTTTATTATAATTAGATACGGATTTCTTATTGGATTCGATCATTTGTTTTAATAAATATCTCTCAGAGAATGTTTCATTATCTTACTTCGTATTTCAATAAAATATTTCGTCCCAATTTACACAAATTATATATCTGAAACTTTCTTCTTGCTGATCTCTGTTAGTCTTACACCTAACTTGTTCGTATTGTTTTGATCAATTCTGCCATTAATAGAAATTAGCATACTTTAAATCCCCAAAAATGGCTATTATTTTTATAGAAATTCCTTCATTTTATTTTCAAAACAACTGTAAAGATTTTTATCGCCATTTTACTTTTCTTATTTGTGTTCATTAAAATTATTTTGCGCATTCATTCTATAATATATAATTCATCTATAATATTCATTATACTCTCTTCGATTTATTTGATCGAAGTCTACTTGAAAGTAATAAAGCGACGTCCTCTTTCTTTTCCTTATGCATATTGTCTGGCGGCGTCTTTTTTTGAGTTGTGGTCATATGTTCTAATCAGATTTTATTTTTATCTTCTATCGTTCATGTTAATTTTATTGCTGAATATCTCACAACAGAAAGTAGACAGCTATTTAAATTACTGATCTAGTGATAATGTTATAGTATTTAAATGTTATTCTTTGTTTTATATTTTTTATATGTAGAAGTGCCTTTACCTTTCTTTGTGCTTGATAGTATCCATCTCCATAGAGACAATTTGGACATCTTTATCTGTGAGAATTCTCGTAATATCCAAATTAAGTCAATGGTGCTTCAACGCTATTTGACCAATTCATTTGTTTGCGACCAGCGTTGTATATATCGTATTTCAACTACTTTCTGACATGGCAAATAAAATTCGTAACCCTGTGTCTACAGCTCTTCAGGTTTTAAAGATACTTTGTAAATAATATATGTTTCAGGGTTTCCATATTTCTCTTCAGTTAATTCATTTAAATTGTTTATATATTCTCGTAACACATGAATGAAATTCAGGTGATGAATAATAATGTAAAAAAATATTCATGGAATATTATATATATATATATATATATATATATATATATATATATATATATATATATATATATATATATATATATATATTAACTTGTTTAGGAATATTTCTTCTGACTTTATTTAAAATTGTCAATTTTACAGTATTTGTTTCTATCTATAATATCCAGCTTGAATGAATCCGTTGTGTAGAGGTCTGGAATCTTTCCAAGCGACTAGATCATTTATTTTCAGATATTAATATTAAGAATGCGCTATCCAAGAGAAAATATCCAGCAAAAAACTGATTACGTCAGAAAACCTTTGCATATTAACTGATTCATTGATTCTTCCTACTTCATATATTTCATGTGTTGCAGTAATCGATTTGAATATTGAAATACAGAGGGAAATTAATCATTTGTGTAAAAGAGTAATTTAGATATATGAACCATCATGCAAAGGTCGTTAATAACACAACATAAGACTCCACAAAACCGGAGTATTGTCCATGGGAAAAAATACAAATTTGCATGTACAGATATCTTTCACTGTCATCTGCAGGTTCGTCATTTATAAAACAACCGAAATTGAAGTTGAAAAATATTCATAACAACATCATCTTACAATAAGTTGAAAACACACATGAGAAAACTGCATAACAATAATTTGTAAATACTCATAAGTAAACCACATAAAACTTGATGAAAAATAGTCTAAAAGACAATAGAACTGTAAGCTGAAAAACATTCATCAAATTATATCACGTTATAATAATTTGAAAAATACTCATGAGAAGACAACAGCAAACAGTTGAAATTACACGTGGGATCACATAGCAATAAGTCGAAAATGCTAATAGGAACACGACATAATAAAATGAAAAGATACTCATATGAAGAACACATAGCAAAAAGTTGAAAAATCCTCATGAGAAGACAACATAGCAATAAGTTGTAAAATACACACAAGTCAACAGAACAATAAGTTGAAAACTACGCATATGTAGACAACCTGTAGCCATATGTGAAAAAGAAAAAAAGAAAGAAAAAGCGAAAAAAAGATCATCTGGCAATACCATACTTACCCATGCGCATACACGAACAAATACACATATACATGCATACATACACACATCGAAATAATAAATTATGCCTAGTTTAAAATGACGGAAGTTTCAGCTGGAATTTTGGAAAGATGCAGAGATATAAAATTAAATCACTAAATCAATTTCCAGTAATCAAGAAAATGCTCAAACAGAAACTGCAGAAAGGCAAGAGAAAAGGACGATACAACAAACGTTGTCAGTTCTATCACCAAAAAAAGCATTCCAAACGGACTTTAAGAAAATTTAGAAAAGCAGTTATACATATGAAAAAGCCACCATCTATTGAAAAACTGTATAAGTTTGGAGAGAATATTTGGAGCAGCCCAAAAGAATATAAAACAAATTCCGATTGGACCAAACGAGATGAAGAACGAGTACTGGATAAACATCTACAACAATGGGAAAATATAACCGTGATTAATGTTAGTCAAGCTCTAACGAAAGCCCCAAAATGGAAATACCCACAAAATGAAAAGGTACCCAATTTTTGGCTGCATCCTCTGTAATCAATCGATAGAACCCCTGCTCAAACTCTGTCAATGGCTATTAATAATCCCAGTGAAGTGCTACATTGGATCAATGAAAGAATTACATATTTCGAGCCAAAAAAAAGTGTGAAACCAATGATCTTAAAATTATAGGCTAATAAAATGTTTGTCTACCACGTATAATTTCATCATGTCTGTCCTGACAAACCGTACTTACTCTTTTCTTGAAGAAATAAATCGTCCCTGGAAAAGGAAGGGGTGCCGGAGAGGATATTATGATTGCAAAAATCAACGATTGATAAAAACAAAATGATCCTGGAGAATTGCAAGAAAAGAGGTAGCAATCTCAGCACATCAGATATAGTTTATCGTAAAGTCTTTGATAGTGTGCCACGCATTTAGATCCTTTGGTCTTTGGAAAAGTACAAATTCCCCTCCGTGATAGTAAATTTCCTTAAGCACAACATGGTAATGTGGAAAGCCAAATTATATCTAAATCGCACAAAAGGTATTGCCACCTGTAATCTTTCAAATAGACTTGCTGTCACCTCATCGGTTTTGTCTTTTCTTAATACAATATAAAGCATGGACGCGATAATATCTATGTATAGAGAGAAACACAAAAAACATATTCAATCATCTACATCACATAGACGCACTCAAGCTCTTTGCCAAAGCCGACAATGAGTTGAAGTTTCTCTTCAATACTGTAAAGATTTTCGGTGACGAAAGATGTATGGATTTCGGATTAGATAGATGGGCAAACGTATCAAAAGAAAGGGAGAATTAGAGAAAACACTCAGTAGATCTTGATTTTCTCACAAATATTAGGGAACTAGAACAGGTAGAAGACTATGGGTAACTAGTAAGTAGCGAAGGAGATGGAATACAGCATAACCCATTGAAGGAAGCTATTAAGAAAGGAGTACTACAGACGTCTTCATCTGGTACTGAATACCGAGCTGAATTCTAATAACAGAATATCAATCATAAACATTTTGGCTGTTGGTTAGGTGCAATATATTTTCAACCTCCTTACCTGGACCGTAGCTGACATTAAGCGAATGAACGCCAAAACGAGAATGTTTCTCAATTGCCAAAGACTGACATTAATCGTCTATATGTTTCCAGATCCGAATGAGACAGAGGTTAATTTCAACTAGTGCTATCTTTCAAAACATCAACAGTTGGCTATCAAAGATACATATAAACTAAGCAGACTGGATGAAGATCTATGTCAAAGAATATGGAAGAATGAATAATATGTATTCACTAAATAAAGAAATTCAACAAATACAAAATGGATTTTTAAGTGGGTGAAGAAATGCAAGTAAAACATAATACACTGACTGCAGCGGCAAAATATAATCAATCAGATACAGAAACGTTGTCAAGATAAACCGCTTCACGTTCAATATTCTGCCCGTAAAAAATAAGCTGATGGTGATAAAAACCGTGCCCACTAGTAGCTACGTAGTGCAGGGTTAAAAGTTGATAACGAATGTTTTATTCTTGCTGCACAGGACCAATGATTGTTACCTTGATGTTACCAAGAAAATATAAAGAAAAACTATGTTAGCCCTAATTTTCCAGGATCATTTTATTAATTAGTAGTTAGTCTTTGCAATCATATGAACCTCATCAACAACCCTTCTGTTTCAAGGGAAGAAGGTTGTTTTCATAAACAAAAGAGTACATACATTTCTTCAGGAGATACGTTTCTTCAGGAGATTATTATTAATTAACACATCTAAATCTAAAAGATTTCCATGGTGAGAAAGATTTTATTCACATTTTTTAGCTTCATTGGTGCATTAAGGCAATATATTCGGTATTGCATTAATGTCCCAATCAAGTAAAATAAATAGCACATTTTTTTCGTTTTTCAGATTTCGAATACATTCATTTATACACTTATTTGCTCATTCATCATGAATTGCAGAATCTTTTGAAAATTCGACTATGTAATATAGGGCTTATTAATCACAATAATAATCAACGATCATATCACCAAAGATGTTGTCCTTGACAAATATGTTAAGCTAATCTTCAAATGAGAAAAAACAATTTAAAATTATTACGAAAAAAGTAGGTTAATAATAAGATTATATATGTGTGTGTGCGTGTGTGTGTATGTATGTGTTAGTTTGTGTGTATAATGTCTTATTCAGACTAAATAATTTACTAATTAATTGGATCTTTTTTCTTATAGCGTGAGAACGATATATAAACAAATTGTGGTTATAATGTTCATCAAGAGAAATGTAGAAAATAAAGGGATGCTTAAAATTAAATACAAACCTTCAATTCCAGGCCAGCCTTTCTTCAGCTTCCTACTACATCTGTTTTGCTTTTTATCATTTTTTTTAATATTCCATATTACAATATACGTATTTTTATTATTTTTTATTTTATTTCTTTTTAGTATGAACCTGTTAAAACTTTACTAATGCATGGAATAATAATGCAACACAAAATGTACTTAGAACAAAATGTATTGAAACAAGAAAGTGTACACAATATTTACATATAGTCTTTTGTATATTACTGGGATGTGTTGACTGAGTCGCAGTCGGGCAGAGTCTCTGATTGGATCTCTCTTCAATCCTCCCTGGTACCAACCATATTTATATGGTCGGTACTCCACTATGCAAATTAGGTGGATCCTACCACAACAGAACCTGGCATCAAATTTACTTTCAAAAACTTATAAGTTACTGCATTTTTCTACACATTTTTGCCTGTTTTCTACACATTTTTGCCTATATTCTCTTTTAATTAATCTCTTAATTAAAATATTTAACAAGAAATGATGATTAGTATTATTACGATGAAAGATGAATTACCTGAGGATGGTGCTCCGTAAAAGATCCCTTCATGTCAATGTATATTTTAATTAAATTAATAGATGTTTCACCTGATTGTCTATTGTGACATACATTTAAAAAAAAATATAAATGAATACTTCAGGTTTTAAATTGATGTCGTTTTGTTTTGTATTATTCAAATTTCACGAAATTTAAGTATTTCTATCAAACGTAATATTATTTTTCCATAAATTATTTTCTACTGTAGTTGGAATTGACTTGAAAAAGACATAAAATATCAATGAAATACAAAATTTATTAAAATATATGATATTACAATATATATATATATATATATATATATATATATATATATATATATATATATATATATATATACACACAGAAACACACACGCACAAAACGTCCTTCTTTATATTTGTAGAGAGTTTGAAGTATCTGTTTATATAGCGCAGTTTCCAGCATATAGACAATGGCTTCTTGGTATTATTGATACAGCGTAATGGCCATGTGCATCTATTTCTCTTGTGCGATTTGTTTTGATTTGTAGATTGATTATTTGAAATATTTTAGAGGATTCTTTTTTTTTTCATTTGTGTTATTGGTCGCTGTTATATATTCATTTGCAGCTACCGTGTGATGATGAAATTCGTACAGAAAACTGAGATCAACGTTTTAGTAAAAAATCATTGTAGGGCTACAGAAAACCAAAATTCCACGTTCGTTACATAGACTGCTACAAATAATAAAACATATATTCTTCGGTTAACGTTAAGTATGTTCCCTAGCTGTCGCCATTATAAGAACATTATTGTCTTAACCCGTCGTCCGTGGCTTACATCTTATTTTTATTAGCTGATAGGTGTATAGTTTTGTGGAAATTTATCATGATTATATTGGTTGTCTCAATGTAATAAGTCTTAGGAATTCTTTGTAAGAAATGCAAGGACATCAAACGAAAATTATTTCCTCCCATGAGATGTCAAGTAAAATATTTATTATTGTCGGTTGCAATTTAGCTTACGTTATTTCTGGGAAAGCCGCTTTATTTGCTTTTAGAAATTTCCAAGTAAGAAAGACTTCTTTTTTTGTTTTGGCTTGAAGTAGAGATTTTTATTCTAACATTTATCCAATACAAGGCCCATGTGGTGTTGTATGAGCGTAGGAAAAGACAAAATGTTAAGATCACAGGGATGTGCAGAAAATATACCGATTAATCCTTGATTTGAAGAGGACAATATTTTAGTAAATGGGAAAAAATTCTACCGGAAGTATGTTTTTTGGAGAACCTGTCCGACTGGAACTTGCATATTAATAATGGAATACATAGGGAACAATTATGATTCACAAATGAGTGTGGCAAAGCGCGTTCCCGATTTTAACGTGCAGACCTTGATGATCTATGGCATGTATCTCGCCGTAACACATGTCATGGAAACACAAATACAGAAAAGAGAAGCTCGTAAAATTTCCTCTGTGGGAAATTGGATTTCGGTTAGAAATTAATTAATCTAACACGTCTTCCATGACGCTTTTGAACTCTATCAAAGCAATCAAGCGAGGACTGTGATCTGGCTCTTTTAAAGAAGGGATATAGCTGGTAGAGGGTCATATAAATATGGGATACTTACAATAAATCAAGTATTTTCCTGCTTCTTTAAAAAACGTTCGGGGATATGAGTTCAAAATGCGCTTTGGGGGAAGCTTGAATGTTCAGGTTATGATCGGTAGTGTTGGGACATTGAAATCTATAAGCAAATGGTTAATGTAGAGATATATGTAATTTATGTCTACATGAAATAGTACAGGACGCATATGTTTAGAGTGTGGTGCATACGTTTTATAGCCATCTGTAATACTGCAATAATAACGTTTTAGAAATGCAAAGATAATATTTTGAAGAAAACATAAAGAAATATGTTTTCTTTTATATATTTCACTCTGTACACCTGTTCAGGAGTTGCCCTAGTCATCTGCAATAATGATTAATATCTCACGTGCAGCATAGTCAAAAGAAGTTACGTGTAAATTTGAATTTCTCACCCTGGTTCCTCCTGCAGGGATATATACTCTAAAAAAACAAAACGAGCTGTTGATTGTTCAGAGGGATATATGAGATGATAAAACGGTAACCATCTCATCGAGTTTGCAGTTGAGAAGATTAATCACAGTTCATCCTACGACAGTCAATCCCCTGAATGCTTGGTCTGTAAACAAACAATTCTATATTAATTCAGATTTATATAGTTTAAAAACGATTATTTTACTTAAGGAATATAATACATACTTGTAGACAAGATCAAATACTAGAAAAAAAAATTTTTTTTTAATGGCATACAAAATTCAAAACCGCTCAGGAGACATACAATATTTTAAGTTCAAATTTTTTCAGAAAATCAGAAAAAAGTATCTTAAAAATGATCTTTCTTTGGTCCTCATCGGAACTTAGATAAATGAAAAATGATGCCTTTCAAACATGTAATATATATATATATATATATATATATATATATATATATATATATATATATATATATATATATATATATATATAAATTTGGGGATGTGTGTGTGTGAGCATGCGTGTGGATCGCCTCTACGTGTAAGTCATTGATATCAGTGTAGCTGAGTTCTATATATATATTAAATTGCACATACAGACGCGTAAATTCCTCTGTGATACGCATACACAATTATGAGTCTATAACAAGATGACAGATCAGATACCGAAATCATATTCAATAATCTTCGCTAATATTTATTTGATCGAATTCAATAATCACATTATGTTTAAAGATGGAAATCATACAAAACGGACATAAAATGTGTTGGCATCGATCATTAAAATGGTCCAAGAAGGAAGAGAAAAACGGGACCGGGAAAATGTACTATTTTTTAAAGAAAAGTATGCGACATGAACGGGAATATAGCGGATTTCTACACAGTATATATGAGTTTTTTTTTTTTTTTTCTAATGTTGTATTTTCGACCATAATTTCATTTAATTGATCGATAATATCAGTTGGGAGAATTCTTCAAACATTGTATTTTAAAAGACATCTTAATATATTGAAGAGAGATCTTGACATTAATGTTTACTTTATCTGCAGAGAATGTCTTCACAGAAAGTTGAGAGTAATAACCACGTCGAGGCTTCTCTTATTAGATTTTCATAAATTCACTTGAGTCTGGTTATATAATTGGCTATCTGTAGTCATTAATGTCCGCCTAATTCCATTGCCTTTCCAGTTGATATTATCTACAAGTTTGGATAATTCAGTAATTAGTTTACATAGACTCAAGCACACACACTTCAGCGCTAAAAGAAGCCTTCATATATACGAGTGTATTTATATTAACGGTACGTTTGCGATGTAAATGCTTCTTTTAGCTATGAAGTGTATATATATATATATATATATATATATATATATATATATATATATATATATATATGTGTGTGTGTGTGTGTTTGTGTGTATGTGTGTGTGTTTTCATGCGCGTGAGATTCTATAATAACAATGCTGATGTCAAATTAAAACAGACCTATACATCTGCCTAAGATGTGTTTGGTCAAAGAATTTTCAATTTATCGTTAGATATGCTCATACAAACAAGTATAACTTAAAAATCAGGACACCCACACACTACACACACACAAACACACACACTCACATACACACACATATATATATATATATATATATATATATATATATATATATATATATATAATCCCACACAAATATACATATATATATATATATATATATATATATATATATATATATATATATATATATATATATATTCAGATAAAATGAGTAAAATAGAGTATGATTCCACTGTACGTAATATTTAATTATAAAGAGGACATTAATATTAAATCCTGTTAAAAATCGCTACACGATTACAATCATGATTCAACAACATGAATGTGTCTCCTCGGGTGATGACAAACCACTGGCGAGCGAAAGATTAATTTAATTTCAAAACTGAATACTTTAAAAATAGGCTTGTGCGCTTTGACGGGGTTAACCAATAGAATGTGATCTATTCTAAATAGAATCCCACTGGAACAAAAAATAATTTTAATTTAGGTAATGGCAGGAGGCTTTGAGAGAATATTTGGAGCAACCTACAGAAATATAATCCTAATTCAGAGTGGAACAAACGAGACCAAGGATGATAAATTTACACAAGAATGGAAATATATATCGAAGGATAGTTTTAGACAAGATATAACAACATCCTACAAAATAAAATTCCCATGAAGTGATAAGCTACAAATCTTTCGGAAACAGCGACCAAAGTTGTCTATAATATCAGGCGAGGAAAACAACCCTCAAGCAGATTAAACATTAATGCCAGCAATCTAGCCAACGTTAGGCGTGATATCATCAGGAATTTAAAGAATTCTTAAAATGGAACTCGAAAGCATATATAAATAGATTAAGCTTCACCATCGAGGGGCTAAATGCCAACACCCCCGAATAGACACAAGCAGAGGGATAGTTGTATTCGGTTGGTTCAAAAATAATGACGTAATAATGTCGTTTTTGTCGTATTTTTTAAGTCAGAAAACGACATTATTACGTCATTATTTTTGCACCAACCTAATAATAATCCCTCTGATGTACACAAGCAAATACAGGAAGATAATGACGAATATGAGAAAGGAAAAGAAATGGCAAAAACGTCCGATATAAATGGGAGAATTTAAATAAATATCTTTCGAAGAATGTCTGACAATTCCAGAAGTAAGAAAGAACCGTCAAGTGATGGAAACCATCAACCTTGCTAACCAAGCAATTAGAAAAATAATGGAAGAAATGGAAAGACCAATGAACCTGACAGAAATTAATCATCTTACGCGGCCTCGGCAAGAAATAATGCACGAAAAAAATTGAAAAAAAAATCGTAGACGGAAAAAAAAAAAAAGGCCAGTGTGGAAAGATAAATAGAAAACGAAATAAATAAACTACGAGGCCAGTTTTCACTTCTAAGTGAAGCAGACAAGGGCTCTAAAATGAAAGAAAGAAAAAAAGAGACATTTGAGACGAATGCTTGACATAAATAATAATACTTACGTACCAAAAATTAAAGACAAGATAAAACAAAATATTCAAGCGAAGGCAAAGGCGAAATTTATCGATAACTTGGGAAAAATAAAATAGTGATTAATGACCCACCATATATCCAGGAATTCAATGAGTTTTGGTGGAAGTTGAGGAAAAATTGCAAGAGGCACAATTAAAGAGCTACTTGGATCAAGCAATAACTGGAACAACACACACATATAGAGTTCCAAAAATGGACGGATATAAAAAAAAAAAAAACACCTCTGCCATCTGCAAAACCGAAAACTAGAATTTTTCAGGAATAGAACGAATAGCCGATTTTTGGATAAAAAAAAAATCTATCTAGCACCCACCAATATCTCGCAAGTTCTTGCAATGACAATCATAAAACAAGAAAAATCCCCCAAATGGCTCACATTGGGCCTAACTTAAATACTCCTAATAACTAAAGAGACTAGTACTCCAAAGAACTACAGGCCAACAACATCCTCACTTCTATCACATCCATGACGATATACAACTTCCTTGAGAGAAACAAAAATGGCATCCAGCAGGACAGAAGTGATTCAAACGAGGAAGTTACGTGTGCAAGGAACAACTAATAATCAATAAAACAATATTGTAAGAGGTGAAGCCAAAATAAATAACATTATCGACAGCATGGATCAACCACATAAAAATGTTCGAGAGTGTTCCACACTCATGGATACAGAAAAGCCTAAAAATATACAGAGTATGCACCAGTACGGTCATATTCATAACGGAGAGCATGGAAAACTGGAAGATTCTAAAACATACAAACAATCATAAACATCGTGTCTAATCAACATCGAAAGCCAGAACATTCAAGGAGATTCATTGTCCCCACTTCTATTCTGCCTTTTATTAGGAACACTCAGTTGCCTACTGAACAACAGCAGCCACGTATACAAAACGGATAATCGCAAACTGAATCACCTATTCTATATTGGTGATCGTAATACATTTGATAAGCATGACAACCAGCAGAAACATCGCTATTGGACATTCGGATGCATTTCGGAAACGACAAATGTGCAAAGGCTAAATTCAAAGGCGGTAAACCAACGAAAACCTCGGATTTAGACCTTGATATCAAAAAGAATATTAAGCAACTAGACAAAGAAGGTACATGCAAATTCTTAGGAATGAATGATTGAAACTGAATACATAACATACATGAATATAACATTAAATTATGAAGAAAATATCCGAAAGAATATTATTGAAGAGTGCATTTGATATTAGAAAGCAAGCGTAATGGGGTCAGTAAAATGAAGTTTATAGATATCTTAGCTGTACCCATAGTAACATTCAGCTTCAACATTATTAAATGAAAATAGAATGACATTAAATGATTGGACGGCAAAACCAGGAAAATGTTTTCGTAAATGAGAATGCACTGCCCGAGATCTTATATTGATATGCTGTATAGACCAAGGGCTTTTGGAGGTCGGGAGCTACCCATCTAGAATTAACTGTAAAAATTAAAACAGTCGGGTTGGAAGCCTACCACATAAAAATCAGTGACCCTCTCCTACAAATAATAAAACTCAAAATCCACTCCATGAATAAAGGAGCTACGCTTTTCAAGAAACAGCTTAATATACCTGAAATCTTACCAACAAAAAACGAAGCGAATAACATCAAAGCCAGAGCCCAAAAACAAATTAACCAAATTAAATTAAACCACAACTGGGAGGACAACGGTTTCCATTGCAAAAAGAAAGAAATAATCAGATTTGGACCAAGATAAAACAGACCAGTGGCTGAGGAGCACCGGGCTTAAAATTAAGACACATGGCTTAATTATGGCAGTACAAGACCAAAGTCTCTCAACCAGATCGTATCACTGTCACATGATCAAGGATGGAACTAACCCGAAATTAGGGATCTGTGGAAAATATGATGAACGTTCTGACACTATTATCTAAGGATGTCCGTAAAAAAAACAAAAATAAATACACCCAGAATCATAACAAAACTTAGTTCACTGGACCCTATGCAAGAAGCACAAAATCGCAACTACTGAGAGATGTTATGACCACCAATCAGACGCATGAAAATGAAAGCCAATTGCTGTAATACAATCATAAAATCAAGAAATTCAGGAATTGATAGTAGTACCATCTGAGAGAGAAAATTCCAGAACTATTTTCAAGAAATTGTCCAAATACAAGGACCTTGAGATCAACATTAACAGTTGTAGGGATGAAGACTAAGACTATACCAATAGAAATCGGAGCATTAGGTCTCGTAAGAAAAGGAAGGGCCAATTTTACTAACAGTGTCCAAGTAATATCAACATGGAAGTTGCCCAGAAAATTGCCCTTTTAGTATCAGCCCATATACTAAGAAAAGTGCTATCAATTAAATGACAATCCTCCCATGGAGTCTAAGGACCATAGTTTGGACGCAGCTATATATGATACAAAGCAGGAAACAACACAATAAACAACAACAACAATAATAATAATAAAATAATAATAATATATAAACCTACATACACATATATGAATACACACACATACATATCGTCGAATACAAAAATATAGCTATAATTCCAATTGTGAAACCACAAGACATAATCACATGTACAAATATATACATATGCATAAACATTTACAATTACATAGACATGCATAGCTATACATAAAAATATTAATGTATATCTAGCTATCAACTATATATATTTGGTATAGTACTCATATATATATATATTCAGTAATTAATTTTCACTCTTTACAAGGCCCATGGACCACTCGATATAGGGGTTACATTATGAGGACATTTTTGTAGAAGATAAGATTTTGTGATCGCGGAAATATCCTGTAAAGGGCGTTGGTTCCACAGATCAGTCGTTACCAGGAAGAAGCTGAGAGAGGGAAAGGCACTTCCTATCGACGGAATACATAAGGAATGTGGATGGTTTGTTACTATGAAAGTGGCATGGCGTATTCTTACCGTGAAAGTTTGACCAAGGAATGTATTTTGTCCAGGGCCTTTCCGTGGTACATGGATTAGCTAGCGACTTGCCACATTCTGCCTGTTTAGGAGAGGTGATTCCGTCATGTATTGTAGAATGCTGTCCCAATCTGTCTTCGCATAGCGAAAAATCGTTCTATGAAACGGTACATCAGAGAATGCCTTACTTTTGGCATCATTTTTTATTATGGAATGGACTGGCGTACCTAATTGAGGTAAAACTTTTGCTAAGCATTTTTCAGGACAGGATGCTAGGTAGATGACGAGGAAGTTAGGGTGATATCCCGTCGCGTCCATGACGGGTAGGTTTTCCGATTATCGGGGTTAATTCATAGGCGATGGAGAAACCTTCGCAATATCTGCCTTCAACAGAGGTTTTATTTGAGTGATATAAACATTCTTTATAGCAGATATTGAAATCCCCGAAGATAAGAAAGCTGACCGAAGGAAACTGAGTGAGAATATTATGAACCCTCTCAAATATTCAGTCGAAGATTAAGATGACTTCGTCTTGAGAACGATAGAAAGCAAAGAAGTACGTGATTCTATGGATAAGTACCACGCGGAAATATATATACTAGAAATCGTGTTCTTCGTAATTTGCCAGTCCCACAAGGAAACTTGTCCTTTATGTAGACTCCGGTTGTCTTAAGCTATAAGATGCTAGTATAAAAAAATAAAATAAAAAAAATTGTTACCTAATAATATACATACTTATACTTGATGTGAAAATAATTCTACATACTGTAAGGGATTCTAATACGTTAACTTGTTGTTAAAAGAAATATAGTATATTAAAAATTAAAAGTGGAAATATATTTTCAAATCGTAGTTAAATAAAACGTATTCTAACCTAAACACCCACCCAAAAATCTTTAAAAATACAAATAGAAAATAATACCGTAAAAATTTTTGCCGTTAACAATAAAATTTTACAAAATCCAGACGACATGCATTTAACGGATGTCAGATTTCATTGAAAAATACATCCTTACCCCTACCAAAACGTAACTAATAACTGATACATCAAAATACAGACATAATGAACACGCAAACACCCCTTGTCTGGTTGAAGTGGATTTCTCTATATCATTGGAAACGTGAATTATGATTTTTACTGTGTCTTTAAAACCTAGTAATTTTAAAAGTTACTCCAAAATTCGCTTGAGGATGAAATTTAACTAATGTTTTTAATTTAATTACAAAATTAAATTTGGAGCTTTCAGCTTCCATTCTGAAACATGGTTAGAACTGTGTAGTGAAAAGCACATATGTTAAATCAATTAATTTATAATGTTAATGCTCTGTAAATTTACATTGAGCACTATTTTGTAAAAATAAAAATATCTATAAGAACAAAGGATTATATTTCTTACTGTTCTTTCTTTTTATTTATAGATACATAAGATGCTATTATATATATATATATATATATATATATATATATATATATATATATATATATATATATATATATATATATATTTAAGCTTAGCGCCCCGAGCAAGGCATGAAGCCACTAGGATGCAGGGGTTTGCAGAAGATTTGTAGCAAGAGGAGATAGGAGTGATAGAACAAAGGATGAAGGGACGGGTAGTGTGTAGATCAAGGTAACTGGAGATGTCGATTGACATTACATTTGTATAGTTGGAGATTATAGCTATCAGGGAAACAGGCGAGAGGTGCGAGATATGAAGCTACTGGAGTAGAAGAGACGGCTACATTTTAAAGTTTCTACAGTGTAAGGGTGAGAGCGGGATGTCAGCCTCTTAAGGCGCTTGTATTCATGGTGACTGGGGAGCAGGGAAAGCAGCTAATCGGAGCAATTGCCATGAAAGTATTTTATAGAAGAGACAGAGAGAGGCGACGGCGCGTCTGTGCGATAGTGGCTGCAAGCGAGACGCCAGATAAGTGCCAATCACATTACACATCCGTCTTTGGATCTTGTCAAGAACTCCGAGGTAAACAGAAGGTGCCCCAGACCATATATGGCAGCGATATTCCATGCAAGGGCGAATATATATATATACGTACACGTCTGTTGTGAACAACATTAAGAGAAAGTTTAAAACAAAGAGAGAAAAAGTAGGAAATAATTGCCAACATACATTAGGACAGGCGAAGCTACTTGAAGAAAATCTACAGAGAAAGTAAATAAATTAATGTAGGTATATATTAAAAAAAAATAAGTATATATGACTTGAATTGAAATCAATCTGGCAGTACATTTTTCAAGATGTATTCTTTTATTTAGCATAGCGAACCCAACAATTTGGAATGTCCTGAAAATTAACGAAATTGTGGACTGAACTACAAGCATAGAATAGGTTGACCAATGAAAACAAAATACAGCAATGGGGGCAGAAACACACTGAGCTGTTACGAAAACAAACAAATCAATTGTCAGTGACATTAACAACATCTTTAACAGTGCAGGGTTGAAGATTTTACCATGAACTACTCGAAGGATACTTTGAGAGCAGAAATATTCTGACTATACCATAAGAGGCAAACCACTCATCAGCAGTAAGAAGGAGAATACCAGATTGGAATTTGCAAAGAACTACAGTGATGATTGACAAAATGTCTGGAAGAAAGTTCTTTTGCAGCAATGTGATCAAGATTAATCTCTATCTAAATGATGGAAAGACTACTACGGGCTGGACTCATTGCGCGAATTCCACAAACAAACTCAGACAACTGATTCAAGGATCAACTCGAAGGCACCATGATGAGTAAAGAAATCACATATGTCAATGTAAGCTTCCGAAATAACCAATTGTAGAAGAGAAATCCATGAAAAATCATCTTTCAAAAGCAGCAGAAGAAAAATAGATGAAACGAAGAGATCCCAAATAGAAACACGGACTTTCCATTTCCTGAACTTTCCTAACCTACCATGCGGTGGATATGCTCGTTACTTCAGCCACATAATAAATCCTTTCACACAGTAGGAATTGTCGATAAGTGAGCGCCACAAATTTCAGCAACTGTTTTAGCATCCGCTGATATATATATATATATATATATATATATATATATATATATATATATATATATATATATATATATATATATATATATATACCCTAATTTTAGGTCTGCCCTCTAAAGCTTTTTTCTCTCTGTTATTAAGGATAGTTCTGGGCGTACAGACGTATTAATTATTTGTCTGCAGAAACTTCGTACAATAACTCCTACACACTATTTATAATAGCAGAAGAAAAATAATAGTTTATTTAAAGCTCATAGATTAGTTTAACGGGATAGGAAGGCAAATCATTTGGGATCATTTTGCACACCTCTAGTAATAAAATTAGATAGACTTGCTTGGAATACAATAAAATCATTATTTGCTTAACGAAACATGGTTTTTTGTGAAGGATTGTTTCCCAAATACACAACTACACACGCACATAAATACCCCCATATATATATATATATATATATATATATATATATATATATATATATAATAAAAAGGCTTAAACACTAATATTCCATGGTCATAATTTATTCCATTGGAATCGTAAATACGATCCAATTCATCAGACCTACTATTTCAAAAAGAAAACGGAAAAGAACAACTCCGGATTTTATTAGCTCAGAGTTTTGAAATGTTAATATGAAAATAAGTGGAATTCTAAATATGGCCAGCACTATATCCTCGGGACATGCTGACGTGTTCTTAGTTAAATTGGTAATTGGAAAATTTGCAAAAATATAGAATGATCCGCGCAAGTGCTTATATTGATAGCAAAACATCAATAAATAACATTTAGGCAAAGTTCTTTTTTTTTAAAAATAAGTATTTATTAATTATTCACATATACATTATATGCATAAATATGTACCTGTATGTATATATATATATATATATATATATATATATATATATATATATATATATATATATATATATATATATATATATATATATGTGTGTGTGTGGTGTATGTGTGTCTGTGTGTCTGTGTGTCTATATATATGTGTATATATTTACATACATATATATATACACATACATATATATATATATATATATATATATATATATATATATATATATATATCTGTGTGTGTATATATATATATATATATATAATTTGAAGGTGTAATAAAGCCTATGTATCCATGCTCGACACAACTGTAAAGCTTGATGATTGCAGCTAGCATGAAAAAATCCTGTTGCCTCTGAGTTTTGACTTGAATGTTTAATTTCTGTCAGAAATTTGGAAAGGTCATGTTTGGTATTCGCGCTGGAAACTCTTCTACGAACATTTTGGAGTGTTTGGATGTAGTGGATTTCGAAAGACTTGGATGTTCGCATACTTGTGATTACGAACTTGTTTGGAGTGAACACTAATTATGGGGACGTTATTCTTCCATTCTTCTTCGCACATGGCTTCAGACTCAACACGGACACCTACACCAAATGCTGAGCTGGATTAAAATGTGGCTTCAGGCAGACCCTATGGATTTTGAACCATGCCACACAAGCAGAAGAACCCAGACATGTCCGTCAGACAAATTTTGCGACCACATCCACCCTTACATTTTGGCACAGACTCCTTTAGATTGTAACAAATTTTATGTCTAGGGAGACCAACAAACCTTATAACACCAAAGATGATCTGAATACAAGGATTATGGCAGCATTCACTAACGTTATAAAAGAAACCGTGTAGAAGAGTTGCCGGAAATTCCAATTCCTATCGAAGATTGGTTAAATTTAATGGTCATTTAATTGAATAAATTTACACTTTAGTATTTCAAGCTATTTTTGTTTAATTTTTAAATATATCGCTTAAAAAAAAAGATCTTGTTATTTTCATATTTTGAGGAATGTTCACGATAATTTATCCATCCATCGCACACATAGATACGCTCTCTCTCTCTCTCTCTCTATATATATATATATATATATATATATATATATATATATATATATATATATTACTTTGGTGCAAAATTAATGTCCTTTTCTCACATATGTTACTATGTGAGAAAACGACATTATTTTTGCACAAATTTAATATATATATATGATGAAAATCAAACAAAAATGCTAATATGCAATTATGCTGTTTGAATGTTAATATAATGACAACGGCGGACGTTTCGGTCTAGTAGAACATCTCCAGGACGTATTTAACATAATTAACATTAACTATATTTAATTCAACATGAAGAGACGATGGGACATAAGAGTCTTAGGCGGATTTCTAGACCTGGCTTCTTTAATATTTCCCCTTTTCTAGCAAGATTAATGTTTGACAAACGAACATATAAGTTTTAGATTAAAATAAAATTCCTCTCATTTTTCATTCAAAATTCTATATTTTAGGAATACGTTTTTACAACATCGCTCACGTGACGCCGACGTGATCATATTGAAACGGAACGCTGACCTTGAAAAATTTCACTTGTCTGTTTTGATTAGTCTTACACTTATCTCCAAAATACATGCAGGTTCATAGAGTAGTCGAATGGGATCGAACAGTCACTTGGGGTATTTTTCACAAGTACATTAATAAAATAAGAAACCACTTCTTGTGAGACAATTAAATGTCAATATAAACTTAAGAGAATACATGAGAGAAATGTGGTCGTATTTGATACGGAAGATTCGGACAATGTCTACATAATTTATGTCCAGACAAGAAGAAAATTAGAAGAACTTAATCAAAAGTAAATGAAACTGTACATAGTCGTTTTCATCTATATATATATATATATATATATATATATATATATATATATATATATATATATAAATAAAGTGCAAAATTCTTTTCTCTAATATACTAAACACGGTCGCGGCCGCTCAGATGCCTCTGTTCTATAAATGATTTTGTTGTTTGTATAAGCAAAAGAAAGAACAGTTAAAGAAAGTAGTAAAAAAATTTTTTTTCGAACGATTATTTAAGATGTATATGTGTTTCATGTACATATATTTGTACGAACTATTATAAAGTTTGAAGGAAGAGTACACATTAAGCAACGTATACGATTAAAAGAATAATATAAAATAAAATAATACGGGGGTGAGATTTGAACAAGTCTAGATTCAGTAATAACCATGAATATTAATGCATACAATAAGAGAGAACAGTTATCGACTCTACGAGCAAAATAATATCCTGCATAATTTAGATTTCGTAAAATAAAAATTTCGATGTTAAAAAGTTTATACGGGTAATTTTCGTCTGAAATATATTTTTGCGCACCTAATTGCATTTGGTTACAGATATTTCTTACAGACAGTGAAGATTATATACACAAGCAAAAGATAAAGATTCAAAAATGTTCTTTAAACTTGTATCAAACACAAGGAAAGAAAAGTTTAAAATGAGAGAAAGCATATGGATATTCAGTTAATCTTCTGATTTATATAAGATAACGACCAAAATCAAATTAGCTAAAAATGGTAAAAATAAACACAATTGCACCAGTGAATAGCATTTTATGCTTTTATCTTTGTAGACACTTTATCTGGTGAGCTAAGATGTCATTATATCTATTGTCTATTTTTAATAAGAAACATTTACTCAATTTTGAATAGACAGAAAAATGGACTTTGGCAATTAGATGAGCAAAAAAAGAACAGTCTTGTTTTTCAATGTATCTGATATGTTTCTTAATGCATTGGGTCGATGGAATTTATTTCGGTCTAAGTATCTATCAAATCATATCTAATTTATAAAGATTTTTACTTTTCATGACAATGTTTCTACGGATCTTAGATAGCTAGATATCTCGCTAGATAAATAAATAGATAGATAGATATATAGATAGATAGATAGATAGATCAACGACGAGCTATTTTTTGTTATAGTATTTTCTTGTACAAGAAAAAAGATATTTTACTTATTTTGATAAGGGAAGAAATTATATAGATTATTCTCTGTGCAGAGAATTTTCGGCTAATCACACACACACACACACACACACACACACACACACCTATCTCTCTTTCCCTCTCTCTCTTCATATATATATATATATATATATATATATATATATATATATATATGTAACTTTAAATACTGTTTTTGAAGCCAAAGTTGTTTTTTTTCAGTGGTTTGCTGATAAAGGCATATTTGAGGGATGCAGGCTTTATAGTAGAGTGCTTAATATTGAATACATGGATAGAGAGTTAATCGAATTAATATGTAAAGATTTTTCTCCCACTTACGTCAATATATATATATATATATATATATATATGTTGAAAAAGACAACAGAATCTATTTTTCATTTATTTAATTTCAGCACATTTCTAGCCAAACACAGCGATACAGATCCGCCGCATACTTACAACCGCGCACTGACAGACAGACACACACAAGCACGTACAGAAACACGAAGACACATGCACATAAATGTTTCAATTACCATCCTGCAGAATATTGATTTGGCTAATTCGCTTTGGTTGCGTATTTCCCATTAAACTCGTGAATGAAAACACCCACCCACACTGACACAAACATATATATATATATATATATATATATATATATATATATATATATATATATATATATATATAATTATTATTTAAAAAAAATTTATAACATAAATATGTTATAAAATCATTACAAAAATAGCCATTTTGTTTCAACACCCCCGGTGTCTTATCAAGTGATGATGTTGAATGTAAAATAGATGGTTTTAAAAGTTTCAAATTAATTAACAATCCTTCGCAAGGGGAAAACGTTCTTACAAAAGCTTGATTGACTAATCAAAATACAAGTATAGGAAAATTCAAAAAGCTTGACAACGAAGTTATGTTATAATAGCTATTCAGATCTTTAAATATGGGTAATATTAAAAAAAACATTTATTCTAACCAATAATTACTAAATCATATGAAAAAATTTAATATTAAAATTAAAAACCGCCAATTTCCAAATCGAAATTTAATCGATATTATGTTTACAACCATAAAATTACTGAGGAGAAAAGAAGAAATACATATGTTATTCATTTTATTTCTTCATTGAAATTACATTAGACGCCAATGTTATATCCGGTCCTCTGACAATATATATGTATACATTTTAATCCCAAGTGTGTGAATGGGGTCCTAACCTCACGCGTAAAACAACACAAACACAATCAGATTATAATACATAAGCACCCATATATATATATATATATATATATATATATATATATATATATATATATATATATATATATATACACACACACAAAAAGTGACGAGACAGGGAACATCTCCACGGCCCTTTATAAAAAATAAAAGGGAGAAGGAAAAGGAGAAACCAACACATGATATATCCTATCATACCTCGCCAGAATCCTGGAGAGAAAGTACACTGGATCATACAGAGATGACGGTCTTATCTTAATAAGGGAATCTAATGGCCCCAAATTAGACCAATTCAGGAAGAAAATAGTGAACGCCCTAAAAAATATTGGATTCAAAATAATGATAAACGCAGGCACAACAACAGTAAACTTCCTTGACGTCACTCTTAACCTGATCAACAACACATACGAACCGTACAAAAAAGAAAATGACACCACAACTTACGTACACATATCCTCCAACCACCCACCAAACAAATACCAAAATCAATCAGCGAACTCATCTAGCATACACATTTTCAATAGCAAAAAAGCTCCATACAATGAAGCACTAAAAGCAAGTGGTTACACACAAAAACTACAATATATACCTCCACAGCCAAAACGCAAAAACAGAAAGAGAATTATTATCTGGTTTAATCCACCATACAACAAAACCGTTAAAACGAACATAGGCAAGATATTCCTAAACTTAATAGAAAAACACTTCACTGAAACAAACAGATTATCAAAAATATTTAACAAAAATAACGTAAAGATCAGTTACAGCTTCACAAAAAACATAACAGAAATAATCAAAGCCACAAACAAAAAATGACAAACTACAAGAATAAAACCAAGGATCCAATATGCAACTGCAGAAACAGAACAACATGTACACTCCAGGGAAATTGCCAACTTACGAAGACAGCATACAAGGCCATGGTAAGTGCAAACAACAACATAATGCACTACATCGGTGCAACCGAAGGTCCATTCAAGATGAGGATAACAATCACAACCTTTCATTCACCAACAGGAAATATTCGAACAGCACTACACTTTCTACGTGCATATGGCTGCAAAAAGACAAAGATATCACACCAAAATAAGTTGCGAAATATTAAAAAATCCCCTGCATACAGCAACATTACAAAAATGCCTACTTTGCCTACACGAGAAAGTAGAAATAATATCACACAAACCGCACAAGAATTTACTAAACAAAAAATCAGAGATAATCTCCAGATGTTGGAATGAGAACAAGTACCTATTATCCGAATTCATACCAAACGGATAAAAAAAAAGACAAACCACCAACAATCACAATTTAATTTCAAGATACCATCACAATAATCGCATTTATCGTTATTATCATTGCACCACCATTAGTAATCACTTCTAATACTTTACAATAACTATTAACTAATAATATTATCATTACCACCAACACCCAACACCATCACTTACACATCATATCTACTATTAACATATAAATCCACTATAATCATTAACGTATATTACACCCCCAGCATATTTAATACCTTAAAAAAAAAAAAAAAAAATCAATAAGATCAGATATAATTGCCATATGTAACCATGAGAATAAATACGTATTACCAGGATTCATACCAAAATAAACAAATAAATATAGAAAATAAAATAAAAGAAAACAGCAACAACCACTCTTTAGTTCAAGCTAGCACCACAATAATTACATTTATAGGTTTTTATTATTCTCCCACCAACATTACTAATCACTACTAACAATTTACAATAAATATTAACCACTTATAGTATCATTGCCACCAACCCCCTTACACATTACTATCACATCACATCTACCATTACCATATAAACCTGCCATAATTATTAACGTAAACAACCACTCTCCCAACATATTTAATACCACCATAAAAATAACCAATAAGGATTACAAACTGAAATTTCTACCAGTCACATGTGACACTATTTGGCTTGCTAAAAGGGAAAAGAAAAAAAAAGAAAGGCGAGAATTAAATTTAGGTGATAAGAAGCCATCACGAAAAGGACACTAAGCGGTGTTATTTTTCTGACAAGGAAGAGTGGTAAAAATTTTATTTCCATTGTCGAGAAGGTAAAATGAAGATACTGGAATTAATCTGATTTAGGTTACGGGGCAGGTGGAAATTCCAGGTTGGTCAAATAACCTAATTGACAGAATTCTAAATAGATAAAAAATAACTGTGTCGCAGAATTACAAAGACAAAAGTGTCCGCTGACCACCATGAAGGAAAGGTTAAGCCTTTGTCTATATGTAGAAATCATTGAGAGGAGCATCTGTTTATCGTCAGGCTGGCTATGATAGTGAAATTATTTTATCGGGACAAAAAATTCGCTGTGTTTTGCCAGATGACCACCCACTTGATAATTGGCTAAAATCTCGTTGACGAATTCCATATGAAATTCGGCTATAATAGCGAAATTGTTTTATCGGATCAGTGGTTAGCGCCAGGAGTGCAGGTACGTCTGGGTGGCCACCCACTTGGTGGTGGCGAAAAGCTAATTGACAAATTCCAGGTAATTCGGTTAAAAGATAAAAGAGTCTAGGGTGTGAGGTCTCCTCGAAGAGAAGAAGGAAAAGGAAAAAGAAAAAAAAAAAAGGATAATTTTTTTTTCATTGAGCAAGATTTTTTTAAACCGAGGCTAGTCTGGCCACACCCACGCCGCTGAGCGCCCATTGGCTGAATGAAAGCAGGAGTATTGGGCGGAGGTAATTATGCGAAGAAGGAGGGGAGGCCTGTTGCGCCCCCCTGAATGGATAGGTGTGAGATGCCGCTGTGAGAGAGAGAGGAGAAACCCGTTGACATCCTCTGAGGGCATGGTGAGATACCAATATGAGAACAGAAGGAGGTGGGAAGACGAAAGACTTCCAAAAATGGAAAATAATAAAAAATTTCCTGACAGAAACCAAAGAAGTGGATTGTGCGTTGAGAATTATCAAGGAACCTCAAACCCCGACAAGCCCACCCCGGTTTTGGTTGGCGTCCATATGAGCAAAGTCGCAGCGAGAGAAAATCAGTTGCAGTTCGAGTTCCAGTTGCAGTTGGGGTTGGAGACAGAAAAGCAAGCAGTTGCAGTGAGCTTAGCGCTCTGAAGACCCGCCTCGCAGAAGCTGACTAAGATTCCAGGCATCACGACCTCAACTTCTAGCCAAGAACAATTTATTTTTGAAGAACGACTTAGACTCACACTACCAAAACAAGTTTTACGAATACCGCCTGAAGATACACCAAGAACCAGTTTCTTAAAGAACAAACAAATTAAGATGTTAAGACTCGCCTAACAAACACAAAGTGTCACGAATCCATATAGCGGGTTGGGAAGTAGACGCAGTCCTGTATTCAGCAACCATATATAAAATATTGTTATACTTTTTTAACACATTTGAACTTTTCAAGTTATTATTTTATTTTATTTTACATATACTTGTCCGATATCACACTTATTCGAACTCGAATTGCATAACGGCCCGGCGACTGATTGATTTCGTCTGCCTAAGATCAATTCACAACGTGGGTAGGTTAGATTGGAAATCGAAGCAGTTACTTCGGTAACCAGACGTTGGAGGCGAGTTGGGAACGACAAGGCTGATACCGAATCTAACCAGATTCCCATCCGAATCACCAAAAGGTTAGAACGTCACATTTGGTGCCGCGACCAATACCATGCCAGTTGGTCGTCACAGGACAGGATAGCCCGACGGACGCAGCCAGGCAGACGTCACATTTGGCGCAGCGACACCGGGGTGACGTCAAAACATATACACAGGAAGGAAATAACCAGCTTTAATATAATAACAATAAGATTTTTGTAAATTAAAAATTAAAAATGAAAATTATAGCAATCTCCAGCTATCATAATTTTACACAGAATACCTATTATCAGGATTTATACCAAAATAAATTAATACATATAAAAAATAAAATAAAACACCAACAACCACTTTTTGTTCAAGCTATAACTGCATTTATGGTTTTATCCTTCTCCCACCATCATTACTAATCACTTCTACCAATTTAAAATAACTATTATCTAATTATATTATCATTGTCTCCAATCCCTTACAACATTACTATCAAATCACATCTACTATTAACATATAGACCCGATATAATTATTAACATAAACTACCCTCTCGTCTAGTATATTAAATATAAAATATCACATTATAAATAACAAATAAGGATTACAAACCGAAATTTCTACCTATAAGATATACACAGTCATCAAAAACAAACAAATAACCAGCTTTAGATATAACAAATAAACCCCATTGTTTTCAAAAATAAATATAAATAAAAATAAAAATAATTTTTACCTATCATAATTTTACACAAACCCCACCACACGTATACACATACATGCGAAGAAATATTATTCGGTGGAAAAATAAAAAAAAATGACCTGTCTACATTCACGAGACATTCACGAGAAATCTTTGAATTTCAACATACAAATGCGTATGTATAGACACAACACCACCCGTATACATATATATGTCATATCCGAAACTGCCCACATATGTTTATATATGTATGAGTCCCAACGGATGACCAAGTATGTATATGTGCCTGCGTACTCCATTAGGCGTATGAACATACATCGATTTTTGCGTTAGTACGATGAAACCACGACGACGTTTCCCCTATCACTTCCATAATAACACCAATACACGCAATCTACATGAACCCAAATCTTTTAAAAAATTAATCAGTTTGTCTGACGATCGCTAAAGCGTGAAACCCAGAGTCACAAACTCACATCTGTCCAACCAAATATATATATATATATATATATATATATATATATATATATATATTTGTATGTATGTATGTATATATAGACGTAGAAATACAGCCTGATATATAGAGGATCCTTCGGGAGAAACTGCTGTTTTGACAGAAATATGGAATCCTACACTTCATAATGGTGAGCAATACATGAGGATATAAATATTACCTTTGCAGCATTTCATATGGAGGATCCTGTGTGAGAAACTTCTGTTTTGAACGGAATATGTGGCGGTATACAATTGATGAAAGTTGAGAATTCGTGAAGATCTCCCAAGAACATGCATAAAGTTCTGTCCATTTAAGACCTCATAAGCCACTAGACAAATTACAGTCAGTACTACGCTGGAAATAACTTAATATGAGGTATATGTAGGAAAATCTCCAGAAAACACTCCGGCTATCACATATACATCTGCGAGAAGCCGGGACAGACTTTACAAAATATGCTAGGAAAGTTACGGAAAAAAACATTTTAGTTTAATACACTGCAACAAATATTGCAAGTCACTTGCTGACTGCTAGAAACATTGCCGTACTCAAGAGAATATAAAAAATTAAGATTTTTTTTTTATTTTGAAGGAAATCATAACTATAACGCAAAGGTTTCTATAATATTTGTTTAATTACATTAATTAGTATTATCTAAAATTACCTACTATTAATATTATATTCACACACAGACACACACTCGGGCACATGCGCTCGTGCACATGCAATAATTGATAAATCAGACAAAGTCGTATATCATTTTTATGATAACGCGCTTCGCTTTCGTTAAGTAGGTACCTTCAGGTCAGAATGAAAGACAAATTCTGTTTTCTATATTAAAAGCTTTAATATCTTTTTCCTTGACTGGTGTATACCGATTGAAACGAAAGAACAGATCTACGTATTTTTATTATTATTATGTAGGCATTAATAAAATATTTTTCAGGTGAGATTTCCCTACTTTTGTTTATTGCTATCAGTTAATGACCTTAACCATTGTCTTTTCGTTGTTCTTTATTCGAGCTGGAAATTTCGATTATGTCTTTCACTCGTGCAAAATTGCTTTCATTATATTAGCTACATCGAACGGATTATCCTGATCATTTAAGATATACTTTTCGGTTCTATTAACAAAACAACTAAGACGTCGGTTGCTCGAATTAATTAATGAAACCTTTACATATCTTAGCTGAACATTTATTATCTATTTAACGTGTTCCTATTTTTGTCCACATCTTTCTCGTCTTATTTACGACGGTTCTGTCGTTTTAAGCTACAGCCTTCTACAGATTATTAGAATTTCGAACAGCACAATTTATTTCGTCAAAAGAGTTCGGTTCCAGTCACCTAAAGAAAGCCGGAGTGTACAGCGCCCGAAATATCTAAAATATAACATAGATGATGAAGACAACAGTGCGAACAATTTATATAACGTAATAAATACAATAGTCTGAAATATTCTCAGAAATATAGAGAGATATTTAATTTCTAATTAATTACATTCCATGCAATATTCATCATAATAAACTCTATATTCAGTAGTATGAATGAACGTAAATATATAAGATTCATCGCCACACTGGAAAGTATAATTTGTAAAAATGAGGCTATTCTGACTCTTAGGGTTATGAATCGTAATTGCAAAGCACGATGTATGTGTACAAAAAGTTATCTTTGATTCTATTAGGTTGGTGCAAAAATAATGACGTAATAATGTCGTTTTTTGACATTAAAAAGTACGTCAAAAAACGGCATTATTACGTCATTATTTTTGCACCAACCTAATACGATAAATGCGTCATGGTAAATTCGTTCTCAAGATTAAATGTATTTGAACTAATAATAAGACATTCATTTCAGTCTGTATTTTCCTGTGTTGCAGACATTAATACATTTCTCAGCTTATCTTTCACTGTATTACATCTCTCTGTGATACACAGGATTTTATGTATGGAATGGTGCGTGGCTCACGTTGCTACAAAGCTACATTTCAATATATAGTCTAACCTGATATAATACTTTAAATTAGTATTTGCTAAATAAAACAGCAAACATAGAGAACTTACGACTGTATTTACTTCAAAGTCCTTATCTGCCATCTGAAAATATTATCCCATTAAATACATTTCAATACAGTACATGAAGTCGACATACGCAGTACACACACGTTTCCTTGTTGCCACACACACACACATACACACACACACATATATATATATATATATATATATATATATATATATATATATATATATATGTATGTTGAAACTTGACTAATGCATGGAATAATGATGCAACACAAAATGTACTTAGAACAAAATGTATTGAAACAAGAAAGTGTACACAATATTTACATATAGTCTTTTGTATATTCCTGGAAAGACCGTTCCTGGAGAATGTGTTGACTGAGTCGCAGTCGGGCAGAGTCTCTGGTTGAATCTTTTGATTCCTTCCTCTCTTCCCGGTACCAACCATATTTTTATGGTCGGTACTCCACTATGCAAATTAGGTGGATCCTACCACAATAATATATATATATATATATATATATATATATATATATATATATATATATATATATATATATATATATATATATATATATATTATTTTGAATCTATTTTTTAACAATCTTCTTTTACAGTTCAATAAAGAAGCGGTTTTCATCCACTTAATATCAATCATGTTGTTTCTCTTTAAGTAGACTTTGTCCTTGAAAAATAAAATCTTTTTTCTGATGATGTCTTTTCGTCAAATGAGTATCTGTGAATATCATATTGCTAAATTGTCTCATAAGATTATCATTACGTCGGTTTCGCTTAAAATATATCGTAAAATATCATCGTGAGGATCCGAATCTGAACATTGGCTCGTCCGGCAATTCTAAATTGGACCCTCTTTCTGTAAGATACTTCATTGTAAATGAAATGTTGCACCGTACACGTGTTCACTCAATGTAATATTACATAATCTGAATGACGCATCCTAAAAATTTACTGTTTGGTTTTAGTGTTACATACAGGCAGATGAATCTGCTTTCAACTCTTTAAAATAACAGAAAAGTGATATATCTCATTTTAAATTCTATTCCCATGCATCAACAAATCAAGAATAGTTGGCGTTTCTTATATATTTACTTCAGTTAGATTATCAAAACTTTTTCGTATAATGTGATATTTGCTAAGTTTAATACTTGTTCGTTGTTTTTTTTCTTAAATCCAAGTACACGCATGTTAATAAGCGATAACTTTGTTTATGAATATATTATATGAGTTTTTTCAAACTGTTCGGTATTTATTCTTTCGAGTCATGAAGTGTGGCTAATTTTAATTTTGATAGTGTTTTGAGAGCTATCAAATAAACGAACCCTTTTACGTATTTTTAGTTTTTCTTTTAAGTCGGTTTTATCGAAGATGAAAAAATCAACAGCCTTTTACTCATTAATTTTTAGCAAATTTAAATCAAACGCAACAATGCTATTTTTGTAGCGTATGAAGAATTTAATGTAAATATGTGAGCACGTGAAAATTAATCTACGGTTGGGTGAACCTTTTGATGTGGATAGCGAAAAAATCAAAGTGATACACGAGAATATTATTTGGAAGATAGCCTGCATCCTGGAAATTTCTAAATCAAGCGTTGGAAATATTTTTTACAGGTTTGGTTTTACTAATCGATTTGTGGCTTGGCTTCCGTTTCCGATTTGCACTGAACATTTTCAAATCTTTATACATGATTTAATGGATAATGTAAAGCGGATACGTTCCAACAGCGTGCAAATCATGCGTTCCGGAGACAAGCTGGGGGAAATATAACTAACCATACCAAATTGTTTCCATCTGCATTCGGCTGTTTTATGGTAGGATTGTAACGAGCAAATGGAAAACAATCGATTAACTCAATCAGCTACTGCTCACACTTGGACACTTGGACATATGAATGTGTCAATAAAACAGGTTCGGAAGTAGTTTATAAATATGTTATCAGCATAACGTGCCAGCGTAGCTTTATTTTGTTCTCCAAGCAACGCAAAAACATTGTATTTACATCTTTCAGACTGTTACCCTTATTTTTATTGCCACATTCATACGTTTCGGCCGTTATAGATTCCGACCGTCTTCCGGTGATATAGATTAGAATTTTTAACTCTTTGGTTCAAGTCAGTGAATTACTTCAACGAATGATATGACCCAACGAGTTGTAAGTTTAATACTTAGCAAAAGCAGATGTTAAAAGAAAATTGGTGATTTGAGTTACTAAAGAGAATTAACTTAATCTGAGATATATGGGAAAGGCATGGCACGTGGAACTATAACAATCTACGCCAATGGACGAAATAAAAGTTTCGATTCGAAATTCATAAGTATATCACTAGAAACTGTCAGGAGTGTAAAACTCCGGAAACGTTGTGAATATAGCAATAAAGATGACGACAATAGTCCGAAAAATGTAAATAGTTACGATATCTCATCTAAGAAATATAGACTAATATTTTGTTATTTAAATTCTCAACTCTTTCACCTGTAATTGCACATAATGGCAAACAGTTTAAGTCCTATCTTTACAGAATTTATCTTATGAAAAATTTCAAATGTTATCTAGTGCAAAAATCTAACAAAATATTGTAAATATTGAGTATGCTTTAAATCAGTATAAAAATAGGGTTAGAAATCATTAAATATGTTTTCAGTTTGTCAAATGTTGCTTTTATGTTAATAAATAAATCGAAGACCAATTTGACACGAATCAATAAGTGTTTAATAACGGGTGCGCACATATAACGTGTTTCACCGATATCAGAGAATACCACCCAGCACATATTCAGCGATTAAAGAGACCTTCTGGCTTTTATCACGAAAATCTTTCAAATCTGCAAAATAATAGAAACATAAAAACATCAGTGAATTATATTGATTTTTATTTAAATGCCAACGAGTAAAAATAAAATAATCATGCAATTTATCGAATACAAAAATTCCGTTTTTAATATTTGTTTTGAATAATAATATTTTGACATTAAAATTACATTTTGAACTTTTAAACAATAACGGATATTAATGATATGAATGTGGAAAAAAATGACAGATTTGGTCAAATTAATGCGTTTGAAATTAGTTGCGAGTTTAAAGTAAATCTGTTTATTCTGAAAACAATTTCTTTTAGATTTTGAAGGTAAACAGGATTATTTCTGATGTGCTGACATGATATTGCTTTCGTAGGCATTCAGTGCAAATCTTACGCTCGTTTGCACTTAAAGATACACAAAGCAGCCACATGGTATTTTGAATATTTGTAATTCCTAACTTAGACTATTCCGATGATAGTTTATGTGAAAGATTCTCTAATGATGAATTAAAAATTACAAACTTAAAATAATGCCCATAAGTTTTTAAAAAAATCTTGATTATTTCCGAATCATCCAGGATCCATCTAAGATTTACTGGCATCAAGCAAATAGTAGTTATTTAGATCTTTGTATAGATGCACGTGACGTAATTACCTCAAGAGCTTTTAATGTCAGACAATGACAATGGCTTTGTTTCCAGATATGTATGTATAAAACAATTCTTTATCCTATGTGAGGAATGGGAGATATTCTATTTGTAATACCCTATATATATATAATATTTTCTTTTACTATTACGTTAATTCTCTCTCTTTCTCTCTCACTTTCTCTCTCTCTCTCTCTTTCTCTCTCTCACTGTGTTATTAAAAGACAAAAATCTTATTCACTTGAAATAGCTTTCATACACCTCTGCCCACAAAAGCATATACAATTATTTTTCAAAAGACTTTTTTCTGTTATATAAGTTTCGTCGTTCTCTCTCTCTCTCTCTCTCTATATATATATATATATATATATATATATATATATATATATAGAGAGAGAGAGAGAGAGACAGAGAGAACGACGAAACTTATATAACACAAAAAAGTCTTTTGAAAAATTCAAAAGACTTTTTTCTGTTATATCAGTTTCGTCGTTCTCTCTCTCTCTCTATCTATCTATCTATCTATCTATCTATCTATCTATCTATATATATATATATATATATATATATATATATATATATATAGAGAGAGAGAGAGAGAGAGAGAGAGAGAGAGAGAGAGAACGACGAAACTTATATAACACAAAAAAGACTTTTGAAAAATTCAAAAGACTTTTTTCTGTTATATCAGTTTCGTTGTTCTCTCTCTCTCTCTCTCTATCTATCTATATCTATATCTATATCTATATATATATATATATATATATATATATATATATATATATATATTCGCGTCTCCTGCTCGTTTCTTAAATTATCACGTTTCCCACGACATATCGGTTAATTAAATTATCGCTACACCCATAACCATATGTTTTATATTTATGAAGTAATATTCTGATCTTAAAGTTAATAATATTTTATTGATGTTTGATATTTGTGTTTAATACTTCTCGTATTTGTACTACGCTTACAATTTATATAATATATCACTTTTGTTGTGTAACATTGTCGGAGTTCTTTTCGTGTTCTATTTTGTTATTGATATGTGACTATTTGAACTGTTATCCGGTAATTGATACGTTAATCCATGCGAATAGGGGCTGCTTGTGTAATGAATAATTGAATTATAATTATCAGAGAGGAATTTTACACAAACCTTGTAAGCGAAATTGCATAGGTCAATAGTTGTTCTAGCTGGAAGTCACGAGTCACCGTGACTGCATCTTGGAGCGTACTGGTTTGGGTCAACTGCTAATCATAACACATTGTTCACTCTCTCTTATAAACCATAACAAAGTCTCACTAAGCGGAGTTGAAGTGTAAATCTCAGTTTAACACAGTGGGTATTGAAGAAATAAACACTTCCATTACATAGATTTAGTAGAAGAATATATCGTTCGGGGTATCTCCAAACGGCCAGCATTTATATACATGAACTATAAATAAAAAGGAATCATAAAAGCAATAAATTGTTATATAAAACTGATACAGTATCTTCTCTATTATAATTCATCAGCTAAAAAATAAAATGCGCTTATTGAATCATTTTGAGGATATGTCACATTTACGACTATGAAGCTATGACAAAATTGTGTTCCTCAAAATCAGAACATGCATACAAGTCTGTATTGTCCTAAGTCAGGATGTCTACTAAAGAAGTAAGCGTGCATCTAGAGGTATGCGAGATAAATTCTAGAGATGTGTAATCAAATAATTCGCCGTTCCAGCTCTACTTCACTTTTTATAATTAGAATTTCGCAAACATTTTTATTTTTCTCTATAAAATGTGACATCCTTGTATTCTACTTTTTATTCGTAATCACTTTCAATTTAGCATCAAATGTCTTTTGAGAATTTGAAGACCTATCAATAAACAAATATATTTTTCATCACTTCCTTACCAACGTTTAGTATTTTTCTTTGCAAAAACTGACCCGAGAGTGCCTAGTACTATGTGTAAACAAAGATGTTCAGCAGGATGTATGGGCAAGGATACCTGCTACCTAAAATGCATATATATATATATATATATATATATATATATATATATATGTATGTGTGTGTGTGTGTGCGTGTGTGTGTGTGCGTGTGTGTGTCTGTTTGTGCGTGAGTTTCTCTCTGGCAACTCAAATAATTGATATAATTCATGTTTAGATACAAGGTCAAATATCACATTAAATAGATAACCATGTGTATGTTATCAGTATTAAGACATTCAACCAAATTTGTAACTGAAATATGGAATAATATATGAATTTATTTGGGGGCCTAACCAATTCGTTGAATGTTGAAACAGATTTTAAAGCAGTAGAAATATTTAGTCTAATATGGGGGAGCATTCTATTTTTCATAGATAAGTATTGATTCTTCGCATGGTCGTAATGTGGATAGAAAATATGATTTCATACAACTTGATATTTTGTCAGTGTTTACTGTTTTCATTCAGCTTGAAATATTGTATGTATTAAATTAATGTTATCTATGTCGTGAGCTTTCCGCCCTGGCCACAAATCGTATCAGGATATACATTTATTGGCGAGGAGTAATTCTCTAACTTTTAACCGTCTTAGTTTGAGAGTGATTTAAAAAATATTTTTAAAGCAGCTCCAGAGAAAATCTATTTGCATTTAAAAATGTCTCTTTTCGGAACTACAGAAAATATTCCAGAAACGTGGGCGGATTTTCTTATTACCATCATAACACATTAACCGTTGTGATAATATGCATCTTTTGAAAGCTACCGAGCCTTTAATGTCAGTTAAATTCGGTCTTAATGAAGCATTTCTACACTAGCTGCTTAAATATACATGTTATTTCATTTCAAAATTATTCGGGTGATAACTGTGTTCAATGTGGTAGACACATTAAGGACTTAAATGCCTACGAAAAAAATTATTCACATCATTCACAGTAAGGTTTGCGTAGAAATTCGGATGATCCTTTACGAAATTCGAATGATCCTTTTGGTAATTACGTTTGATTAGATTTTGGTAGATTTTGTTTAGTGGTATATGAACCTCTATGGGTAATTTAAAACTAAAATCTAAATATTTTGAAAGTGTTTGTAAACCTTGAAATACAGACAAAATGTATCGGTAGTCATTTTATTATGAAAAGGTATTGTGAGTTATGTTAATATAAATGGGTATTGTTGGTAATACTCATATAAATAGGTATTGTTAATAATTTTACTCTAAACTGTTATTATTGGTAAGTTTGCAATAAATTGGTATTGTCAGTAATTTTGCTATAAATATGTATTGTTGGTAATTCTACGATAAATATGTACTTTTTATAAGTTCATAGTGTTTTGTTTTAATTATGTTCGAGTTTAATTAAAAACCATATCACATCCAAGAGAAGCCTAGGACCTCTTTTCTGTATTGCTTTCAGAATCTCTAATCTCTCTAGAGAAACGTGTACAAGAACAGAAATAATATATACGTTTCAGCTTTATTGTCAATACTAAATAATGCGTCATAAGAAATAAATTAAAAAAATACGGTGCGAAAATGAGGTTTTGTACACGCAACTGATATTCATAAAGAATATATTACATGATAAGCTGAAAAGTCAAATTAGACTCATGCACAGGGATATATATTTGAATATAAATTAACAAACCTACTTCATATGTAACTTGTGTAATAAAGCAATGTATGAAAAATTATTCTTATATAAGATTTCGTGAGACACATTAATCAGTTATGAAAGCAGAAAGCAAAATTATAATTTAAATAAAACGATTGTTGCAGTGTAATAGTGTTTTTAAAAACTTTTCTATCTTTAAGAATCACTGATAACGTCTCGTGCGGGAAGACGCAAAAGAGATGCCGTTATGGTGCAGATGTATATCTTTATAACCAATTAGATAATTGCCACATGAATCTTAATCAATATGCAGCAACATGCATGCAAGAATGTACTTTTGAGAAATTAGTATTAATCCCCTTATTCATTATCCCAATCTGAATGTAGTATGGGCTCATTTGTAGGAGTATCCAACCTCATTTGCCTAAGGACTTCACGCTATGTCCCCTATGTAGCTTTGTATGAAGCAGTGTATATATATATATATATATATATATATATATATATATATATATATATATATATATATATGTATATATACATATATATATATATATATATATATATATATATATATATACATATATATATACATATATATATATATATATATATTTATATATATATATACATATATATATATATAATTATGAAACTGTTATTAAACCTTCTTAAATTATGCCAGTAAACAATTGTATAAAAAGTGCTAAATTGACATATAACAATAAAGAAATTAACGTGCATATATATATATATATATATATATATATATATATATATATATATATATATATATATATATATATAATTTTCGCTACCATGGTTTTTGCATTTACGTACCTACAGTTGATATATGCCAAAATCGATATTTTTCGAAAATATTTCGCCTATATGAACTGAGGATACAGAAACGTTGAAGCTATTGTAGCGTAATTGGATTATATCATATTTTTTATACACGTACGCACACACAGGTATGTGCGTAGATATATATTCTAGCATGTTTGGCTAATATTTTACACCTATTATGTTTCTTGATGTATTGATATACACTAATAATAATGATGCATTTATTACCTCCTCATATAAAATACAACTAGGATAAACACGTTTACGCTCAACTATAAAAGTGCTTGTCTGGACTGTTACAAAATTGCTATCAAACGAAACATTATAAACCGTACAAAAGTAAACTTTTCAACATGAAAGATTTTCTATGCTTAATTAAAAAAATATATAAAACAAAACCTCATCAATAATGACTTTCCTAATTACATCGTTGATGAACTTATTTGATGACTTTTTAGAAATATTAACATAAATAAAAAATGAACAAAGTACATCATGAAATAATTCTAAACATATACTACCGTAATCAAATGTATGCAAAGTATAAGCAGAATTTGAACATTCTAAAATAACTCAGAAATACTATTAGATTGGTGCAAAATGACGTTTTTTGACGTATTTTTATGGTCAAAAAACGACATTATTACGTCATTATTTTTGCACCAACCTAATAAAAAAACAACAAAAAACTCTGCTGATCCAAGTAAAAAAAATAAAATTAGTTCAATCTCAGAACATTTAAATGGCCAGAATCATGTCAACATTCACAGTTTAGACAGATATTACTCGAAAATACATCAGTGTTTCATCATGATAACAATAAGGAAATACTTAAAATTCTGGAAGCACTTTATGTAAGAGAATTGCGTTTAAAAATAAAGTCATCCTCGAGTAAAAAAAATACAAAGTCCTTCAATGTGTGTAGCTGCAAAGCGTCAAAAGACTAAATTATAATAATAAAATAACATTTTTTTAAAAATCACATAAGAATTGTATAAAGGTAAAATATTTTGAATTTACGATGTTAACACATAGCACCTCTACGGACATACAAGACCTGAAGATGATCTTAGATGAGATTGAATGAACTCGAAAATAAAAATCATTTGAAAGAATATTGTTTCTTAATGAATTTTCTTCAGCCACTAAAAAATAATTCATGTACTTCAAAGATTAATACTAATGTAAACAGCCGTAATACGTCTAAAATTAACAAGCTGCCTATATACATATGTGTGTGTGTGTGTGTGTGTAGGTAATGATTATTTGGTAATCCCTATGGTTAATTCCAAAGAGAATATAATCAAATCAATGTAAAAAACAGATCAATGTAAAAACAGAGCACAGTTTAAGTTAAAGTTATAGCGTTACAATCTTATTTAGTTTTATAATCTTATTGTAATTTTCTTTGCATTATTTTGAGAGACCGTTTTATAACAGGATAAATGTTTTATTTGTGCTTTTTAAAGGAAGCCAATAAATGTTGAATTTATTTACTTATTGTTAAACCATGATATATATATATATATATATATATATATATATATATATATATATATATAGAGAGAGAGAGAGAGAGAGAGAGAGAGAGAGAGAGAGAGAGCGAGAGAGACAGAGAGAAAGATAGAGAGATAGAGAGATAGAGAGAGAGAGATAAATAGATAGATAGATAGAGAGAACAGAACAGAAACCTTACATGTTTAAATACGTGCATAACATTTTAAATGTTAAGTACTTCTATTTCAAACCTACGTTTTAAAAAAGGTTTCTACATTAAGCAAATGTATGCATTTATACAATGCATTCGTTTGTAAGAAAGTACTTTATTATAGAACTTTTGTTTCACATACATTTTTAATCTAAACCACGCATTAAAAACATATTAGGAAGAGAACTTATAAAATTAACGAATAAATATAATATTTAAATTTGTTCATTAGAAAAAATATTGCAAGCTATTAAAGATAAATGCGTAACTACGTTAAGAAAACTGTCTTTCCGGCTGCCAATTCCGGGTTTCAAGATGAAGCTGAATAAATTTCCATATTTTACAATGGCAATGTTTTGAATGGAAAATTTATATTTATAAAGGAAGAATATTTTTTCTTCAGCAAACACCAGTTTTATGTTGAATATTCCTCTCCTCTGTCTTCTTGCCTTCGTTTTTTGTTTGTCTACTTGTTTTCGTCTTCATATTCATTGTTTTCTTAGTATTATTATTAGTTGTAATAGTAATTTTGAATAGGTAAGAGCATTTCGATGATTGTCAGTATAGAGAAACATATTGCCTTTAACTGCAAGGTGAAAAGGAAATCACTGCTTGTTTTAATGCTTTACGTTACGCATGCATATATGAGAGTGTGGATGTTTTGAACATAGAAATCAACGTAACACAGTTGATCACCATGCCGTTCACCATTCTTTCAATCCTCATTGTTTACATGTACAAGCGCTCTACCTCGCTGAAATACAAGAACTCCTCAACAGTTACAAAGTAAAACGTCAGTGAGTAAATAAAATACTACACACAATTGATTTACTATGAAGAAATCTAAATAGGACTGAATTTTCATATAAGAGATTATGTCCGAAGATAGATTAGTACAAGAGAGAATTCAAAATATAAAACAATATAATAAAATCCGGTAATGTCCTTTATGTTTTAGGGTTAAATCAAAAGGAAAACCTTCTATAAATCGATGGAACATTGGATAATGTGAAATATATTACCTTGCGGAAGCCCCGATTATTAACATTTAAAGCAGAATGCGAAATATTCCTATAATATATATGTCATTGCCCCCACAACAACTATTCGAAAAATATTTATTTTCTTTCTGAAAAACATAACGAAATGTTCCAAAATTGGCCCGTTTAAAGCCTTGACTTTAGCATAATCGAATATGACTTGGAGTAAAAAGTCTGGTGAATAATAGACATCCAAAGAACTTGTAAAAGCTTTCAATAGGCATGACATAAATTTCCTGATGAAAAATTTTGTATTCCTACATTCCGTACCGAGTTGAGGCTGTAGTTCGATCCAAATGGAATCATTTATAACGATTTTTAATATCCGTAATATATTAATTCATTCATTTTATAGAATTTTAGGATTTATTCCATTAATAAAAGCAGATAATTCTACATATTCGCAGTGGGTGAAAAATTTTGCCTGCAATGATGTATTTTTCTTTATATCACTCCTGGTAATGAATCCATAGGTTATACGAAATATTGCATTTAAATCATAAATACCCACATATAACGATGAATAAAGTACATTGCCGAATATTGAGGCATTTTAAATTTTTGGGATCTAACTGATTTCTTCTGCTCGCTTCTGTAACTGTAAAAGTTTCATAAATGTCCTTCTCTTCTCCAAATTCACCCCTCCCATTTTGAAAGTAAAATCTACATCACTCTAATAATGAATGTGCCAGAATGCATCCAATCTGTGTTTGCTTATTTGCCCCCAGAAAAGTGCATATGTATCATAATCTTAATTAACATCCCTCCGGATGTCAATTGACACATGAAGTTTGCATGATTTACATTTAACATCACGATATGTTTAGGTATTGTGTTCACGTGAAGACAATATATTGCATTGCGGTTATAAATATTTAATTTTTCCATTCCTGAAAGTTCATTGTCAAATATTTAGAGTGCCATATAAAAAAAAATAAAGCAAATTGTTTCGTTTTGGCAAGAGAGCTTCTTTCTCTAAATATATACATTTATCGAAAAAACAGGGTGGTGAAAACAAAATCCCTATTTAAAATTACTTATAATTTTTGTTAATATCACGCCATTTATATGAATCAAATACATTTTGATCCTGGAAAATTTAATATGTAATTTATGTTTTTATTTCAGCGGGAAAAATGTAGACCAGAATGGCAAAACATATGAAACTGTATGAGTGTGGCTATCACCTATCTCGTTATGAAGTATGGCAGTCCATGTTAGAAGTGCAGAGTGTGGCGCAATGTTCATTAACCTTGAAATTCAGTAGATACAAAAACCTTCGGAAAGTGACATTTCCAGCTGATGATTATGTGATCTGTGGAGATAACCACATAACGCCTGTCCTTTAACTTCAAGATTGGGTAAAATAAACAAAAAAGAATTTTAAGACACCACTCTCCTTCCCCTATTAACAATGTTCAAAATAAATAAATATTTTATATAAACTGGACATTAATTAAAAAAGGTATTGTTTTAAATAGGTATATATATATATATATATATATATATATATATATATATATATATATATATATTTATATATATCTGCATCTGTGCGATTTGTTCGACAGTAGTTCATGTTTGTAGCTCTTTCTTTTATTAAAACCTTTATTTCCCTCGAGATAGATTTGATTATTTGCAAATCAAAAATTCGAGGGTTTTTCGAAACGAGTCTAGTTATCTATCTATCTATCTATCTATATATATATATATATATATATATATATATATATATATATATATATATATGTGTGTGTGTGTGTGTGTGTGTGTGTGTGTGTTTGTTCACCTGTGCGTGTGAGTGAGTTAAATCAATAAACAATATTCATTAGTTAGAAAACTGACTGAATATTTGAAAAAGTACGATTCTTTTTATGACTGCTAAATTACTATCATTACACTGGCCAATACATATTTTTGTGAAACAATGAAAACTTTCTTGTTGGGTAATTTGTAGGCGACAAATCTAAATAAAACGTCCATTTGTCCATATTAGAATTTTCTTTGAATCACTTTGTAAAAATATGCACTTGCAAGTGAATTCACGGTTTTCAAATTGGAAAATGAAAATCTAAAATCATAATCAACTCAAAGCAATATTTTGTAATAAAATTTAATCTAATATCTCAATGAAGGTTCAAAGCAGCTGCTCTTTTATCCAGTTTGATATTGTGGATTTTTACGCTTTCATCTTCAAGTATCTCTTTACCATAGATTTAGAAATTTGCCAAAAAATATTCTAACATCTCCATTATAAAGAAAAATATAATAATGAACTGTAGAAGATTCGTTCACATCCACAATAAAGAACAGTGGGTTAAGAACTCTGATGATTACTTTGATATTTCAAATCAGAATTAGTCTTCTGATCTTGTGGATTTATTTACTTCCTATAACCTTACTACTTATGAAGATATCAATGTTGATAATATAGAGTTATATAGAGATCATGATCTTGTGGTAGCAAAAAATTCCACTAAATTTAAGCAAGATGAATTAAGAAAAATGATTCATAGTGAAATAAAAAAAATTAAATGTTAAGGTTAAGATAAAAAATAATGTTAAACATGTAGATTTTCTTAAAGTTCTTGCTTCTTCGCTTCATTTAAATTTAACGTAGGTCATATTTGATTGATTGGTCAGAGTAAATCCCACATATCCTATCACCTACGTTTTTATCTTTTTCGTAAAAAGAGGTTGTATTTTGCTTTTAAATCTAAAAATATCGTTCACTCGCCACTTATGTACAATCGCCTGATGAGAAGCATTGACACGCATTAAATTATTACTGCAATATTGTAGCGATGTTTACATTTTTTCGCCGTAATATCCTAAAATAAATGTTATTGATTCACTCTGTACTGAGACCTCTTTTAAATTAAAAGTTACGAATATTGGAATGAGAACGAATAACATTTCCGATAGGCTACTGGATTATATAATTTATAAATATATTTAGGCAGCAAATTCTCTTTTAGACATGTCCTATTGAATAAATTCATAAATCTAGATTACAAATGCCACAAGCAATTTATATTAACAATTTAAGGCCGGCACCGAACAGAATAAACTATTAATACTGTAGTAATGTTGGGAAATGCCTGTAAAGGAACAGCTTTTTCATGCTTTAATGCCAGCGTGAGCAGGCCATTATAACATAGAAGAAGAATATTCCATATTGGATATTTTTTTCACGTTCTAATTAACGCTCCGGATATTCTCAATGGTTTTGCATTTAAAAGCATAATTAAAAATTACGGTAATGAATAATAACTCATATCTTTATAAAAATACTTGTACAAATGAACAACATATAGTTTTGTATTATTTACAACCGTTGAAGATTTGAAAAAAGATCGAAAGTACTTGGAAAATTAAAATAAACGAAATTTAAACAGCTATTGCACATTGCTCTCGTCGTTTGATATCAAAACCCGGAAGCTTATTCGTGAGTATGATTAGCAGATATAATTTCTGTAATTATACTATTAGCCATGTCTAAAAGAGAAATTGAAGTCTAAATACACAAATTTATATTTATATTTATATATATATATATATATATATATATGGCGACATTAGTCAGTAAAGCTTATCATGCTTACTTTGAATTGGTGCTGTGCGATCAGGACAAATAGTGGAGTACTTACGCCAGTGCACTAGTGGTACTCGATGTTCACTTCGTTTTGGTATTCTGATAATTTAAGGCGAGCCACCAAATAACATCAATAATTGTTACGACTTATTCATTGATATTGCTGAGCAAGAAGAAAGTGAATTGTCCTTCTCTCAATTCCGCTAGGATACATGTACCACACATCCGCATACCTGACTTCAAAGTATTGACATCCAATGATATTGAAGAAATGGACCATGAAATGTGAATGATTTCGTCGAAATGGGTGAGAATGGCAATGTCAATCCTTTTGAGGGATCATCATCTGAACCGGTAGTATTTGATTAAGAAAAGATAAGCGACTCAATAGGGGAATCTGTTTTTATTTAAAACAATCGGCAGAAAACTTAGCTTGTGAAGCAGAATAATTGATTAAAATAAAACAAAAAACCAAAAAACCAAAAAACCAAAAAACAGAAATTATATTTTATTGCCATAGAGTTGATGAATTTGTTTCCTACATTAATCAGAACAAAGGACATGGATAGTGTAACGATGTCGAAAGAGTTTTTCTGCATCTTGGTATTTAGGACAACTGCGCAAATATATGGAGACTATACATTCGTATCGCAAAGAATAGTTTAAATGTTGTTTTGCTTAGGTATACACACAATGGACAATACTCAACGCTGAAAGATATGCATGAACATAACAAGAAGGTAATACATAGTACGAATTACGTTCGACATTACTGGGTTTTTTGCGTTAATCTGAAAATGGTTATCATGGTAATTGAGCACCGATCAGTCTACACAAAGTCCCCTTACTTCTTATGCTTATTGGGACAATAACGTCAAAGATCAAGGCTGAAATAGATGTAAATGGCCGGACGGAGTAGAAATTAAAGTCGGAGTGGAAAATATGAAAATTAATTCGCTAGTCACCAAGTTAAAAATTCTTCTCTCCTCTTCATATCAAATTAGGACTCATGATGTAATTTGTGCAAACGGTTGACATGGAAAAACAGTATTTTCTGTACATTTTCATTGTAGACAATGGACTCACCATAGAAATACTAAAACAAGGTATTTTTGATGGACGTGGCCTTCAAAACCTACTCAGGGATAAAAATTCGTCAATCCAAGAATGTTACTGAATAAAATGCCTCGATTTAATTTTTCAGTAAATATATCGTTGCTGGTAATCGCAAAACAGACGACAATCGGGAAAGAAATGAAAAGATATTTGCAAACTACTGAGAGTTTGGTGTTGACACAAGTATGAAAATGCATTGTCTGCATCGTCATTCTGACATTTTCCAGAATAATGTAGTATTATAAGTAATGAAGGAGAACATTTTCATCAGGTTATAAAGTTTGTGGAGATGAGATAAATTCATAATATCAGATTATAGTTAGAGCCTGAATAGATACAAAAATTTTGATCATTTGTGAAAATAAAAATCAAAAGCAGAAAGTTCTTACAATGATTTTTCTTTTTATGACTGTTAACTGAAAATATAATGCAACATATTTGTGGTTTGATGTACTTTTATCCTCATAGTTAAAACTTTATTTGAGTTGCATTTACATTTTTTTTCATTTTCGGAAAAATTACATAAAATAAGCAATTTTTCTTTCTTTTGCTCATAATCTGAAGCTAGAAATCTAGAAAAAAACTGGGTAAAATGAAGATTGAATTAATATTCAACTCAATTAAATTGTTTTCAATTAGCCATGACATTTCAAAAATCATATTTGTATGCCACTGATATTGTTTTGTTTTATAACTATGTTTATTTGCTGTAAATTGAATAGAATCCAATGCATTATTGAGTGATTTGTTTGCCTTTAATCGATTTTTTTTTAATCGAAATAAATATATTTCCATTTATCGGCAAATTGATGGTTACTACCGGATGCGGTAATGTATATGCAACTTCATCGTCCAAGTTTCATTTCCTGTTATGTACTTATAAGAAAATATGTCACAGACATGTGTTATCCTAATAGATTATTCTGTCCTCATGATATTTGGAATAAAGGTACTTCAATAAAAATATTCAGCTTATCAACCAATGTGAATATATAGCGTTTAACTTCAAAATCTTTGTATTAAATTATCGCAAATAAAATTTGTTTATCATAACAACTTTAAAATATAATTTGCACTTTCTAGTTGTAAATTCTGACTTTTGTAAATGATAAATTTGTGAGTGAGTTTTCGTCTGAATTGCGTTGCTGAAATGATTTATCATTTTTATCAAAGTAAATTCTCCTATCAATTATGTAAATTGGATGCAACAGGGAAGAGAATATTCGTTTTTGCATTATTTACAGACAGGCTATTGTCTCCAAATTCATCAGCTTCATGTCTTTTAAGTTTTGGGATGATCAGGAATCATTTATATTATTTACACGCGAACACTTGTCCATCTTTATTCTTGTTCTCCTAAAATTTCGGCACTTGTGACGTTGTGATAATAGCAAAATGTTAATGATAATACTCCGTGTGTAAATAATGTAAATCATGATTACTCCTCCTCACAAAAAATGATCAGTCAAATTCACATACGTGTCATATATTAATTAATAGTAGATAATATATTTCAATTATTAACTAAATAACAGGATGTGTTATATTGTGAATTTAAGAAAAACGAAAAAATTTAGAAACAAGGAAAAATGATATTCGACCTATTGCTACATAATAGTTCAATAGTCTATTATTTTTAGGGGAAAGTGTACTGCTTCTCTGAATTTTTAAGTTGCACCTTAGGGATCAGATGCAAGTAAACATAAGGAAGTTGGTTATGATTTGTGGAATGAGCGCGGGATGAATAGAGATATAGAAAAAAAGTTTTTCAGAGAGTCGTATCTTAACCATCGAAAACTGTAAACGCATTCATTCCATGTCTGAACACAGCTCCACAGTGGAGGGAGAGCGTTTCCACAGAATATTTAGAAGATATATACATCCACTTTAATAAACTAGATAAGTTCGATTTATATTTGTTGATGTCGTTCGTCTACGAAACGCGAAACATTTCGGGAACTTCGGCCTGGAGAAGATGAGAGAGATATTATAATATTGCATTAAATTGGCGACATTGAAATCTCCGTATAATAAAGGAAGAAATACACATTTATACACAGTTTGGGGCTATGACCAAAACCTCACCAGAATTTGGCGTAGTGACGGGGACCTCCCAGCATGGGGGGGTGGAAGGAATTTGAGGGTTACAACATATCGAGGTAATTTTGGAAGAAACTTTTCAGAGGTGGATTCAACAAGAGAATATGAAAAAATGAAAAAGTAATCATGACATAAGGAGAGATAAAAAAAATGAAACTGTAAGTATTATATTCTACCGCTCACACACAGGCGCACACATACACACACACAAACACACATATCTAAACAGCAAACCCAAATAAGAAGTAATGATGAAAAGTTATAGACAAAAAGTAAAACAAATTGTAAGCGAACTGGTTGCCGCATGTGCAATGGACAATTGCTTAAGATAGAAAGACTGACGGCATTTTGGTTGGACAGAAAAAATATGATGAGTAGGGAAAAGAAAGAAATGAGGGATACAGTGAACACCTACACTTACACATACAGACTGGTGCGACATCGTCAATTTTTATGAAACCTTTTAGCGAGAGACTGATTTTGTTGTATTTTTTTGTCTTTTTACAAAAGTTTTGAACCATATGCGGTATACTATTGTTTAATTTTAATTGGCATGCTTCAATCTTCTTGTGTACCTCTAAATGATGTATTTCTGGCAGTCTGATTTTTTTTAAAATTTAGTGTGGAAATATTTCGCTTTTAAAAGAAAATATTCTGGAGAAGGAAATATCTGAAAATAAATTTTCCTGATATTGACAGATGAGGGAATTCGATGATGGCCACGCGGTAGATGTTTAAGTTAAGAAAACCTTTGTATACACGACAGAGTAAGTAATGGATTAGTTTCGAGGTACTGAGTGGATGTGATAGTTTTCACCATGGGAGCAGCTAAGGGCAAAATTTACTGAGATGATGCAAATTGAATTTTGACACACAGAAGCAGATGGTTAATAATAGTAATTATACAAATTAATGATAATAAAATTGTGAAAATGTTTTTCCAGGAAACCTGGTTATATGCAAATAACAAAGGGATTAATAAGCTTTAATTGAATAAATAGGGTGATTACGGACTGTATGTGTTGTGTCACTCTGAGTAGTAAATAAGTGGTGTGAGTTCATAGTCTATTTAAAGTGTAAAATTTAGGTGGCAATGATGAGGCACAGTTAAGGAATTGGTTGACGCTGTGACGTGTTTTTTTTTTTTTTTTTGCATGTATTTTGTGATTATTGGACCAGTATATTTTCTGTGAATTGTATGTAGATTTTTGTCGTCTCAACTGAAGAAGGAAAAAAAAATTATTCTCTCCAGGGACATTGGATTACAGAAGTGCAACCTCCAGATCTAGAGTAAGGGTGGAGAGGTAAAAGTTCAATGTTGGAGTGATTTGTATCCAGACTTTTGTCTGAGGCGTTGGCCTTGGTTCATGGAAGCTAGTGACCAAGAACTGACAAAGAATTTTGCGGTATTCTTTTTTTGTTAAACGAAATGTTTGTTAAGCGTGAAAAAAAAAATGGTGAGAATGTTGTTGTTTATGTCCATGCTATTTCAGCCAGAGGATTCATGTGACCTAGGCTAAATGAAAAATGTGTAAGGACCACGACTTGCAGGCACGAATATTTAGAGGGGATTATAGATTAATATATTTGAAATAGAATTTACGAATGAATTTTGTTTTCAATGATTAGGTAAGGTATGTTAAATAACATTTTTTCAGATTATTATTTTTAGCGGGAAATATATCTCTACTTTGACTTCCTCAGACTTACCTTAAGGATCAGATAGAAGACAAAATAAGGAAGTCGATTTCGACTGAGCATGTGAATGATACAGATATAGAAAGGTTTTTCAGAGTGCCGTACCTTAATCATGTAAACAATGTAGACGTGTTTCTTTTATGTCTGGAAACTGCTCCCCAGTGCGGTGGGGGGGGAGAGAAATAACTACCCCACCGGCTATTTATAAAATGTATACGTTTACGTCAATAAACTAGCTTAGTTAAAATTCGCTCTGTTGAAGTTCTTTCTATTTGACTCAAAACAACCAGCGATCAACTTTCTGGAGAAGACGAGAGACGAAAGACAGAAAATACAACATAGGAGTGAATCAACACCGAAGGCCAAGTCCCCCCAACAAAGGGCAAGATAACACTCATATAGCAATGAAAGTTTGACAATAGGTCGACATACGAGCGGTATTCTCCCGATACGTAGGCAACAGAAATATGATTCTACAGAAAGATACTGAGAATTCCATAGACCGAACAATTGAGAAATATGAACATCTTAAAGATAATGGCGAAATGATATTTATATTCAGAATAAAGAAAAAGAAAGCTGAAATTCCTTAGATATATAATGTTCTGGGAAAGCTTAAACATCCCGAGACATATTGAGGGGAAGAGAGACAGAAGGAGGCAGTGTGTTACATAAATAAGGAGATCGTGTGATTGGTTGGCGGAGCAGGATTGGGAGCCACGGCAAAGTGTGAAAAAACATCAAAGTGCCATAATGGATAGAAAGTTGTAGAGAGCCCTGATCGTATTTTTCCTGGTGTGATGCAGCACGTAGAAGAATAAGACTGTTAGAATATGATCTCTAGTAATGGTGATAAATTCATGAATAAGTCTGCCAAAAGACACATCGAAAAATAGGCGTGAGGATATTCGTTGCATTTATTTTAGTGTGGTTCTTTCCTTTTAATTTTACCAAATAATTATAAAAATGTCAATCCTATTTATATTTTCGATCGCTTCTCCTCCTCAGTCGTTTAAATTCTATTAATGAAACTATTACTAGAATTTTTAATTAGTTTGAGAATTGGAACCTGTATTATTTCAAATATTGAATCAGATCAGTAAAAGATGATTTATTGATGATCATCATTTTATTTCAGATGAAAATATTTATGAAAGGAAACCAGTATTTATTTTAACAAGCAGGATTTCTCCAGAATAAAATATTAATGGACAATTGTTTTCACAATAATAACGCTTAAATTAAATTTTATGAATTCAAATTCCTGCCTGATAATTGCTGTATGTAAGAAATTTGACATGATCATGCTAAACAGGGTGCGATGGCAAAATTCTCGTCTAAATGACGCAAAATTGAAAATAACACTGATATCTCGTTTTAACAGATATATTTACCAAAATTACACAAAAATACCTTGGAATAATAAAGAGTAAATTTATTCAATAAAATCGCAATTGGCTTCAACCGCTACATCCATGAGATTTCAGAATCTCCGGCAAATATTCTAGACGGTCTGCTTGTTTAAGTAATCATTTAGTAAATCTTGATGTTACAAGGAATATTTTATGTCGCCCGCTTAACTGTGCCCAACAAATAATAATCAGGGGGATCTTGCAGCCTGAGGAGTTAGGTGGTCAGGTGTGATGGGTGATGGGGTCGCAGAAATTGTTTCTGGGATCCCTGTTTATGTATCATGGTGCAGAGTACTGTGAACAGACATAGTATTTTCTAGAACCCACCATCTTTTATATATATGTATATGTAATATAAAACGTGAAAGAAACATCATGCTGTGGGGAACAAATATATAATCTTTTCTATTACTAATGTATATTGATGTAGTTCCACATTGCAATGGCATCTACAGAAATATTGTGCATTGCGAGTTGACAAAATGAAATGTGGCGCAGTTAAAACCGATAATTACCGGTTTCCTTTGTTTTACGGCTAATGGTGAGGGTTATTTACAGTTTTGTCTTCTTGATTGCATAGTTATACTGATTAGGTTTATGTAAATAAGCGGGGTTAATAATTCTAGTATGTTGGAATTAGGACTACAATTAATTGAAGTGTTTAATTTAGTATAATTAGGAGACACAGTAGCGTAATTGATAACGGGAGAGTTTCTGTAATTAGTGAACCGAGTTTGAATTCTGTTCGAGTTCATTGCATTTACTTACCTTGCGAAAGGGATGAATCAGCTCTTCTACACAGGAGAAGACGAGTGCATATAGCGTTTCTTGGAAAGAGAAAGAAAAGTCTGAACTGAAAACACATGCTGCTATGTGGCTCTGCCTCTTTAGTTGTTAAAGGGAGTGACTCGGTAACAGTAATATCTGCGGTGCAAAAGAAACTTTGCATGTCACATGATGTAAAATTGTAAGATAGTGGTGGGTGACCACATTGTTGAAAAATGCGATAGCTGTATATTTTATGATAGTGATTTGTGGTACTTTTGTTGAAATTGGTATTTAAAACGATGTTGTTTTTAATATGGACATTTTAAAGGACTTCTGTATTTTGTTAAGGTGTTTATCATGTTCTGGAAGGAAAAATCCTAGCTATTTACTCCTCTCTACACGAATGGTTGGATAGGTGAAGAATGAATTTCCTACATAAATCCGAGGTTTACTCAGTAGGACTTTGGGTGCATTTCCAACAGTATACACTTATGACAATTCTGTATATTATATATATATATATATATATATATATATATATATATATATATATATATATATATATATATATATTCAATTTTCTGAGATTATATGTCTTCTTGATTTCATATGTTTGCGTGGAATGATTACAAGATTTAGAAATTTAGAAATTATATTTATACGTTCGGCATTTTTTATTTTCAATTTTATCTTCCTAGTTTTTGAGAAGATTGAAATGAATCATAGAATATTCAATTATTATTATTATTCCCTTCTACTGAAGTCATACATATGCTTCTATTCAAAAGAATACAAGAAGAATTTTGTGATGCTTAATAACCTAATGGTATTTTTTCAAAAGGTTACTGGACTAACATTCAATTTTGTCTTCGTAAAATCCTTCGCGATGTCCCTTGGAATGATATAATCAAACATCCAGTTAAAATGCCACTGATATCTCCTGGTGGATGAAATCAGGGAGGGTATGTTTTGTTCCAGCATGAAAAGACTAAGTGAGACAACAATCATCTCCATGTTTCTCACCTGCCTGCTTAGCCGTTATAGCCCACAGGAATCATTCAATCCGGCTGTACCAAAGTGGCCGGTCTGATTGTAACAGGTGTTTCTTTGTAAATGATGGTAATGAGTGCAAGCGTGTTCACAAAAATCCGAATTTCTGTTAGCTCAGAGAACGAAATCGGGAATATATGAACTATCATCTATAAAAAGACAGAACATATGTCTCTAGGCAAGATAAAATGCCCTCGATACCAGTTACAAGTTAGAGATGTCAACACGGAGCAAGTGTAAATGTTTAAATATGTGGGAAGTGTTTTAACAGGGAATGTAAAACTCGACAGTGAAATTAGGACTCCCACTGAGCTAGCGAGATAAGCATTCCAAATATTATCCACTGATGAGAAACAGAAAATATGGGATAAAAACTAAGTAAGTAGTGCTATTTTGCTATGTGGTACCCTCTTATTTGGCAGTGAATGTTGATGAATGTCTGAACGGACGAGAAGAAAAACTGGAGGCCTTAGAAATGTAGTTCTACAAATGTACACTGATAATTTCATGGACGGAACTAGCAATCAACGCGTATGTCTTAAAGAAAATTGCATCAGAAGAACACATATGCTCAAAAGTGAAAAGAAACTGCTGGAAATCTTTGGATAGATAATTAGAAAAAAGGGACTGGAAAAACCTAACCTTCACAGGGCATATTGCGAGGGAAAAAGAAGGAAACGTGCAACGTATCCGTGCTGCAACCTTGTTTCAATGGGTTACTGAACGATGGGAGTTTTACGGAAAGAAGAAGAACTGCTAAGAGTCATATATGTTAATAAATTTTAGATGAGCTTCATCGACCATGGCATGACGTGTCACGCTACCTAGAATAAGTATATCTGAATAGTGATTACAAGTAACATACAAAAATTTATGTCAAGTGAACACCGAAAAATGAGCGTAAGTGTATTCGTTCAATTTATTCGGTTCGGGTGAATTTACTGCATGTACAAGTTAATACGAGTGATTCGTTTCTGAAAATATATGAATTTTGAACGCTCAAAATGCATCAACTGATTAAATATTCTGGTTACATTAGAAGAGAATAATAAAGATTACATGTCACGAAATGCGAGGAATACAAATACGGATATATATGGTCATATGTTGAGAAGAAAAAAAAGCTATATATATATATATATATATATATATATATATATATATATATATATATATATATATATATATATATATATATATATATATATATTGAATGCATAGATTATATTAAACTTTATTAGGATCATAGATCAAATAAACGCCCTTATTTATGATAGATTGAAATATATGCTGGAATGGACAACATAAACTGAAATGCCAAATAGTGCAAAAGTGTTGCATTAAAGAAATAATAATATAAAGAGCAAATATAAATTTCTAAAATTTGTTTTCGCAATCTTTATGAATGTAAACGCCAAAGAACACACACACATATGCACACGCATATACAGGGTGTCCGTAAAGTCTGGACACATAAGTAAAATGCATATTTTGATGAAGTTAAATTTTAAACAACATTTTATTTAATTAGAATATTAACAAATGACATATTCAATATTATTTTCAACATCATGCAAACATTGATGCACTTTGCAAGATTCACGTAAACCTGACTCTATAACTCAACAGTGCCGTCAATATAAGCACATTAACTTTTAATGAGTTGAAACAAGTGTGTTTTTCATTGAGTACACCTTATTTAACTTCATAAAGCGAGTCAATTTATTTCTTTTTAGGCAAAACAATACTTAATCTATGAATGAAAAACATATAATTAACGAGGTGTTCAGAATTTAGCGACACACACACGCACACACACACACACACACACACACACACACACACATATATATATATATATATATATATATATATATATATATATATATATATAGTAATTGAGATAATCATAATTAAGTCTAGAAGTAACCTCAACTGAATTCACTGGACGGCTGTTTCGTCCAATCTGGGGCTCTTTCAAAGTGCGAATCCACTACCAAGGTAGAACCCGGACCGTTTCGATATAACGCCAACATCATACCAACTGAAACACGGGCTTCGTTGACGAAAAAGACACAAAGTAGACACGATGAACGCTCTGTTACTCACTTCGCAGCGATACTCATCCAAGTATTCAGATAACGTCGGAACAGTGCCTCAAGAACCACGAATGCCTTTTGACCCTTAGCCGCTCTGTGTCCTTGTGCTTCTTCGTCAGCGCAGCCCGTGGAGCAGTTAGTATGATGTTTGCGTTGTATCGAAACGGTCCGTGTTCTATTCCCGGTGGAGGATGCGCACTAATGATGAGTCCCTAGTAGGACAAAATGGCCGTCCAGTGCATTCCATTGAGGACTATTGTAGGCACGACGACTTACTATATATATATATATATATATATATATATATATATATATATATATATATATATACACGTATTTTCACGGTTTGAATATTACTATAAATCTGGCATTACATCTTTTTTGCCAGAAAAGGAGGATTCGTGTTGAATTGAAGTTTGAAAATCGTAGTTGACAGTAAAGCATGACACCGAGAGAGAGTTTCAGAAACGAGGAATGCGGAAGAATGAACAATTAGAATAGAACAAAAGGTTACATGTCGCAATTTAAATAGTGAAATTATGAGAACCTGATTGAAAACACGTTTTGCACTAAATTTTGTAAATTCGACGTACCAACGAGGAAAGTCCACAAGACTAATTTCTTTGGGCATAATTAAAAGTAAAATCACATGAAATGAACGCGATTTCAATAGAAGACTGACTGCGTATACTATGTCAGGTCCACGCTCATAACTTAACAGTTTCTTTTTTGGATTTTGTCAAGAACCTCTAGGTATATCGAAGAATTCTCAAACCTAATATGGTAGCAATATCCGATGCAAGTAGGAATATTGAACGTACAAATGCGCAATATAGCTTTTTGTGAATACTTATGTGAATTCTTATGTAACTGTTGAACTCCAAAGGGATACCATGAGAGTATGAATCAATCATTGGGTGACCTGTGGCAAACGTTGCTGTATAGTGTGGGAGGTTTTCAACTTACCCAATTCCGAATATATGTCATTTAATTTATTACTCGTTTTTCAACAATCACAGAAGTAAATATAGAGACTATAGGTATATTCTTGAACTGAGATGATTATATAATTAATGTTCAATTTTGTATACTGAAGTCGTCGGCCAAAGGGGGTTTCAAAATGTTTAAATGTCGACGAGAATCGATTATATATGGGCACATTAACATTAATATGGCAGTAGTTTCGTCAGTTATTCAGATTATATGTCAGCAGGAAATCTCATGGTCACATATCTTCAGGATAGCGAAAATATGTTGATGAGGAATTACATTAGGATTCGGCAAACAGTTTATGTGGAACATTACACTAAACTACAATACCAGTTAAACGTAACTTTGAAAAATAAACTATGAATGAAATTGCAGAAAGGATCTGTATTTGATAGAATGCCTCAAATATTTCTGGTATATAGAAATCATTCAGCGTTTATTAAGCGAACTTTAAGCGATTGATAATTACACAACATTTTCTCTTAAAATTAATTTTCAATAAGTCAGATTTCACATTGCATTATCGATGGAAGTTTTATTTCTAAAATTGTTTAAGCTATTGCACAATGTTAACATCTTGATTATAACATTCTTTTCCCTTCTAGTTATATTTGATACCCATGTTACTGTTGAGGCTTTTGGTGATCTTCATGTCATGTGGTCATTTTTATTAGATGGGTTGTTTATTCTGTGATTCTTTATTGAAAGTTCAAATTCGAATTGGATTCCTTATATCTACTTACTCGCATTGGGAAAGACAAGAATGCAACTCTTTTTTCCCTTGATATCGGTTGAATAGCTGGGCAGTCTTCACTGGTTGGTATCCAGTCCACCACAGTAAGAAACGGTAGCCTACTTCTTCTGCCTATTCTGTCAATCGAAGGAAAATCGTTTGTCACTTATGCTACATATAGTGTCTGATAATGGATTATCTTCTTTATGATACAAAGTATTCTTTCTCTGGAATTCATTTTTTTACTCATTGTACCTGATTGTATTGAGATGACAATTTAGACAATTCAGACTTTGTGTGATGTCATGCATGTGTTTCATGTTAGTTTCAATAAATAATGAGAAAATGATTCTAATTCTTCTTATTAATATTTTGGTTTTGTAACCTTAGTTTTTGAAGACAATAGTGGTATTTAAAAAAAAATATGTACCTCGAAACCTATTACTCACCAAATACATCTTTTCCTGAGAATTTTCCTTTTCAAGTCATTAAAATAATGATTTTAATGACCAAATATCAAATATTTTTGAAGGGATAAAATGCTTCATAAAAATGCAACTAATGCGGGTTGAATATGAAAAATAACATATAAAATTTATGGTTCAAGGTCATTTCTTTTTTAGTCTTCTAAGAATCCCATTTGAAGTAAAAACTAAAAAAAATTATAGCTACATTCCCACATACTATTAAAGACAAATCAATGATTTCTTATACATTATTTTTCTAGAGACATAAAAAGCGATCTCGGTTTATGAGAAATTGATTTCTCACCATATTATCATCTGATCGTGTCTTCGCCTGGGTCCAATTTATTTAAGTGCTATCGACTGACATTTTAGCGAATATTGTCCTTTACTTAAAGACGCTATAGCAGGATCTTCCATCGTTGTGATTAGCTTACAGAGGCCAGCCAATATGCAATGAACGCCTGGGGACTTTTTGAATTATTCATTTCTGCTATAATTTGGGCGTTTTAAAAATACCTCTCCGGTATATATGAGTGTTTACTAGAAGAAATAAAGAGAGAAAGTGGGAAGAACAAGACGAAAATGGAAGCAGGTTGTGAAATGATAAAATAGAAGGTATTAACATGAATTTATAGTGCGCCGTTAAACTAAGCGCCTTTCTTTGCGAGTACAAAGCCTTTAAGTAAAAGAAAAACAAAGAAAAACAATTTTATATCTACAAATAACAATTTACGATCGAATACATTAGCATTTTTCTTTCAAATTTTAACGTCGTAATGTTTATTACAAATATCCTTTCTATTAAAAAAAAAGAAAAAAAAAAGCAACAAATAAAATAGTCTGTTATCGTGCTAAGTTAGACATTGCTAAAACCGAACACGTCAATACCTTTTATTAGAGATAAGTGATAGGTATTGGCGATGTCATATTTTATTATGTAAGTCAATGATTTCAGATGAAATGTGGCAAAAACACAGGGTATTGGGAAATTTCTTCAGGTAAAATATACAATACAAATAACCACTTGAATTTGATTATATATATATATATATATATATATATATATATATATGCACACACACAAACACACAAACACACATACACACACATATATACACACACACACACATATATATATATATATATATATATATATATATATATATATATATATATATATCAGATAGATTGGTGTTAGAATAATTTGATGGCCAACGCATACCATAAATGTGGTTGATCTCAAACCATTGATTTATGTAATATTATAGTTTTTGTTATGATGGAAAGTCAATTATCATCGACGATCACTACAGTTAAGTTACATCGATCCTTCTCAGTATCTATTTGGGGAATATTGGAGAATACTATGTGCTTAGATTCGCGGATAGTGTCATGGATAAAGGCTCGGAATTGAAAATCGGAATGCAGTGTTCCAATTCAAATCGGGCTTGTTATATTAATTTACGTGCCAATAATCTTCCTATTCCTGTGAAGGATTACTAGTGGAAAATCAATAAATCTTTATAATCTGCAACTTAAATTTTCCAATATACCAAGTACACAAATCAAACTACTTGTAACTGCAGAACAAAGAACGAATATTCCTTAAACCGGAAATTGATTATAGAACAATATAATATATAAACCCACGTTAAAATCAGCAGTTAACATAGAAAAGATATACATGGGTTTAAATGAAGGACTCTAGAAGAAAAGAAACTAAACACACAAACATACATTACAAAAAGTAAATACGCGAACAAGAAAATCCTTTCTAAACATGTATTAGAATTTAAAAAAGAAATCACACCAAAAATATCTTGGCAAACAGCATCAGACTATGACAATAAAGCCAAGAAAGTAGTTATAATTACCATTCTGCGCCAACACAAATTTCTAAATAAATCACAAATGCAAATACGAAAACAATTTATTTTACTACGTAATTTATAAATTGAAAACTACAAATGATCAAAAAAATAAAAATGAATAAATAAAAATAACAAACAAATCTATATAAGTATAATAAATTAATTTAAATCAATAAGTAAATAATAAACACATTATGAAAATACGAACGCACGCATAAACACAAGTAAACTTTATCATAGATATTATAGTAATGATATTCAATTCAATGGAAAATAACAACAAATTACAAAGAAATCTATAATAATATCTAAAAAAGAGAACAATAAAATATCCACAAAACTGTATTCGAATCCACAATTATTTCCACTTAACGGCTCCTAGAATAATTCAAATCTCAACTATATTTTATTATATATGAGTGTATGCATGTGTGTGTAGGTGTAGAATATAATTTTATTCTTATTAAAAAACTATTATTTTTCTTAAAGGAATGATCTCAGAATCTGTTAATGAATATATTACAGTGCAAATCTCTCATGCGGCATTGGACCTTCGGCTTGTTCAGGATTTTGAGACTGCCTAAGTTTTTGCATATTCTCAGCAATGGAAGCTGTTCTGCCTGCCCTTTTACATGTGTTTTCATTTGCAGAAGACTTTCTTTTCTTCACTAACTCCAAATTGCTGAATTTAAGTATTCCATTGAAATTTAAGTTTACTTTTTAAAAGTTTTGCGATAATTTTTCTGTCCCCGCTTAATTTAAAGATAATTTTATATACGTGGGTCCTTACTTTTCGTACAAACAATTATTTTTGCTTCATGGGTGACTTTTGCAGGATTTCACAATTAATTTCCGCCATTGCCCTATTTATTTCTAAATATAAAAATTGTTATCATACAAAAATATATTTGCAAAAAATCACTTAACTAATTTGCCGAAAACAGTCGCAGTAATGAAAACTTGGTAATCTAAAATTTCAGGATTGCTGTCTGGATCCGGCCCAGAAACATTTTAATTTGCTCACGGGGTTGTCCTAAATTCAGAATGGTATGATATGATGAGCTAGAGCGTTTTGGAGTAAATTTGAAAATATGTAACATACTGACGCATTGCCATTTGCATTTATTTATACAGATGTAGGTACGTATTTCTCATGGATTAACACTATTAATATTTTATTGTTTTCTCAAACTTTTTGCAATTGGTTACTTAACAAGAAGTATGAATATAACAAGAAAAACTATTCTGCATAATATATTCAACTAGGACATCAGTCGCACTCAAGAGCGATATACTTAGTTTTAATTTAATATTAAATAATCTATTTACACAGGCTAATTTCACTATAAATATCGCTTTTATCATAGATATTATAGTCATGATATTCAAATCAAGGGAAAACTGTAATTATACATATTTTGATGTTCATTTAGAAATATCTCAACATCCAATTTTTTATATTCAGTTCTGTTTTATTTTATGGGATTAAGATAATCTTTTTTATAAATATTTCATTTGGATTATTATGCCTTAATTCCTAATATTCAAGAGTTTATTTTCACCTTTTTCATTTCAGCATATGTGTTTTTTGTTTACTCTATTCAACGAAGTGATATAAATTATGCTGAAAATATAGTTATGTATAAGTGGTAAAGTATGGAAGATCAACATTTTAAGAAATATTTTGAAAGTTAATTTTACAAAAATTCCATTTAATGAATGCGTTTTAGCACCATTCATCTTCCCCACAATATAAAGATTCAGTTATTGTTTTTCATCATATTTGCTCTTTGTGCTACAGTGACATCTTCATCAACAATCGACATTATCGAGTCAACCAGTTTCTGAAAATTTCAACTATGTGGAAGCCGGAGAACAGATATGGGATCTATAACTGTTTCTGGTTTCTTACGGAACGAACCATTTTAAGATGAACAGTGAAACTGCCTTCCTGAAGATATGTTTTTCAGTCATTTTTCTGAGATTGATAACAGGATAAGAGCTGAGCTGAAGAGCAGTCATTACATAATTTGCACTCTTTTTACATGCTTCAAATTCTTCAGAGTCCGTTAAGGAAAAAACTTTTTTTCTATGGACAATGTAAAACATTGGAAGGGCAGCAGTAGAAAATCCTTCTCAGCGTCATAATCACTATCTTAAAATTGTTTTTAATTGCCTACTATAATAACTCACTAGATATATATTTATTGAAATCCTATAACGGAATCCGGGATACACTTCTATATACAAAATCCGGTTTACTCTCGTATATACGAAATCCGGTATACTCTGGGTTGAAATATGTTATTAAAAAGTATAGTGTGAATAAAAAACTTTTAGCGGATTAGAAATGAAAGACATTTTTTCATGTTATTCTAAAAGTTTTATTTAGAAGGTTACGATAAAAAGTATTTTTCACCATAGTGAAATTCGAATTATTTATGTAATACCCTATCCAAAAAATATTTGCTCTCTCGTAGATAAAAAAATAAATATTATATTTACCACAGCTATTGTTTTATTCAAGTCAGAAATATTTCCATGAAGCATTATTATAAATATCAAAATTTTCATTCTGATTTTCATGATTGATGTACTGTTGAGTAACACCCTTCGATGTGAGAATTGTTCCTGTAGGAATTATGAGTGTTGGCTCGTAAGACAATATATGAGACTATCTATAGAGACCGCGAATGTGCAGATAAGTTTTTTTTTTACATCTCATCGCTTCTCTGGCTTTAGGCTCTGATGCATTAATTTATGTGTTTCAGAGCCCCAGGTGAAAGTTCCTCCAAGCAATGGCTCTCATTTAGGAGGAGGCGAGGATCAATCTATAGTGCTTGAGGCGTCCCTGGAAAGAGGTACAGCGAGGAGATTTGCAATTTTTGGTTTCATGAACGCGTGATAATCCGACTTTAAACAAGTCTATGAGGCACATTCTTTTCAAGTGGACATAATGATGAATACTTCTTAAACGTTTCCTCGTTCCAAGATATTTCTCATGAGAATCAGTTTCCGAGAATAACCGAAAAGAGTTAAAGAAAATCTATGAAATGGAATACGAATTGATACTGGGTATTGGCAAAGACATAATTCATCTATTCCTTTATATTAGGTTGGCGCAAAAAATAATATCATTTTTTGACATAATTTTTAACGTCAAAAAATGATATTATTTTTGCATCAACCTAATAGTTAAAACGTTCTATTTTTCCAATAAAACAATAAACTGAATGCAAGATTTATTTAAAATAGAAGTTGTAATCACATTTTTCATTCAGTATCTATTATGAAACTGACCCCTTTATTCATTCTAGGAGAAGATATTATTCAACGCTATTTGATTCGTTTGTATTTTCCAACAAACTAATTTATTTTATGTTCTAACAGTTACTGAACACACGACTACCAGGAAAGCAAATATGCTTAAGTATTGCTTTAATGCCAATGTTAATTTGTGTTGTCTACTGTGGAGCTTTACACATACTGTGTAAATTCATGTGGTGTAATTATTTGATTGTAATTCCTTCTATAATAGAGACCGCAGATGGGGTACTGCTATATACAAGGTCTGTTGAAGTACTTATAGCTATTGATTCTCTTATGTTCCCTTAATTAGACATGGATTTATGTCCACGCTTTACTTTTCATACATGATAAGTTACGCCTTATTTTAACAGCTGATTACCGTGTTTTGATTATCCCTCATTCTTAAAATGAGAGTACGGCTGATTTTGTCCTTGAATCTTTTGCTATAGCATTATGTAATGTAATGCACCCACTTCTTCGTTATCCTATCACAAATAGGCTGTCGGTCATATGAAAGGGGTTTTCGGGGTATATTAAAAGGAAAGGTAGTCCATGCCATATCAAGAGAATGTTCGAAAGCTGCTCAAACTTTCGGAGATATCTTGACAAATCTAAGCACCCTTCGTAAGATAACATAATAAATGACTACCTGAATAGATAACTTGGGAAAGCAACACTAAAGCGAATAAACCAGGGATAATGATTTATCAGATACTTATTATTAATCTTAATCATAAATAATTATCAGATACATATTATAGATCTTAATTATGGTAACGAGATCAACCTACTCACGTGGAAGTTGTAATGTATCTGTCCGGAATTCCGGGCAGATTAGAAGACCAATGGTGACAACAATAGAAACTGTATATTACTTACAAAGTAAGAGCATTATTCCAAATTGAAAATCATATAACAATCTGCAACAGTTGTCCCTTCAACTGCTTATAATTCATTGAAAAATCTATTGTTTTATCTGCTTTATACTTGTCATAACTTTCTATCTTTTACATCTTCCCTTTTGTTGAAATAGATGAAAGCAACAACTCACCGGCTATATTTGAGAAAAACCCAGCTACCTCTGAGGATATAAAGAAAGGACGCATCTGCATGTGATGATGTAAAGTGAAGGTCCACATACATCTGCTGATATACAGGGAAGACCCAGGTACATGTGAGGAAATAAAGCGTAGATCCGGATGCTTCTGATTATATAGAGAAGACCCAGCTACATCTGATATTATAAAAGGAACACGCAGTTAACTCAGATGATATAATGGAAAACCCAGCTGTATCTTATGATATAAATGGAAAACCCAACTACATCAAGGGATATTACCGAAGACCCAGCTACATCTGATGATATAAAGGGATGGCCCAACTACATCGGATGATATAAAGTGAAATAACTTAATTTTCTAAAACTGAATGAACATATTTACGACATAATCTATAGTTCATATCCGGTTCTACTATGCAATGAACACCCACACACGACTTATTGCTTACGACACCTAGACACTGAAAAAGACGACATACAAAGTCTATCTCTCTTCATATGCAATTTCATTACGGACATGACTGAGTAAATTATTACATACATATTCATAATGGCTGCCATAAAGAAAATACTATATGTGAAAGCTGTCATAATCCTCCTGATTACAAGATGGCGGTTTAATTGGTTTGGCCAATGTAATCAAAACGGAAGAAAGAAGCTTTGTTTATTAATGCTACAATTGCAAATTTCTTAGCAAATCTCAGTGTCGTTGACCACCGAAGTAATAGGGAAACTAAATGAGAAAGAACAGGGGAATACCACGACTGACACTTGAAATGGTTGCCTTGCCCTGGGGGAAATGTCTAAGTTTTGTAAACGGGAATAATTTCTAGGAATATGTTAAAGGTTCTTCGTGAAATTCAAAACCTGGATTTACACTCATTTTTTTCTAATGGCTGCTCAATAAAATCACATTCATACTGTGCATAGATACATACGAAAATCAATGAATTGTTTCGAATAGCAGGCCATTCTGGCATGGAATAGCTACTTTATGTAAATGCTTTAAGCTATTATTTTTGTTTTCAGCTGATTAATCCTCTGCTACCTTTTGTACAGGCCTTGCAGAATATTTGACCAGTGTGATCGAATTGTGAATATAAAATGTATAGCATGTCATTTTAACTGTTTGAAATGTTTTCATGAGTATGATAATGTCAGATTCCAAGTCAAATGAGGATTGCAGAAAGGGTTAGGATTAATCTGAGGTTATTTCGTCAGGGGAATAAAAACATATGTCTATAAAGTTAATACATTTAAGCATACAATTATTGAAAGTATTATTTGATACTTTACAGGAAGCGGCAGATGTTTGATATATGCATATAACTATTGCTATTCTTTCGGTAATAAAATAAAAATAATTATGTGATGTACGTGTGTAAATATTTATTTTGCGTCAATACGGAAAATACTCATTCTAAGTAAAAACATCTAACAATTCACGTTTTAAAATGTTATGTGATGTTACAACGGATATCTTTTGGAAATAGAGCAAGAGGAATCGAATCATGTCGCTATGAGAACTGACAATGAATCTTTTCCCTCTTGCATGATTAAAAAATGGTGCTTAATATTACATATTAAATAGGTTTTAATATTAAGTAATAAAAAGGTTTTTAGAATTTCTATAAAGTTCTACTTACCACACAGTCATATCATTATGATAGAAGATATCGATATATATAGCTAATTGCTTGAATTATATATGTACAGAGATTTAGAGAGGGATACAATGAAGGAGCGTGATGTGGAAGAATAAACACTAGTTCTTTCTCTTCATCTTATAATTTTTCTTCTTCTTCTTCTTCTTCTTCTTATTATTATTATTATTATTATTATTATTAGTGGTAGTAGTTGTAGTAGTAGCGTTAGTAGTAGTAGTAGTAGTAGTAGTAACATTAGTAGTAGTAGTATTTCCTTTAATTTCTTTCGTAAATTAATTTCCAATCGAAATCCTCGTGATCAAAAATGGCATCATGGCATATTTATGTACAAAATAAACAAATAACAAACACATACATACATTTTAGCGATAAAGAGCATCGTTTGCCGTGAGCTGTAGCAGTGCAAATACATTTTGTGATTTATTTAAGACATGGCCTTCCCTTCAATGAGTTTATCAAAATATTTTTCCAATAAACATCAGAGTACCAATCACAAGTACAATTATTGACGTTTTCACTTGCTTCATTATTCAGATTTCAACTCCGATAGCTTTATATTTTCATAGTTTTATGAAAGCTTAAATGCTACATTACAGTTTGCAGGAACTGCCAGGTCTACAAGAAACCACATTCTGTTTTTGTGGTCTTTGATGATGATGCCTGGGTGGTTAGTTTGATTGTTCACCCAGCGGATATTGTAAGATTCCATAAAATTGTTACATTTTCTATGTCTGTAACGAAATGTGGATGCTAATGCCGTGTAAGCCAATATAATATGGTCAAATGTTTTTTTAGATATTCATCAATTTGTTTTTAAATATTTATAACAGAATCTGCATTTGGGTAAACAGTTTTTTTCTTTTTTTTCTGTTTGAAAACTTCTAGGTACAAAGCATTGGTATTCTACAAAGACAGTTGTATATGGGCTTTGTTTACATCGGCTTGTGTGACATGAGCAGAGTATTAATCGTGAAAAGGTTCATCTTGCTATCTTTTCATTATTTGTTAAGCTACAATTGCATGTGTCTTCATTTCAAGTTTCTTTACCGTTCGAATTAGGCCGATGATGACTTCTTTTATCCATTAGAATTTGTAAGCTTCCTTTAACATCGAATAAACATTTCTTGTGTGTATCATATTTTTTGATAGAGATTATCTTACAGTCATCAGTATTTTCTAGTTATTATGAAGGTGAATTGTTATGGTTTTGTAAGACAGTTCGTGGTGATCTTCAGATATGTAGAAATATACACGATGAACATAGTCCTTAGGTTGATGCATGCGTTGGGAATTGAGGAGCATCCTCGTTTTGACATCACTTCGATTAATGTTAGCTATGATCCAATTAAGGATGTTGAAACTGCATTGTACCATTGGGATAGCTAAAGCATTTATGGCTGGTATTCTGTTTTGCAAATTGAACTCAGTACCAAATAGGAGATTGAAAAGTGTGTATTATTATTCTTATTCTCCTTCATTTAGGTGTGCAGTATTCCATATCCTTCCCTCATTTCTAGGTATTTATACACTTTTTCACTCACCATTTCCCTTATCTTTGTGACAAAATTTGAAATCTATTAAATGTGGTTTGGTATTTCTCCCTTTCTTGAATGTTACGTTTACAAATTCATCTAATTAGAAATCCATACCGATATCATTATTTTCAACTCATTGCCGTCTGTAGAAAAATGGATGAGTTCATCAATGTTGAATAAATTTTCAATTATTTTGTCCTTTTGGTTTATTCATAGTTATTGCAGATAATTTATAAGAAACAGGTATTAGGGAAGACAAAAAAATAGGTACGACAGGGAGTCTCTTTGATTAATTACATATTGGCTATATATCCAATTGTATAAATGATAGTACATTTGGCGTGGTTATGTTTTAGTGTGCTTTTCCATAGTCACTAGCTATATTTAAGGACATTTACCATCGCTAAGTAGACATTGTACATTTTGAAAACATTACATACACAATATTCTGCTACAATATTAAAGCCTTTAAATATATTTTATGAATCCATACAATGCAGTAAAGCTACTAAGACACAAGGTATTACAGGGTGTTGAAGATTAATGAGCAAGAAGAGAAAAGAGTAACAGGTGGACAGTAGATAGCGATTAGCCTTACATTTAAATTTTTGAAGATTAAATTTGGCTGGAGAACTTTGAACCAAAATGGAGTTCCACAAGCGAGATATAAGAGAAAAGAAACTGGTAGGATAGCACGTATGGTTACATCTAGAGAGCTGAATTGTAAATTGATGAGATTTCGGCTCCTGTCTAATACAATCTGTCCACATTTTAATGATATTTCTAACTTTTTCTCTGCAATTTTCCAAGATTCTTTTATTTATCAATAGTTGATCATTGCAGATATTCTAATCTCTTCGGAATCCTTTCTGTTCCAAGGGAGGAATGTTATTTTCATCGACGAAGTAGTAGTGTCTGTCAGTACAGATCTCGTTAATTTACATGTATTGGAGAGGCCTGTTATTTTCCGATAATTTTAGACCATCATTTTCAACTATTTTGGAGATTATATGTGTGATGTAATGCGTCAATTACTTAGTTAAGTTCAGTCACTCAGAGTAAGTCGAACTGTAGATTATTACAGTATTTTCTCACACGACCACTAAATATGGTTTGTTGCAGTCTCGGGTCGGGTAGTTATCTACCTCGCTAAACGAGGCACTGCCATTAGACATAGCCTCGTATGGGTTCCACTCAGGCCATAGTCAGAGATGAGGATAATCAGAGTTTTAGCTAACACAGTGGTTTTTGTCCGTATTTACCTAAAACCTCCCGAGAAGGCAGGATGTGGCACAAGGCCGGTTATTTTACGTGGGACGATTCAAAGACGGTAGGCACCGGCAAAATTCCCCGTAGACCCCGTATACTCGGGGTCGATAATTGTCTACATCTTCAGACGAGACTCAGCCTTTAGGCATAGCCTCGTCTTGGTTCCTCACTGCCCGGAGGCAGAGAGGTCGACAAGCAGAGTATTAGCAAACGAAGACGTTTTGCTAATTTCCCTTGTCCCACATCCCGTTCTCACATTTCTACACGTGTGGGCGCGTTCACCTTGTTATATTTTTTGTATGGTTTTATTTCCTTTGGTTCCTGGTGTATACTTCTTTCTTTCCGGTTCCCGACCAGTGACCGAACGTCAGAAATGTCATCATGCCATTTTCCACCGAGCAGTTTTTATAAAAAATATCGTACACATTCTACATAGACAAAGCTCTTCGTAGGGCTTGGGCTGTACTTGTAAGTATATATATATATATATATATATATATATATATATATATATATATATATATATATATATATATATTGTATTTCTTTAAGGCATGGGCTACCACGGATTCATTCAATTACTCTATTGGAATATTTTCCAATCAATCCGAGGGCTCCAACTAAAACTGTAATTGTTAGCGTCCTCATGTGCAACATTTTTGAGATGTCTAATTCAATGTCCTTGTATTTTGATAATTATTGACGATATTCGACGATACATTGCAATCTGCAGGGACTGCCATGTCAATAAAGAGGGATATGTTGTCTTTGCGGTCTCTAATTACGAAGTCAGGGCGATTAGAATTTGATTCTCCAATCTGTGCGTATTTTAAAGTTCCATAAAATTGCTACACACCCAAACTCCGTAGACGTGTCTGGGTTGTGTTCCTACCAATTTCTTGCAGCTTCCTTTCCGAAAGTATTGCAGATTTTCTAGTTCAAATATTAGCCCTCTCTGTCGTGTTCATTGGGTTCAAATAACGCGCAACCTGATACAAAATGACAAGTTGTTTCTGGATATCTATCACATAATCTGCATTTTAGACTAACAAATTTTCACTATGCGTGTTTGGTAATTTCTAGTAGGCAAGCATTGGTCATGTGCAGCAAGAATAAAAACACCGGTTTCAGCTTTTATCTTTGTACTAAATACCCACTGATAGGTAAGGGGTTTGCCTATATCAGCTTGTTTGGGATGATTATTGCTTTATATTATTATTATTATTATTATTATTATTATTATTATTATTATTGTTGTTTACTTTTTATATTTTTAATACAATCAGTGACCCGGCAATTATTTGAGACTTGGTTTTACGCTAATGTAAAAATGTATGCATTCTATTTGCGAAAATTCTGAATTGATAGTTACTAAACATGTACACAGATTACATTTTATTTGCGGTGGTAATACTCACTAGTGATAATATGTACTTGTAAATATAACAGGAGTGACAATAGCTATAAATTACCATACTTTTGCTAATAATATTTCAAGATATTTAACAATTATACCAGTCATTATCGGATGCATTTTTTTGTGATCTCTCTGCCTCTATAACTCAGAAGACCTTTATGGTAGGAGCTTATTTACATGTTATCTCTGTTCGTATTTATATATGTGCTAGTACAGGTGTCATGATAAACGGGGTTTCCTGGTTGCCCCTTAATCAGGACACTTCAGAAAGAAGAAAACGTAAAGGGATTTCAAGTTGGCTGTCTGACATTCTCTCATGTTCCTTGTCAGAAACTCTTAATCCATTAGTAATCCACTGATCATGTTTACATCTGTTGTTTCCAAATAGTTAAAAACATGTATTAAAATTGAAGTTGCGTGTTCGTTCGTATTTGGCACAAATATGCACAACCCCTGACGCAGCAACATGGCAGAATGAATAGTTCAAAACTATACTGACCTCATAGACATCCGTGTTCATAGCGATGATCATAGAGTGAATATATCCATTCAGGATCAATAGTGAACAGACGTCAAATGATCAAAAGGCTGAACATGTCCACATAAACTACATATCGGCTCTGCAATATTCTTTGATTAGTTTGTAATTCTTGGTGTAGAGACTAAACGTCAAGTAATATCTTGATTCTTTTCAAATGAATCACTTTCTTTTGGACGCTGTGAATTTTGATTCAGATATGTTTTTTGTTTATCTCTATGCGCATCGTCACTCCTGAATACATATTGACCAACTGCTTTAAAAAAAATATCATGTTTTATTTTTTTTTTAAACAGTGCTTTATGGTTCATGAGGTCAAGTCTGGAATTGAAATTTTTTCGGGGATGCTCGCATGGTAGAGCGGGTGATGGCGTTGGACGGAATTGCCGGACCTTGCGTTGCATTAAGCTTCCTTCCTCTTCAGGATCCTCTCTTTGAAAGTGAAACAACCTGAATGAATTACTCGTCGCCAGGTTGAAAGATCAACAGGTTCTGTTTCCATAATATTAAGGGTGATTCGGGAGGGAAGATTTCAAATGTTTTGAATTAGCTTGAATGGCGGAAGATTTCAAAGGGTCTTTGAATTTGTTTTTTGGGACTCCACTATGTTTTTTGCCATTGATGAGCTCGCTCTAAACGATGGTCCACGGGAATCTTGATGGGGCTTTTCTGGTGGCATATCCTGACGACCTGCTGCGATGCTTAAGGATGACGGCCTCAATGTTAGCTAATTCCGAGCGATTTAAGACTTTGTTGTTGGTGCGTCGGTGGTGTCATTGCCGAGCCTCCCGAAGGCATAATCAGCGGATTTTATGCTGTCGTCGATGTCTGTATCGAATATTCGAACTCTGAGAGAGTGTTGCAGAGTTATTGAAATACGCACATAACTTCAATAGGCAATTACCGTTTTCTGATAGTTATTTCTAATATTTAACATCCTTATAAATGTGTATATATATATATATATATATATATATATATATATATATATATACATACAGAGAGAGATAGAGAGAGAGATGTATGCGCATATGTGTACTAACACAGATTAGCATCGTTTTCTTATTTCAATAGTTCAAGAATTTACTACGAAGATATTCAACGCTACACCCAAGAAAACAACTTACTCTTATTCACTTCGTATTTCGAAGAGAGGATAATCCATTAATATTAAAAAAGACTCCCGGGACTCTGCTACAATGAATCGTGTCAAACGATATATGAATATTTCACTTCCTACTTTATACTATTTCATTCACATATCACTTCAATATCTACATTTTACCGTTTTATAGCTTTCTCTCTACGCTGTATGCCTCTCGATAATTGAATTTGGTGAAATTTCGAATAAAAATCGTTTTCCACCATTTTTGTCCTATTACAATAATTTACTGTTAATTTCTGAGTATATAAATGTCTGCGGTATATCTTAGAACTGTCCATGCTTAAATAACAACATTGTGTTTATGAGAGTGCGCACTTTTAAAGGTGATCATTCAAATAATACCATGGGACTGATTATCCGAGTTGAAAATCTTACGTGTTAATATCGATGTTAATAACCAATATTTTACTGTTCTTCCCAAAAAATACCTTACATCCGTACATTTCATCCTGTTTCCGCGAACTCTCAAGACACCTCGAGCTATTTTTGACAACCGAAATTCAAAAGCATTGTATATTACTTTACAATGAAAAAAAAGTAATCGTACATTTATTTCCGTGTAAACGCAGACACACCCCGCAGCAGTCAGATACACTCAAGCCAAGAAAATTAAAAAAAACTTATAAAAGAAAATTCCAAATGTTTTGAAATATTCTACTTCGTTTAATATGTAGATTCTGTTGCACAGATGAATAAACGTTTCAATGCTACGTTACTGTTTATATCCCCTTCAAATTCGTTATGAAATCAAAACATTGCTTTGTAGTAGAAGTGATTGTCAATAAGAACATAACTGAATGAGTTTACCTTATATCGTTAAATGAACCTAGCACTGGAAAATCAGTTGATATCTTATTTACGAATATTTAAGGCATCCATACCCTATATTATTAGGTTTGTGCAAAAATAATGACGTAATAATGTCGTTTTTTGACGTTAAAAATACGTCAAAAAACGAAATTATTACGTCATTATTTTAGCACCAACCTAATAGCAGTATGGGATATATTCTCTGGAATATCCCAAATTCTAATCCAAAAACGATTTTAAAGAAATCAGCCACTTATGATTTCAGTTTTAATAAATCTTGAAATGAATGAGCGTGTCGTACCTCAAAAGGATATGAGTATAAGGGAATTTACTAAAGCTAAGCAAAATATTAATAAACAGGAACATTCATTTAGAACGGTTATTTCCTCGTATCTAGCAGTGAATGCTGGACAATTTTCTAGATGAAGAATCGACTTGAAGCAACCAAAATGTTCTTCTACATAATCGAGTCTGTGAATAACAGGGATACAATCTGTGCGCCACCCTGAAGTTTTAGCGAAAATGGAAAGAAAATAGAAAAATTATAATCAATATCAGAATGAGACAGTTGATAATTCGGGGGGGCATAATGAGAAAAGAGCATTGGAAAATTCGATATTCACAAAACAGATTGAAGGCAAGAGGGACAAAGAAAAAACAACGTATAACCTACCTAGGGAGCTTGAGTAAATGGATGGAAGAAGAGATCTTTGGAAAGCTAAACAGAGACCATAATGCATTGGGAGATAGAAAGAATAGGAAAGTGTGAAGGTCCATGATCACAAAAATCCTGAAGGGTCACAGCAGAGATGTAGCTATCTTCGAAATGAACTGAATAAATGTGATTTTTAAGGGTAATATAACGCGATCTGATCTCATCATCACATTTTTCTAATCAAAGAGTTCTTATTAAATGGAAGAAGGAGATCAATTATAAGAAACGCATCGGACATATTGAAAAGTAAAATTCTATATACAGACCTGAATCCAAAAATCAATAAATATATCAGAGAAGAATAACAGATACTATGGAAGTTCTGTCCAGACAATATCTTCTTCGAAATCAAACCAACTGTTGGAGAATTGCATCAGAACCGCCAAAATGGCAGCGAAGTGATTGTCTCCAGGTACCATATTGGATTCTAATCATAAACCCATTCATAAATACTAAAAAAGACCCTACGTTATGTTTGGCATGCCAAAAGCCATTCATCATAAAACTCATAACGATAAACTGCAACAATTTTAATTCAACCCGCTTAAAATACTACCAAAGAAACAAACTGAAAAGAAATTTTTCAAAATCCTGATTCATTTTACATATTTCAATTCCTAAGAGAACTTAAACTCATTTAAATAATATAAGGAAAACAAATAGTATTCTTGTTATTTAAAACAAAATGTGCACGACTTTATTTAAAAAATAAAAAAAAATTAAATTTCGGTATTAAATGCCTCAATGGTAAAAGAAACCAAATGAAATTTTATTAAATGCAAAATGCCAGTGTGTAGGAGAGTGTCTATAATTTCATAAGTCTCTAGAAAATTGATTTTTCCCAATCTCCGGAACCTACGCAAAATCAAACTAATGCAACAATCTTATTCTATATGTCGTGGTTATTCAAAACAATGGTGATCATCACTCTTTACATCTTCATATCCCTTTTAGTTCTTAGCAAATCTTTTCGTCTCAACGTGTTTCTCCATTCATTTATATAAAAATCTTTTTATGTACGTGACCCATTGTCTTTGCCTCTCCCCTGTCCAAACTCACCTTAATCTTTATTTTACCAAGAAATTTCAGTTATCTCCTCGTTTATGTCATTTTTGTCTCCGTTTTGCTTACCACTTCTTCTTTCCTGACGTACAACTCCCATGGTGCTTTCAGCAATATCTCTCGAATTATCTTTCTATCGCCTACACCTTTCTCTTCATCTGTGAGATGTGTGCCAAATATTTACTCCCGTACAAGGGGATTAATATTACTTTACAGGTTAGTGCTACTTTATCTCTTTCAAATGTAATTTTCCTGTCTATTAGAATTTTCCTTATTTTGGAATGCATCTGAAATAATGACAACAGAATAAAAGATCAATTTGACATGAAACTGCAAATCTATGATTAAACAGAAATTAATCTACGCATGCATGGAATTATCGTTTTAAAGATTAATACCACGACAGAATGAAAACTTTCTTACGCAAAATAATTGTTTATTAAATTTTGAATTTTGCCATTTAATGTTAACGTCTTATATGACGTAAGGAATTTTCTTGATAAGTTGATATACTTGCAATGGTCTTTTTTTACAGTAATATTCACCATGTACAAGGCTTAGGGGGGTCAAATGAGGGTTTAGTTAAGGGATAGTTTATAAGGATAGGAAGTCAATATAACGGTTATCTCTAGATATGAACAGGTAAGATTGTAAAGATTGGGAGAATATCGCCTTGCTATACAGGGCAGTATTTCGCAGGAAGTAGCTGTTTGTGTTTAACTTACTTCTCGTCGATGGAATACGGAGGGAATGTAGATAGCTTGCTACTATGTAAGTGTGATGGAATTTCCTACTCGTGAAAGTTAGACCTGAAGGAACTAAAGAATATAGTTCGTCCGAGCATTTTCTATGGATGTAGCGATAGAGAAGTGAGAGATTTTCCACATCCCGCCTGTCAGAGTGAGGTCGGAGGGTCTGAGAGACTTTCTTCATATATTCGGGTGTAGCGCTTATATAAATTCCTACTCTTTATTTTATCTCATGTGTGCATCTCCTAAACTAAACTGGGTTGATGTCCTGTTTATAAAAAATATTTTTTTTTATTAATTAATCTGTAGTATAGGAAATAAATGTTTAATTGTCTATGTTAAAGTTTGCGAAAACGTTTTCTTTTTGACGCCAGACGGCATTGTAAAGGTAAATTAGTACAGTTAATTTACTGTTAAAATTATTTGCCACTTGAAGAAGGTTTCATATTTAATGGCCAATGAGAGACGAGGTCTTCAAGTCCTTTTGAAAACCTGGTTTACGCCGGTATGACCCTTCATTGTTCAATAAAAAGGACTGCTATGATCGCATAAACAGGAAGAACCCAATTAACGATCGAGGTGGAAACATTAGCGCCCTCGCTCAAAGACGGAGGATTAGTCCAGCGGAAGAGGAAAGAAAGATCCTCTTGATTCAAGAGAGATTCAACGCCAGGTCAAAACATTCGTTTCTGTGCCTTCTTAAGAAGCTTTAAACCTAACGAAAATTCAAATTTAATTTTCATGCAAAGTACTATAAAAATCCCTCGAGACAAAAACCAGTGGAAAACAGGAAACCCCTTCCTGTTGAGACGTCCATATTGAATATTCACTTGAACTGAGGGTGAGGCGATTTGTATTTTCTGCCGTGTTCAATTTTTTACTTCTTCAATGTTTTCCGTTTTTTTGGGTTTTTTTTTTTAAAGGGTGTACTCAATTTTTAATTGAATCTGTGTCCTTTTCTAAAAAAAAATTGTAATGCATTTTTATTCCCTGTATCTGATGGCAATCCAGTTCTGAGACGTCAAAATGTGTTATCCGGCCGTAATAGCCGCACAAAAGGAAATCTTTGAAAATTTTATATTCTACCCTTTTTTTCTTATACTTTTTTTCAATGATTTTCCTTGATTTTTTTACGCACGTTCTTGTTTTTTGTTTTGTGTTTGCGCCTATTATTATCTAAGGAGAAGAGAAGCACTTGTTCTTATTTCGCTTTCTATTCCTAACAACTAGGTTCTATGTTCGGAACAAGAACTTAGATATGGTGGGGAATTAAATTATCATATATTTAACACGAAATGAAGAATATGTATCGAAGAAAACACCAACATCTTTTGAGGCCAGATTGGGCGCCATCTGCGTCAGATTTCTAGTAAACCTGGCACTTTTTATGTGCTGTTTGCTGAGTTTGATGTTTCTTTTGGGATTTTTTACTTTGTAATCTCTACTTTCTACAGCCTTCTTTGTAGCCAATTAGGTTGCGTCCAGTATATATTTTCATCTGAAATTTTCCATCATAGATATTAAATTTGCTTTGGACCACTTGTATTTCATCTCTTAAATCAAGTATTAGACTACTTTGGACTTGGAAAAACAAACATAATTCGACTAGTACGTTGAACTTACTCAAGGTAAATCGTCTGAAAATAAAGTAAGTAGCATTTCAACTTATAAAGTATAGTCACGTGAAACTTTCAGTCGCATTCTCTGCGTAAATAATCAGATTAATTAAGGAAAGATTATTAATGTCACATAAATATAAAAGAAAATAAATTTTAATCGCCATGAAATTTTAGCTTCTATTATGCTACTTAGAAATCTTTCAATAGTTCATTCCACTTACATTTCGAATAATTTCCGAAAAATCCTAAAAAAATTCTATGAACTTTGGCCAATTACAGATACATAGGCAGACGTCTCAGCTTTCGAAAGAACGTTCACTGAAAATGAATGAGAAAAGTCTATACACGTTCTTGCGTAAGACAGCAAGCATAGTTATCTTTAACTAAGAAAATCGTTAAAATACACGCACAAATAAACATACACACATGTGCCTGATTCCATATACCGCCATACATAAACATATATTCATAAGTTTTAGAGGCATATATGGGAATACGATAAGTTACATTTGTTTTTCGATTAGATTTTCGGATGTTTCATTTCACTCGAAATAATTACGTATCAACTTGATTTACTCCGACCTTTCGCAGGGTGCAGGAATCACCCTATGGTCGCATTTTTCTTCGTATTTAGCAAACAAGAAAGGCTGTATTAACTGTTAAATGTCGAATCCACAGTTAGGCTGAAATTCTGCATATCATAAACGATGGTGATTCGTAAGTTAATCTCATAATTGGAATCTGTCATTTTTATTCACTTCTGTGCGTATATTGCGACCATGCCCATTTGCATATTACAACTAATGTTAAGAAGTCAGGAAAATCATTATGCTACAACATAGCAGATAAGCATTGCATCTATCGTTCATTTAAAGGGTGAACTTTCAGAGTTACAAATGAAGGTGATAATTATATATATATATATATATATATATATATATATATATATATATATATGTGTGTGTGTGTGTGTGTGTGTATATATATATATACATATATATATATATATATATATATATATATATATATATATATATATATATATATATATATATATATATTTGGCCAGCGTTTTAAAGACTTCTGAAAACGTACTGATCTCGCCTGGACACAGATTATGTAAAACTGTCCAAAATTTCTGCATATACGAGCGCTTTTAGATATTCTTTTAGCCACTATCAAGGGCTATTTTGATTTTTTGATTTTTATGTGTGGGTTTTGATGTATCTGCCTGAAGTTATGTGAATATTTCGTTTTTCAAACACGGCCAGAATATTCGGGCCGTATAAGTAGTTAATATCATTGAGTGTTGGCGTTTTCTTTCTTATTATTATCGTTTTTACATGTGGGTGAGGTTCTTATACCTATATTTTCTACTGGTATTGCATTTTTGGAATGAAGTTTGGTACGTTTATGTGGACAGTTTTTACAAACATGTGTACTAAATAGAAAAAAAAAACTTGTAAAACCAAAAGAATAGTTAAGTAAAAAGCTTCCATTTCTGTCGTCTTTAATGAACACCTATACATACAGACAGGCAGACATACATACTTATATATATATATATATATATATATATATATATATATATATATATATATATATATATATATATATATATATATATGTGTGTGTGTGTGTGTATATATATATAAAGTATGTGTGTGTGTATTGGAGCAGCAGAACCTTATTCAAACATATATTGTTAAATATAACAGACAACAGATATCTATTATATTTGATCATGAGCCGTTCTAAGCTTCGTACATGTGAAAGATCTCTATTATAATGCCCATATAATCTTTCTGATGATGGCTCATGTGACTCGAATACTCAGATGGGGGAACAGGATAATAAATGCCGCATAGTCTTTTTCTTAATTTCCTCTACGTTCTCATGTAAAAGAGAGTGATACAGAGAGAGAGAGAGAGAGAGAGAGAGAGAGAGAGAGAGAGAGAGAGAGAGAGAGAGAGAGAGAGCGTTAGCATGTTACAAATTATCAGAGCGATAAATAGATTGGAGTGCCAAGTTCATACGCTCGATTTTGAACAATTACACTATTAACGGTATAAATCCGTCACGTCTTTCCGGGAGAATTAATAGCAGAGCAGATCGGGCTCTGTAGTTATTTTGGGAAAACTGTCTGTTTTCTACATTCAAGACAGGTAGGAAAAAATATTAAATGTAGGGAGACGTCTATATATATATATATATATATATATATATATATATATATATATATATATATATATATATATATATGGGGGACAATTCATATACATACTGTATTTAATGGCTTAGAAAACGTACATATTATATTTGCGGCTTATCGTTCTTCTGCTCCACCCGCTTTGTTTATAATTATATATATAATTATATGTACATACCCGAATAGTACAGAATGAAATACAGAACTAAAAGCATTCCTTCTAATACTTATTATTATATAATACTTATCTTGATTTTCTTTTAACAGAAGTAAAAACAAATTGTAAACATTTATAAGTTTTAATTAATAATGGCCAATTGTACATTCGATGTCAATTTAGATAACAAAGTGAAAATATAAAGTGCCTTCTATATGTGGAAATAATGAAAGCTCTAGGATTAATAAGGAAGGAAAACTCATCTTTGCAAATTTCGCCGCAAGAAAAAATTGACATATTCGTTTTAAAATATTTTATTTTTCTCTTATTGATTGTTGTTTCCAATCTCTTAATATGATTTATTAAAATGCATCATTGGTGTGGATGCAATGTAAATGTGTGGATTTCGGTCTTATTTTTCTACTTATCATATTAGATATTATCTCTCTGAATGAACATGGCTACTAAAGTAAATTATCAGTCATTTAGATTAAAATTTGAATAAATATATATCATTTTTATATTACATTCACATACCAAATGACATAGGGAAAACATCTAAATGTCATTCGATTGTACAATGGCGTCATGAAAATGCTTATATCAATCGTTACTAAATCTGTTTTTATATCTGATAAGTCATTGTAAAACCCAGCTCGGCAGATTATGGCAAATTATTGTAAAATATCGTCGTTCAAATGATGCATTTTTGGGGTCGACAGTTGAAACATTTTAAATATCGAATTATAGGTATCTATATCTATAATTCTCAAAATGTGTATGTGTGTTTTCACGCGTGCATTTGTGCGATCAGTTGTTATTTATGTGTTTCATAGTCTTCATTATACTTCGATTAAATTTTTTTGATAGATTTGTTCGACAGATAATTCTCCATTGCTAGTTTTGAGTCTGAATTGGCTAGAAAAAAAATTACAACCCTCAAGGTGAAAAATACAAAATAAAATCACTATTTTGTTTACAATCTAAGCAAAAATCAAAGGCAAAATTTAATTTAATTTTCACGCCTAAACGTCCAATCCTAGCTCATGCTGTGTGCGCCGAACGTTTCCCATCGTTTCCTGCTAACATTGGTAGTTAGCGCGTGCAGCAACGCGTGTACATGTAGCCCTGCAAAACGTGCTGTGGCACGCTCTGAGGCACGCGCATACTTATGACCTGTGGAACGCGACATCTGTTCAAGTTGCCCATTGCTCGCACGAAGTCCCCTTTACACGTCTAATCAAAGGGTCGCCGTGCCATATTGATTGTCTTCGCAGTCCTAAGCTCATTGCTACATTAATTCCGCAATTCCGCTTCTACTTCTTTACGTCTAGCTCTGTTTACACATTCCCCATCTCTTGCCCAAGCGTTCAATCTTTATTTATATTATTTATATTTATTTTCAGATGGGTTGATTTTAAACTTAAACTGCTCCAATTGAAATGCAAAAATTCCCAGTAATGAAAGTCACTATCGATGACGAATTATACTGCTAGTATTTTATATTTATCATGCTACGAAGTACATGATGATAAGAATTATGATGGACAGAGCTTCTAGGGTCAAAGAGTTTTCGCTTCTAGCAAGGGATACCGCTTCGAATCATATCTACATTTGTGATGTTGATAATTAGAGTACTAGCAAAGTTTATTGTGATTCAGTGTAACAAGTTTTCATAATATATGTTGAGTCTGTCTCGCACACTATTAAGTGCTGCATCCAAGTTTTCAGCAATACACTACGTTTAAACATTTATTTTTCGAACTATTCTTCACGTCTTGTTTATTGTAGATATTTTTAAGGTGTTCATGGTTTTCTTTTATATAGCCTGGCTGTCGACTACTGTCATTTCCTCCCTGTGATGATAACTCTTGATCGTTTGTGCTAAATCAATGGACATTGGTTCCTTACATAATATAAAAATATTTAATCACTTTCTTTATTGACAACATCACCATCCCGAAGGACATCATTGGTGTATTTTAAAAGCCTTTATATTAATGGCAGTTAGATTTGGCATTTTTCTTTAACATGGCGGTTCCCGGCAGCTTTGATAGTTTTGTATTTTTATTTTGGGGATGAATAATTGTCATTATATATTAAATGTCTTCGACCAATTCTTTCACATCATTAACTTATAAATGATATATATATATATATATATATATATATATATATATATATATATATATATATATATATTAAGTTGGTGCAAAAATAATATCGTTTTTGACGTTAAAAATTACGTCACAAAACGATATTATTTTTGCACAATTCATCAAGTTCGATGGTCTTTTTCAACATGGGGATCACACCAGATTTTTGGTAGACTCTTGTTTACTGTAAATAAGTTTTTCTCAGCATATATGCATTCTGAAGAACAAATTGACTTCGTTGGTATTGAAGAAACGGATATATCCATCAGTGTGTGTTTGATTGGAGCGAATAACACGTCACAATATCAGACTGGCGTACATGCTATAAATCGAAATAATCTGCGAATAAGGGTAGAAAAATTCATTTTATTTTTGAATTTCGGAAAATGCTTATTTCAACTATATTTCTACATGACAACGTTCTCAGCTGTGTTCGTTTCAATCTATACTGGGAATGTTCATTTATTTCTTCTTATTTTCTTATTAACATTTGTGGCACAAGACCGAAGTGTAAGTGAGGAGAGCGTGGTTAACATTAACTATCCTAAATCTAAATAATCAGATTCAAGACATATTAATTCATTACAATTTACTCCTTCACCACAAGAACTTGGTCATCACCATTCAATAACACATATTCACAGATAACCTACAAAACCACACATGAAATAAAAATTCCCTAATATACAAATGATAATATCTTATTTTTTATATATTCTTACTAATATAGAAAAAAAATCCAGTACATCAAATGATGGGAGAAGAACCTAAAAATGAAACGTAAATATAACAAAACACTTAAGCTAAAATAAATAGGGTACGTCCATCCATCACAAATAAGACTGTCGTCTGTATTCTTCCAATAATCAAAATGAAGAAGTTTTATCACTAACGGAGAGGGATAGGACATAAATAAATGATGGAGGTGGAAAAATCAAAGACTGGACCAGACGTAATGGAACATAAAGGTGACAAAAACAAACTGAGGAGACTGGGAATCTCTATACGGATCATTAAAAAAAAACAAAAAAAAAAACAGAATGACGTTAGTAAGGCAGGAACAACAATTACTCGTATAAAACTAGGTAAACAAAAGAACTTAGCTTAAGAAAATGAGGGTCCGTTAAGAAACTTCCGTTGAGTCTAAAGTCGACTTAAAAAAAGTAAATCAAATCTGTCTTCGTTCACAGGAACCAGACGTGCCACGTTTACTCACCATTCACTGAAATCGGTCGATCACAAATGCTTTCTATGAGATCTGATCTGCACTTGAACAGATCCTTATGAGAATAACTTTCTTATCTTAAGTATCCCTCCATCCGTGACGACCAAACCACCATTCTTGCCACGGTTAGGGATCGGAAGAAACACGATAACAGCGTAACACGGAGACGACATATTATCGTACGCGTATGCGAGATCGACGGACACGTGTTGTTCGGCATGGATACGACATAGTCCCACAACTGGCGCAGCTGAGAGCATTTTAAAAGGTTTGTGAAGCTGTTTCTTTTAGACCAAGTCACACCGATGATAACCGGGAAAGTCCGCCCAGCACCCGGGACTGCACCTCTGTCGCCAACAAATCGCTCATACAGTTTGTTTGCCGTGACCTCCTCTTCTAAAACTCGAAATGGAACGAGGAATCGTACTCAAGGCCTGCCAACACTCTTCCGAACTGCTTCCGAAGTGTAAGACGGTGCTCAACCCCAGAAATGTGAGTTGTGGAAAGGCTAGAGAAATCACCCCTAACACCCCACTCTCACAGAGAATATTCTGTCAAAACGCTGCACAGGAATGCCAGCCTTGAAGCATGTCGATGACTTGCCAAGTGTGGCATTCCTAGCACTAACCTATGAAACGGACGTTGAACACAGACTTCTCTGCGGGCATGATGCTTGCTTCTTCCCCACAAAAATGTGGAGGGCAAGCGCTCAATCACCTTTCTACGGCTTTTGGAAGGAAAGTGTACAGACCACCGGTAAAGGATGAGAGAGACGACTCACAGAGTACGTTTCGGTTTTTTACATTAAGGACAACCACATTCGGAGGCAAGTCCAGAATTACCGCTCCTAAATTTGTCCGGACCTCGGATCATCAGATGGAGATCTGGACTGAATCACATTCCATGAGTGCCTAAGGGTCCGTCAGACTAACTAAAGAGCAATACATACTAGGAATGATTATTTATTTTTATGAAGTATAACAATTGTGGCACAAGCCCGAGGAGGAAGTGAAGATAGGCTGGTCTATACTACTTATCCTAAACTTAGCTATTCAGAAACACGATCCATTCGTCTATTAAAATTTTCTCAATCACTGCAAGAACTCATCTATAACCATTCAATCCGAGGTGATCCATATTTTAATATATTTATAGGGATTCTACAAAAACTTTCATGGCATAAACATTTCATAATGGAAAAAAATGACATCTTTATATTTTTTTAATTTTTCATATGAAAGAAAGTGTGTAGATGAAACGCAAAATGAAAATTAAATAAAAGAAAAATTGTTTGTTGGGCAGTTCAGTTATTTGTTTAAGCTTTAACCATGGCAACTCACTATAAAAATTTTACTCTTTTAAATTACACTCCACACTAAAATACCAGCGTTTTTGAAGAGAGATATGAATGTGACCATTTACTATTTTGTTCTTTCAAATAAATCACTTTAAGTGAAAAACATACATTCATACATCATTATCTAGATTTAAATATGTTTTTATCTCGACGTAAAGATGAGGTAATGTAAAAACACTTTCGTCTTCAATATACATGAAACTATTCATATTACGTAAGTTCTTCAGTATATTAGAAGAATGGCTATTGTTTGTCGAGGCAAAGACGGAAAATAAATTATTGATTCAGTAACCATATGTAAAAATGTTAATACAGAAATAACTTCTAGTTCGTCGTTGGGGAATGAAGCCTAAAATGTTGAATTATGTTTGTTGATTCTCATATAACACGAATAAAGATCTAAAATGAATCTAATTTACATTTTTATTTCGATAATTTAATTCTGGTTGTTTTGCGTTAATTAAAATGAACGTTAGCAGCAAAATATTACAGATGATGCATGTAGGACAACCGACCGTTTCAAAATAAGCCTTCGTTGTAAACAATCGAAACATATTTTTCCTTTTTAGGTTACGAAATCTTAAAAGTGTTTACATCAGATTTTGTTTTCGCATTTATCACCTTTGCTGTCTATACAGGTGAATGACAAAAATAATTTAGTTGATTTTTGGGATTTTTTTTTTTTTGTTGTTCATATCGAATAAAGTACTGAGCATATTTTTTCACGTGTTATTGAGTTTTTTCCATGATTCGGTTTAAATTATGCCGTGACACGGCGAATTTTTACTAATGTATTTTTTATTTTGAATTGAATAGTTGCAATATAAATGCTCCTTCTAATTCTACTAACATCAGGACTACAAAGAAGTTATTGTTCTGTTCTCGTTGAAATTTCATGGTTTTACAATGTGATGTAAATCACAGGAATACAAGTGACAGCAAGTCTCTTCTGAATTCTAACATTCTTCTGTATTTTAGTTATTAAATCAGTCAGGTTAATTATTTGTTCAAGTAAGAAAAAAAACATTATGTTATAAATTTATAGCTGCCATGCAACATTAAAAATACATTGTGCGGCGAGAGATATTGGACGTCTAACAAGTATATATTTTCAACAAAGCACCATCAATTTCTGCTGTTTATCTGCAATATCTAATACTTGTTAGTTATTAATAAAAACCAAGGTTGATTAATTTAATATTAACTAATCAACAAATTCTGAAACAAATATACGCATCCTCATGTAGTTGTAATCTTCCTCTTTCTCTCCAATTATCTCAGTCTCACACTCACACAGACACACATCAGCTTTTAAAAGATAACTAAAATAATATTAACTTACTTGACTACAGCCACATGCATTCCAATTACATAAAACAGATGTAGCCTATTGCTCAAAGATATATAACGCCCACAGAAAATATAAAATCGCGTAATATTCACATTATCTAACAAAAGTAAATAAGTATTTACAGTATTCAGACTATTGTCCTCATCATTGTTGCCATATTTATTACGTTTCCTTATTTTTACGCTCCGGCCTTCTTCAGGTAGTTGAAAAGTCGACCAACACTATTTCCCTCACTGGGGTAGATTGTTCTAGATCTACGTGCCATGTTTAATATGGGATCTGGATGAGATCATAGACAAAGAACACCAATGTAAAATTCGTAAACTTAAGGAATCAGTACATATGCTAGGCTACAAAAATCTCCAGAGCCGACCAAGCATAGTAATGAATACAATATGGAAACCAGTAATAAGAACTGTCAGAGAAATGCGATAATAACAATAATCAATAATATCAATCCTAAAGAAAATAATGAAAAAAGTTACGGGGACCATTCATAGAATAATCGGGAAAACATTATCGACCATCTTTATGCAGACTCCTCATGCAAGTGGACAGAAAGTCATTTGAGGTACGTGTTACAAAACTTAGTGAACACCGCTTCATGTGAACTCATGTTTACTCCAGTCTTTTAACCACGTATACGCTTCACTGATCATCACTTGACTTTTAACATATTTCCTTCAAACTGACCAACAGTGATTGACTCCACTTGGAACTATACGCTATAATTTGCCCAACTTCCTTTACATTTTTCTAATTGGCATAAAAGCATTTATACGAAACCAAGGGGAAAATATTCACCAAAAATCTAACAAATGATACTTGTTCATCCTGTTCAATAGAACGTGTTAAATTTCTGCGTAAATATACTATTTAAACTTACATGCCTACCTAAATATATATAATACGAATATCGATATGCCTTCATGAATGTGTATTTGTGTGTTCTATATAGAACATACAAATGCACACTTATACGAAATAATAACATGTTTTTATATATATATATATATATATATATATATATATATATATATATATATATATATATATATGTGTGTGTGTGTGTGTGTGTATGTATGTGTGTCTGTGTGCGTCTGTGAGTGTGTATATATACACAGTTATATCTAATCTAACAAATAACATTAAGCATTGACTTCATCTTGAAATAATAATTTCTCTAGATGCAACTGAAAATATAAGTATTAATTCCACACCAGATATTGTTTTAATGTTTAGCAGAACAACGTAAATAAATCAGCTCTGCAAAATATACAACATATCACTTATAATCGGATCAAAGAGGAATTTGTTCACAATGTCTTTAATTTATATATAATTTCTTTATATAAATGTAGACAGAATGGTGGATTGTTAAGCCTATCGATTGACTAAGAATTACTTCGTGGGAGACCAGCCGTGAAATGCAATGCTACAATCGTTCGGGATAATCCCCTTACGTCGAGATAATCTTCAGCAAGCAGTAAGTAGACTGTCATCTATCATCAGTCGTTTTTTGTTTTGTTTTTTTCTGCAGTGTGCATGTACTAACTATCCGCTCCTCAACGAGGACGACAAAATGCAGACCCGTTTGTTATGACAATTTGAAAAAAATATTAGGAGATTTAACACGAGGGAGGCATAGAGTAAGTGAGTTAAGAAAGATGCGGTATTTACTTCTTAAAAGAGAAACCGATTGTATCAAAATAAATTTGTGTTCCTAGAACAGAATATAAAAGCCCCAGAACCTAAATAGTGAAATATTTTAAAACAGCCAATCTTATACAAATATAGTTTATTCGACATATTTTTCTATGAGGAAACGCTTATAGATAAACACAAATATTTTTGACGTGGTGTGATTATACATGTGCAAATTCACACAGGCATAATTCATTTCATCTGTCTCTCTGTCAATACACGTATACATACACACACACACACACACACACTATATATATATATATATATATATATATATATATATATATATATATATATATATATATATATATAGGAATATCGGTGGGAAATTGGAAACACCGACTGTATAACCATCGCCAGTCTTTCAAAAATATATGTAAAATGAACCAAACGGCACTGTTAAAGCATTATTGGGATTTGTTGGAGGGAGGCTTAACAACACAAATAAAGTGGAAAATAATCTCGAGAGCCAGAACTCCAAAAACTTTCAGAGACAGATTCGACTTATGCATAAACGAAAAAATCCTCATGATCAAACCTAAAGATACAGAGTTATTACTAAATAGACACAATGAACTAGTTTTTATATGCCGACATAAGAACAACCGAAACCTAAGAAAATGCATTGAGAAATAACAATATAGAAAGAATAATATTGAATGATCATTGTTCTTTTTGCTTTTGGAAATGTTGCTATGCATGCATAAATGATAACACATGTGTGTATGTGCATAACTATGGTATTGTACTTGAACACTGATACACTGATATATACATATATATGGTTCTATATGGAAAGAGAGGCATGCAGGGTTTTTTTTTGTATATGTGAGTGTGTCTGTTTATAATTAGATGAGTACTTATATGTATTGCCATATATATATATATATATATATATATATATATATATATAATCTTAAGGTGTGCTATATTTATGGGATAAAGTGCTCAATATCAGAGATAGAACGTCAGGACGATTGCATATAGCATGAAACAGACTGTCGCCTCTAAGTGTTGACTTCTATGTTCACTTATATATATATATATATATATATATATATATATATATATATATATATGTGTGTGTTTATACATGTAAGTAGAAATGTGTATGTATGCATATATGTGTTTATGTGTTTTTCTACAGGGGTACATGTGTATGTATGGGTATATACATATAGTTTTGTGTGGATGGGTGTGTATGTGTATATATGGATTTATAGGTATATAGGCATATGTGTGTATGTAGATATAGATAAGTGTTCGGATAGGTGTAGGGGTGTGTATGAAGATATAGAATATTATAAAAGAAGGACCTAATTTTCTGTTAGTAATGTTTATCCAAATTTCTCCTCTAATATTCTCCAATTCTGAATTGATAATTTAATTTAAATTGAAATATATTACCCTTTAATAATCATTTTTGATGATAAAATTATTTAAATTGGAATAACCTTTGATAATTATGTAGGTATCTAAAAACAGTCACAAATTTAATTTATGAACAAAACTCAAACGAATAGATGTCAACTTAATAAACAACAAGGAAAAAGTTTAGGAAAAAAAAAAAAAAGATTACTAGATGCAAAATGAATTATTCTTTCAATGTACTTTGTATGAACTTTTTCCAATCGACCATTTCATAGAAAATACCCTAAACTCCAACAAACGTCAAATTAAATTCTTCGTAGTTTTTTTAGACATTTAGATTTATATCAAACTTTAACCCCCAAATATACCCTTTAAAGTAATGCGAAATAGCAGCATCCAAGAAATTGAGTGAAACCTTCTCTCATGATCATGATTTATTTTATTGTATCTTCTTCCTTTTATGTCGGTTTTCTTCTTCACCCCTTACCCATCCATATCTAGAGATAACATACGTTAAGTTAAACGATGTCTGGCCAACACCAAGTGGGGTTAGGGATAAAGAATTGAAATGGTACATCTAACTCACTCATGTCTTCTCTCCCCCCCTCACATCCTCACTTCGTTAATTTACATATGCTTAATGTGGCCGTCAAAAATGTGTAAATTTCTTTTCATTTTTCATTTCAACCTTTGGAAGTAAAGTCTGATGATCCAGAGCCCTTTAAAAGAGCTGTGGTGAAATAATTTATTACATGGAACCTTAAAGTGGTCTGTTTTTATTCAAACATATTCGCACTGAATTTACATTGAGCTCTCCGGATATCATCCTCCTTGGGTCTACCAATACGGATTACCTAGTTTTGAATAAACTATATATATATATATATATATATATATATATATATATATATATATATATATATATATATATATATATATATAGTTTTAAGGTTTGCAACATTATGTGATAAATTTCTCGATATCAGAAATAGAGTATATGTAAATATAAAGTAAAAATGAAGGTCAACACTCACATGCGACAGTCTCTTTCATGCTAAAGGCAATCGTCAGGAGATGTGTGTGTGTGTGTGTGTGTGTGTGTGTGTGAGCAAATATATGGTTATAGATCCGACAGTATGAAGATTGAATATATACGGAAAAACAACCAAAAATCCCAATATGCAATTATGCTGTTTTAATGTTAATATAATGTCAACGTTGGAGGTTTTGGTCTAATAGACCATCTTCAGGACATACTTATAAAACATAATTAACATTGGATAATATTCAATTCAACATGAAAAAGTCGATGGACATAAGAGTAAGACTAATCCAAACGGATAACTGATTTTTTTTTATAAGATCAGCGTCCCGTTTTAATATGATCACGTCGTCGTCACGTGAGCGATGTTGTGAAAACGTATTCGAAGATGATTTCAAATTATTAGATAAGCTTTCAGTTATCTGAAACAGAGAATGAAACAGAACTTGATACTTTAATTCAATTTAATTTTAATAATTCTATTGAGGTTTTCGGCTCTCGTTTTTGAAACATGAGAACTCTTCTGGATAGAAGGAATAATTTTTTTTTTTTAATAATTATAATTTAAGCTCTACTTCTGTATGGAGCACTGGAGAACTCCGGATTATATACCTTACGTGTTCTTTCCTATTTTCTGCTTATCTGCACACTCACACACACATACATACATACATACAGATATATATATATATATATATATATATATATATATATATATATATATATATATATATATATATATATATTGTTTTAATACAAATCGTGGATGCCATTGATTTATCAAATATAAATTAGTGAATAGTCATGAATGTTCAACCCGTGGCTAAATGGTTAGTCAAAACGAAGTGTCAGAATTTATCATCTGGTAAGAAGTAAACGTGAAAGAGCTACTGTTTTTTAAAGATCAATATTGTTTAGATTGGGGTTAGATTGTTATGGTATCAGATGAAGCTATGCTGTGTATATTTTAAGATACATGAGGTGATGGATTTAATCGGATTCATTTTGTTTTTCAACATATATGTGATCCTGCATATAGTCTTGGGTAAATAATAATTCTTTTTGTAATGGTGAGACTGAAAAATCCGGGACTTAGGGTTATATTTTGATAAAATTCGATGGCGGCAGTCTCGTGAACTTGTGTAAATTACGATGTGTTTTGATAAGTGTCGCAGATCAATATATATATATATATATATATATATATATATATATATATATATATATATATATATATATATATTCATGTGTGTGTGTGTCTCTAAAGGTTTTTTAATACTATATCGACATAAATATATTTTGCAAATACGGAAAAAATCAGACAATAATGAGCAAGTAGAGAAAACTTTATAACTTGACATATTTTGGTATATATTTAGCTTCAAAAAGAATTTGGTGAATGAACATCGCGGGAATATTTTGATTTTAATTGTATAATGTTTGTTTCCGTTGCTCCCATATACATTTTTTGTGTATGTATTAATCTATATATTTATGTCTCATTTCTTTTGATATTTCTGTGAGTGCGCCCAATTCTTGAAACAGCAGTTTATTGGTTACGTGATAAATATGAAAATTGTTGCAAGAGAATGTTAAGATATTTGGTTAAAACTCATCTGCAAAAGTTTTTTTTTACTCTCTACTTTGTTTGTTGTTTGTTTCAATCTCTTTTTTACTTTGATTCCCAGCGGATGAGTGAATGTCAAAAGTTTATCTTTTCTCGTTAATATGCATTTACGTATATCTTGTGTAATTTTTGAGTCTACATTATGGCATTTATTCGTGCGTTTAAGCATTTTTTATTGTAATTTAAATTTATTTAAATATTTAAAAATAATTTTACTATAATTTAATTTAACTATTCAAATTGCTTTATTCATTTGAAAATCTTTGGAATATACTGAGAATTTATAAGTGCATATATATATATATATATATATATATATATATATATATATATATATATATATATATATATATATATATATATATAGTCCTGTGAGAATGTATTTTTACATATATATATATATATATATATATATATATATTCTAAATAAATCAAAATATTTTAGTATATAATACACACCCACACACACACACATATATATTTAGTCACCACATCTTCAAACATGTTTCATGGAATAATACAGACATATTATTCGCACTTATTTTTAGATTGGTCCTTTCTAGTTTTCTAATCAGTCTCTAGATGTTGAGATCAAATTCATCAAGGAAGGCGAAGTAGTTTTTTTATAACACAAGTACGTGTGATGCAGTTGCAATAGCATGTTTGACATTGTAATTTACCCATGAAGAATATCTGAGGAAAAGTCGAATGTATTTCCACCCAGAATACTATGGCTTCTTCGTTAACGAATTTCATCTTAATATCAATAAACTGATTAGACAACTGGAATGTATAATTATAAAAGTAGATATGATATGTCTATATTACTCAAGGAAACACGTACACACACACACACACACACACATATATATATATATATATATATATATATATATATATATATATATATATATATATATATATATATATATATATATATATATACTCGTCTCTCCTCTCGAATTCGACGTATGTCATTCGCATATATGCAGGTTTGTGTGTCTGTTTCATGTTCTATGCGCTGGTTCATCCAATCTTTGTGATGTCATATGTTATAGCAAAGCAGAATCTCACCGAAAATGTGTATTTTTCCATAAACAGCTCAAGGAATATCCTTGTTGCTTCTTCTAAAATCCTTTGTCATTGTTCGAAGTTGAACATATACATTTAGACTGTCTTGCTGAATGGCATAAGAGGATTATGTTCTTTTTTTATTCGGAATATGATACCACATGTCGGATCTTATTAATTTGTTGTAATGAAAACTTATAGGTTAGGATTCATTTCAGCTAGTAGCGAATTAGACATTACTATCGTAGCTATATTTTCAGTAGCCTAGACAACACAGAACATACAGTAGAATTGAAATAATCCCAATCTTATTAGCATAGGAATTGCATAATGATGACATACAAATTCAAGAAGCATTCCGCAAAATTATTTTCAAGCACAGCAAAACCATGGGAACTATTGTAAAACAAAAACACTTTGTGTAAACAGGAAAGCCTATCTGAAATGTAACGAACTGTTGCGTGGATTAGACCTCTTAATCTTTATGTACACGAAGAATCTTGAAAACAATCAGCATAAGTATTAACATTAAAAACAAGATCCTGTAGAATGATTCTCGGCAACACCTAAGTAGTCCGCCTCAGAAATAACACGATGCAAGATACCATACATCAGGCCCAATGAAAGGCTTCATATACACGTAAAATAGAAGAATTTGATATGCCATATTTATCTCAAATGAAACAACTTTTCCACTGCTATCCTAAAAGTTACCATCTAACCAAAAGAAGAAGCAAACAGAGGAAATATGGACTGACAACACTAAAGAGATATACATCGGCAGCCAACTTCGGCATGCGTGAGGAGCTGCTCAATTGATCATCTGTCTATTGACTCTGTGATCACACATGATCACGATGCTGCTGCTACTGATGTGCATGATGGCTATGATGTCGCTGTTGATGATGATGCTGAAGATGATGAGGATGATGCTCATACTGAAACAACAACATCGATAACGCCAGATTGTGATTACGCTATGAAAATGAAAGTGGGGGATATTTGTATTACAGTCTCGTTTTATAATACTGTCCGACCAACGTTCGAACTTTTCTATAAATTAGTGTTTTAGTTTCTAATGTATCAGCAAGAAGCAATTTCTCGTTACTAAACACCAACGATAAGACGAAACAGGTTTCTGAGAAATATGGATAAACTCTTGTTTCAGTGTAAATATTGGAAATATCAGTGATACCACAAACTTTGCCATGTTGGATTCCCTATCAGGAAATATCAGTAGAAAAACGCTCCCATCTGACGCCCGCATGTAATCAAAGTCCATTTTATAAAAGAGTACAAAATTTTACTTGTTCCAGGGTAATATGATTCTTTTGGAATACACCTCAGAATGGATTTATTAAAACTTCTGTGCAGCAGAGGTTAGAAAACAAACACAAAAATATAGTAACAGTGAAAGCTTCGAAAACTACTCGTGATATTAATTAGAAGGGAAATATTTTATATGATCTTCTAAGATATATATATATATATATATATATATATATATATATATATATATATATATATACTCGACTCTCCCGTCGAATTCGACATATGAATGTCAATCAGATCAGTTCCTAGGAAACGGACAGCCCGACATAAGATTTGTTTATAGTCGTGAAGGTTTCATGCAAGGCCATCCACACTTTTTGAAGAGCCGAATACAAAGACCTGTTGCACTACGTGCCACAAGCTCCTCAAACGACCCTCCGCAGGTTTTGAATTTGTCGGTCTCCTAGACCAGTTACCACCCAGGCTTATAGAACCCAGTCTGTCCTGCTATTTACCCATAGCTGGAGGATGAAGAAAAAGTTTCACACCTTTCTCAAGGTTACTAGCACATAGGGGAATGTAATGGATTCGACTGGAATTCGAATTCGGCTGTCCGATTCCTCAATTCAAACCGCTATCCATTATTCCACCGTGCCTATATTATTATTATTATTATTATTATTATTATTATTATTATTATTATTATTATTATTATTATTATTTAGTGTGTTCATGCGCTTTAGTTGTTATACCTGTTCATAATTATTAAATAGTAACATTAATAGCAACTGGTCTTAACTGGGAAGTCCTACTAAAGAAAACCTGTGCTTCGGACAGAAATGAAACCTTCATCCTATTTTTCCTCAGGGAAACTGCTTGAAAGTGAGCCTCTATCCGTTCAACCTCGGAGCCAAGATGAGAGGTGAACGTTCGAATAAAACTATTAACCAGAATTGAATTTTAGAATTGTTGTTTTCCTTCTACGATCTCATTAACGTTTATGTTATTTGCATCCTTGTATACTCAATGGTTAATGATTTTACGACGTCTAATTTGGATAATTGTTATTAGTGTGTAAATCCTTATAGGTAAATAAGTGCGGTTTCTGATATTTCTATGGTTATATTTACACAAATATAAGCACAAAGAAAATCGAATTTTGACCAGTAACTTATGATATTTTGGTCAATAATGATAAGTGTTTGAACTAAATATATCTTCCAGCAAGGTTTAATCAACAGTTACATATGGTGACTGTAGAGAAAAGTAATCCAGCCGATTTAAAATAGATTTCATCAATTCTGATCATTTCTATTTTGGGAATATTTTCTTCACTGGAAAGTTTAGAGATTTTAAGTTGAGCTGCTGTGTTAATATATATTTTGTATTCCAGATGGCTAGCCTAGAACATATCTATTTAAATTAGTAAATAATAGATCCAAACGTGGATCAAGTAGTTAGTCGATAAACGCCATCTGCGAATCACTGAAGAAGCAAATTTGTTTTGGTTACTCTGAATGTAACTCTGCCATACGATATTTATGGAATCCTAACCGATTTCGTATTCACCCGGATTAACATCTTCTCATACTTACATAAAAATCACAAGATATCTCTTTTGTGTATGTTGGTACATATGCTTAAAGACATTCATATATATATATATATATATATATATATATATATATATATATATATATATATATATATATATATATATGTGTGTGTGTGTGTGTGTGTACATTTTTGTGTATAGAAATACAAAAACAAATTAGATATTCTATTTTCACTATTTATCTAAAATATTTTTCTGTTATGCATGTCTGTCTGTCTATCTATCTATCTACTAATTATATATATATATATATATATATATATATATATATATATATATATATTAGGTTGTTGCAAAAATAATGTCGTTTTCTCACATATGTTACTTTTATATATGATTTCTGAATGAATTCTTTGATATATATAGCCATGTTATATATCATTTTGAAGCGCGTTTTTCGCTCTATCGAATCGTTACCGTTCTCAATCTCTTCATTCATTTTTTTTGCAGGCTTTTCGACAGCATGGACAAAATTCAAAGCCGCACGATTCTCTTGTTCCAGTTCAAACTAGGCCGAAAAGCTGCCGAGACAGATCGTGATATCAATGATGCGTTTGGCACAGGAACCACTAACGAACGTGTGGAACAACGGTGGTTCAAGAAATTTCGCAATGGTGACGAGATCCTCGAAGATAAAGACGGTCGCGGCCGTCCGACTGCGGTTGATAATGAAAGTTTCAAAGCCTTAATTGATGCCGATCCTCGAAAAACCACACGAGAAGTTGCTGTTGAACTCGAGGTCGACCACTACTCAACAGTCGTTCGCCATTTAAAACAAATATGGAAGTCAAAAATGTTGGATAAATGGGTGAACGATAATCAAAAAAATCGCCAAAAAACGACATTATTTTTGCACCAACCTAATATATATATATATATATATATATATATATATATATATATATATATATATATATATTTGTCTCTTGAATTGCCGGATTCTTAAACAGAAGAATTCTTGACTTCTAAAAATGATGTATGTTCAAGCCAAAATATAGCGAAGAATTCCAATATTGATTTTGACGTCGAGTTAGCCTACTGGGAAGACTGGGTAATAATACTGTCCAGCTTATAAGCAATCTTTACAGAAGTTTGGTTTATTTGGCACAATAAGACGCAACCAATATTATCACAAGTTTAAACACTTCGAATGCAGATATATTAAGTAAAATCAGTGATATACAAATCATCAAATTTCATTAGACTGTCACAGATTGTGAATGCATAGATATGAAACAAAACGAAAAATGAATCTCATTTTCATTCTTTTTAGTTGCAAAAAACAAGTGGTATAAAAATCTGCACTCGAAAATTATGTGTATACCTGTGCCTGGATAAATAGACATTTCTTACTCATCATAAATATAACACTTCCTTATTAAGCAGACAAAAGACTTGCGTACTTTTATTAATAGTTAAACAAGCATCAATAGACATGTATTTTTTCACGTAATTTGTAAGAAGGTTTGTGAAATTGAAATAAAATCTATATATTGAAAAATAATACTTGCTTTCAACTAACGTATCTATGTTTTCCCCTGAGAAATACAAAACCAGGTTCTATATCTCTGGGAAGATACATTTTCTTTAATTTGATTTCTCTAATGTGCAGGCCATTAGGCATAATAAACACAGTTTAAAAAAAAAAACAAAAAAACTAAAACAAAATATAGCGTTTATTTAAAATAAGATGCACCCAGCGTAATAACTTTTCAATTAATATAAATGTCGGATAAAAAGACATGTATTAATTCTTTAGAAATTACATATTCATCGATTGAACCAAAACTAATCTGATTAAGCAGGCGTCTTCAAAATAAAATTTTCTAGTGATTCTAGCGTATATAAATTGTTGCCCCAAAATGCACCACAAATATTCAATAATATTGATATCTTAGACTGGGGAGGACACTCCATGTGTTCTAGCACACTTTTATGTTCTTCATACCAATTCTCGTCTTGGAAGATGCAGTCACGATCAGGGAATAAAGTCTTGGCCATTGGATGAACATAATGTCCCAGAATCGTTGCTGTTGATTCTATACTGCAGGGCAACTAGTGGACTGAGATATTTCCATGATATGGCGGCCCAAACTATCACTGAACGACCTCCATGCTTCACTGTTGGAAGAAGGCAGTCAGAGTTGTAAGCTTCTTTGGGCTGCCTCCACAAATAAAATCGCCCTGAAGTTGGAAAAAGAGAAAAACTGGACTTGATCGAGAATATAACTTGCTTCCATTGGTCTGCAGACCAGACATTGTGATCTCTGCAATACTTCAACCTCTTTTGAATGTTGCGAGTGGAGAGAAGAGGTTTCCTCACAGTGGCTCTTCCATGATATACAGCCTCATGGAGACCACGGTGAACAGTTTTAGTAGAAACTGAACTATTCAGATGGTTATTCAACTCAGCAGTCAATTTGGCCGCATTAGTCCGATGATTTTTTGTCACATTGCGTTTCAATGCACATCAGTCTCTGTCAGTAAGTTTGCAAGTGCGGCCCGAATTGCTATGGTTGCTAGAGGTTTTGCACTGTTTCTCGAATTGCATCAGTGTTCTTGATATAGTAGCACTTGAAAACCAAACAATTCAGCAACCATAATGATCCAGGCTCCTGCCATGCGAGCTCCACGAATTTGCTCTTTTTCAAATTTGAGAGGTCACGCATTGAGCTTAAATTTTACTAAATTTAAAAAGATAAATAATACAAAGACAGTAAATTAGATACATATACGTATTTACATAAGGTATAACCTGTAATTACGAAGTTTTAGTTAGTTCTTAATATAATAGGTCTTTGTCCAAACCCTTTAAGTGTGTGTGTGTGTCTGAAATCACACACGCACTCAAACACACACACAGACACAAACACATATATATATATGTATATATATATGTATATATATATATATACACCTAGTGAGCCAGACAAACCTAACTAGGTTTCACCTAAACGGATCGTCAGGGAAAGTATAGCTTTCCCATAATTTCCCATACTTTCCCTGTCGATCCGTTTAGGTGAAACCTAGGTAGGTTTGTCTGGCTCACTAGGTGTATCTGGGTCTGCTCTACGATTGTATTGAGCTCTTTTGTTAGTTAGGTGTCTACTCGTATCGGGGTTTTTTCTTTGGGCTTCAGACCTGCATCTGTGCGATTTGTTCGACAGTAGTTTATATTTGTAGCTTTTTCTTTTTTTAAAACCTTTTTTCCCTCGAGATTGATTTGATTATTTGCAAATCAAAAATTCGAGGGTTTTTCGAAACGAGTCGAGTTATATATATATATATATATATATATATATATATATATATATATATATATATATATATATATATTCTTAGTGGTGTGCGCTTTATACTTGATATTGTGAGTTGCATTGGGACACATTGGAATGCTTGATTGTTTGATTATATGCACAAATACGAACACATATATGCACATGCGCATACGAATGTACATATAATCGTTGGTACATATAGGCATCTACATACACGCATGCACACATGGGTCCTGGGGATTTTTAAATCAACCAACTCAAATAGGCCCCTGTTCTATCTATTAGCTCGGATACCTCATTTTGCTATTATTATCTTTGCGATTATCAAATAATGTATAAGCCTGATTTCATGTTTAGAGCTGTCTCAATGCATTTCCTTCTCAGTGAATTCTATTGATACTTATACCACTAGTATTTGTTTATATCAAATCTGTACTCAGATTTTTGACAGTGAACCACCGGTGCGTTTACACTGTTGTCATGCTCAATCTCTTTGCATGTTCATATAATCTTTTTTGAGCTTTCTGCATATTTCGGCATATTTCGGCGATGTACATCAATGGGGATTTTGTGCAGTCTACTTTGCATGTTCTTTCCTTTGTTCCATTTTTGATGCTATCACGTTTGAGGCTTACTATACTCTTATTCTTTTAGAGGTGTCATGGCTGGACAAATTTGTTTTCGATGGTGGATTACCTGTTTGGTTTTGTAACAGTTCTCGAAAATCTGATCGTAATGATAATAATAGTACAATGTGATATTCGCCCTTGCAGATAAAAGGTGGAGACGGATGATTTAAACAACCAAAGTGTAAAATGGCTCTAATATCTATCTATCTATCTATCTATCTATATATATATATATATATATATATATATATATATATATATATATATATGTATGCACCTAAAGAGCCAGGTAAGCCTACCTAGTTTTCACATATGCGGATCGTCCGGGTCAAATCGACGATTGTTTTCACCTCAATTTCAAGGTCTTAGTACTTTCTTTTTTTTTATCCTTTATTTTCCCCTGGACATTACTTTGTTCAATTACAATCAAAAATGCCTAAGGTCTTTCCAAACGAGTATAACTATATATATATATATATATATATATATATATATATATATATATATATATATAGAGAGAGAGAGAGAGAGAGAAAGAGAGAGAGGTGTATGTGTGTGTGCACGGAATAAAATCTATGTATATGTATATATATATATATATATATATATATATATATACATATACATACATATATATATATATATATATATATATATATATATATATATATATATATATATATATATATATATATATATATACATATATATATATATATATGGCTGAATGGATATGAGTTTTTTCTTGTTTTTTTTTACCGTCGGATTCACGCTTATGCGATTGCCTGAGAATCGGATAAGCGTGAATCGGAATTTCACAACCTCATAACCATTCAAAACCGTACATATATAATATATATATATAGATATACTATTACATTATATATATATATATATATATATATATATATATATATATATATATATATATATATATATATATATATATATGTAAATGTAAATATATATATATATATGTAAATATATATATATATATATATACTATTACATTATATATATATATATATATATATATATATATATATATATATATATATATATATATATATATATATATATTCATGATAGAGTTATGAATTACAAAAAATCTAATAGCTTCAATTTATTTAAATTGTGATTATTGTTTGTGACTCTCCTCCTAAAATATGTTTATTATTTGCTGCAAAATTGATTTACATCAGGCTAATCTCACTACTTCGCTGCTATTAATTTAGATTCAATATAACATAAATTCATCACAAATTATTTGATTTTCTTTTAATATATCGTTGATATTTGTATTTGTCAACGTGATTATTCCGTAAGCAGGATAAATATATGCTCAGAAATTCTGTGTTGAATAAATTTCGTTCGGATGTGTAAAGCAAATAAATGACTTTATGACGTCAACTTCCGAAAAAATCTAATTTTCTGGCATTTGGATAATCCATCAGATGAAAATGTTTTACACTTGTGAATTGCTAAAGCTGAATGTTTTAAATTCATTTTAATTTCTTTAAATCTGACAGTTGCATTCGCATCAATCAGGATTTTATGCGAATATTTTTGTACGTCCTGATAAATGCGGAAAAATATTTTGAATTTTGATAAAAGGCAAGAAAATGTGTTTTGAATATTCATAAACTTTCGTTCAAAATAAAAAAAAATTAAACTGACAGCCGTAGAACATGAATCGAAATATTCAAGAATACTATTACTATTTTCTACAATGTCCTTTAGAAATTTCTATAAAAAACAATTCAATTTTTTTTTTATTCTTTTAAAATCATTTCCGGCACGTTTCCGATAATCAGTCGATTTCACTTCGACCAATTTATATATTTTACTTTTATTTATTTCTTTTTAATATCAAACTCTTACTTTAGCAAAGACAATTTCACAATTTAAACAACATTTTTTTAATAGACAAAAGTGTTATCCGAAATACAGTTTTCACAAATTATCTGCAGTGTTGTTCGAGTTCTTTAAAAGCGATTGCTTCTACAAATGCTTAATAATAAAGAGGCCAATCTTGAAAGTGTAAATCTATCCAATTTCATAAATAAAAATAAATTAATATTTCACTTAAATAAATTAATCTTTTGTAGAAACACTGGTTAAATTCTGCCTCTATCACTTCGTATATACTTACTGACTAGCATATCAATCCCATTTTTTAGATAATAAGAGAAATCAAAATGAAATGATATTCATCAATTTTAAGAACGGAACATATATAGCTATCATCAGGAAAATATCGCAAGATACGAAGAACCAATTGGAGATTTTAAAATCAAGCAAATACAGAAGATCAAACATATGGGACATGTTTTAACAGATGACCAAATATGAAATATTGAAATTCGAATGACATTGTAATAGCAATCAATGACATCAAAAAACTAAACAAAATATTATGTAACAAAAATATTAGACAATGTTGCTGAAATTTTATGTAATATCATTCCTCATTTATGGCTGAAAATTATGGAAATGTTCCTCACAGAAATAAAGGCTACTCAGACACCAGTGGTGTGATTCTATAGAAGGATATCATATTAAAATGGACTGAACATGTTAGCAACCAGGAAATTTTAAGGGTAATACAAAGAAAAAGGAAACGTTTACATATAATAAGATAGTTGAAATGTCTAGTTTTTGAACGTTTCACAAACACAGAATATATTGAATACAAGAGAGAATGAGGAAAATAGTGAAGAGCCTACCTAAAGAGCTTGCATAAATGGAAAGAATTGCATTAAAGACAGATACAGCTAAGAACTACAAAGTATAGGAAGTTGTAAAGAGAAAAGGTCGCACATGTCCTGAAGGGAAAAGTTGCGTTGGTGTATAAAATTTGATATATATCAAGATAATTTTGGTTAAATTTGTTTCAAAATATACATACTAGAGAAGTAAACTTGATATTAAGCGGGAACTAATGCTCTTGGCTAACCTGCATACTTATGAATTAAAAAAAATTCTATTTCATATATTTTACACACAGAAATTTTAATTCTAACATTGATTATATATGAACAAGACTGTCTCGAAGATTGATCTGTCTCTTGCGATTCAGAACGAGAGCAGTCAGCTAAATTATAAATGTTTGATGCAAATTTCTATTAGAAGCTTTCCACTGACATAAAGTGGAATGATTATATAGAAAAAAATAGCTAGACCTACTGCTACTCATTTTTGTTCCCTGTGTCATGCATGGCTATTTTTCTTGCTATAATTTATCATACGGCTTTGTATTCCTAAGGTTCGCCCATGAATTGAATATTGCTGCAGATCTGGCCTTGTGTTATTGCTATGTATTGAGAGGTTCTTAATAAATGCCAAAGAAGAATTTGAAATGCCCTGGAATTTCCCATCGTCATAACTTTGGTAATCGGTTCTTTTCTAATTCCTGTTATTATATTAACCTCACTCTTTAAAGTTTTTCTCAGATTCTGCCACACTTACTAAATTCTTGTGTCTTTATTTGATTACTTGGGGTAAAACAATAAAAAAAGTGATGTTTTAAGAATATGATGCCTTAGATATTCGTGTTGCTAGCTAAGAAATTCATTTAATAATGGGTCATCCAATTGATTAACAAGAGTTACGATCGCACCGTGATTTTCAATTATTTCCACAATCATAAAATTTCTGTAAGACAACCATTTTCTGCTATCATTGACATCCAGAAACATGACTACATTATTAAAAGATGTTATGGAAATTATTTCCTAAATTAATTAGCGCAATGTTAAAATTGTCGCACATAATACATTGGAGAATTCTTTGAAGGTAATAGCAACTAATAGTAAAGAAGTAAGCAAAATATGATTTTATAACCCATTCCGTGAAATACTTATAACTGTTATTTAAGTGGGCTGTCACTGGTATGTTCGGATACTCGCCCCCACCAAAAAAATAACCGTTAAATAATATAATAAACTACTTACAATGCAGTACAGACCTGTATATATAAGTAGTTGAGCCAAAGCACAATGCATATGGCATCACTATTACGTTTAGCATGAAACAGACTGTCGCTTCTCGCCGTTGACTTCAATATTCACTGTTTTTTTATTTATATCTAAATACGCTCTACCCCTGATAGTTAGCACCTTAACCTATAAGTATATCATACCTGAAAACTATATATATATATATATATATATATATATATATATATATATATATATATATATATATATATATATATATATTATAAGCACTTACATCACTCACCTCTCATAACGCAATATTAAAGCAATTAGCGAGGACAAAACAACAAATTTTAGGACATATGTTAACATAATTAGAATAATAAAAAAAAACCTTGGAGGACATAAATATTATACATATAATGCAATTAATAAATATAATGAAATTCAGTTGTTTTAAAGTGCTTGATATACATTTTCAGTGATGACATAGGGTCATAGATGAGATGACGTTGCCGAAGGTGCTGTCTCTTTTACAGCCATCGGAAGCAGATACGGGGAAGAAAGAAAAACAACGTGAGTTCTTTTTTCTTTTTCATCAGTTATTCACCAATTTATAGTTTAATAAGGTAATGTCCTCATTAGTTACATTGAAAGACAATATGTGTACATATATGTGAATGTTTTAAGCGATACTCGTAAGACATAGCAAGCAAGCATCCATTGTTCACCACTGTTACTCTCTTTGCAGGGCGTTGTTTAATATGATCTTCCATGGAGATGACTTTCGTTTACTTTGAAGTTACGCCATCAAAAGAGATTACATTCGTCTTGGGAGCCATAAGGGAGGGCCCTCCACAAACATGGCACAATCGTAAGAGACTAAAGTAAAGCAATTCAATATGGTGTACGACCAGGAACTGAACTACGCCGCCTTCCATATGAGGAAAAGAGCGTAATTGTGTGTGTGTTTTCTGAGCATGTGTATGTTTTCTGCGCATGTGTTTATGCATACATATATAATAGTGGATTCTTGTTTCCTAGTATACACGTCTCCTAATGTGCCAAGTTAATCGTTCTGGCAGACACTTAAACAGGGACATTTACACCACAACTATGCATAACGGACATTAATTTCTGGACAGTAGATCATTATTTTCGAACGTGGAGAGTACATCCAACCACTCGATCATTATGATTTCACAATTCATTCTCGAACAAATTCCGGCGTATACCATACGTTCCTGTCTACCAACTTTCACAGACTTAGTACAAAATAACGGTGTCGTACGCAGAGATTGCCTCTCTAGTTTGACAGGTATTTTGACAGTTCTGTCACTGACATTTCAAACCGTTTCTCTTTCTGTCGATTTTCTATTTATTTATAAGTAGAGTTAAATGGTATAGATCCTTATATACATGAAAAAACCCCCCCCAAAAAAAACAACAACAAAAAAACTTCTTTTTTAGCTTTAAAATATACATTAGCATTTTATAAACTGTGTTTACACTGTTGGATGAAGACCAACTAGTTACGTAGTTTTAGTTATTCATAGACTTAAAAAAAATTATATATATATATATATATATATATATATATATATATATATATATATATATATATATATATATATATATAAGCTTACGGCTTACAAAAGCCATTACACGGATGACAATTACAATTCAATGTATTAAAAAATACAAGGACAAAACAATAATGATAGTCTGTTTTTGTTGCATGAAAATTTCCAAGCAACGACAAACTCGTGCATACGAGACACTGGAAGCGAAAATAGCACCGCAGCTCGTGACGTCACACATGCAAACAAAAACAGACTACTCTTATTGTTTTGTCCGTGTATTGTTTAATATATTGAAATATTATTTGTCGTTTTTGATAATGGCTTATGCAAGCCAAAAGCTTAGATACTATTGAAAAACATGTATCACTATTGTGATTTTCTTTCATTTTTCAATGATTATGTTATTAAGCGTATCAGACAATATGAAAAGAATTTACTTAAAATAAATCGACAACACTAGTGTATATTATTTACTGAATCATGTATCAATATATATATATATATATATATATATATATATATATATATGAAGAAATATAGTCTTAAGGTGTGCTGTATTTATGGGATAAAGTTCTCAATATCAGAGATAGAGCGTGTGTAAATATAAAAGTGAGCATAGAAGTCAACATTTAGAGGCGACAGTCTGTTTCATGCTATATGCAGTCGTCAGGCCTGACGATTGCATATAGCATAAAACAGATTGTCGCCTCTAAGTGTTGACTTCTATGTTCACTTTTATATATATATATATATATATATATATATATATATATATATATATATATATATATATATATAAAATTTGTTTTTCATTATTATTAATTGTTTGTAGATTTTATGCATCATGTAGAAGAGCACATATATTGTCTTACCATATGTTATAAAGAGAAACCTGAAAGTCGATGGAAAAGCTAAATGCACGAAATCCAAAATAATGTAAATCCAATTAACCCGTTCGACACACAAAAATATTAACGATAATCTATTTTATACTTAATAACTATTTTTGCAGAAAACAACAAGAAATAAATATAAGTTATAAATAAATAAAATAAATGAATATTTAAATTCAATTTACCTTTATTAAAAATTCTTGTTGAATTAAGTTCTTAAGGACGAGGACGGTGTAGTGGTTCTAATTTTGGGGATTCTTCAGCGGTCAGCTTTACCCTGGGGTCTTCCACCAACACCTCTACCTATTGTCCCCTAACATCCAAGCTAAATGACCTCCATAATGACACACTCAGAACTTTCCTTGAACCGATGGTACTTTATAAACAGTAAAACTAAGTAAAAACAAACATAACAACAGTATTAAAAACAAAACAATTCCAACTAATGACAGACGAGATAATTACTTATTGAGATAGATCGTCACGCACACATGTCTGGAAGCTTGAAATGGCTAAGAGTCACGCGGAAAGAAGCGAATAAGCATCTCCTGATTCGTATCGGATGAATTTCTTTGCTTGATAACCGAGCAGATATACAATTTTTAAGACATATTTTCGCCGAAAAAAGACATCGATAACCGAATCGTACTATAAGCGAGGTGTTCGTTAAGCGAGGTGTTCGATAAGCGAGGTGTTCGTTAAGCGAGGTGTTCGATAAGCGAGGTGTTCGATAAGCCAGGTTCGACCGTGTCTATTTATTCATACCCATATTAGTCATTCAATTATTTATATTTCTGCAACAATCTGATTGAGCTTTTTATCTTTTATCGCACTATATACTTGTCTGTTTGTGATCTATTTTTTTTTACTTTCACTATTCTAGATATTTTAAAAAGTGTCGCTATAGTATCCCAGTGGCCAAATGATTATGGGCACTACTTTGAATCTAAGGTTCCATAAAACCACTAATTATCTTTGTATTTAATCTCTTGTTCATTTTTCCTTTTTCAAATGAATGACATTTGATTACATCGTCCCAATGCTTCCCATTATAAATAATTTGTACATGACATCTTCTTAAGTGAACAGCGGCTGCGAATAATAATATCGACAAGAGAGCAAACTAGGAACTAAAAAAAGCTAAAACGTTTCAATTGATTAGCCACAGACAGCAAACAAATCGAGCCGACATCAATGGAGAAAAATAGGAGGTGTGGATGATTGTTGAATAATTTTGGAATGAAATCGAAATAGGATGTAAAATATCGAACAATTAAATAATTAATGATACGAAACTGATAATCTACTTCTTACTTCTTGGAGCCATTCCAAACGTTTAGAATCTTCAAGCAGGGGACAAGAAAAATGTGAAATCCACCAAGAAAAATAATTCAAGCTTCTTTCTTCATATATATATATATATATATATATATATATATATATATATATATATATATATATATATATATATATATATATATACATTTATATATGTAAACATGAATTTCGCGAATATGCTGGCAGCCCATACTTCTGATCATTTCTTTCAAGATACTCAATATATGCTTGGATTTTTAAAATCTTTTAACACCAAAAAATGCAATAAAGCAACTAGGACACAAGAAAGATTGCCAAAGAAAAGGAGAAAAACAAAAATATTATTAAGGAAAAAAACAATTAAAGAACAGAAAATAAGAAAATAGAAAATAAAGATTGATATCTAATTTTTTTGAAGATCAAAGCTGACTGCAACGAATGATTTAAAATAGAGTTCCACATACGAATAGGACGAATGAAGAAACTGTTAAAATAGAACTTACGGTTACACGTAAGTATTTCAATTGTAATGAAACTTAGCTGCTAATCTAATACTACGCTAAAATTCGTAAAGTCGAATTACGAATCATAATATGAAAATTGTTAAAGTTGCCACTACAACTAATAAAAATATTATTATTTGTCTCTGTTATGTTTCCTGCTTTGCATCCTTTAAAGCCCGGGCCAAATTATGGTCTCTTTTGGAGAATTGTCATTTAATTTATAGCTCATTTATTATTATATGGTATGTTCCTAGTAGGTTGAACTACTGGTCAACTTTCATATTTATGTTACCTAGTACACTGTTAGTAAAAATATTCATTCCTCCGCTTACTACTGGTACAGTTTCAGTCTCCATTCCATACATCCTGCTAATCTTGATCTCCAGCTCAATTTATTTAAACAATTTCCGGATAATTTTTATGGAGGTGTTTTTCTCAGAAAGGTTTTATGATAATATCAGGTTTGTTGGCCTTTGTTTTCCTGTAAGTTTTAATTGGCAGGTCCAAGAGGAGAGTCATATCGCTATTTCGGATATATCCCCTTGACTGGTGTTCATACCATCTCTCAGTGGATCCGATTTTGTGATCTTTGCATATCTTCGAGTGCACATATATAGCTACCTTATTATGTCATTGGGTATATACATTTTTGCCAGTTCTAGACATCCTGAGATTATATGGTCAAATTTTTCATCCTATATTTCGCACAACCTGCATTTCGGGTAAATTCCATCCTTGATTATGTAAAAGTGATACGATCTGGTTGCGAGGTTTTAGTCCTGTGTTGCAATAATTAGGCATTGTGTCTCAGTTTTAAGCACGATGCTCCTCAGCCTTTGACGTGTTTTCTCTTGGTCCACATCTTATTTCTTTAAATCTATTTATAATGTATTATGTCATTTTTTATGTATTTTCATGGAAAGCCTTGTTCTCCCATTTTTTAAACTTCATTTATCCAAATGGTTTTACTTTGTTTTACTCGTTTGGTAGAATTGTTATTGTCTTCGTTTCTTGTTCGTGTGTTTTCAGGTCTATTGATCTGTTTCTAGAAAAGTGCAGTTTCTTAGATGATGGAGTGAATTTGGTGTTTTACAATTTGTAGGAGATGGTTATTAGTGTTTCTTAGGTAGGTTTCCAATCTCATTGTCGTAGTCTGTAGAGGTAATTCAAGTTAGATTATACCTCGATCTCCTTAATCCTCATTTGGGTCAGCATTTTTCTCGTCTTACCATCTAATCATTTAATGTCATTCAACTTCCATTTCATAATTTCAAATTTTGTATGTTACTACGGGTATAGCAAAGGTGCTGATAGCCTTCATTTTATTGCCCATATTATTTCGCTTTCTAGTATCAAACGCACACTCGTATATTATTTTCGGATCACTTTTTTCATCATTGAAAATTGTATTTCGTTTCATTCATTAATTCCTAATTATGTGTATGTACCATCTTGCTCTAGTTCCTGAAAATTGTTTTTGATATCAAGGTGTAAATTCGTATTTTCGTTAGTTTATCGCCTTTCAATGTGGCTTTGGCACATTTTTCGGTTCTGATCTCAATCCTATTGCCTTCCCTGAAGGTTTTGACAATCATGAGAAGGTTTTTCTGTTGATTGTCATCCTTAGCAAACGCTTTAAGATCATCAGTATAGAATAGGTGATTCAGTTTACCATTCTATGACTTGTATCCTTAGTTACTGTTGTTTAGTAGGCAGCTAAGTGGCGCTAATGCAAGGCAAAGGAGTAGTGGGGAAAATATATCTCTTTGGAAGATCTCGCTTTCGATTTTGATTGGACACGATCTTAATGACCCGTTTGCATATTTTAGATTTAGTTTACTTTTCAAGTTTTTCGTGCTCCTGAATATGACCGTCGTGGTGGATATTCTGTATATTTTTAGGCTCTTTCATGATTGTGGAACACTGACTAACGCCTTTTTTCTGTAGTCGATCCATGCGGTCGATAGGTTTGTTGTTTTGTTTTCACATCTTCCAATATTTTTTTATTGATAATTAATTAGTCCTTGTACACGTAACATCTTATTTTACATAAGTTCTGATCTGTTGAGAGTAAACTGTTTTTCTCAATGAAGTTATATGTCTTCCCGGTTATGACAGAAATGAGGATGATAATGTTGGTGATAGCCCTGTATTTCTTCTGTGTCGGGTCTGTGTCTCTACTGTTTTGGGGAGAAGTTATGTTACTGCTCACGTGAGCCATTTGGGGCATATTTCTGGATTTTTATTATTATAACATTGTATGTCCGTTCGAGCTCTTGGTGTGTTCTAGATATCTTCTTATACAAAGATTGCCTATTAGGTCTATTTATCGTTCTTGCCAATATTTGGTTTTGCAGACAGCATCAGTTGTTTCAGTAATATTGATATCCGTCCCTTTTTATTGCTTAATCCATGTAGCTTTTTCATTGTGTATTTTGCAATTTTCACACATCTTTCACCAGAAATCCTCGACTTTCTGGATATTAGGTTGTCATTTATGTCTATTATATTTCATATCAGTTCCTTATAATCCTTGGCATCTTGTTTGAAGTTATTCTTTTTCCAGAAGAATCTGTTTCTTTTTTTTATAACGCCTAATTCTCTTTTCGTTCGCATGAATTTGTTGTTTAAGCATTGCTTTAACTTTAACTACGTTGGTCTTATTCATTATATCAAGGCTTCGTTTCAGTTGTCTCATTTTTCTTTCTATCATTTTGGAGCCTATGTCTGCTTCACTTCGAAGTAACAATTGTTCTCGTAGTTTATTTATTTCGCTTTCTATTATTTCTTTCCAGTTACGTTATGTTTGTACTGTTTCATCTAATGTTTCTGCGATCGTTGTCGAAGCTCCGTATATAATCGGATTAATTTCTGTCAGGTCCAGTGGTTTTCTATATTGTCCTTTATCTCTTGGTTAGGAATTTTGATGGTTTCTTTAACTTGATGCGTCTTTCTTACTTTTGGAATTGTTGGCCTTTCATCGAAAGTTATATTTTTTATATTATCCCATTTATATCGTTTTTTTTTTCACCTTTTTCCCAGTCATATTCGGCATTATTTTCCTCCACTTGTTTATGTAATTCATAAGGATAATTACAACATGTTTTTATTTGTTCCTCTTTTATTTGTTTTTATGTGTTTCCTTTGTGTCCTTGGCATCTAACCCCTCGATAGTAGCCTTTAATATATGTTTGATTTTTTTTTTTTGGTGGAGGGAATACCTTCGATAACTATGCCAGATATTCCAATTATTTATAGATCTTTTTGTGGTATTTCCTTGTAATGACTATATAGGGCCCCTGTGAATACTGTCCCTGGCGTAGTTTTCCTTTAGTTCACGTTGAATAGATTTTGTTCTAGTTTCAGAATTTTTGATCGCAGTCTGGTTCCTCACTAGTGATCGCTGTTCTTGTTGACCCGCTTGACGACCAGTGCGGTTTATCAATAATTCTCCTTGAGTCAGCATTATAGTTAGTTCCTATTTACACATACGTGGGGGCTGGTCTGTGGCCGCCAGAGCATATCCATCAAATTATTATTATTATTATTATTATTATTATTATTATTATTATTATTATTATTTGCTTTCATTTCTGTTCTATACAATTTTACTTCTTGGTCCCAACTGGAAACATATCATTAAATATTTCTTCATGGATGTTTCCAGAGATTATTTTTTGTAAAAAAAAATACAAAATAAAAATAAAAATTAAAAAAAAAAATTAAAATCACATACATTTTATATAGATACAGCTCTTCAGAATGCTGAGCTGTATTTATGATTACCCTTTCTTTTATATCTTTAAGGCATGAGCTACCAGGATTCCCTTCATATTAATCTATCGGACCTATTCCATTAAATCCGATGACCCCAAATATAAGTGCAGTTAGTAATGTCCTCATGTGCCACATTTTTTAGATTTCCACTTCAAGATCTCTATATTTTGTTATATTTTTTAAGTTACATTACCATCTTCAGAGCCTGCTATGTCAATAAGAAAGCAGATTCCTTTTTGTTCTTTTGCGATTATTATTTATCTATTATTATTATTATTATTATTATTATTATTATTATTATTATTATTATTATTATTATATTTTAAATTAGTTATGATTTTAGGATAATCTAGGAGAAATTGAGAAATTTGCATAGATTTTCGTCAAAATATTCTTAGTATATACAAATGAATATTTCGCTTCTCCATACAGTGCGCATTATATAATATATCAAAAATGATTTCTTCTCATTAAGTTCTAACTACTTTTTATAAGGATTGTATAAATACTCCAACATCGCTTATTTATTCTACATGGATTATATTATATTATATTACATTATATTATATTATATGCATAACAGATATTTATAAACTCCTTTCCAGAAATGTCCAAAGCAAATGAATATTCACGGATACATAACGATGGAAAATTTATCACCAATTTAAAAAAAATATGATGGTTATTTATTTTATCTGTCTCCATATATTATTTAGAACATTCTTTCTTATATTTCCTTTTTTATCTTGTAACTTACATTCTTATAAAATGCTTTCAAAAATGTGATATATTTTATACATGATTCATTACGTTAACTGATGCGTATCGTTCGATTCTGTCATTTCTGAAGAGTTTCACTGCGGAGAATATACGAAATATCATTTCAGATATGCTTATTTGACAGCAGCTATTTTCAGGAAGCATTCCTGTAGAAAACATATATTACTTCAAATAAAAATTCTATAAGCAGATATTGAGAAGAAGTTGAACTAGAGGCATTCAGAATATTTTCTATTTTTTACCTGTTTTGAATATTTTGAATCTCGTCTGATTTGTTATAAGATTTTAATTGTCGAATGTTCAACATATGAATGATGCCAGGAAAAATAATCTAATGTGAATGGAATTTAGTATTAATAAAGATAATTTCTTTCAGAAGAATAAATAACATAAACCCATATATATATATATATATATATATATATATATATATATATATATATATATATATATATATATATATATATATATGTGTGTGTGTGTGTGTGTGTGTGTGTGTACTGGCTATAAGATAACAAAATAGACTTTCATTTCCATTCTGGTTTGCACAAGAGAAGCTAGGTGTATCAGTTGGAGAAACTTGAAGATTACCTCGTAGATAACAGATGTAGATTTACAACTTTAAGTGACGTAACTACCACAGGCATGTAAACAGGTATTCAAACCAGATGCACTTAGGATATGCCACGTGAGAATACCAGATGATGGGTAAATATATAGAGGCCCCAAACAAGAGTAACAGAACATTTGCACTAGAAAGGAAATATTCGATGTCACACGTCCACTCTGATATTTATTGATTAATTGTTAAGTGAATATGTAATGGTGTCTTCTACGAGAGATTTATTCTGTTATTTTTAGTCATTTACAATGATAACATTATAAATGATTCATTAATCTTATCCCTGTACTGATAATAGCATCGGTTTAGCAAATCATCTCATATACGTACACACCCACGCGTTTATTTTGCCAATAATACATCTGTATTCTTATTAGTGAACATTTAAAAAAATGATAAACTAAATATTCTGGTGCCACATGCTATCATAGATTGCAGCATTGTTTGCGTATATTTAACATTTATTGCCGCAAGTAAACAAACTTACACTTACACTGATAAATTTGAACGTACATTTGAAACACATTGACTCAATAAATAAATGAAGTCGGAGATACGTAGTATGAAAAGAGCCTAAACAAATGTTTTTTTTTCTCTTTCTCCCTCTCTCTTCTGTCTTTCTGAATAGTATAGCATACTTTTCTATATCGCTCTATCCTACTAACGCACTATGTACATATATATATATATATATATATATATATATATATATATATATATATATATATATATATATATATATATATATATATATAAGAGGAGAAATGTATATTTGTATCATAAGATCTGATTCCGGCAGATATGTGCGTATGCGTATTAAAAGTCTTTGTTAAAAACACACGCTATATTTGAAAGTAGGCATAAAAAAATCTTCTGAGATGCTTCCGCATGTCTCAGAAGCTTGCCTGTCAAAGACGGAAGACACCGGGTACAGTACAGTCTAGCGCAGGGAGATTGATTCTTTGATGTACCTCAAAGTTGGAAGAGCTCGTTTAATCGAATCAAATATTGGAGGGAAAAAATAAGAGGGAAGGAATTTAAATATTAAATAAAAAAATATACAAGCGCAAATGTCTATTGATCTGCATTTTATAAACGAGCAAGTCTAGAATCCATGTATCTAGTATACATACATACATATACACACACACATACACACGCACACACATACATATGTTTGTGTGTGTGTCGTTGTATTTGTGCGTGTCAGTGCATTGTGCGTGTGTCGGTGGAAGGTGGTTGCTAGTTTCGGCAAAGAAGTCCTTTTTTCCAAGAATCATAAGAATCTATAATAATTTGATCAGATTTTGGATAGTTTGGCAGATATCCTTTCAGCAACCTCCCCTATATATCCATTGCTTCACGTATTATTACCCTCTTTGATGTTACCTAAATAAATACTTAGTGGAATTTAAATATATCTTTGCTAAATGATCGTAAAATCTATTTTCTAAGTTGTAAGAATACCAGACTGATATGTAGGCTATTTTTTAATCATTTTACCCCAAGCAATGCGATAATTCCACTAGGAGGAAGTGGGTACAAGGGACTAAAAGAGAATGAGAATAATTTAGTTAATGTATGTGAGGGAAAAGGCAATAAAACAAGATTCAGGGAAAAAATATGTCGATTGACATTCTATTTAAATTTTCGAAAATTTTAGGTGGAAGTGAAGCAAGACATCGCAAAAACAATCCACTGGCTAGCTGTTCAAAAAAAACAAAAACAAACCCAAAACTATTAGAATAGAATTGACGGCTTCATCCGCCAAATTCCACTTAAAATGCTGAGACTTAGTTACTATTCTAGTAGGACACGTAAATTCATAGAGTTGATGCACGAAGTAGAATATGCATGAACATATTTCTAGAAAAGACAGAGGAAATTCACCCCACATCGGTGAGAAGGTGATCAAGGTAACATTATAGACTATTCGTTATCAAGAATTTCGAGAAATATTGTAAGAGCAGCGAACCAAATATGACAGAATTATTCAAGAATTCTAACGAAAATAATTCTCTTGCAAGACACAGTAAATCATATTCTGTAGCAAAACTCCTAGCAATTGAATGAAATTACTCCACACCATGTCAGTGGAAAGCATGACCCAAGCACAAGACAGCGCAGAGTGTAGCTGTTTTTTTTAATTTTTTAAAATATTCATACCAACCGAGCCACTAAATCTCATGTAGTTACTGAGTGTGAGAGTATTAAAAACAAAACAAAAAAAAACTCATATTATTAACGAGAAAGAACAATAAAAGGACAGGAATTAAGAAGACAGAATCAATTGACATTGTGCTTAGACCTCGGAAGATCACAGTTGACTGCAATGCAAACGTTTGGAAGAGATTTCCACAACCAAGAAGTCCGAGAAACAAAAGTGTTAGCATAGAAATAGTGGGTCTGATTTAGCCATTTCAAGTGCAAAATGATGATACATTACCGAAAATTTAGCACTGCACTTACACTAGTCTAGATACCATAGGGAATAGATCATCCGAATATTTGAAATGAAAACATTTATAGAATTGCACCGGGCAGCTACCTTACTGTAGTGGGAAAGTGACTGAAGGTGAGATGTCAGGTCATGACTTATAATATTGTATATTCTTTTTCGTGATTTTATGAAGAATCTCTAAATATATAGCAAGAGCGAAGACCAGATGTGACAACAATATTAAACGCATAAACGAATGGTAGACTTATAAATGTGTGAGATAAATACTGGCAAGAAAAAATGTCTAGCATGACACAGTGAAGCAATTATTTCTTACAGCAAACCTAGCAAGTGATTCAGTAGAATATCTCCACTTCAAGTCAGTGGAAAACGTTAGTCCAAGCAAACGCAAAGTTCAGTCTCCTGGTAGTTAGCATTTGTCATGCTAAAAGGGAGCAACGTCGTTTTCGGGAGGTTACAAATAACATGTCATTCATTGCTACAGTTAACAACAGATTGTAGATCGTTTTTGTCAGTTTACTAATAGACTTACCATTAAGACATGTGTAAATAGTTGTGCCATCGGCATAGATATGGAGTTGACAATTGATTACATCAAGAAGGCTGTTGGTGAAAATCAGGAACAACGTATCTCCAAGAATAGAGCCATGTAGGTACACTGGTATTAATGCAAAAAAGATCTATTCATGTGATTATTAAAGGTAAATTTCATTTCGCGATTTGATAAGAAAGATTGAATCTGTTCAAAAATTAGTTCAGAAAAAATATAACGTTTCACTTTACAAAGTGAAACGTTATATTTTTTCTGAACTAATTTTTGAACAGATTGGAATAATGATTTTCTTTACAATCATTATTCCAAACCCTTTGAAATACTTTCTTGATATCTAATATACCATACAGTTTCACGATTCCTGTCTAAAGCTTGACTGAATTTTAAGCAATAATGGTTAATATTAGGTTGGTGCAAAAATAATGTCGGTTTAAATAATGACGTTAAAAAATACGTCAAAAACCGTCATTATTTTTGCACCAACCTAATACATCAGCAGTTGACATAGAAAAGCGCAAGATTTATTGCTTATTTGAAAGAAAACCCTGCAAGAGGAAATCATTAATATAATCAGATTTGATGAGGGTCTCTAGTACTTTGTCACAAAGAGGCAGGATGCTAATAGTTTTATAATTCAAATGGTCACAGTTTTCACCAAAATTATTAAAATATTCACTACAAAAGATTTTCAACAAGCAGAAAATCAAGAAGCGGCAAGGAATTTATTGTAGAGTTTAGAGAGAATAGAAGCATATTTCGTAAATACTATGACAGGGATACCGTCAAGTGCACGTGCTTTGCGGAGATCCAGTTTAAAGATGGCAGCAGAATCTATGGATGGAATTATAAGCCTAGCATTTAATAGAAACATGGTTCCATGTGGAAAAGGTAGGCAAAAAAGTCGAAATGTGTCAAGAATGAAAAGAATAGTTGAGTGAAACTTTCTGATTTATCAGCAGAGTTTAACAAATCAAAATGAGTGAAGAGATGAGACATAGACGAATTACTTTTATTTCACACGTTATTACCTTGCTCCCAGTTGTGACGGAAAGCAAATTTGTTAGCGTCTATAGAGTGGCACATTGTATCGGCAAATAAAAACTTTGACCCTTTGAGGAGTCATTTAAATTTATTACGGGTTGAAACACGTCTGTTTTGATTGAAACTAATTCCTATTGGTTGAACAGAACGATGTGAACTAAGAAGAAGATTGTGGTTTTTAAATGGAATTTCCAAGAAGGTATAAAATCATTGGTGCTGGCAAAAAATAACGTTTTTGGCACAATTTTCAATATCGCGGTTGATAATATCAATGCAATGGACATATCGAAGGAAAAGGAAGATTTCTCAATAGAAGAAAGAATTTTAATGGATACTTCATCGTTATCCAAGATGCGAAGAGGAAAGAGTTATGCTGTTCAATAAGACTTAGGAAAGTGAGAATCAAGGAAGTAATCACGTAAAGACAAAAATTGATCAGAAATGTTATGGAAATGGATATGAAAATTTAATATTTAAGAAACTGAACAATAACAATATTTAAAATCTGAATATCGGCAACATCCGTCGTATGAGAATGTTTAAATCACTTCACACAATGAGTATAAACAACAAAAAAGTTTCACATGCGAATGTAAAGAAAAAGAGAGGGGAGAAATTGTATATCGTCAGAAATTATTTTCAGTATACTCCAGTCCTGTGAAGAAGAACGTTAAATGAAAATAAATACTTAATAGAATACAATAACAAAAATCGAAAGCCCATGAAAGAATAAACTGTGGACTAATTAGATAATTCCTTGCAACTGGTAGATTTTCTTCGCGAGTTTAGCACCAATCATACTGATAGATGTCAGAAAGATTCTCTGTGGTGATTGAATGAAGCAGATTTGTTTTTGATGCGTTAAAATCTACAATCGTCTCCCCAGTTAATAATTGATAGGAATTTCTTTTCGAGAGCAGTTCCCAATTTTACTTGGTCGGGACTGTCGGAATTTTAGAGGAGTAAATAGTTGTATAATCTGCATATATACCCACTTGTGAATTGATGGCACCAGAAGGATCAGAAACAGCGTAGGTAGAAGTATAAATCATTGGAGAAGCCCCTCATTATTATACAGTGAACTAGAAGCATGACCATTCATTACGCAATTTGTTAAGAACGATTGTATTAAGACGGATATTCGACTGGAAATACCGTAGCTACTGAGAAAAGACATTTATGTGTCAAACACAATTAAATGCGAAACAGAACTCATATATAAAGTCTAAACGTTTGTTTTCTCCAGTCGACGATTTCAGAAACCTACCAAGCAGTCAGCAAGCTATGTTGGTGTGGGATGAGGTTTTAGGGAGTGAAGTATTTTGTCTTCATAAATTCTAAATTGGTTTTAAGATGGCAAAACAAAAAATACATAGATTTATTCAAGATACATATGGATCTATATTTCAAGAAGTAGCCAAAAGCTTTTAAAATTGACAGGATTTTTTAAACGACGGAGCTCTATGTCATTTGGGGATATAATGAATAAACAGCTGAATGAAATTTGTTTCAAAAACCTGTGTTTAATGAAATATTCGATTTCTGAATATGAAATATTATATCGCAGTTGGTAATTTACCAGATATTATTAACAGTATTTTTTTTATTATTATAGTAATGCAACACCTGACAAAAACAATCGGCGTAATATATGTAAATCACGTTTGGAAACTGTATTTTTTTTTTTTACATTTGACATTATTAAAATGAGACTGTTGTATTTTATTCAGAACTTCTGTTGTATGAGTGTCTTGTAATATTGTAAAGTGTCTAATATTCTGAATGTTTGAGAATCCGAAACAAATCGTAAAATTATTGCAATATCCCTGGTGAATAAAAAAATAGAGTAGGATATCATCCTTTTGGTTGTTTCATAGTCATTTCAGCTATTCAGAAAATGAAACAAGGATGATAACCCAAATAGGTGTACCCACTAAATGTTACGGTTATATTAGTACATAAAAAATTTCTTTAAGAATATATATTATGAAAGTATCTGCTATGTAATTTCTAGCAAATATTAGTGGTTCATTATATTGTCTAATATAATTAATATTAATAATATAATTTAGGTTATGGGGTGTCAAGGAGAGAAAGTATCTTTAACTGGGGTGCTTTGCCATGTCCTTTTCAGGGCAACTCATCCCACTGGTTCTCAGCTGTCACAGCTCTCACCCGTGGCTCCTAAAATCTGCCGCATGTAACAGCAACCACTCCCCGGCAATAGCTTCAACAGGCCGACCAAACCAGGTTGGGGTAGCCAACTGATTCCCAGCGGAACAAGCGGAGATGATCGCCTGTGTATTCAACGGTTTGAAAGCTGTGGCAGCAAGTATTGTGGGGCATCTTAGAGCATGGACAGCTAAAGATGTCCTGGTCATTCACTGAAGCCTGGCAGTCTCACGTTGTAATGGCTCCCCGTGCCACTGGATCAGGACTTCCCAGGCCGAGAGAGTGGGATTGTCCCCGAGCAACGATCTTCGCACTATAAGTAGGACCGTTATGCAAGTCATTATTCATTACTCATCATCATCTCATCACTGATCTGACGACGCACACAAGTCCTGCGGCGATGGGCACGTGTCGAAACAAACAGTGGCGGTGACAACTGGCAGTTATAGACACAATCCTTCACGTAATTGGTTCATAGGCAAGTGGTCGTTCCTTTCCTGAACCCAAGGGCGACAGAACCGTCCGAGAGTACCAATGGGCAACTGGACAATATCCTTAGGACAGCACTGCCCACTCTCACATGGGGAGGGTACTAGAAAAAGTGCACCAAACAAAGTTGTCATTTTTTGTTTGGTCAGAACACTGCGGTTGTCAGGCTCATCCTCATTGCGGTCGAACAATGTAAAAGAAAATTCACAAGTAGCAGATTTTGGGAGTCTGAAACGTTCAAAAGCTAATGGATAGAGACTGTACATAGAAAGCAGAAAGAAGAACAGCGCTTGTTGCAAAGGAACTGCAGCGATAGAGAATAGACATTGCTGCACTCAGCGAAACCCGGCCTGCCCATGAAGGTTCACTAAGAGAAGAAGTGGGTGGATACACCTACTTCTGGAAAGGAAAATCTAAAGTTTAAAACAGGATTCATGGCGTAGGATTTTCGATCAGAATAGCCCTGATTGAAAGTATATATCTTATCCAAGATGGAATCAGTTAACACCTCATGAAACTGCGCAATCCCTTCTGTATATTAAGACACCGGTCATAATTGCATAAGCAACCACACTCACGAGACCAGACGACTCCAAAGATCAGTTCTACGAAAATCTTGATCATGTTATCAAGTCAACGACCTCAGAAGGACAAACACGTCATCGTTGGAGATTTCAAATCCAGCGTAGTAACGTAATGGACACTTTTGAGATCAGCAATGGTGTAAAGTAGGGCTATGTCATAGACTCGTTTCTATTGAACGTCATATTTGCCTGCATGCTGTTACACGTTTCCAGAATCTGGAGCAATGAGTCTACATTCAATACCATTTGGAGGGGCTCCCTTAGCAACATTCGTCGCCTCACTGTCACGATAAAGAGCATCCTAGATCTCCCCCAGGAAGTCATCTTTACGGATGACTGTGCGCTAATGGCCCATGCAGAGGCTGGTCTGCAGGTGATTCTGAACCGCTTCTTTGATGCCTCCAAGCACTTCCGCCTGACAATCAGTCTCGCCAAGACCGAGGTGCTTCATCAGCCTACACCAAACAAAAAAACCTCAGCCCCCACCATCGTCATTACTGAACTACAGCTTGCCAATGTTTAGCATTTCAAATACCTGGGAATTACCATTTCTCGTGACCGTTCCTTAGAAAAAGAAATTGTTGCCCGAATCAGGAAAGCAAGTCAGGGTTAGGAGGATTTCGCAACAGATTGCTCAGTCACCACAACATTCGGCTAATTACAAGGCTAAGAGTGCACAATGCAGTGGGTTTTCCCTCCCTTCCATATGCTTCTGTATCTTGGACACTGTACCACAGACACATCAAGAAGTCGGAGGACATCCATATGCGAGCTCTCTTTTCAATACTCAGAATTCGATGCTAGGACTGCGTTACAAACTTTGAGGTCCTGGATTGTGCTCACTCTTCAAGCATTGAGCCCATGCATATTAAAGTACACCACCGATGGGTGGGATATGTCATCTGCATGGAGGAACACCGCTTGCCAGGAAGTCTGCTGTACGAAGAGCTCCTGCACGAAAAGAGAAATCAAGGCTGTCCAAAGAATCGGTACAAAGACACTGTGAAAGCAAATCTCCAGTGGTATAAGCTCGAACCCAAAGAAATAAGGGAGGGTTCAATGAATGACCCCATTGACTAATCACCATTCATAATGCTGCTATCACGTTCGAGGTTGCTCAAAGCCAGAAGCAGCCGTTCCAGAAATCAACGACAAATGACATCGACAGCAGTGATCGTGAAATCATACTTTGAGTGCCCTTTCTATTCCAGACTCTGCTCTTTTAGTTTGGTGTTGCGGAGCCACCTCTGAGTTCGCAGATGAGAGGCAGATACGACACATCTTCTGATTCGAAGGATAACAATATATATATATATATATATATATATATATATATATATATATATGTGTGTGTGTGTGTGTGTGTGTGTGTATGTATGTATGTATTTGCTAATAATGGGAAATATTGTGTGGTATTTAATCACATTCCCGTCTTCCTTATTGTTGCACGGAGTTTATTTGTATAACAATAACGGGCAAGCAATTAACAAATTATTCTAATAAGTATCAATATTTTATGTGGACAACCGAAAACTCATAGAAACATATAAAAAAAAATGCCTATATTAGTTGGGCAATACATGCAATTTGCGCGCTAACTAATTTAGGTACCTCCACTAGGTCACGTAAAAAAGCGGCCTATCACGATCAAAAATGACTCATAAATCAACGAAAACAAAGTTTTGTCTCAATATGTTTATGTTGTTATGAAAGAGGGAAGACCAAAGTATTTTTTAAATATTTTTTGAAATTTTTTACTCCTTTCTAACACGTAGAAAATTTTGGTTAAAAATTATGTTTTTTTTTACGACTGCGCGATAAGACTAAAAAAAGGTTTGTTTTATTTTGCGCTTTTCCCCGAGGAAAACACACGTTAATTAGGAAATTCTTGCAAAAATTAATTGTTGGATTTTAATGTAACTTTCAGGACTTATTCAGAAATTAATGAAATTATTTAAAAAAATTTTTTTTTCAGAAAATCTTGTTAAAAAGACATTTTTTTTTTAACATGTTTCCACCCACTTACATATTTTCATGAAATTTCGAGAAATTAAATCAGAGTTCCCGGGATATTTTTTATTAGTTATAAACAGGAATTATTGTAGAAAGTAAATCACCAATTTTTTTTTGTCAAACATTTGCTACTTTATAGAAAATCAGATTTGAATTGTAAAAAAAAAAAATGTAAAAAGTATCTAATTTAATTAATTAGAAAAGCTTCCACCTGTTTTTGTAGATACGTTATACTAAGGACATTATTTTGTGAAGAAATAAAAATTTTTCGATGAATAATGTATTTTTTGCAAATTTTTTCCAGATTTTAAAAATTTATTCATTAACGTCTTAATACTTCAAAAATCGTTTAAAATTATTTATTTCAATCGTTCCCGCAATGTAATGATAACGGTAATGAAAATGTAAATTTACGAATCGAACTTTGAAAAGCACATAACACTCGTTTATGCAGAAATAATTTTAAAATAATTTTAAAAATAAATTTTTATTGAAAAACGTTCATAATTTCTATGTATGAAAATGTATACGCGACATAAAAATGTCACGTGATTTGTGTCGTCTGGCACCGCAGTTATTTCTCTTCTCTGTCCAGTTCAGATCCACATCGTTAACGTGTTTGCAGAAATTCTTTTCAAATTTTAAAAGTTGTAATTATTTTTAATTACTTTTTATTAAATATTTTTCTTTAAAGTATTTTCTTTTATTTTGGATAATATTTCATTGAAATAATTTTTTTCTTATTAATTAATTTAACATAAGATTGAGAAAGTAAGAGAAACGGAAACCAAGACAATAACATTACCTGAATAATAAAAAAAAGTTTAAAGAATTACGTGAATAATAAAAAAAGTTTAAAGAATTACGTGAATAATAAAAAAAAAGTTTAAAGAATTACCTAAATAATAAAAAAGGTTTAAAGAATTACCTAAATAATAAAAAAAGGTTAAAAGAATTACCTAAATAATAAAAAAAGTTTAAAGAATTACCTAAATAATAAAAAAGTTTAAAGAATTATGCATTTAAAAAATTTAAACAATTATATAATTAAAACAATAAAGAATTAGTATCTAATAAAAACTTCAAACAATTATCTAAAAAAAAAAAAGTTAAAAAATTATTATCTAATGAAAAAGTTTGAATAAGAAAAGTTTATATACAATTATCTAATTAATAAGAAAAGTTTAAACAATTATGTAATGATTTAAAAAATTGTCTAATTAAGAAAGTATGAAATAAAAAAATTAAAAAAATAGTACATAATTGCTGAATAAAAATGTTAATATTTAAAATGTACTAGTTACAAACGAAAAACGGCGTTCGCCTAATTTAAAAATTTGTCAATTTTGATCATCCATAGCTGTCTGTCATCGCCTCGTCAATTGCGAAATCGATGAAAGACATGCAAAAATTTCAGACACATCGTTAAGAAATGTTTGGATACAAATTTTTTAAGCTATAAGTAAGTACTGTTTGTTTCATATCAGATTATTTTAACTTTAAATTTTCTAATTTTACTCAAATAACGTGTCAAAAATATATAAATTTATTTTAGGAAGAAGTTTAAATTCAAAATTTTGTTTGTTTACAAATTTCTTAAAATTTAAGAAAATGTCCGCTTTTAAGAAAATTAAACAAAAATCGAGCATATATTTGACATTCCAATCTATATAATTTCTATCTAAAAGACTTCAGAATATTTTACTTAGTGTAAATAATAAATTTAATGCTTTAGCTTTCAATTAAATAACAACATATTTAAACAAAACTTTGTTTTCGTTGATTTATGAGTCATTTTTTATCGTGATATGCCGCTTTTTTACGTGACCTAGTGGACATACCTAAACTAATTTAATGCACTATTAAAACAAAATATCTGATTGTATATTTTACTTGAAACAGAACTTATGTTTTCTATCATCATCTTGTATTCTAAATGAATAACTTAGAAACTAAGAATAACTGAATATAAGATGAGGTAACATATTTGGCGAGATTTTAGTGACCAAGCAAATGTTTGAATCAAACTGAGAAGCTTTCATATTCTATACAGTATTTTGCCAAATACATTTGGATAATCTTACTGAAAACATACCCCAGTCCTCAGGAAATCGTTGCTAAAGAATATCAATAATCCCGTTATTATATAAGATCACTGCATTGGGTTGTGTCCCAGTGATATGTAAAAAGTACACACACACACACACACACACACACATATATATATATATATATATATATATATATATATATATATATATGTGTGTGTGTGTGTGTGTTTATGTATGCGTGTGTGTGTGTGTGCAGATATGAAGAAAAAAAACGTTAGGTAAATAATACGAAGTTCTTTAGTATTTATGTTTGTATTTTAAAAAGCAATGTCGCCATCCAGAAGTAAAGCATTTGTTTTTAAGTGTGTATGTGTATATATATATATATATATATATATATATATATATATATATATATATATATATATATATATATATATATATATATATATATATATATATATATATATATATATATATATTATATTAGGGTAGGTCAATTTTTGAACTGTAAAAAGAATAACTCGAGGAAAGTTGCAAAATAATGTCAAAAATTACCACAAAAATATTTTTCTTCATAACTTCGTATTTATTTACTGAAAGACAAAATAAATTGCGAATTTTATCATCATAAGGGTTTCACAGGAGACATGTGCATGTTAAATTAAAATCGTGTCTTAACGAGGGCAAAAAAAGAAAATAACGTTTAATAATGCATATTTTTGAGTTTATTATCTATTCTCTTATTAAATTAAATGAAATTATTACAAATAAAAAATAAAACACACTAAAATATTTAGATTAAAATACAAATAACTTCTCATGAATGGCGTCGTTTTTACTGGATATTTTTTTGGTATTTACCGGTAGTAAATACCTCCTCTTGTATGTTCGTCTTATTATTGTTACGCCTTTAACTAAGCGTAAATAATTATTTTATTTTCCATCAAAATATACTTAACAATTTAAAAAATACAACTGTTATAATTATTGAAATTTGTTTATATTTTGAAAATTAATGTTTTTTTTCAAAAGCCTGTTTACAAGCTAATCCCGGAATTAACTCTACTTTTATGTAAATAAACATTACTTTTATAATTTAATAATGCATTTTAAACTTTATTTTTTTATCAGATATTTTAATAAAAATGGCAGGAAAAAGCATCCCAAAGGGCCAAGCATACCGTGAAATTTTGATAAGGGTATATAGCGGTAGCCTTATCAAAATTCCACGGTATGCTGTTCTTTTGATCAGGGGTGATGTATCTTACAATCTTGGAGCCAGCCTTGCCAATGCATTGCTCTTGGATTTGAGGGGTATGGGCTTTCTCATCCCCAATATTAATATAAAAAGTTATTTATATAGATAAATGTAAAATTGATAGAGCAAAGGTTAAAGTGAAAACAAATGCCCATCAACAGCATGATGAAATGGTGGACAATTTTTGTATTGGACATATGAATGGGAATATCTGACACCTAAGGTTCTTCCTAATATTGGTGCAACTGTTGTGGTTCTTGCCGAGTAAGTGGCTGATGTTTGCATGAATTCAACAGTGTGAGCACTATCAAGGCTAACCTTGTTGACAAACACTAATGCCAATTCAGGCTGTGAAGGTGGATTTTACTGCACCTCTAGAAACAAAACTTCATACTATTGGTGGCTCCATGCCCCAAAATAAACTTCTGTTTAGAGCTCTTTTTAAACATGTAGATGGAACCACATAAAAGCCGTGCCACATTCAATGGTCCACTTGGAACATTACGTGCAAATGATAACCATAATTTACCCAAAATATCATTTGCAGCTGCTGGCAGTCCTCTGGATTATATTTTTAAAATTGAAAATGAAGATACCCTTAGTTGTGAACAAAGACTCCTTTATGAATATACAGTGGGTATGTGTAGAGAAAAGTTGGATACTAGATTTGCATCATGAAAAATTGGTCCATTAAACCAGGCAAGGTGGTTAACTTGATGCATCAGTCTGATGTGCTTATGGACTCATGGTGCATACCCACAAATATTTCAACCAATCTTCACAGTTTAATAAATTTTATTGTGAATGTGTATGCCATTTGCCGGTTCGAAAATAAAAGAAATAACAAGTTCTACAATGAGCAAATGTATATTTTCAATATGATCCAAAGGATTAGGAAGCAACCATATGAAATCCAACAGATGACATTGAAAAATATACAATACAATGCTTTCGCCTTACTGCCTGAAAATATCTTATATTCAATGGTCAAATCTGATGAACTGGGAGTGTGGGAAGAAGCTATAAAAAAGAATTTTGGCTATTAGGTTAGTAAAATTGACTAAATTAGTTATACCGATTTATGGAATCATTTTAAGGATTTTATCTAATTTCAACATAAATATTAAAGCAGTACAGAGTGCATTTTTTAAAAAATAAAACAAATTATTTTTTATATTCTTTCAAGAGTGGGGAGCAAACCAAGAAAAAATTAAAAAGAATCACAACTATCAATTTTAAATCTATGCAGTGGACACAATTAAAAGATCTGTCATTAAGTGGAGTTTGTGAACCACCTATCACAGATGAATTTTCTGAAAATGGACTTCGGGAATAATTATTAAATGTTAAGAAGCTTGACTTGCCAGATTTGCCCTCAGATTCCTCAGGCGTGGAACAGGCAGTCAAGTTGACAACAGAAGCTTCCCAATCTGTGTATGGCTTTGAAGCAAGGCACCAGTACATAATATCAAAAGCTTAGTTTCAGAAATTGAGACCATCAATTTCATCTGAGGGTTCTTATATGGAGCTATTTAACTCTATATATTAAGCCCTATTCAACTATTCTTTATTTTTTCATATTTATTTGTTTGTTTGATGTATTAATATTTTTTTTTAATTTATTCAACTAATATTGGTTAATTCATGAGGTAAAAAAACAGCATTTCAAAATCGTCAGTGATAATGGGGGGGATTTTCAATTTGAAGTTTACTTATAATTTCTACACTTTATTTCATTTTGATAAAAGAAAATAACAACATTCTCTGATTTAAATAGTGAAATTGTTTGCTTTTTTTAAAATATTTAGTCCAAATCTTGCAAATTCTTGGACTTTTCAGAGAATCTTTTTCTACAATATTTGCTGCCAAAGGCTCAAAGAACCGTTGAACTGACAGATCTAATTTTTTGTATCCGTACTTAATTGGTCTATACACAACTTTCGGTACATTATTCTTTTAATATACAGAGCAATATACAATGATAAATCAGCAAAATTCTTTACATATCCATATCGAGTATCATTGATTTCATGAATATTGTTATATTCATCTCTTCAGAGGGAAATCTTTTAAGAAATTAAATCAATACATCCAGACAAATTTACCGGGATAAAAAGGAGAAAGGAACAAAACTGAGAGAAAAATAAAAGCAAAGAAAAAGGAAAAAGGAAGAAATATTAATAATAACGAAATGTTAATTATAAAAATGGAAAAAATTATAAAATACGGATACAATTTTACTGAATACAGAGAAGTAAGAAAGGGAGTGAGGAAAAGAGAGAGCGTTGAAGAGAGAGAGAGAGAGAGCGGGGAGAAATTGAGAGTTTGAAAGAAAAGAATGGAAAGGTGGAAGAAATAATTAATTAGCCAACTGCAAAAATAAATTATCAATTTCCTAGAAAAGGTTTTCATTATATAATATAATACAAAACGGCAGGAAGGTGGAATCGGAAGTAAAAATGTTACAAGAATTTGTCTAATAAAGTCATGTCATCTTAGACAACAATCATCATTACATAATACAATACTCACAATTTTAAACTAATAATGACATTATTACAATTATTATTATTTTTTATTATTATTTATAATAATAATAATGATAATAATAATAATAATAATAATAATAATAATAATAATTTCCAACTTAAATAAAATAATATTTTAAAATAAAACAGTAAATTAAAATAAACCTGCATATCAATAAATAGGGCTAATAAATTTAGATAATTATAAAGATCAGATTTAGAATAGATAATGACAAAAATGATAAAGATTAAACTATTAACAATATTAAATATAAAATTATAAATTATTAAATAAAAATAAATTAAAATTATAATTGATATAGGCATCAGCGAGACAGTCATATAAATATATTAATATATCTAAGGATCTATATATAAAAATGTGTGGCATACTATATCACTAAACATACACATATGTACATATGAATGCAGGTATACCCATGCATTAGTACCAATACAAAGAATCATAATCAACACTTCTAGTGTATATCCACCAAAGTCAATTTTTCAATGAAGTTTTAAATTTGCTCATATCTACACTTGAAAATATTTCAAGTGTAGCCATTAGAGGAAATTTAAAATGTTATCAAACTGAGACCTTCTTTCTTGGGTTATTAACTCACTATTCTCTGGCAAATTATTTTCTATGTTCCCCTCAAATATGCTACGCATAATTAATGGGCGAGTCGATCTATGGCATTACTTTCATCTTGAAATAGCATTTTTCCTCAGAATTAATATTAATTAATATTAATGAAAGATATAAATAACTGGTTTATTATTAATTTCATGGGTAGAATATTGAATATGGTGAAGTAAATGGAAGAATCAAAGACAGAAAAATTGGGATTACAAAGGGACAGTTGAAACTTCTGGAACCCATAATGAGAGATATAGTCCTAGATAATATTAAACACGAAGGTCTTGATTGAAACAGTAGAGGAGACAGAGAGTGTATTAGTTAAGTGTGTGTGAATTGATGGTATTAGAAAGTAAAAAATGAATGCTAAATCGTCAAAAGCACCTCAGAGAAATGCATTTCTTTGTCTTTTGAATTCACCAGAAACAAATGATTTATTTATTATCTTTATTCGACCAATTTTAGTTATACAAATATTATACATGATAATTTTCATTTCAACTGAAATATTTGGTTCATGAATAATATTTGTAATCATTATATTCTTATTACAATGATCAGCTAGGGATTTCCTTATGTTAAATACGACAATTATTTCCATGTGTATATTTCAGTATGTTGGGATCCACAATAAGAATAGAAAGCCTAGTGAATTTTACTCACTCAACACATGAATGTATCGTTGAAAATTCGTTTGCTTTTCGCGGGAAATTCCTTTCCTCGAGTTATTGATGAGCACGATTTTGCCTTTAGAATTATGATTCTTTGCTGAGCTTATTACCGAAAAGTATTTGTTTTTAGCATTATACACGTTTGCTGGGGCCATTTTTGAGCACTATTTGGTTTTAGCGTTATGCCTCTTTGCTCAGAATTATTGATGAGCACTATTTTGTATTAGGATTAGTCTCTTTTTCTGAGGAGTGTTGTTGAGCAATATGTTGCTCTCAGGATTATCATTCTTGATGTAAGTATAGTTGAGCAATACTTTGCTTTTTGAGTTTTCCTCCTTTGCTAAAACCCAATTGTTAACCAGTTTATCTATGCAGGCTTTATATATTTTGTTGGTGTTTTTTTTTCGAATTAATCTTGAATCATTTGCAATTGCGCCTTGACATCACCATTGTACGTACGCATTAGCTACACTCATTTTAACATTTTGAACTGACCATTTCACAACAAATAATTGCCAACCATCTAATAACTTCGGGGAAATTAGATTTTCACATAATCACGATTAATAGATTAAATAAAGGTTTCAGTACGGAATTTACCCTCCGTTACGTGGATCGTTAAATGATGAAAGTCGAAAGGCACAATGGCCAAAACGTTGTGACAACAGAATGAGGAAAACTGTCTCAATATAAATAATATATATATATATATATATATAATAAAAAGGCTTAAACACTAATATTCCATGGTCATAATTTATTCCATTGGAATCGTAAATACGATCCAATTCATCAGACCTACAAATTCAAAAAAGCTTTTTTGAATTTGTAGGTCTGATGAATTGGATCGTATTTACGATTCCAATGGAATAAATTATGACCATGGAATATTAGTGTTTAAGCCTTTTTATTATATCCTTACTCTGTCCTGGACATTGAGTTCTACCTGGATTTTATCCTCTCGGAATTTTTTATTCTAAATATACATGTGTATATATGCACCTGTGGATTTTGCATATATATGTATATTTACCACTAATATTATCTATATATATATATATATATATATATATATATATATATATATGTGTGTGTGTGTGTGTGTGTGTGTGTGTGTGTGTGTGTGTGTATGTATGCATGTGTGAGTGATAGGTAATCCCGTTGACTACGATCTGCAAGGATGTGACAACCTCATTCAGTTTATATGTTTGTGTCGGATGTGACACTTCACTCCCACTAGGAACCTCCATATCAATCCGCATATATCATCACGGGACATAGACACAGGGATATTTGTTGATACATTTCGGCATTGTCAATTGTCTCTTAACCGGTCCTTACGACGGATTTTGAACTTTATGATACAACACTGGAACAAATATCTCCTTTATTTATGTTGGTGCAAAAATAATGACGTAATAATGTCGTTTTTTGGCTTTAAAAATACGTCAAAAACGACATTATTACGTCATTATTTTTGCACCAACCTAATATTTATATCCAAATCAATTCGGAGTTAGTAGGAGGCACATTGAGAGCTAAGAGGCTACTGCTTGTCTTGTCTTTATATATAAGCCACGGTATGTATAAAGGGTTACCCCACAAAATTGACATCACTTTGTAGTTAATATTATAGGCAATTCTCTCTGAAACGATATATCTCAATGAGAATATACAAGGAAAATGGATTGGGCGATATTGACAATGTGCTATTTAAATGCTCACCCCATTCACCTGATTGAAACTTGTGATTTTTTTTTCTGGAGCTATGTAAAAGGAGAGGTCTATATCTTTTTCTTCCTACAAGCCCACAAGAACGTAAGCAGAGAATCACTGAGGCGTTGGATTATAATATGCAATACATGCTTACAGCGTTGTTTGGCAGGATTTGGACTACAGACTTGACGTTGATGCGTCACATGTGGAGCGCATACTGAACATTTGTGAAATTGTTTATAAAATCTACATCCATCTGAATATCTTCTTTCTAAATTTGATAAATAATTATTTTATTGTGCATCATAAATTATATTTAATTTCGTATGTCAAGGATATGTAGTTACTCTGATATTCGCATTTGAAATGGTGACAATTTTGGTGCGAACCCGGTGTGTGTGTTTCTGTATGTTTTGTGTCTGTGTGTGTGCATATATATATATATATATATATATATATATATATATATATATATATATATATATATATATATGTGTGTGTGTGAATAAAAAATGACTTAGCCGATGCGTTGATGAACTTTATCAAGGGAAATATATGATGTATTTTCTTGCACTAATTTATATACATGACAATTACATCATTGGTTCATCAATGCTTTTAAATTTGAGAAAGTTTCCAAATATTCATCAGGTCGTCGAAAGGTCAGCGAAAACCTGTTGGGGACACAAACTATCAGACTTTAAATACGGGTAACGCAAAAGTAAGCGAGTAGTATTCAAGAGATATTTTTAATGAATATATATTGTGCACCAAAATTAATCTTTTATTTGCCCATATTTGATAATCTTCCTCAGAAGACGAAAGGCGTCGACTTATAATAGTTTCCTCATGTATTTTTATTCATTTTGTCTCTTTACAGTTACACTCTATCTTCTGTACCGTGTCACTTCAGGACATAGGCGTCCACGGTTCTCCACAATTTCCTTTTCTTTACATCGCTTCATAAATGTTGAATATTTTTTATTTCTAAACCTTAATCCGCCATCAATGCGCTCAAACACTCTAGATAAATTATTGTAAATTATGTTTTTTTTTTCTTCTGTTACTATTCCCTTCATGGGTCCTGCGTGTGCAACATTTTTGAAGATCTCCTTCCACATTATATGCTCAAGGATTTTCAAATATATCTTCTTAATGTTACACATAAGTGTCCTTTTTATTTACACTATCTTTAAATCATCCTGTAGGGTCCATGGTATTCTTTGTATCCTTCTGAATTTTTGTTACTTCACGACTCGTCATCTAGAATCTGACTGCCCTGTATTCACTGTCAAACAGGGAAACTGATATTTCCTAACCGTTCAGTACTTTTCTTTGTTTCTAAAAATATTTTTTTCTGTTTTTTAATACTTTCCTTAGCTTCTGGAAGTCAACATTTGCTATCCCATTGCGCCTTCTACGTATTTGTATTTTGTATCTCCAATTTCTAATGAGCATGATGGGATGTTTCTTTTTGCTGACAACCATGTATTTTGTCTTTTTTGCCATTGTAGTTTAACTCTTTCTTCTCACGTTTCTTCAATATCATCTGGAACTGGCTTGTAGTTTACTTTGACTCGATTTGGATGATATTATGTCAGGAAAGTTTCGAAAATATTTGTAGGTTACACGTCGCTTGAGAATATTGTTCCAGCTTGTAAGTCCTCGTGATCCACATCAGACTATGTCCTCTACTAATGCATCATCGTACGCTCTTGCTATAAACCAGATTTTCTCCTTTCTGGTCGATGCTAGGAAGATATTCAGGCATTTGATGAATTTCTGCTGTCTTACAGGACACTTCTTTCATCAAAGATCAATAATCGATTAAGAGATGGTTTATCCGTTTTGAGTGAAATCATGTTTCTTTTGATCATTGTGTGTTAGAGTGTCATATTCAAAATTGTTTGTCTTTTCTCCGATAAGGTGTTGGTGTAGATGTATAGATTCTTCGCTTACATTGTATCGTGATGAAAGGGCCTGACACACCTGATGCGGATTAGATTCAATGCGTGTTCTAAGATCGACATAATCGATTGTTAATGGTCTTACATGTGTGAATGCCTCATTTGCTGATTAAAGGCATTTATGTGCATTACGGTCAGTAATCTCAAAATCGTCTACTGAATCCGGTAACCTGATCGTTTGCCGATACTCTATTGCAAGGAATACTGAATAAATTTCCCCATTTAAGAACAGCTAGTTTAAGTGAACGTATCAGCATGTATGAACAACAAATAGTCATTAGAAAATCATGAATATGTGTGAATATATCATTTTGAATATGTGTGCGTACAATAAGCGTTATCGGCCGAGAAATTTGGATCGGCATGCATACAGCAGTTTCGGCGTGTGTATACAAAGAAATAGGCGAGCATGTCACACGGGTCAACACTTTAAATACATGTTTATTACTGAGCATGGGTTTTCTTTCAAACTGAACGAAATGAATTACAATGATTTATTGCAAAAAAAAAAACTTCACACAAAATATGTTTGTCTTTTCTTACAATGCAATCGAATCAATTCCGTTAGTATGATGAAAAAATAGAATATATCTACATATGACAATGAGTGTGCCACGTATTTATGTAGTCTTATGTCCGCGTGTAATTTTATAGCCGCTGCTATAAAATTTGTTATTACTGTGTTATTACTGCAGTTTACGTTTGTATCTGAGTTATTACTGCTGTTACATTTGTAAAAAAAAAAAAAAAAAAACAAGCCGTACGTTTTTTGTATTTCTTAATTCAATATCACTAAGCCTTTTTTGTAATATAGTACAATGGAATAAACATGTGAAAATATGAGTAATTAAAGTTTGAAAATTTCAGCTTCTATAAAGAACAAATAACTTACAAAAATAGTAATTTAAAAATAATTGCATTTATAACCTAGAAATCGGCTCCGAAATAAATAAAATTTGGGTATATTAACTCATAATTTTATTGGTTAATAAATATTAATATTAGATATTAAATATTAATGAGGGAAAATGTTATTGATTATTTTTAAGAGTGTGCCTTCCAAATTTTGCAGCAGACAACAAACGAATGTAGAAGTTCAAATTAGAAACGAAAAATTGCACTAAAATGAGTCAATTTCGTGATACGATATAATCTATTGAATTTTTCTACAATTCTGTAACAGGTTTTCTGATGCAGATTTCAAATTTAGACAAGTTATGTTTTATTTACTTTCGCATGAATGCTTAAATAATTATCAAGCCTCCATTCAGTTAAAGATTAGATAGCAGTCTAGACTAAGCAATGCGTTGTACCTAGACTGAGAGAATCATACACAGAAGTAAATATAGTGCAGAAATAAAGGAGAATAAGTTTTCATCTTGAAAATTCACAAACAATAAGAAAAAGAAAATAATGTGGACTATGATCGCTAGGATCTGAAGTGACATGACATCAAAAATTTATCTTCAATTAAACATTTAATCTACTTACATAATAGGATGTTATTAATTTCTTATACGTCACTTATGTCGTCAGGTAACTATCTCTTTTACGCAGAGTAGTAGACAATATCAATATTTGGCAAGACCAGATCAAGGTTTGATCTGTCGTTTTTCAGACATTCAACCTTTTAAAAGTCATTTGAATTAATACGTAAACAAATCAAGGTATTGTTTAATTTTCTGTATGTCTCAAGCCAAGGAGAAGTATAGCTTTGGAGAGGATGATTTTTATTCTTTTTAAGGACATTGAAATTGAGTTAGAGGATTGTGCTTCCGCACGTTGAGAGCGCTACTCTTGACTGACAAATATTCTGGTGTTATATAGCTCTTCCAGTCCTCAATCCACGGTGACTTTTGGCTAATACCTGCCCAATATCGTTCATACACTAAGCAGAAGTTCTTCTCTCAACAGCCAGCTGTGGAAGGGGCGCAACTCCTGGTGCTGCAAGGTGCTCATTCAAACAACTTGGAATTTTTTATTGGGCCGACACGATTCTCTGTTACAAGTATATCATTTTATCTTCGTTTTCAATATGTTTATCGTTTTGCCAACCTTTATCTTCGTAAACTATATGTTAAAATTTTTTAAACGCTGTACTTATTCTACATAATATTCTTCAACTTTAATCAAACATCTGACACCCTCATTATTAGTCAAGCAGTCAACACGAGGTTTGACTAACGTTTCCGGCCAGTTATCTTTTCAGGCCACACTGGTAACATTTTCCGCTTAAAACTCTGAAGCAAAATTAAAGGTAAGAAAATTCCAGGAAATTCCGTTAAAATTATAAAATTCTGAATTATAATATTCTTGTTAATTTTTTTAAGATATTCACCTTTACATAAAGATGTAAGCTTTAATTAACCGGGATAATGGTTATGTATAAATATCTAGCTTTTTATGCGTTACGTCGCTAGTTAATCTCAAAACAAAAGTGCATTATTATGCGTCTATCACCGAGCGACAGTTGAAATACGTTATTTCTTTTCTTCGTGTATATTTCAATATGAATGATTTTAGTTGATATAATATGATTTCTTATTATATATAGAAATGATTTTTATACATGTAAAAAATAAATAAGACTAGAATGAGAGTTCCTTCATTCATAATCTCAAACACACATTTTTTTATTCGAAACTTCATTGCTGTTCAGTATTCTGTCTTGTTTGTCTTCTTGATTTAAAGAGTGGAAAAATCCAAATGGAATTACGTGCCGAAGTATTCTTTTGGCCGATTACTTGCCATGAAAAATTCGCCAGTAGCAGAATCAAATCAGTCTTCAACGAATCAAATATTTTTTTTTTCAAAATAAGAAAAAAATATTTCCCATATGAAAGAAACGAAGTAAAAGGCTTTCTTATTTCAACTTGAAATGCTGTTTTGAATGCGTAATAAAAAAGTTCATCAAAGTCTCAGACGGTCGTATGACTAGGTAAAATTTTAGATTTTTTTTTCTTAACATTTGTTTTTCATCCAATATTTTCGTCAAAATAAAAAGAAAATACACTTCAAATACTTTATACGCCGTGTGTTCTTTATTTAACTAAGAAAACAGGTTAGTCTCTGAAATACACAAACTCGTACAATTCAAACACAATCTCTTCATAAGAATAACTGTTGTAGTATCTGATTTTTGTCGAGGTTTCTGCGGAAATGATAAAATAAATTGTTTAGATTCGAATAGGGAAAGCTCTCCTTCTAAGATATAATAAATAACCCCTAATAAAATGAATCAAAATATATTTATTTGATAGCAATACATCCATCCATACATACATACATAAATACATATATATATATATATATATATATATATATATATTATATATATATATATATATATATATTATAAGTTAATAGACTTAAAATATGGTGTTTCGCTACACAGTTCCAACCATGTTTCAAAAATGGAAGCTAAAAGCCCCGAATTTAATTTTGTAATTAAATTAAAGCCATTAGTTCCATTTCATCCTCAAGCGAATTTTATTGAGCACTATTTTGTAAAAATAAAAATATCTATAAAAACACCGGATTATATATCTTACTGTTCTTTCTTTTTATTAATATATATATATATATATATATATATATATATATATATATATATATATATATATATATAAGCATTTCAACCCAAGCAAGGCGGGAATGCCACTAGTACGCAGGGGGTTACTGAGAGTGAAAGTAAGAGAAACAACAGAGTATAAGGAGGCTGAGGATAGGACAAAAATTAACGGGGTTCAAGTGTATAGATGACAACGATTGACGTTGCTTTTAAGTTTTTGAATGTTGTATTTATCAGGGAAGCAAGTAAATGGAAGTTTGTTCCACCGGGGGTAAGTTCTGGAAAAGAAACTGTTGGGGTAGAAGTGTCTGTTGCATTTAACTATTTCAGCAGTAAACTGGTGGAATTTAGATACCGATCTAGTAGCATGCTTACATTACTCTATTCAGTAGACCAGAGGAAAAGGCTCGTCAGAGCAGTTGTCATGAAAATATTTCTAGAAAAGACAGAAAGAAGCCACGCCACGTCGGTGAGAATAAGACCGAAGTCAACATATTTGGTTAGGATCGATTACATTACAAATCCTTCTTTGTATTTTTCAAGATCCTTGAGATGTAGTTTATAAATAGATTCACATTAAAAAATTATACTGGATTCATAATAACTGTTGTTATTTGCTGGAAACCACTGCCCGTTAAAATTATGTATATATTTAGAGTGTTTTCATTTCATTCATTGGCATATGGACTTATCAGACCATTGCAAATGTTCATACCAGATTTTCTTCTAAATACAAAATGATTGCAACTTGACACAGGCATTTTTTATGTGAATTTCTGGAGTATTCGTTATTGAAATCTATCGTTCAGATCCGAGAGATCTTTGTTGAAACATGAAGTTTGTCCACAAATGAATGCCGTAAAGATCGAGAATGAAATGTTTCCCTTTCCTCATATTATGCTCTATGAATTTTAGAAAGAAGTAAGCATCAATACTGCAACCAAAAACAACAAAAAAAATCAATGCATTTATTTGTATCATACTTCAGCTTTTAAGTCGGTCAAAAAGACGTTAGGTAGATTTTGTCGGGGTAGTTTTAACCAAAACGATCAACAATGCCTGATGGGGACAAAAACGCTCTGCATGCCATCGTGAAGAATGAACAAAAGATTTCAATGAAAGAGATTCCTAAATGTTTGAAAATCGATATCACAATTGTTTTCGTCATTTGAAGATACTACGATTCATTTTCAACTCCACACTAATGGAACTGATGGAACAGAATAAATTCGATCATGAATCTGCGAAAAATTTGTTGGTATTACATCTTTAAAAAGATGAAGTTCCCGGACGGAATTATCACGAGCGAGGTAAAATAGTTTTTGGTAGCATTAGACAAAAAAAAAAAAAAAGACTCGAGCTGGTGAAGGTGCAGAAGCTGTGGCTAATGCGGGTTTGCAGTCACTTAATTAGTTTCTGATTATCTGCTGGGATTGTTTCTTCTAGCTGACAAAATAATATTTGTAAAGAATATAGTGACAAACACACCGATTTCACTGTGGCTATTTAAGGAAATCTGTCGCTTTTGGCAAATATAAATGATGACATTCCCATCACGATTATTCAAGACAGCGTTGGAAAAATAGAGATTTCACAAACTTGGAGTGTTGATATGTGAAAGGCTCCAGCAGCCACCTTATTTTTCAGAATTTAAACTTTCAGATTTTTATTTGTTTTGATCTCTAAAACTCAAATTACATGATAAATATATTTTCTGACAGTCAGTCAAAAATAACACACGAGACACTTTCAACAAATTACACAAAGTTTCTACGAAAAGTGCATCAACATGGTTGAAGAACGAAGGTGGACAGTTGGTAAAAACAATGAAAAAAAAAAAAAAATATATATATATATATATATATATATATATATATATATATATATATATATATATATTTGTGTGTGTAACTAAAATTTTATTTTTAATTTGCTATCTGGCACAAACAGTTGCAATGATCGAATACTTAACTGATGTGAATGGAGAGGAGGAGAATTGTGTAACATATACATGCATTAATTAAGAAAATGGAGATATCTATCCCAATTTCAGTATAAAGGAATATTTAATTACGATAGATAAATATAAATGTTATATTGATAATATTAATTTAAGATTTAATTCAGTTCCTTGGATGAAATAGGTTTTCATGGAGTCAGAGCACTCCCATTTCTACTGCATTCCAAACGAAAGGAGAAATTTCCACTCTCATTGAATTTTTGTCAAGAACTGGCCCCATGGGCGACTAGGACTTAATTTCTTAATCCAGCATAAATCGACAGTTATTTTCCATATTTTCCTTATCTTTATTTCCTACCATTTTCTATTTAACTTTCATTAAATCTCATACATATAACAATATTAATAGTAACACTTTAACTTAGGCAGCTCTGGCTGAATTTAACATTAAAAATATTTCACTTTTCATATAAAATGCTTTATATACATACACACACACATACATATATATATATATATATATATATATATATATATATATATATATATATATATATATATATATATATGTGTGTGTATGTATGTTTGTGTGAATGTTTTTAAGTTATCTCTTCACACATCATGGAACGTTAGAGATAGATTTCATATTATTCCAATGAAGATTTCAAACTGCAAAAAAAAAAGATTATATTTCAACATATAACAATTTTAAATTTATTTATATTAATAGGGATAACATTTATATCAGCTACGGATAAAACTTATGAATGAATGAACATTTTAAAATTAAATTTCTACCAGTATCAAATGATATATTTTGTTATATATAAATAATATTCTAGGTATTCTCATCGATACGAATGGCGTGTGTATCCAACCAAAAACCTTCTCCTTTGACGATGGTATCCATTAATGAAACTGATCTATTTCCTTATTTCCATCGGAGTCTAACTGGCGAAAATATATGCATGTATTAAATAAACACAGTCAGTGATTTAGTTTGTCTTACTTTTGCGACAGTAGTTTTCTTGACTCATAGAAACGTCTGTAATGGAAAGTAGATAGTCTCAAATCTGTGCGTCTTGGTGAGCAAAGAGATTGGAAGACAGTTGATTGCTAAACCTGAAGAGAAAATCTTCAAAAAAGAATCAGGTAATAAAAAGTGAACTTCCGTTCAAAGAATAACGAACTATGGAAATTGGAAGAAAATATGCCAGCGACAAATGCTTACCTTAGCTAAACAGATTCTTGACTCGTAAGAAGGATACAAAATGGCGCCAAATCCCAAGTGAATATATAAGCAGCGGACAAAAGAAGATAATATATCCATTTTAATGGATATCTAAAGAAATGTGTTAGCATAATCCTACCTAAATAGATCAATGAGGGAATGCAGAAAAAAATTGAGGAATGATATATTCAGAGAAATTCTGTGTAAAGAAAGCTAAAAATCAACATAGATACACAAACACATGGACACACACACACACACACACACACACATATATATATATATATATATATATATATATTTGTGTGTGTGTGTGTGCCTGTGCCTGTGCGTGTGTGTAGATTGTTAGTAGAGAATGTCCTGCCACTTTATGATGTTCAAGCCAAATTAAATTGCAGCATGTGATATATTTTTTTTTTATTCCTGATCAGCCAAATCTCTAAAGTAATGAATACATAAAACTCTGGAATACTTTGTCGAACTAACAATATTTTACTAGTGTACTTGTCTAAATGTGTATTATGGATATGCGAGTGAGTAGCGACAACAGGATTTCATGTTATATATATATATATATATATATATATATATATATATATATATATATATATATATATATATATATATATATATATATATATATATATATGTGTGTGTGTGTGTGTGTGTGTGTGTGTGTGCAAAAACAGTTCCGTATGCGGTCAGCTCGAAATTGCAAGTATTTGATCATTTTCTACTCAGCCTAAATTAATTAGCAGTCGAAAATGCTGATCATGTGCTGTCATTTGGCTGAATCGCCACTTTTCGTTTTTGCAACGGATGAACGATTTCTTTACATGTATGGATGCTAATTTTATCATATTTACTAAAAGAATAACAAAAACACTGCAAATATAAATCAGACTGATGTAAAAAGGTCAAGATGTTGGATCGAAAATACGCAGAGCCCAGGCTCCCTTATATCAAGATCGTTTTTCAAGAGATTCAAATGATCCCCGCTTCATTCCATATTAAGACAATATTCAGAAGCAGCTCTATTTTGAAGGAAAAACATGAATCTGTCTATATTTCTGAGATGACGTATTATGTACATTATTTGAAATATTGTTCTCATCTTTGTCGCCATATTTATCACAACGTTTCGGCCGTTGTACGCTTCTTCAGGTGGTTGGAATTTCGAACTGAATCCTTTGTTTCGCTCACTGGGGGAGACATTTCTAGTTCCACGTGCCATGTTTGATGGATGTCAGTTATTAGTAATCTCCTGCTAATTTCCCCTCTGAAAGTTCTCCACTACATTAACCGGGTATTGAACTCACACTCTTTTGGTCCTGTCACTAGATCTAACCAACGCCTTTATCCACTGTGCCATGTACAAATTTCAAGAACTAAAGCTTTATTCTTCAAGGACATTCTCCGTAGAACAATCCGTAATGTACAATTCAGGATGATTAAAAATAATTCTATTATTGTTATATAGGTTACAGCCTTCTTTAGGAAAGGGGTATTAATCTAAATGTAACCTATGCTCATTTTGTGATTTAAGACAGGAAGTATATCTGCTTTCATTATATAAAATATTTCTTAACACTTCATCTATATATCCGGAACCAGTGTAATAGCTTAGTAGTGAAATGTAATATTTGTCGATTTTCTGTGAATTGATATTGTTAAAAATTTCCCCAATTGGTTTACACAAAACGGCAACAAAATATTTGTATTTCTAATATTTTATCACTTATTATTTTGTTATTACGACAAACATAAAAAAAAAACAATTCATAAAAAATATGAAATGCATAAACATTCTATATTATGAATAAATATGGCAATAGGAAAACTGGTAATTGCTGACGCGTTTCGTCCAATGTGGACTTTATCAAAGCAAAATACGAAAATGAAATTAATTGAACAAAGTAACTAATAAAAACAAAAACAGAATGTACCTAGCAACTGGAATGTAGAGAAACGCTATTTTCATATTTTTAACTTAAAAATAATGTCAGTAATTGTCACGTGTGGAGAATATTGTCATTATAATTGTGTTGATGTATTCAACCATTTTCTTTTGATTTTATGAATCTGTTGTGTATATTTGTTTGTAAGAGCATTAATTTTGTTAAGAAAGGTGAAATAGGGAAAAAACCTGGGCGTAGATTAATATTTGGGTAGTTTACTATGGCGGCACTCTCCAGAATTTTCCTTCTGAGTGAGTTATTTTCTTTTTTTATGAGTGTATTCTATATTATGTCGAAAAGTATCTAATTTTTTTATGAAATAAAACAGTTGCAATGTATTTAAATGCAATCAGTATTTAGGAAAAATGCATTATTCAAAAAAATAAACGTCTTGTATTACTTGTACGATTGAGCAATTTACGAATTTAAAGATATAAGATAACTTCCTGTCAGGAGGTACGAGTGAACAACGCACTGGTCCTGTTTATATGATCACAATTTCAACAATGTATATTTAAGAAACGAAAAAATACATTATTTTACGATATATAAGATGCACAGTTTTATAAGACAGACCACAATTTCAGCAGAGCAAATTAAGAGAAAATTAGTAAGTAGTAAAATTAATAAATGTATTAATAAATGGTACAACCTTGGCTATATTTATGGGGTATTATTTTGGTTAAAACAGCCCTGATTACAATTAAACGAAAAAATAATAGGAAAAAATAACACGAGCCTATAAAAACTATATCATATCTAAAGGTAAGCAAGCAAAATAAAAATCAAGCACAATTGAGCAAAACAGTACAGTTAACATTAACATTTTATTTATCTTCAAATCAATAAAATTCGTCGTCTTCCTTATCAAAATTCTAATACATATTTTCAATACTACTATCATCGTCGTTAAATAATACGTTATCTTCCGTTCCATTGAAAGTATTACTAATGGCACACTTTTAAAAAAATAATTACAATTTCTGGTCTAATGTTATCCCAAGCTTGCTTCACCCATTCGCAGACTTGTGCAATGCTGGGCCTTTATATTCTCCCAGTAAGTGTAAGATTGTTATCAGGCATTGCCGTCCACGTGTTCTACTGTTCCTTGATGTTTTACTTGAATGGTCTATTCAAAGGCACATCCTGATGTTGCAATTGCCTCCTTACTCCACCAGAAATAACTGCTCTGTCTTCAATTCTGCCACATTGTTTATAATGGATTCAGTCCTATGCACCCGAAACTGATCCCAAGACAGAAGAGTGGGCTTTCGTATTACTCCACCAGGACTTTCCTATACAACTCATAGCAATAACTTTAGACCAGCTTCATCCATTCAGCCAGTCTGATGAATATGTACATGCGCAGCTTTTGGTATTGTATCATTCGGTGTAGTTTTTACTCTTAAAAATGAGAAAAGGATCCAGTTTTGTGCCATCATCGCAACATGAATGAATGGCTGTATAATGATTCTTCTCGTGGTTTTTATTGTAATATACTTGAATCCCTTAATACTCAGTTTCGTTTGATGGAATATCAAACGTCAGTCGGTCTTCTTCCATATTTTCTATCTGGCCAATTCAAAGAGTTCTTTTTCGGTCATGTATAACAAATTTAGGAAATTTCACTATTTTATCACCATAGTCAGTTGGCATTCTCTGCGCGATTGATGTTTTTGTACGCATTGACAAGCCTTCCATTTTCATAATCCGATAAAACCATCCATCTGTTCTTATAAAATTTTGAGTCTCATTTTCGTTGGCTAATCTTTTAGCCTCGTTCCTTACCTTTTCCATATTATCAATTCTGCGTCTACTCCTCTCATCTACAACCCACGTTAGAATTCTCTCTTCAATTTCAGATCAGTTTGGGGCTGGGTGGCGAAAGTTAGAGTTCCCATCTTCGCTGCCCGTAGGTTATTTTCCTGCAACTGCCAGTAACGTTCATTTTTTTCTATAGGTGGATGGCCAAAATATTTTGCAGCTGCTCAATTTCTATACTCTTTAGCATAGTTTATTGCAGAAGCTTGTACGCAAGAGTGTAGCTTAATATCTTTGTTGTTGTTGTTGTCATATCTGAAGGAGGGAAATTCACTCAAAAATTACATTATATCATCTGTAGAACCTGTCTCTTTAAATGTCTTTTTGGAATAATTAGGATATAAAAATTATGATTTTATTTATACCAATGCAACGAAAAGTTGTCGCAAGAAATATATCAATGAAACAAATATATCTTACAAATATATAATTTGAAATTATTGTTTACAATTTTAGTTAAGAAAGTACTAATATTAAGTGTTATGAAATTAATATTAGGTTGGTGCAAAAATAATGACATAATAATGTCGTTTTCTGACGTATTTTAACGTCAAAAACGACATTATTACGTCATTATTTTTGCACCAACCTAATATTATGAATATTATCATTGATAACAATTTTAAATTGCATAATAGCGTTTTAAATAATGGCAATAGGTATATGAAAGTTAGTTTAAAGTCTAAGCTAATAGGAGTTGCCACGTATCTAATTTAGGCAGACTATCGCGAATTTTATATCTGCATATGACATATAATACGCAGAGGAATTTTAAAATATATTTTTAGTAAAAAAAATGTGCGTTCTATATGCTGTCAAGTACGGCAGATTAACGAGATTTCCTAATAAGGGAATAAATATAATAAATATAATTACATTCCTTAATCCACACAGCTGATGATTGTTTAGCAATGTGATAAATTGTAAATAAACACCTAAGCATTACTCTTTCTCTCTCTTTCTTTCACTTTTCGAATTTACCACATTATAAAAAGTTCGAAACACAAACCAAGAAAATGGTTTAAGGATATTGTGGAAAACATTCTCAAATCTCTTTGAATTGATGCTGTGTGCTGGGGAATATTGATAGAAAATCGATTCCTACGTAGAGAATTGTAGAGTGGTGTTTGTGAGACGTTCGAAGAAAAGAGTGTTGATCATGCCATCTTGAAACGCGGTCTTAGAAAGCAGGACAGATAGACTAAACATGAATCTGTGATTACAACGTTTTACCGAATGTGTGATTTTTATCTCTATTATAAGATCAGATGACGGCAAGGATTTATAAGTAGACAACAGCCTTGCATAACAGCCGACATGAAATTTATATCTCTCATATAACCTGGAATCACTGCAGAATTAAATGGAGTCATTTGAACTTACGACCGCTCAGTACAAAACAATATTTCTAATCTTTACCAGCTTCTTGCATTTCAGCCGACTTTGATCGTCACACATTTAGATGTAATATCAAACATTATCATATTTCTTTTTAATTTTTGTTATTTTACATTTCTAATCCATTAATTCTTTTTTTCTTTTTCTCATATTTTTCAATTCAGTGACTCCTTGCATCTTTTTGGCTTTATTGCCTTGCTTTGAGTGAAATAACTCAAATGCATGCATGAATGTATGGATCTATTTACGTACAAGCTTCTAACCTCACCATAAGTCACTTCACTCGATACACATAGACACAGAGATTTATACAAACACACAAACACACATACACAGATATATTAATGAATATCAAACATAATTCTGCATTGTTTCGGCGGACATAGAGCTCTTCTTTGATCTTCATCCTTTTGGAAATTCTATAGGGATTACCATGTTATTCTATTATTACTAATATATATATATATATATATATATATATATATATATATATATATATATATATATATATATATATATACCAAGGTCAAGGTATCAGAGGATGTCGACTGATATTAAATTGGAATATTTGAAAATTACAGGTATCAGTGAAAGCAAGAAATGTGCGAGAGATGAAGTTGTTGGACTAGAAGAGGTGGTTACATTTAACTGTTTCGTCAGTGAAATGGTGGAAACGAGATGCCAAACTAGTTGCACGGTTAAATTCATGCAGTTGGAGCAGCAATTAAAATATCTCGTCAGAGAAGCTGCCATAAAAATGTTTATAGAAAAGTCAGAGTGAACAACATCATATGTGTGAGAAACTCGCTAGAGTCGAGATGCCAGTTCAGGAACTATCAAATTGCTTATCTGTCTTTGGAATTGTGAGGCTATCATACCATATATGGCAACATAATTCATTTCCAGACGAATCGTAAATTTGTAGATTTGAAACATGGACTCAGACGAGAAAAGCCTTCGGACGCGACAGAGAGAACCAAATTACTTTGCGATAGATGAAGCTATTAATTAATTGTAATTGTTCCACCTTAAGACAGTGGAAAACTTGAGACCAAGAAAGCGTAGAGAGACATTCTAATGAGGATCCGCTATGCTGACTGGAGGAGGGAAGGTTTCTTTATGCTGGGTAAATTAGAGCAGTTTCGTTTTGGAGGCATTACATTTTACAAGATCATCTGTTCTTTTGAAGAACAACGGTCAGGTAAACCTTGTCAATCATGCTGGTTTTCTATTGAGAAATGAATAAATTGTAGTGCCGTCTATGTAGATGCTTACTTGAGAAGTAATGACGTCATAAGAACATTGATGAAGATTAGAAACAATGTAGAAACAAGGATAGAGCCTTGAGGAAGACCAGCGTTCATATGAAAGGAACGGGAGGAGAAACTTTTTAGGATGATCCTCATTTCACGATTTGACAGTAAGGATTGGATTAAATCAAAAATCGTCATGTAATAACGTATTGCTTAAACTTACATAGAAGGTCCTATGAAACATCATAGTTATTTCTAGAACCACAGCTCAAGCTTTTCCGTAATTATCAAGAGCTTGGTATACAAATGAAGTTATGGCCGTAAGTATATCAGCGGTAGACAGGGCAAAGCGGAAACCATGTTGTTTGTCAAAGAGTAGATTATGGAATGTATGGTGCGTAAACACTTCAGCATTGATTAAAGCCTCGACGACTTTGCTGAAAAGTGGTAGGAGATTGATAGGGCGGTATTTAGATGGGTCAGACATATTTCTAGAGTTCATAAAAACAGGGACAACAGAGGAGGACATCCAGCAGGCTGTAAAGCAAGAGTCAGCAAGGCAATAGTTATATAGTTTAGAGAAAATGAAACCAACACAGGAACACCTTTCTTAGGACTACGACAGGATTCCAGTCACTAGCACGTGCTTTATGAGAGTCTAATGAAGAGATAATATCCAATGTCGACGGGATTATGTACATCTCACTTAATATAGCTTCTGCTGAAATGCGAAAATCATGAAATTTCCATTCAGAATCCATTATATATATATATACCGGTCGTCCATGATTTTAATATTGCTGCCACACACTACGGTGCCTTTTAAATTTACTTTGAGATTCTTGGTAAAATCCACAGAAGGATCAGTAATATTGGTAATGATCTAGCGTCTGGACTTCAGTCACTTTACCACCGACGTAAGGTTGCGTCTCTGTGTCTTTTCTATAAATAGTATCATAGTAATATTTCGGATGTAATCTTCACTATGGTACCTAGACTTTTGAATTTAAGCGCTGTATTATATTGGCGTCGAGTTCTCATCTATTTACAGTTGAGTTTGCTAGATGTAACCATAAAATTCAATTTTAACAGATACCTTCTTGCCTTTCTCTCTTGTTGAGCTCTTTTCTGGTTCCATAATTTCCAATCAACTGCTAAGATTTAAATGTAATATCGATCGTTATCTACTGCCCTCCTGATTACTCTTTCCTCTTCCCGCTAATTATACATTTTGTTTTCCTAATTCAATCTATCACAACTTGTGTCTTAGTGGCTCTAATTCATTGCATGAGGTGACACTGATTATATATATATATATATATATATATATATATATATATATATATATATATATATATATATACGCACAAATGTGTGCGTGAGTGTGTGCGTGTATTCTCAGTATACGTTTATAATTATTATGATATGTTATACTACTGTATATCATTATTTTACCGTGTTTGTGCATTAATAAAAAAGCTAGAAAATATTATATCATAAGTATCAACAAACGCAGTATCTGTTCCTTAAATCTTTATTATGACTCAATATTAAAGAAAGTAAAGACTAGATAGCTTGACATAAATGAATCAATGCCACATTTATTTACGTTTTCTTTTGCTAAAATATATTTTGAAAACAGACAAAAAGAGCCTCATGAGAAAAAAAACATCATGGTCAAACTCTCCGAGGTTTTCTCTTTTTTTAAAATAATGACACGAAACAGAAATCTACACAATTTTTATCCGATTTTTCTTACTGTTTCAATCAAGTTTAACGTTATTTAGAATACGTCACATACACCGTTCCTTGTATAATTCACATGGGCATTAAAGATTCAGGGGAAAATTTCAATTGAGAGTAAAGTCAATAGAAGATGATATAAAGTGCAATCAATTTCGAAAATACTTTCTAAAATTTAGGAAAAACTCTCCAAATATTCTGGGAAAATAAGATTCCGATACTTTGCATAAGATTTTAATTGCAAATAAGGCACAATTGATGTATTTTTTTCTGTTTCCGTTTAATCATTTTGATCTCAGGTTTCGCTCAAACAGCCACTGTTATTTCGTGTTAACGAACTCCACCAAGAAATTGCAAATTTACACTCAATGTCCGCAGTGTATTATTAAGAATTTACAAAAGAGACATTTTGCTTGTTATAAGAGAATCCTAATGATTCGGTGAGTGGGTGCAATAAAATATAGATGATTTAGCTTCAGATTAGTGATGAAAATAGACGAGAGTAGGATAATTACAAAAGACAACAAAAAACTTAAACTGAAATATATTAACATTTATTTAAAAATTTTTGTTCTTAAGCGAAACTTCTTTCTCATTCCTGCCTTATGTGATCGAAACAAGAGGAAACAAAAAGGAGCTTAAAAAACGTGTATATATTACGCGTGAAGTTGTTAGTGAAACTTTCCGGAAGTAATCAAACACGTCTCTTATATTGAATAGTCTCTAAATATCAACCTTTTGATAAAGAGCTCAAGGAAAATAAAATAAAAAAAATGCATTAAAACAAAAATGCAGAATCAAAAAAAAATTATATTCACTTAAAATAGAAACAAAGAAAGCTAGCCGAGAAGCCGTACAAAAACAAACAAAAGAAGAAAGCTAAAACAAAAAAATGAAACGACGAGTCTTTTTCCCGCTTTTCTTCCCTGCGATCTGATATTTTTGTTACTTCGACTCCAATAAGCACAAAGGGAATGGAAATATATAATTATGCCTACATTTTTAAAATTCGCATCTATTTCGATCTAAATACCAATTTACCGATGTTTCATAAAGTCTTGTCAATGTAGACACATACATTCACACATATTTAAGGATATATATATATATATATTTATATATATATATATATATATATATATATATATATATACATAAAAATTGTGTGTGTTTGCCTATGTATTCACATATTACATACATATATATATATATATATATATATATATATATATATATATTTATATACACCCACTCAAATACATACAATCAGATATGCATATATGCCTTTGCATATATGCATATATATATGCATATATATATGCATGTTTATAAAATGCGTATGTATTTATATGATATATATATATATGCATTTTTATTAAAGAAATTGTTTTCATATATATATATATATTTATAAAGAGAGAAAGATAAATATATATATATATATATAACAGTATCTATATCTATTTTTATATGAATACACATATGTATTGTACAAACATAAACGTATATATATATATATATATATATATATATATATAGATATGCATATATGTTTATATATATTTCTATATAAACAGAGATACAAGTATATTCGAACCTACAGAATCGATATATACTTTATAATCAATATATATATATATATATATATATATATATATATATATATATATAGATAGATAGATAGATATACATATATATATATATATATATATATATATATATATATATATATATATATATATACACACATGCGTGTGTGTGTATTTATACATTCACGCATGCAGACACACGCATGCATATCTACATAAAGAACATTAGACAGATGAAAAATAATGTCAGTCTATATTAGCCTCGATATTATCGATCCTAATTTACGCATTCATTCAACGAGGAAAATGAAGTTTGGCGTTAACCTATCTCCATGTATTCTAGATATAATACGTGCATTTTTGCGGTTTTTTTTAAGTTTAAACATATGTGGCCCTTTTTAACGTGACCCGAGAAATTTTTGTATAAATTTAAATTTAGATTAAATTTCTTTTAAAATTATCTTCAGGTGTTATTTTTGATAATCGTGCGATTCCAGGGAAAAACATGGACAGAAAAGAGGTTTCAACAAGGCAACATTTAATAATGTCACAAGGATTTGGAAAGGCATTTCATTATAAAACGATTTTATCGACCTAATTACTTATTGAATAATATCTAATTATAAAAATAATACTTTGTAATTTTTTTTATAAAATATTACCATAGGTGATTAAACATCAGTGTGCATTTAAGTTTATTCAACTTTAATTGTTTTGCGAAAGTTGTCTAAAAATGAATGTTTTTAGTTCCTTAACTAGGTTAGAAATTTATAGCTATGTCTCTCACACTTGCACATTAACATACACAAACACAAACACACGCACACGCGCACACACAAACATATATATATATATATATATATATATATATATATATATATATATATATATATATATATATATATATATATATAAGATATTTTACTTTAAATGTTCTAAATAGACATGCCTTTAGAAACTGATATTGATCTGACCGTAAAAGATTTCATTTAAACTTTAAACTTCAAACTTTACAAAGAATACATACACACACACACACATGCACATAAATATACTATTATATTATGTTGGTGCAAAAATAATGTCGTTTTCTCACATTTTACTAAACGACATGATTTTTGCACCAACCTACTAACTCTGTTATTCACCTCATTTTCTGGTGAGTAACATTTATGCGATATAAATATTACGCATAAATATTACCAGCAAAAACTAATAAATAATGGACTATTCCGTTTCAACCGCGTGGAAGTAGGGGAAAAGACTCTACTTAGTTTCGTTGAGAAAATGAAAGAAAGACATAAGAAAAGATAAAAGTGGATAAAGCTAAAATCTGGTTAAGATGACAAGAACAGATACTACACTTTTGTCTTTCCCCAAAAAACTGGTAGTAATAGTATGTTCTTGCCGCCCCACGCTGGAGCAGCAACAATAACATAAGGACTGTTTAATGTAGGAAACGCAGTTACTCGGACCAGCTTCAAAAATAGCCGAAGCCCGCAACCGCTGACATCAATATTACTACCGATCCCCAATATTTAGTGCAATAAGATAGATACTGCCGGGAGCAGTTTTTTCCCGAGATCTGCCACCACTCAATGATATTTTCAGTTGCGAGTTGTCCGAAACTAGAATCGAAATTGAATCTGAATGAAATGTAGTTTATTATTTATCAGGTATAATTAAAAATAAGAAAGAAAAGGAAAAAAAGGAAGGGTTTAACATCTGCCAACCTTTCATATGTAATGCACTATTCCATTTTGAGTGTTTGGAAAGGGGTAAAAACCCATGCAGAATAATGTAAGAAAGAAAGGGAAGATGTAATCGTTTACCGGCTGTTTCAGTGAAATGGAAAAATCTATTAATTTTAAATCTTTTCATTTGTACAGGCTTCTTAAAATAACGAACAGCATTCATTTTTTTGATTTTTATTTCAATATTTTGGTGAAGTTGTTAAGTACAAATATTTAACTATGTCACAGGGGAATTTCTGCGGGTATTCTGTCATAGAGCTCGCCAGGAAATTCTTCAAGCAATAACTCAAGAATTAAGATTTATCTGTATATCCAAATACGGAATCCGTGATATCTTAACGGATTAAACAAGTACATCTTTCTATCTATCTATCGATCTCTCTCTCTCTCTCTCTCTCTCTATATATATATATATATATATATATATATATATATATATATATATATATCGGTATCAAAGTTTCTTTCAAATATCTTTCATTGAAAACACACAACAAGGGAGACTGAATTGTCTTTTATTAAGTTTTTCCAGCATGCTAACATTTTTTCAGTTTTTACGAGTTAAGGTATATAAAAATTGTCAAAAATTGTTATTCTCCCAAACTTTTTTGGCCAATTGGATAGACATTTTCAATGTTTTTTTTTTGTTTTTTTTTTCCTCTGGTGTCATATTTCTTCCTCGTGTTTTAACTGTTACGTTGTACATCATATTTATGTTTATTTTTTCTTCTTTTTTTAAAATAAAAAGAAGATTCATTCCTAGCTCCCATTAGCCTTAAGCGACTGGAATTCTACATTTTTTATTATCATATATATATATATATATATATATATACATATATATATATATATATATATATATATATATATATATATATATATATATAAATTGTATTTATTGAATACTGAAGTTTCTTCATATAACCATCAATTTCTCTTTATAGAATGACAACACAGTAATTAATATTTACTTACATTTGATTTTCCAAACCTGTATCACCATCATAATGCGAAATCAGCCAGGCTAGTTGTGTGATATATAACCCAGCCAAAAAATACTTCAAAGCCAAGCGAAACCAGTTTACTCTGTAAAAGACTTTTCCATCTCTTTTTAAACCATTTCGCAGGATTCATATCCGAAAAATAAAGAAAGACTTGAAGAATTATAGATGGTCGTGACAATAATTATACAATACATACTTATTTGAACAAAGTATCTTTAAACAAAAACAAAATTAGTCTTTTTTCATTTTGTCTTTAAATTATTAAAAATGTTCATGCCTGAAAAGTAGTATGAAATTAGAGAAACCAACATTTTGTAAATGTCCTTTTAAATCTATCAACCTGTTTATGAACTGTTGTTATTTTTATGAAACTGCTTTATTGAACTTACGATTGTAATTTTAATATTATATTTTAATTTTTGCAAAAAGTTATTCTTCATACCGATAGATAAGTCGTCAATATCGACTTGGAATGAAAGCGTCCTATTTATGTTAATAAAATGGCGTCAGAACATATCGTGAAGTGGTTATATATTGTCTTTCTAATGGTACATAGAAGAAATGGCTTCTGACATGAAACAGCAAATGAAGTATATATATTTTATTGAATGCTGTACAACAGTACACATTCATTGATAATTGCTGAAAGTTTGTAGCATAGTAATTAGTCAGTTAAGGCGGTGTGTAATGGCAACACCGATCTTAAAAATAGCTACGTCTCGAGCGTCATTGCACTGTAGTTAATGGCTGAAAAAAAACCCCAATAAAACTAGAACATTCTTAGGTAATAGTTATGAATACTTGGGGAAAATTACTTTGTAATTGAAAAGTTTGACATCTAAAAAGTTATTCTGTTGCACGTATTTGTTATATGCAGTTGATTTTAATAATTTCGTCATTTCTTAGTTTATGTATGATCATAGATTCAATAAAATATTTGCATTTCGTAATATGATCCAGTTATATACTCCTAGAATGGCCATGTATTCTGTCGTAACTTTAAACTTTCTCTAATCATCCAGATTCGCGAAACATTAGAGTAGGCTTTTACAAAGCTAGAATGTCATGTCAAATATTCTGTAAAGTGAAGTACTATGCAAAACTATTTAATTAAATTTTAAGGGATGTGAAAGAGATGATGAAAAGGAAAAAACACACAGTTAAATATCTACATGTTCCTGAAATAATTGCCGTATAATTCTTGCAAGTTAGCGGATGATACTCTTTGGTTTAACTATTTCAAGACCATAATTGTCTATGATGTTGGACTTGAAACCCTACCATTCATTTAAATGGCAAGAATCAATGATTTAGCCATTAAACCTTCGCACATCTGGATATGAAGCTGGATATGTATCCCCATGTATTAAGCCAGCTGCGGATAAGAATACCAAAAGACAAGATTGTAAGCAGTGTTTTCTAAAACCTGATTGGTGGCTAGAATGAATACGTTTACAGCTATGAATAATTCGATTGATTGAATGTTATTTATATTACTGTCGTTCTTTCTGGTTTCTTTGGTCAAAGAATCTAGTTAATCTTATGAAGTCTTCGTTTACTTTTGTCAATCGGAAATCAACGTGTGTTTATTTGGCATCTTTGTTGTGTTTGATATCATATGGAAGTAAAGTCTTGCCGAAATGTTATATTGAAAAGGGGTTGTAAGCATGACTAACTGTACAATGACTATTTCCTACTGATTGATTTTTCAACTAAATATATCAGTAGCCTTTGGGTTTATGCGAATATACACGTTTTCATTTACATTCATCTCCTCAGAGACACTTAAATATCTTGCTGAAAACTACTGAGAATATACGGCAAGCAGAAGTCGGCATTGTTTCACGAAGTTAGCGAAGAAAATAAACCTTGGAATATCTCCAAGGATATTGAGTCTGGTGAGATGTAGATTCTTTAGTTTAATATGTATAGAGAGAAATTTGGCCTGACAAACACGCATGTTTAGAATTTTTCAAAAAAAAAAATCGACTAATGCTTACAGTGTCAAGTGCCAATTTATTGTAGGAAAGATAGTGTTTAACACTTTCATTTGTACATATCATCTAACTAATTATTCCATTTTACTACGGTTCTGTCAAAACTAAAACCTGAACTTAGGTAAGTGACGAACAACAAACATTTGTAATCATTAATAATTATTTAATTCGCGAAAGGAATATTCCAGCAATCATGATCATGACTCCATTAAACGCAGAAGGTCGTAGGGCCATCACATGTAATGCAGCCGTAGTAGCCCAACCGTCTCCAGTCTTGCTTGAATTAAGAATGTTCATTCTCTTAGACTATTTGCCAATCAAGTGTATAGGGCCCACTCTGTCGGCGTACTAGACTGAAATTGAAACTCGGCACTACGATTCTTATAATCTTAGACGCTATCAATTACTCTCCCATGTCTGCAGAATCAGACTGTAACAAATTGAAAGACCAATATTTTGAGCAGTTGGATATGGTTTTAATTCTGTGTATATATTTCTGAGATGAGCTATTTATTATTTACATTCTGCGTATTGTTGTGCTCATCGTTACTGATATATTCACGATGTTTCGACTGGGCTTCTTCAAATGTTGTTCAACACTTCACAGACACCTTTTCTGAGTAAGACATCGAATAAGGGAGAACATAATAACGACTGGGTGTCGGACTTGCTATACATGTGTGAAAAGAAATTTAAAGGAGAAACAGGGCAGCCTCTTAATATAAAATTACAGGAACAACGTAAAACGGTAACATGAGCAAAAATAGAAAAATCAAGTGAGGCTGACCACATATGGACGGAAGATGATGATCACCGCGTCATGTGGGATGAGACTGAAATAATAAACAGAGAAAATTACAGTAAAATATGAAAATTTAAGGAATCCTCTCATATGATAGGCCACAATAATATCTCAAGCAGTACATGCATAGCCCTGTACCAGGAATACGGAGTGATGGAGAAAAACAGTCAAAACAAAACAAAAATTGTAATATGTGTTCTGGTTAAAAATGGCTGATGAATCATTTGTTTTATTAACCACAAAATTTCATACATTGATGTCGTTAAGGACACCAGTGGATAAAAGTGTTGGTTGAACCCAGTGACTTAACACAAACTGTTATGATTTCAATACTTCGCTACAGAAGAGGGTAAAAAAAAAATTGAAGACTTGAGTTAATAAGGAAGATCACTAATACAGAAATATCCGGATGAGGCATGACACGCGGAACTAGAGACATGCTACCCCGGTTGACGAAAAAAAGGGTTCAGATCAAAATTCATCTGAAGAAACGTTGTGAATATATCAACAAAGATGAGGACAATTGTCCGAAAAAGGTATATAGTGTAAATGGTCTTAATTATTTGTGTGTTCAGAGTGTCATCAAGGCGGAGTCTTTCAGGTATTTTGTGTTCTCAGTGAGACAAATGTAGAAACTATCAATCGGTTTTCCTTATATCTGCATGTTAAGCTATGGAAACTTGCAAACATGCTATTTTCTACTTTCCCGGTTTGCTTATAATCTAGTCACATCGTCAATTTATATGTTATCTGGTAATTGTAAAAGTTTTTTTACTTGCAATTTCCGGAACACTGCAGTTGGTGCTAATAGGACGCCTGGAAATAATATGACATTCTGATTAACAAAAAGATTTTGCCGTGTATCTATCACATTTTCTAAGCTAGGTGAGCCTAGTAAGAATTGCCACACAATTTCAGCCTTTCAGTATTAATTTCAGCGCAAAGTTGAGAGTTTCTGAAGTTTTCACTGTCTGCATTTTCTTAGTCTAAATAAGCCTATACTGGAGAGTGATAAATGCAAGAGGGAAGTCGATGCTTTATCCAACTTTATGGAAGAGATAAAAGGTATCATTAGAGAAATTAATCCAAACTCAGATTTAGAGGGATTAATTAGACAGGACTGCAAGCTCTTGATGAAGTTCAGTTTATGATCTTTGAAGAGAATGTATGTATCTTTTATATTAAATTTGCCCATTCTGTCAGGAACTTCACATTTGTTAGCCATTTTGCAGATGTTTTCATTGATAGCGGATAAAGTGCTATTGTCTTTGTCTTTCTTAAAGAGCTCTGTGTTGGTATTAATTTCTAAGAGTATTCTTAATAAAATAACACCATGTGTCCTGGATAAAAATCCAGTCAACCTTGGGAAAGACTCGGCTGAAACGATTAAATGGTTCCGAAAGTTCCCTAATAAAAAAGAGCCACTTTCATCGAATTTGACATCATGGATTTTTTACCATTCTATTTCTGAGGAACTATTGGTTAACAGCCTTAATTTCGCTAAAGCTTATATCGGAATTACAGAAAAAGTATGGATATTATTTTAGCATAAAAAAAGATCAAAACTTATATAAAAAGACGCTACTTAGGTGAAAAAGGATAATGAAAGTTTCGCTGTACATGTGGGAACATTCGACTCTGCCGAATTGCAGATTTACTGGGCATATATATTGTAGACACCTTTAGAGTAGCTAGCCTTAACCAAGTTGGAATTTGTAGAGATGGCAGCCTAATCATTGTCCTTAATAGCAATGGTCCCTTGAATTCCAGCTTAAATAAGAGGTTAATTAGGGACTTCAAATACCTAGGCTTTAAGATTTAAATATCTTCTAACCTGAAAATAGTCAACTTTTTAGATATCACCCTAAACGTATCTAATGATACCTTTAAACCTTTTCATAAAGTTGATCAGACATCCCTATACATCAATGTCCACTCTAACAAGCCTAATCTGCAATAGATTACCCCAAAATTGTTAATACGAGAAAAATAGGCTATATTCTAGCCCCAAAACTTTAATGAAAATACATTTATATACAATCAGGCCTTCAAAAATAGTCGTTTTAGACAGGAATTAAACTATAATGAAGAACTAGAAAATTATCATAATAATAAAAACAGAATGAGGAAAGTAATATGGTGTAACCCACTGTATTGCAGGCTTTCTAACATTAATATAGGAATTTCTTCCTAAGATTAATAAACACTTTCATAGTAAACATCAACTACATAAAGTTTTCAATAGGAAGACACTGAAAATTAGTTAATTGTGTATGTAATATGGAGAAAATTATATCTTTCCACCTTTATAAAATACTTAAGAACTATCATAGTAATGAAACTCAATCTAGTAGCGCAACCTGCAAATGTAGGAGTAGAGACAGTTGTCCAATCGGGGGAAAATGTATGTATGAGAATGTAATATATGAAGCAACTATCTTCCCCGAAGAAAATATCAACCAGAAATAAATATATAAAGGTATATCCGTTTGTTATTGGAATCAGTGTCTATACAACCATAGACGCTCTTTTAAATATCGATACCTGAAAAATCAAACATCCTTATCAAAACACTACAGGATCTGGTAGATAAGGGACTAACCCCTCATTTTGAATGGAGATTCTTATCAAGAGCGATAAGTCTTAAAAACTTCCGCGATCGATGTGATCTATACATTGTGGAAACAAATTTTATTATTAAAGGTAAAAATTAAGATGAGTAGATAAATCATTTCCAAACGTAGACATCAGAAAACGATTTAAAACATAAACACGATTTTATAACGTGTTGTTACGTATAACAGTTCCCTCTTGGATCACTAACATCGGACATGACATTTAAATGTTCTTCTTTCGTCTGTTAGCCCTCTCTAGAGCTTTCATTTACTTCTCACATTAGTCCCCCAGTCTCATACACACACTCTCACTAAATTTTGTTTTTTTTATTCCCGGATTTATTTTTTCCGATTTCTTTTTGAATTTTTATGTCTGATGAATTGGAACGTAATTACGATTCCAATGTAATAAATTATAACCATGGAATATTATTTTTTAAGCATTATATATATATATATATAAGGCAGAATGTGTGTGTGTGTGTGTGTGTGTGTGTGTGTGTGTATGTCTGTGTAACCAATGCACGGCCGCAAATTTGACGGATTTGCACAAAAATTTACATGCACCAAGTTATCGAGAAGTCCAAGACCGACTTTGCATTTCCCAACTCCCATCGATCGTGGAAATAATCGATTTTTTCATGCTTCTACGGAAATTTTCATGTAGTTTTCTACTGGCCAGAATGAGAGCCTAGAGCTGGCTGCTACGAATAGGCAGGAAGATTCTATTGGCCAGCGTAAGAGCAAACAGCTGACTGTCTTGAATGTTAACTAGCATGCTAGCATGCAAAAAAAAAAAAAATGATAGCTGCATTCGTCACAAGTAGTAAAAATTTAAACCTGCATGGGATTTTAATCCAATTGGCACATTTGCTTGCTTAAACTCAACGTTGAATCTGATTCCGTAGAACTGGGTTGGGTGTGAAATATATTTGTTGTTAACATTCTTTTTTCATTCGGTTTTTCCAGTTATGAGTCCTTTTTTAAAGCTGATCGTTTTGTGTTCATTTTGTTTAGTTCTTTTTTCGTAACAGATTTAATGTTTAGTATAGAGCTTAGGAAAAATTCGCAGAGTGAGATAGGCAAGAATTAAGGCATGTATCAACATCAGCTCGGCAAAGGGCATTTCTTTAAAGGCAAGGAAGGGCAAGTTATAGCGATATATATATATATATATATATATATATATATATATGTGGGGGTGGGTGTGTGTGTTTTAATATCAGCAATTAAGTAAACAAAAAAAAAAACGAGCAGAACAGAGAAATAAGGCGCTTTTTAAATGATAGCAGTTAGTACAATAAACATCAGGGAATTAAAATCTCCCCGGAAGCCACAAAATTCATCGAAAGATTACAACAATTAATTAAGAAAAAGCCAAACAATCAAACGTCATTGGAATTCCAGAAATGAACGTGTGTATATATATATATATATATATATATATGACTTTATACGGACAAAGCTTCCAACTATATCCACCATCAACGGAATTCGGATGCAACAAACAAAATCTACTTTCGTGGGAATAAAAAAATCTTCAGTTAAAAAACTTCCAAATCTTCAACGTTGGTTTCAATATTTGCGGCCGTAGCGGAACGAGTGGCATTAGTTTTCAAAGTGACCACTTGTCGGCGAAGGAAGCCTTTTCAATTGAAAACAAAGCGGTGCTACACTATATAAAGTATGCTACATTAGCGAGAACGTGAGAAAGTAGCTGTGAGAAATATATTATTTTTGCTATTTTGATGATATATATATATATATGATCGAAATAAAAGTATAAAATTTAATATTACGAGGCATATTAAAAACGGGCGAAGCAACCGGTTTCGCACCCGCTCTTCAGGCTCCAACAGGAGATTTAAAATCAACACAGAAAAATGTACAATAAAAGGAAGTTGTGGAAAAAGAAAATGCGAAAGGAACTAGAGTCAAATGACAGCGAATCCCAACAAACACTCACGTTGTTTACACAAAGAAGTCTTCCGGGACCCAATGTAAAGTGCCTCCAGAACCTTTAGATAAAATAAGTAGTGAGACCGGGACAACACGGTGAACCAATCAACACTAGTATTTAGTCACCCCCCACGAGGGTATCATGTAGCACAAAGACGGTTTAACGTGGGACCTCCGAGCCCGTCAGATCTCCGAGCCCGTGTGCTCGGCCAAAACTATGCTCTTTGAACCGTATAAACGGGTTCAGTGTCGGTTTACCTCCACGAAAGAGACTCCACACTTCGGCGTAGACTCGTTCGGGTCCCTCCCCGCAAAAGGCTAAGCGTTCAACCGATCAGCCGGTCGTCCGACTTCAGACTGAACCACTCAGAACTAGTATTTAGTCACCCCAACGAGGGCATCATTTGACACAAGGTCGGTTTAACGTGGGATCTCCGAGCCCGTGGGCTCGGCCAAAAATATGCCCTTTGAACCGTATAAACGGGTTCAGGGTCGGTTTACCTCCCCGAAAGAGACTCCGCCATTCGTCGTAGACTCGTTCGTCTTCCTCCCCGCCCGGAGGCAGAGAGTTCAACCGATCAGCCTGTCGTTCGACTTCAGACTGAACCAGTCAGCACTAAATTTTTGCACAATCTCTTTAATAGGTGTTCGCATATGGCGGAACTATATGTGTTCGGGACGAGTCCATTCAAAGGCAAGGTGTGATTTCTAATTTTTGTAAGAACGTGTTGTTTTATTCTAATGTCTAAGCCTTCAGTTGTTCTCCCTATCTAGTCGGCTCCGCAACTGCAAGCGTATTTATAAATAATTGAATTAATTTGATGTGCAGGGAGAACGTCTTGACATGCAGATCGAAACATGGGCCGAGTTTGAAAAATAATCCGAACTTCGACAGAGAAAAAAACAACAACGAACATTGGATTAAATTTGTTTAGCTATTTTTTCACATTTGGTACCAATTCAGGGTAATCTGAGGTAAACTGGACATTTTTTGACAGTGTAGAGATCGGCACTTCTGAACTCTTCAACTTTACTACGAATAAATGAATTAACAGTATCAAGAGGATAACCCAAATAACATAGGGTATCCCTAATAAAGTCAACTTCGTCCTTCAAGAAAGGCTCAGAGGAGATCTTTAATGTTCTATGTAGGAGGGTTTTACTAATGTTAATTTTGCGCTTAGTAAGACAAAAAGAGTCCCAACGCGTGTACAACCCTGCGAAAGTAGGTTTTCTATAAACAGAAGTGAGAAAACCTGTTAATGTGCGATGTACTAATACATCCAAAAAGGCCACTTTATGATTAGATTCCTTTTCAATAGTGAACCTCAGAACTGGATGGATACCATTTAAAAACGAAAGAAACTGGTCAGCCTCAACTTCACTGTTAAATAAACAAAAGTTATCAACGTACCGACAGTACATTTGAGGACAAAGTGGATTATTTCGTATATTTTCTTCCTGAAAGCCAACAAATATGTTGGCAAGTGCCGGACCCAAAGGCGAGCCCATAGCAACTCCGTCGATCTCTCGGTACATGGTGTTGTTGAAACTTAATTCGACGGAGGACGTGGCAAATTTCATCAATTCACAAAATATTGACTCAGGAAAACTAGGTGGAGTCAATGAACTGCGATAGAGAAAATCAAAGCAAATATCAATCGTTTCCATTAAAGGGACACAAATATACAGGGAGCAGACATCGAAAGAGCACATGAACTTACCAGAAGAAGACAAATTTTGAATGCGGTCGTCGAAGGAATAGGAATCCTTTATACAAAATCCATCCAAGCACTGCAACTCAGGATCCAAAAGTGTGGAGAGCCATTGGGGTACCTTGTGTTGGGCTGAATCGATCATAGATAAAATCGGTCGTAAAGGTACACCTTCTTTATGGATTTTCGGGAGGCCATATAAACGGGGACGAATCGAAACGGAAGGACGGATTTCGTTGGCAATTTCTTTTGGAAGTAGCCTTAACTTTACCCACTTTAGAAGTAATTTTTGAAATTTCACTTCACCTGAAGAGGTTCCATCACAGGTGTCAGCAGAACCAAGTTTAGTAAATTTTGAAGTATCTTCTAAGATAGAAGACATTTAATTATATAGTCAGCACGATCTAAAATAACTACTCCAGCACCTTTATCTGGTCTGGAAATTATCATGTCATAATTATTCCTCAGAGAATTAACAACTCGCTGATATTCTGCTTTCCATTTGGATTCAGCAGTTGCAACAGAGGAACAGGAAAAAGTGTGTGCGAAATTATTCAACTGGGCTTTCAAATTAGTCAACGCGTCGACAGAGGTAGGAGAGAGTCTTGCCAACTGAGCTTTGAAAACCTCGAACTCTGAAAACATCTTCTCCTTGTCAGGCGTAGAGGGTAGAAATCAGAAGTCCAACCCGTGAGAAAGAACAAAAGATTCTAACTCTGTTAGTTCATACGTGGACAGATTATTAATATTATTTACATTTGGTCCAGCTGCGACTGCGTATTTCTTTTGAACCAAACTTTTCAACTTTGTACCTTGCTTTGTAGAAAATTTAACATACTGCCGTTAATGGACAAATCCCCAAAACCTAGAGAACCTAATCCTATCAAAAAATGAAACTGAATACATATGAGAACATAGTAATCTCCTGTAATCACGCTTAAGGCCAAGGCTTCTAGAAGAAAGATGTTGAATCCAATCTTTGATGAAGACAGACTCAATCTTTCAACCAGGATGTAACTTAACCCTCCTCACTCGGAACTGAATGAAAGAGGGACAAACCTGGAAGCGGATACATTGTTTAAGAAATTTAATTTCATACTCAATAGATCTTAATTTAGCCCTAATCTGTAATATTTTATTTAATATACAAATTAAACTATGACTGTACCAGGTGTTCAGATATTTAAAGATATTTTTCTAGGTACAAAATTTAATGATCAAAATGTGAAAAAAAAACAAAAAAAAAACAGGCAAAATCTGCACTCGTAGGAATAAAGTTATTTTTCACAACTTCCTTTTATTGTACAGTTTTCTGTGTTGATTTTAAATCTCCAGTTGAAGCGTGAAAAGCGGGAACGAAACCGATTGCTTCGCCCGTTTTTAATATGTCTCGTAATATTAAGTTTTATACTTTTATTTCGAACATTAAATTTTGTACCTACAAAAATATCTTTATATATATATATATATATATATATATATATATTATACATTAATAATTTTAAAATATTGCCCATCGCTACAAAGGATTCACCATATTTGAAAAACAAAAACTAAAATATTTAAATTTAATTATAGATTAAAATTACAATCTCTACTATTGTTTCCTTTTCAAGCGATATTTGGAACTACATATTTCGAAATTTACTGAGTTTGTAAGCACATACATTCTTGATATTTGTTGCTAAGATTACGAGGAAATTCAATCATTATCACAAGGGATGATAGAGTAATCATTTTCACTTACATTTTTTTTTTTTATTTTGAAACATGACAATTGCTGCGTAGCAATGGCTCCACCACATTTTTAAATCAGTAAATGTATGATATTTATGCTCTGCAGAAATATATTGAACTCTGATTTTTGAAAAAAATGCTTAATAAGAACATCGGGTTATAAATCTTACTGTTCTTTCTCTTTATTTTAATATATATATATATATATATATATATATATATATATATATATATATATATATATATATAAAGAAAATAGAAATATGGACAGAGTTATATCATACCTTAGCATTTCAACTTGGTAAAATCCATCGGAAGACGTAACGCGTCGCTTAAGATAAAACATTACAGATTTAATGCGATTATATTAGCGTATTTTAACTCGTTTTACTCTACCTGTAGAAATTTTCTACGTTGTCTGTAAGTTCATTCCTTCCTCCTACGTTGACTTGCTCGCTTTTTTATATACACCCACTAAGGTGTAGAAAGTTTTTACCTATTTCTCTTTCAAATAATGCGTATATTTTTCTCTATGTTAATGTATGTTCTTTAATTGAGTTTACTTTTGATGCATAACAAAAATCACTTCAGATTAATTCTTTTGTTCGTCTTGAAATTTCACGTTGCTTTACAATTTAAATTTCTTTTCTTCAACATGTTGTATATCTTATTACATTTTTCCAAATATATATATATTTTTTCCCACCGGGCAGTATTTTGTCTATCTCCTTCTTCATTAAATATCATCTTTAGCTATTTTTCATCTTTTCTTCCTCATTTTCTCACTTTCGAGGTTACCTTTTTCTTTCTTATACGAAACTCGACTTTGTATTCTCTCTTTTCATTCACTTTCGGTCTCTAAATTTATAGTTTATACTTTCATCATTTTCTGTAGAAAAGATTTCCATATTTTTTCTGGTTTCTTTATTTTTACCCTCAACTTATATTCTTAGTTTATAAATTTACGAGATATTTTTTTTCATCTTACCTTGTTGATCCGCTAGTCTTCGGATATTTTTCTCGTTCATGATATTCCAACTTGGATATATTCCTTCTTTTAAATAGTTTCTATTTCCTCAATTCGTCTAAGAATATATAAAAATTGATTCTTCTCTTTGCTTATTTCGACTCGAGTTTTCCATCGTTGATCAGACGCACCTTCACATTTGAAATAAACTCTTTTTTATGTAACCTTTCAATTATGTAAAAAAGGCCTCTCATTATACCAACAACACTGCTTAACTGATCTCTTCTGTTTTGTTCTTTGTGAAAATTTCCAGCTTTCTATGCGCATTTCTATTTATTTTTTATTTTTTGTGTTATAACTTGATTCTTTTCTACCTTTCAATTTACAGTTTAACATTAACATTGAATTGGTGTATGTTCTTTTGCATTATTTTTCCTTTCTCTCAACTAACGACCATATCTTTAAATATCAAGAAACGGTGATGAAAGGCGATCAATAACGACCTCATTAAGAAAATAGTTATATACACAACACCCAACTTCAGGCAAGTATAGAAATGATTGCTTGGCCAATGTTACATTTTGCAAGCAAGTGAAAAATATGATAACAGTTATTAAAACAGATAATTTAGTAAGGTTGCATGCGCTAATTATGGGTAAGTTGAAATTTATAAAGAATTTAATGATAATTTCCGAATAAAGAAAGAGAATGAAACAAAAATAAAAACGATGATTATAATAAGGTCAGTATATAAAAATATTCATAAAGAAAAAACCCACACATATCTGTATGTGTACAGATACGAGGAAATACACAAAGAAAGAAACGTGTATGCATTTACATAACGCCGTATATAGAATAATGAATAAACTATTCAGTTTACGGAGAAACTTCATAATTTAGTGTTGAATATTAATTGTACGAATTATGCAAGCTAAAATGATGACGAAAGATGATCACTGGACTAATAACTACGTATAAAGCCACGGAATTCATGATTGGCTGTTACATGTGATCTTTTGTCTGTGTGCATTCATAGTGGATATTTTAACATTAACGCTCACACACACACACACACACACATGCACACACACACATATATATATATATATATATATATGTATGTATATATATATATATATATATATATATATATATATATATATATATGTTTGTATGTATGTATTATGGCAGGAACCTTTCATTTAAAATCTTTTATTAAATATGGCATTAAATATTTTTTATATATATATTTCCCCTCATTCTTACGTTTTATTTCCGTTTTGTATATTGATATGTTTAAAATGGTTAAACAATGCTGGAAAACTAAATATAAAATTAATTAAATCTTTCTTATCTGACGTCATTAATGAAAGATCTCTTTGTATGGATATACTGAGTCGTGTGTTGCCGAGTTATCGGATCATGTATCCGCGCCATCTTACATGTAGTCGCCCACTAATACATTTCCACTGTTTTGGTGCACACAATGTCGCTCTAATAGTTCAATTGTTGTCTCTTAGAAGAAAGACATTGCAAAAGTATTTATATTTGCCAATGTTTTTTTGGCGATTGATTGCTTGAATTTCACGGCTTATCAATCTTTTTGCTGGTTATTTAAAGACAGAAAATATATGTGTTTAGATTGCAATGATATTGTGGAGATAATCATGATTTACTCATACAAATCATTGCGCGTAAATAAATATGACGAAACTGATTGGGATTGGAACAGGAGTTGCACGTTCCAATTCCGAGCATTTATCAATTGCAACAACCAACTGACCGGCTTCATCGCGTTGCTTCTCATTGGCAGGTGTATAAAAATCCTGTCCACCTTATGGCTGTAAGAAAAAAACAAATATATATATATATATATATATATATATATATATATATATGTGTGAAAAGTGTGTGCATATAAATATAAATATATATATATATATATATATATATATATATATATATATATATATATATATATATATGTATAATTATTTATATATTATATGCGTGGTACTTATTAGAAAGCTTTCAATATCAGAGATAGAGCTAACATATATGGTTGGATAGATGTGAGCTTGTGACCCTGGGTTTCACGCTTTAGCGATCGTTAGTCAAACTGATTCATTTTTTAAAAAAAATTTTTTTATGTAGATGATTGCGTGTATTGGTGTTATTGTGGAAGTGGTGGGGGAAACTTCGCCGTTTTTTCATCGTACTGACGCAAACATCGATGTATGCAGACATATATACATACTTGGTGGTCCATCAGGACTCATACATATATAAACATATGTGGGCATATATATATATATATATATATATATATATATATATATATATATATATATATATATATATATATATATATATCAGTATAATATGATTCTAATGGGGTGCAGTTCCAAGCAGAGAGAAAGAGAGTGTGATATATATATAGAGAGAATGAGAGAGAGTGTGTGTGCGGTTTATATTTATTGGTGCCTCTGTTTTCATTAGGTAAGCTATTATTAAGCAGTAAAAATAATGCCTACTATCCTAGAAAATAAAATGCCCCTACCATCAAGAAACAAAGAGTATATTTTTTTATTTCTTAAAGCAATTTGAAACTGTGTTTCTTAACACTGATTCATGAGAGGATATCCCAGGCCAAAGAGTGAGATTTTACTTAACATAATTATTCAATCTCTCGTTTTTTTCGAAAACTAAATCATCTAACCAGACCAGAATTGTTATTTTTACGCAAATAATATTGTCTTTATATCTCCACGTTATATTAAATGCTGTATCACTATACTGGTGGTTTCGTAGCATTTTACATTTATGATAATATCTACGAAATTATTGTTCAAATATCTATAATTTTCCTTTAGTGTCGGGATTGTGCTTCCTAAGATGACGACGCTTCTCGTTCAGTTGATTCATTGTACCATTATCACAAGTTTATCATCTGGCAACGATCTACACGGTTCCAAACAATAATAAAAAGCTGTAAATTCAGAAAGACGTGACACATCCGTTGAAAACTGGTGACTACGTATGTTTCTGAAATTTCAGGAAGAATTTCTGCACATTTCATCAATGGCCACATCGGATGTTATTGACGCTCAAAATCAGTGAGTTGTTTAGCCATGTGAGAAAGGCAGAACGATAAACGAAAGTTACCTGCAAATAACGTTTAAATGACGAGTCGTAAAAGAGAGAAGCAATTAATCAATCATAAAAAAGCCCGGGCCAGGGATAAATAATTACGCGAGAGTCGAATGATTATTCAAGGTCATGAATATTCAATAAATTTATTCAAGATAATTCATGGTCACTTATTCCTGAACGATAAATTAGTGATAAAATATTTACCTCTTTTTACTGGACACCCAGTAGTATGAGGTTGGTGCAAAAATAATGACGTAATAATGTCGTTTTTTGACGTTAAAAATACGTCAACAAACGACATTATTACGTCATTATTTTTGCACCAACCTAATATAAATGACAGAAAATCTAAGTTTTTACTGCTATTATTAATGGATTTCTTAAATATTTTTTATACTATCAGTTAAGGTTTTGCTCATATTTATTTGTGTATACACGAAACCTATATTTAGATTAATGTTAATTATATATGTGTAGGCAAATAATACAATAAAATTCTGTTTTGACACATAAATAAAATGCTTCCCTTACATTTAATTTAGTATTGTTCATTTATTGATATATTTAATTTTTCAATTTAATTTTTATATTTTAATTCGGGTTTAAAATATAGTATTTGAATTAATATTTATTACATTTAGATTATGTGATTTTAAGGAGTTTTTGATAGCATAGTATCTATATATTTTGGGGGCTGGATTTTGAATTGCACTCTGATCTTTTCTGTCGGTCGTAGCTGTTCAGAAAAGCTGATTATCGGTACTTTATTCTCTAGGCTAAGATCCTATCGATTCGAGGATATGTAGTAAGGTGGTATTCTTTATCTTTTCCTCTCTATTATTTCCGATGTGTTTTCCTTTTTTGCCTTTTCTCTTGTGTACATAGTCTCTGTATACTTCTCCGCTTGTGTTTGCGCGCTCACGCGCGTGTGTACGTATGGTTTAATTGTATTAATACATTTGTACGTAGGTAGTGGCTTTAGATTTCAATAAAGACACAGGAATAGACGACGAGGTATGTAGAAATGGAACGGCCGGCCGTGATTAAAATATAAACAATATAAATTATGGCTTCGATATGTAGTCAAACTTCCGGTTTTCAGTAACATATAATTATGTATTAGATACAGAGGCATTTTATTACAATAAATATTACATATATGCCGTCAAGTATCTTAATTTCCACTATATTCCATTTATATACATGTATATAATTTGAATGTGTCATGTTGTTGTCATACAGTTTAATACAATCCCCAGAGTAATCTCTCATACGTAACTTTATAGTTTACTAGCTGTAAAGCCCGGCATTTCCCTGGAGTAAACTTCCTCTGAATGGAAGGTCATAAATGCCATACCCATTTTGCACACATATGTAAGGCTGGTCTAGTAGAACTGATGGCCGCCCACGTAAAAAAAAACGTAATGTTCACAAATTGTCTGTATTCATCATCACAACAGAAGAAAAAATTGTAAGGCTTAAAAGGAATCAACGGGCAGCCATGGTAGCTTTAGCCATTTGCCATTACTAAGACACCTCCTATTAAAAGTTGTCAAGTTCAATACGAACACGGGCCTTATGAAGTTTTTGGTGAGTTGTGGCAGATGGTTTTGTATTCTGATGGGTTGGTTTTATTATTCCTGAGTGCAAAACATTACATGAAGCCCTGTGTCAGTTGCAACGTAGTAAAACGCAATATCATGAAAGGTAGATGCGTCTTTTAACCAAAATACGGCGCTGCCATTATCGCAAACAGAAACACATAACAGGAGTATGAGAAGGTGCTGTGGCGAGTACTTGTAGGTGGTACAATTTTTTTTGTAATTTTTAATAGGCAGTTGAGGCGCACGTATCGTTACCTAAAGCAGCCCTTGTGGTAATGGGAGAAACACACCAACGGTGTACGGCAGAGAATGCATATTATAACTCTGCATGCTGCTATTCTTTTATTATCCAACTTCTTTTTGCTGTGGCCTGAATTGGTGGAAACACTTGACTGAATATGGTTGTGACACCAAGCCATTGGCGCGAAGCTGTTTAGGTTTATTCTACCGGCGTTTTGGGGTTGACTCTTTGTCGCTGCCACCAGCCTGTGGCTACTCGGCGAAAACCCCAAGTCTGGATACCAATATGTGACACCCAGCTGGTCAGGGTGGAATCCAGTGGTTACGGCACTACGGCAATATATGGCACCAGGGTCGAGTTCTGGTCGTCGATGTTAACGGCTTCACCAGCTGTACTGGTTCAATGCCAACTCTATTGTTCACAGCTCACTTGCAACATCTGCTTACTGGAGTAACTAACTTGATCTCAAGTCTAACCTACCAACGTTGTGACTTTGATCTTAGGTAGACGAGAGCAATTAAACGTCGGGCCGTAGTGACAGCTGAGCCCAAATTGAAAGTAACATTGCACAAGCGCAAAGAAAAAAATAAATGAAAGAACACCTACGTGGTTCAAGTATGTTAAGAAAGAACAATTTGACTTCATCCTTCTGTTATATACAGGAGCGTGTTTTTTCTCCCAGTCCGTTTCCTACGAAATGTGAACCATATTTCAAGCAAGTTAGTCCTCTAAATCAATAGGTTTAGTTTTTATGTTCTGGCTTAACTTCGTTCGTCAGTTTAATTTGCTATTGGTAGCATCGGCGAAGTCGGAAGTTATGGAATCTCTCGGCCAGCTTCTGCGAGGTAACACCCGAGTTCAAAACCAGTTTAACTGTATCTCCAGATCGAACTATACTCAACTCCAACTACTCAACTGCAAGTCAAATCTAACTGCTACTGAACGACTCATCGACGGTCGGTTATATGGGTACCGACCAAAACACTGTGTTTGTGTCCGACGCAGCTTGGGATTCTCGGTAATCTCTATTTCTAACAAGAAATCTCTTTGTTTGCAGGACAGGAAAATTGATTATTTCCCATTTTTGGAAAATTAACCACTTCCCAGGTCGGAGGAGAGCTATCCACCTAGACTCTTTCTCTCTCACATTGATATCTCATACCAATCCATTCAGTGGGCGTTATCATCTTCTCCGCCTTTCTCATCCATTCACCATGCTACCATATACCCAATGATCTCTCGGCAGTGCGGGTGTGTCTAAACTGGTCTCCTTAAAATTATAATCTAGAATTTTTGTTTACAAAATTCTCCTTGGCAATTATATTTTTTTTTTCACAGGGTTCTCTTTTTCCTGGGCGACCTAAAAGTCACTCTTACAGTCACATTAATCACTGTCATAGTTTGCCATCTTGTTCTTTACGCCAAGTAAGATTTATCATGGAATCCTTGACTTGTTAAGAAATTAAATTCCTTTTTTCTCGTCAAATCTCAATTCTCCACTATTTTCTAGGGATTGCCAAAATTTACAATTGCCACATTGCTATTCGACATCTTAGCGTCTGTTGGCAAAGTAAATAATAACAATTCTCTCATCTATTTCGAAACAATGCCAAAATTTTATAATTTCCACATTGCTTCTCATCGCCTGTATCCAGGAAAAAAAATGAAATGATATCTTGGAAAGATAATTAATATTGATTCTCACTGCCTGTATTGGCACGTGTTTTGCCCGATAATTCCATATTTGCATTTCTTTCTATCTCCCTCGGCGATACATAAATTAACACGACAGGACCTCACACACGTCTCTCTCAATGCCTTTTTTTTTTTCTTTTTTTTTTTGTAAACAATTAAAATTTTTCTTTTAACGTCGATCTATCTTTCGTTATTGATCTTTTTTTCCGTTTTAAGAATGTATATCTTCTGTTTTAATTTCTATGGTTAATTAGTTAGGCATTTACCATATCTAAATAGTGTCACATGGTTACGTGGTCGATAATAAGTGCGAATGCGGCTACGGTGAGATTCCTCAAACGGCGATTAGCGGTCGACACAGGACTTTCTAAAGCTCTGGCAGACGCAGTAGCGCTGGCATTTCTTAAACGACGAATAGCGTTTGTTGAGGTTGTTCCAAAACCCTCGAAGATGCTGGAGCCCTAGCATTCCTTAGGTGACGCGAAGTGATTTTTCAAGGCTTTCTGAGATTCTAGAACATGCTGTAGCGCTCGCATTCCTTAAACACCGAAGGATTGTCTCTGTTGGTAGCACAGAAGCCCTGACCCTAGAAACGCGTATTGCGCCCTGTTAATTTTATACTAAACGCTCTACAATTGCTCTACAATTGAACGTCTAACGCGTCGTGATGACATAACTGATGCTACTGATGCCAATTTTTCAGTTCGTTCAGCGTTACTTTTCGTGAAGATGCGGGCAGCAGAACGTGAGGCCATCTGAGAAAGGCGCAACGAAGTTTGATCTGTGGTTTCACTTGCTCTTTTAGCGGAGGCAGCATCAGTTGCTGTCCAAAAAGGTTTTCTTCAACTTTTTAAAAAGGCAAACGTAAATACAATCTATGTAGGTATTTTCAGTGCAAAAATACGTGGAGTCTAAACGTGGAAAGGTTAGAGGCTTCACAGAAATGTATGTAACTATCAAAAGTGGATCGATGACAAAAAAAGTGAAGTTAAAAAAATCCAACCAAAGATAAATGGTAATAAGTAACTTGGGAAATAAATTCGATAAACGCGGAAACGGATGTAGTTATAACTAAGAAAAAAAAAAACATTTTGGATACGTAATCTACCACTGGCGGTTTCCGCAGGAAGCGAATGAAGTGAGCCAAGTGCGGGACAGTAATCGCAGAAGTGTGAAATCGCTTGCTAGTTATGGTATAAAGAGGCGGTTGGTCGGTAGCGCACATACTATGTTGACGTACGTGCGCATGTGCACATGCGAGCATGAGAGAACTACTCGCGTGTTCGATTGGATGGACTCAAGGTTAAACGATTGCAACCGTGCCAATGAGCTCGCAGAAAACTTGAACAGCTGACGCGATTGGTTAACCTCCAGCTGGGTTAATTAGTCAAAGCAGTACACAGTGGCGGATAATATTTAAAAATAGTATCTTTTACAGATAATTATTAAAGCTACATAGTTCCTTATGCCAAAATTGGCATTGTCTTTTTGATTTACGTCATCACCGATGTAGCGTAGTCTCTCAAAATCAGCCAATCAGAAAATGGGATTTTCAAACTTCGTTTTACTTTGAAAATTTTGAGCAGCCAGGAGATATGAGATAGTTTTATTCAAATCCATTAACTAAAATGCAAGTTGCTTAAAGACATGAAAAAACATAGAATCAAACTTGCGTTGATTTTGGAGTATTCACATCACCAAATAAATCTTCATGACTAATTACCATTCTTCTGCTAAGTGCTTGCCCTTTCAGGACATTTGACAATCATAGCTCTCCACAATATCTTGACATGTGTAACTTTTAGCAAATTTCATCTTTTTGTTATCTCCCTTAAACCCTATTCTGCTAGTCATTTGCAAAAGTTCGTTAGGTAGGTTATGGAGATTTTTCCAAGCATATATATATATATATATATATATATATATATATATATATATATATATATATATATATATTTATATATGGGGGTATGTGTATGAGTGTGTGCGGCGGGAGATAAGACATTTATTTCCCCTTATTTTCCTCGGCCAATTTTGCATAAATTATGGAGGCGTGATGATTCTTAAAATTATTATTGTTAAAGTGGTAATTTTATGAATATTTATTGGCAGTAATTTACTGAATATATACGTATATATACTTATACGGCAAATATAATCCGTGAATTCTAACCATATTTCCATACAGAGTTTCCATTCACGCATATATTTGATTGCGGCCCTGTGACATTTCTGCTAAGACCTGATGGTAACATATACATACATACATACACACACGTGTATATATATATATACATATATATATATATATATATATATATATATATATATATATATATATATATATATATACAAGCTTTATGCCCCGAGCAAGGCGTGAAGCCACTAGGATGCAGGGGCTTGCAGAAGATTTGGAGCAAGAGCAGATAGTAGTGATAGAAGAAAGGATGAGAAGAGGGATAGTGGGTAGATCAAGGTAACTGGACGTGTCGATTGACATTACATTTGAATAGTTGGCGATTATAGCTCTCAGGGAAACAGTAATTGGGAAAGGTGTTCCACAGCCAAGAGGGGCGAGGTATGAAGCTATTGGAGTAGAAGAGGCGGCTACATTTAACTGTTTTAACAGTGAAAGGGTCAGAGGTGGATGCCAGCCACGTAGGACGCTTGAATTCATGGAGTTTGGGAACCAGTGAAAGCAACTCATCGGAGCAATTACTATGAAAGTATTTGTAGAAAAGACAGAGAGAGGCATTGGCCCGTCTGTGAGAGAGTGACTGTAGACGAGAGTCCAGATCAGGGCCAATTATATTACATATCCGTCTCTGGATCTTGTCAAGAACTCCGAGGTAAACAGAAGGTGCCCCAGACCATATATGGCAGCAATACTCCATGCAAGGGTGAATCGTTGATTTGTATATTTGAAGTATCGATTCCGGGGAGAAAACATTCCTGGCGCGGCACAGAGAGCCAACTTTCCTCGTAGTGGAAGAAGCAATTGACTCAATGTATATGTTCCATCTCAGGTCAGCAGTCAACGTGAGACCGAGCAGACGCAGGGAGTTGCTCTCAAGAAGTTGACTATCATACATTCTAATGGGGGGGGGCAGGGAAGGATATCTATGGTGATTAATAGAGAATAGTTTAGTTTTTGAGGCGTTAAAGTTGACCAGCCAATTCTTGCCCCAATTAACAACCGATTGGAGGTCCATTTCAAGACGAGCGGCCAGGTTAGTTTTGTCAGCGACACTCGATTTGTTTTGAGGCAGGAGTAAATTGTAGTGTCATCCGCGCAGATGCCAACTTGGGTATCTATGTCGTCAATATATATATATATATATATATATGCACACACAGTGGTCTACAAGAGAAAATGAAACGTTAAGATAGCATTCGAATTAATTGATTTTTCCAGATAATCAACGAATGAACCTATATATTCGTTAAAAACTTTTATCAAATCAACAGTAACGATTTACGAAGATATTTATCAAGCTGAAATAGAAGTATTAATTAAAATTAAGATATACAAATTTAACTGAACCCTTACATTTACACTCTCGTTTTGTTTTACATGGTTGAGAGAAAAATATGTTTGTGTACATGTAAAAATCAAAATGAAACGTGTTTATATTTTGGTAAACTGTGCATAAAATAAGCCGTGCACTTATTTGCTATGACGGCATCAGAAGCAAGATGTCGCTGTCCACAATAAACTAGCAGTAAGAGCAAGTAGCCATCTAGTTCAGCAACCTCAGGCTAATCCCTCTCTGAACTTTGCGGTTCTGCAATGCTCACTGTTGAATATCGGATTCAATCTGCCTACATCAACAGCGCGATGATATCTGAAAGATGCTGATCTCCATGGAAGACTGCCTAGAAATAGCCAGTACTTACGAAATAGCACAAGCATGCTCGACTAAAATATGAAAAAGTTCATATTAATAAGCTAAACATATTGTAGCAGAAGGCTTTATGGTGGGATGAAACAAAATAGATCTTTTTGGAGGAGCCGTAGTTGGTAAATCTGCTATTTGGAGAGAAGAATTTGTTACCAGCCAATAAAGATGGCAGTGAAATAATTATGATTTGTAGGTGATTTACGGCATCTGGAACAGGCACAATACTACGCATTGATGATACATGGACATTTGAATGAAAATGTCTTGACTTTAATTCATTAATTGGGTTTTGGTCAGGGCTGGAACTTTCAACAGAAGGATGATTTGAAACATCAATGCTAATAAATTAAATTCGGGGCTTTTAGCTTCCATTTTTGAAACATGGTTGGAACTGTGTAGCGAAAAAACATATTTTAAGTCTATTAATTTATAATATTAATGCTCTGTAAATTTACATTGAGCACTATTTTGTAAAAATAAAAATATCTATATGAACACCGGATTATATATCTTACTGTTCTTTCTTTTTATTAATATATATATATATATATATATATATATATATATATATATGTGTGTGTGTGTGTGTGTGTGTGTTTGTGCATGTGTGTAGGAATCCCTCGATCAATGAGCATTCTCTTAATGCCTTTTCGATTAGAGCGGAAACTTTTCGAAATACCCAAATTCGAATACATTTTACACAATAAGTGCGTTAAAACATACTTTAGTTTAACCATAGTAATTGAAAATTGCTATAGTTATCCGTAAATTAAAAATTATCTTAAATTTTAAAATGGAAAATGTGTAACTATTGTATTTGCTGAATATTTCGTTATCTATGTAATTACACTATTGTCAAAATGGATGGTTATAAATAGCTAAAATGTATAATATTAGGTCGGTGCAAAAATAATGTCGTTTTTTGACGTTCAACTTTATGTGAGAAAACCACATTATTTTTGCACCAACCTAATATAAGTCGATAATATAAATAAATATTGAAATATTTTAAGTTTTTCATATTTATTTTGAAAAACTTAAAAGGAACTTCAGATATTTTATTAAAAAACTTATGGGCGATATAAATACATAGTGACATTTACATTTATTAAAAGTGTCGAAATATATAACATGCAAGCTATGGAAAGATTATGAATATAATGTTCAGATTAAAATACCAATGTTCATGATGTTGCGTAAATACAAAATATACATATTTTTTTTAAGAAAATGAAATTGATTTTTTTTAGATTTTATGTGTGTGTTTGTGTTTAAGGGAGAGAGTGTGAGAGAGAGAGAGAGAGAGAGAGAGAGTTTGTTTAAAATTTCAGAGCCTTTTATCAAGGAAGTTCAATTGAACTTCTTCAATTCTTAACCATGACCAAAATTAAACTAATTTAAGTGAATTATACAAGTATATACCAAACAGAATCATTATTTAAAATAAATAAATCTCCTTTCAAAGAATCTAATATCAGAAAGCCTTATTGGTAATTTTCCTACTTAGCAGCGTGATGTGACGATTAGAACCAGGAGAGATTCAGTAGGAATTTTATATATATTTCGTCTGTGTATATTTCTAGATCCAGGTGCATTTTTATTTGCGTCTAATATAGTCAGTAGTATAGATTTTACAAATCAAATTACACATAGTGATAGATAAGGGGATAAAAGGAAAAGTATTCACAAACTTACATGGCTAAACTAGGCAATTTTTATATTACCTGTTTGCCAAACATATCTAAATTTCAGCTTTTTTCTGTTCCGCTTTAAGTGCCTGTAGTAAGAGAGATTTGAATCAATGTTTCTATGTTGGCAAGAAAGGATAGAGCATTAAGCTTATTAATCCTGAAATTTAACCCCAACGCATGCAAATAATCTTGAATGTGTGGGTGCCATTTTAGTTGGATATAAATAAAGAAACTGGCTGGCTGAAATGTTCGTTAAAGAAATGTCGTGAAAATATCCCGTAGTAGTTTTCTAAGAAATTTGTTAGATAATGAAAGACTTGCCAGAAAGTGGAACACCTTGGAGGTGACAAATAAAAATTAATCAGAAATAATTTTGAACAAATGATGGATAGCCTTTCTCGGTCATGAAATTTTCCGTAGAGGAATATAGAAGGCAAGTCATATGACATCGGACAGTATGCAGCAGATTGGCATTAATGGATTTGGGGAATATTGATGCTGAGAAAAATTATAATTTGGTTAGATATTGAATTCATTAAATATATAAAATTATAAAAGAAAATTCGACAAAGATGTGGCTTCTTACCAAACTTATTCAACCTATATAATGAAAAGGTTCTGAGCGAGATAGCTTACTACCCGCATTCATTTTTGGCAGCAGCCATCTTAAGGCCATTAGATGACACAGTATTGAACGCAAACACAGAAAAGAAATTGCAAGAATACCTACAGAATGTGTGAGGAACATGAGTAGAAATGAGTAAACATCAATTAGAAGACAGAATGCATGTTTGTTTGCAATAGAACGAATCCAATATGAAAATTACAATGTACACGATAACAAAATTAAATATGTCCAATGTGTTGAAAGTGTGTTTTTGTTTGTTTTTTTAATTGAGGACGGAAAGTTTGGCATTGAAGTCCAAAGGTGCATTGGAAAAACGAAATATATCTTCCAAAAGCCAAGTAAAATATTAAGAAAGTGAAAGATTTCGTTAGAAATAAAGAAAATCAGATGAACTCTTATGTAATATCAGTGCTCCTATATGTCAGTAAATACTGGACAATCTCCTCGCAAATGAAGAAGGGACTTGAAGCAATAGAAAGGTGGGCCCACAGAATGATTCCGATAAGACCAGTAATTTCCATCTTATCTCAATAAAATAAAAACAAAAAAGACAATTGCAGTTATCTTATGAAAGAGGCAGCTGAAATTTCTAGGATAGAAAATGAGGAAAGAGGCCTTGATAAATGTAAAACTAACAGGATATATTGAATGGAAGTGGGACAGACGAAAACAAATCGTAACCTACTTAATGGATTGCTGTTATGTATTGATATCGATCTTCACTGGGTGCTTGATACTTTCGGTCTTATATATATATATATATATATATATACTAGCAGAAGAGCCCGGCGTTGCCCGGGGATATAACAGTAAGAGATAGATCAAGTATCGATCATCATAAAGACTGAAAAATAAAATTGACAAAGATTATTGTTTAAGGTTCACGGCCACGCATTAATTAGTTCTTTTGTTTTTTTACGAATTGGTCAAACCGAAACTCAGACAAAAACATTGATTTCAATCGTTATGATTCTACCGATTAAATAGAATTTTATTATAAACAATTGTCTTGTAAATTAAAAGCATTCTGAATGTAAAAATAAAGAAAAAAGTGTGCAAGACATAAGAAACACTACCTGCCAATAGAAAGGGAAGTTTCGTTGAAATCGGTTGAAAAATCTAGGAAATCCGATCCCATATATAAACGAACACAGACACACACTCACAACCTGGGTTTTATAAGTATAATAACTTGATATGAGTTGTCCCCCTTTAATTAATGTCTCTTAATCGTGTTTTTCAATTGATTTTGTGCAAAAACCATTGTGCTTTTCCAATTTTTGGTGCTGTCAGAACCACCCCAAGATAATTTTACGTAGTCGTGTGAGGTTTTGTTGAAATCGGTTGAAAAATGTAGGAAATCCGATCCAATATATAAACGTACAGACACACAGACACATACAACCTGGGTTTTATAATAAGTAAGATGATCTAACAAATCTTATTCATTTAGTAGTCTTTCTGTAAAAAAATTGGACACCATGTGTATTTAAAGTAGTTTCCGTTTATTATTTTTAGTTAGGAGGACTTGTGCATGTTTAGATTTCATTTGTTTACTCTTTGTGTATCGTTCTCTGATAATCAACGCTGAGTCACCGGAAGTTAACGGCATTCGGACGTTTGAGTAGCCGTCAGTAACTTCCGGCTAGGTGCGATACACTTAACCGTGCTTTCAAATTTATTTCGTGCAAAAACCCTTGCGTTTTCCAATTATTGGTCCGGTCAGAACCACCGCAAGGTAATTTTACGTAGTCCTGTGAAGTTTTGTTGAAATCGGTTGAAAAATGTAAGAAATCCTATCCAATATATAAACGTACATAGACACACAATCTGCGTTTTATAATAAGATTAGTTAGATAGATCGCATTTCAATACCTGGAACCGCATAATATTATTTTGAAATATTTGAAAATTAAATTTGTTAGATGAATTACATATTAGAATTTAGATAATCTCTTGTATATTTCAGAGATGTTTCCTTTTTGCATTTATTATTATTTTAATTTTGTCTCAACACGTAGTAAAACAGGTACCTATATGCTATTGCTCGTAACAAATTTAAGCCTCGAAAAAGCTAAGTCCCTGTTATTGAATGAGGCACTTTGACTCTCCTGTCTACTGGCGTCTCTGTAATAGGGTACTAATTAAGTGCAAGATCTCTATTCCAGTCTCTTCAATCGGTTCGAGGTTTTATCATCCTCTGCTGATAAAGCTGACTGCTTTGACCGTAAATTCTCCTCAAACTCTACTCATGACTCATTAGTGTACCGCTGCTTAATTTCTCACTTAGAAGTGATTCTCTTTTGAATTATATGTGTATAAGGTCTTCCGTGGTTTTTGCTATCAAAAGCATGTTGACTCAGTGATATCCCTGTCACAGACATTAAGAAGTGTGCTCTAGAACTAGCTCCTGTTCTCTCTAAAATGTATAATAAATGATTCGCTGCTTCACGCTTTTCTGCATGCTAGATGCTATCATCTGTTGTTCCTGTTTTAAATAAATCTGGTGAATAATCTAACCACTCCTACTATCGACCTACTATCATTCTGCCTATTTTTGGGAATTTCCTAGTGTCTCTAATCAATGCTGGATTGGTTCATACACTCTCATTACAGGGCCTTTTCTCTGACAAGCAATACGCGTAACGTTTCTACAGATCAACTGCTGGTGCAGTAATGATAACTGCAGAAAGAGTCTATCCTGCTCTTGATAAAGAGGATGAATCCAGAGCTGTAGAAGTGGACACCTCGAAAGAATTTGATAGGGTCTGGCATTTAGGTCTTCACAAGCTGGAAAGCTACTGTATGACCGGGCACGTTTTTGAGCAGATGCAGTTGTTCTTATCAAATTGGGAAATGAACGTTGTCCTGAACGGCTACACGTCTATCTACTTTCGTAACAACACGTGTGTGCCCAGAGTTACATCCTTGGTCCAACGATGGTTTTAATCTTCAGCGACCAACTTTCCGAAGACATCAGCTCTGAACTTTGCCTCTACGCTAATGACACTATCATTTAGTTCTGCTTTGACTGTAAAGCTGTTCAGTCAGCTCAAGTCTAAATGGCAGCTGTTGTACAAAACGACCTCAAGGCCGTCGTTAACTGGGTGAAAATATGTTTTGACAATTTTAACGCCTCTGTAGGTAAACTCTTTATTAATCATCTGAGAGAGCACACTAAGAATTCTATCTGCATGATTGACGCTATCCTGCAAGTGAGTGACTCAATGCAGCTTCGCGAGCTGACATGAGGTGGAAAGACTTATTGCAGCGGTCTTAGCTGAGATTAGGCGGAAAAACTTCATTGAATGCATCGCGTGATCAGCTGCTACGAAATTCGGTTCAATTCGGTTCAATTCGCTGTAGAGCGACAAAATTTTTCTTGCAAATATATACATTTGACATTCATCCATTCTTAGAATTTTGCGACCATATATGGTCTGGAACACCTGTTATTTTCCTGGGGTTCCTTAATAATATCCCAAAAAGCAGCAATATTATTGGTCCTGATCTGGCGGATCCTTCAAACACCTGCTCACCACCGTAAGGTTGTCTCTCTGTGCCTTTTAAAAAAAAATATTTTCATTGTAATTATTCGCATGGGTTCCTTGATATGGCACCTAGATTGTATGAATTTAAGTGGAATACTAAACTGGAGATCTAAACAATTTAATGTTGTGTTAGCAAAATGTACCAGCAATTTAGAACTCATCGCTGCTTTCAATCCAACTCTAATCTATAAAAAAAATTAAATGCAAAATCAATTGCTATCTATGTCCTTATTATGGCTTTTTTTTCTTTTTCTCCTCATTATTAATGCTTCTGTTCATAATTACTCCATAACATGAAACCCATTTTATGTTAGTGATTTTGCTGTCTTGCTTTGGATGATACCGATTAAATAAAATTAATAAATGTCGAACGAGAGACAAGACGTAGAACATTTCCTTGTAATAAACTTGAAGGCCGGAAGATACTGAGTTCATCTTAACCTGTGGAATGGAGTAGTATTTTGGGTGGGTATGAAAGAGAAGCATCTCCAAGCAGTAATATTTTGATTCATACCTAATGTGTGGCTGTTGAAAATGTTCGTACGGAGGTTAGATATACTAGCCATATATATTAGGCTCAAAATCTGATAAAACAAACTGCATAATGATTTTGTATAATCTTAGATCTCATTGCAGTCTAGTATTTATGATAAAATTTAGCACATATCAATAATGGTTTGCTATACACGCTCACTAAGCATTAATTCATTTGATAATCCCCGGCTCCATCAGGGAATTATGAAAGAGCATCTCAGCAGAAAATATTTCACAAAAAGCATGTAAAAAATTACCTCTTTTCTTGTCATTATAACTAATTCATTTTCTTCTTTTCAATTTTCAAAATAGGATCATTTCACAGACTAAGATTTAGGAAACAGCATGCCACGTAAACAGGGCCGTGTAAACCTCATTCATTTCATATTCCATTGCTAAAGAAGCGATCTTCTTCCCAAGACACGGTGCTTTATCGAACACCCCCCACCCCGAGACAATGATTCCCCAATCACTAAAATCTTAATTCTTCAAATTCAGGATCAAATATTATCTATCCTACATCTGAGCTACCTTCCCACACTTGCGTCCATTCAACCTCATTTATTCATCAACTATGTTGATTTGTTCTTGTCCTTACTTGTTTAAACAATTGCTAGTACACACACACAGACACAGACACACACACACACACACACACACACACACACAGACACACACACACACACACACACATGTATATATATATATATATATATATGTATGTATTAAGTTACCGCAAAAATAATGTCGTTTTCTCACATAGTAACATATGTGAGAAAACGACATTACTTTTGCACCAACCTTATATATATATATATATATTAAACTATAATTTTAGTGGTTATCCATATTTGAATAAACAGTTCCTATTTTTTTTAAACAGTATTTTATGACGTCTATCGACCTGAACATTAGAGAAATCTTATTAAAGCAGAATGTTTCGAACATGCATTTCATTTTGGTGTAGCCAACTCACCTACTCCTATTTGCCTTTAATGACACTTCAATGCTTCAAAATTTTCGAGAGTTCATAACAGTTCAGATGCGTATCCGAAACGTAAGATAACAAATGCTTATTAATCCCAGGAATATATATATATATATATATATATATATATATATATATATATATATATATATATATATATATATAAAAGTGAACATAGAAGTCAACACTTAGAGGCGACAGTCTGCTTCATGCTATATGCAATCGTCAGTCCATAACAGAAAAAATGTATTTAATACAACTCACGATAAGAATTAAAAGGAAAAACAAATGACAAACGACCTAGCTAACCGGTTTCAAACCTCGCTCAACAATGTTATGCGAGGTTAATAATTATATAATTATCAATAAAAAGATGTCAAATATGTAGGAAAGGAAAAATAAACTTAGTTTATTCTGTTTCCATAATGAAGGTCCAAGGACAAAATATATCTGGCCTCTAATATTTTCAAGTGGTAACTTGAGTGAGACTACCTTTTGAAATATATCCTAAAGTAAACAATTTTAATCGAAAAAAACTGTCCAATTGCTATCTTTAGAAAAAAAAAAACGTAAACAAAAAACGTAAACAAAAAACGTAAACAAAAAACGTAAACAAAAACCAAGATGTAAAACCCTAATATATTCACGAATCCGTGCTGCATAGATATATTTCAAATAACTAAAACTTAAAATGTACAGGTCACCAAATATGCAAAAAAAATGTCAATGTTCCTGTTTATATGTTGTTATAAATAAGAATTGGATTTTTAATACATTTGCACGAATATTTTGAAGATATCCTTCAAAAGAAGATACGTGATGATGCTCGTCCTCGAAGAAATAAAATTGATTTGATTAAATATGACCTTTTCTAATAATTTACACAAATGTACAGGGGGAAATATATAGTGTAGTGCAATCTTCTCAGCTCATATTAATTCTTATGTCTGTAACATTTCGTTTCTTACTTGTCGGCTGACTGTGTATGATTTTCTCTTTTAAATAAATTTCAATGGAAAATGAAAAATGAAAAATCAAACACTGACAGATAAGCAGACCTTGTAATTTTAAAATACAGATAGGAAATAATATTCGATAGATTTAGTTACATGTTTTAGATGTTTTCAATTTTTTGAATGATCAACATTGTTTGACGTTCTTCTATGATCAAGATAACGGCTACTCGAAATCAAATCTTGAATTTATGAGTTTTTACTGTTATTGATTATAATTTAATCTATCGAACACATGCACCTATTCGACAGCCATGTTGCCAACTGCGAGTTTTAGAATAACTAAAAGCAATTTTAGATTTTGCCGTTATTAGATTTCTTTAATCTAGACATGAACACTTTTTCTCCTTCTCACTGTTATTATATTTTAACATGATAACTTTTAAAAAAATGTTCTGGTGAAATATTAGATATTTTTTTCTTTTCGTTTCATGTGATTTCATTGTAATTTGTATTTTGATTTTTTTTTATTAATCACCGTTTCACGTTTTTGCTCAATCAATTTTTGAAATATAATTTTCCTAAATTCATTTTTTCTATAATTGAATTTTTGTGAGACTTTCTCATGTTAAGCTAAAAATCTTTTTCTCTTCTTTTCAAATGGCACAGGAATAAGTATCCGAAAGTTATCCAGCTGCTGAGTACTTTCTTCAATTCTCATTCGCTGCTGGTGATTGTGATAGAATTTCATTCTCATGATTTCACTATATTACTGTGATTTTTTATCCTCATTCCTTCAATTACATCTACAGCGATTTATTTAGTAAACACTTCGCACTCGTAATATTAGGTGTGTGTAAAAAATGTGCCCCGTTGTTTTTTTTATTAAATATAGATACCGAATAGAGCAGAAAATCGATATCTAATAGGAAAGAGTTAATAACTATTGCACACACATATTACATAGGGATACACACACACATATATGAATTATATATATATATATATATATATATATATATATATATATATAATTTCGTAATTTATGTATAAATGGTGATCTATGAGCCCTGAATTACACCATGTTACGTTTACTTTGGGTTCGGTCAAAGGAGCAATCTTCTATACCAAATTAATAATATTGAATAACTTGAAGAGTAAATAGATGAAGCTATGACTTCTTACGGATTCCTGGTAAAATCAGTTGACACGATTAGTGGGTGGCGTGAAAAGCTGTGAGTGAAACTGTTACCCATATCGAATTTTAAATAAAACCTCATACCAAACGCTTTCCTCTTATATCACAATATATATATATATATATATATATATATATATATATATATATATATATATATATATATATATATATATATATATATATATATATATATATACAGGGTGTTGCAGCAAAATCCGACACTTGATAAAAAAAAAGAAATAAATAGGCAATAAAAACGAAAGTTGTTTATACAGATACCTCACAGTTAGCTAACTAAATAACGTTTTACTCTCAACCTTTTTCCGGAGTGGAATATGAGCGCGAGGCAGTGGTAGTTTTTTTTTTTCACGTCGAGAAGAATGTTGCGGAAAGGATGGCCTGTTTTGTGTTCCACTACGTTCGTTCTTCGGTCGTTAGGACCGATGACTTCGTCGCCACCATCAAGGAAACGGTCGAAAATGATGGAGCAGAGAGCTACGTAAAGATCGCCGCTGACATGGGCTGTCACAAGTCGACGATCTGCCGAACGATCAAGAAAGACATTGGTTACTCGTCCTACCGAAAGTCTCACTGCATGCTCATCAAGAATGTCTCCGAGAAGTTGAGGAAAATCAAGGCGTCGGCCTTGCTGAACGAGCTGAAGCACGGGTCAGCCGGAATGCTGAGATTCTTCTCTGATGAAAATAATTTCATCCAGGACCAGACGAGCAACAGACAGTACGACAGCTGGATCTGCATAGATATCGAGAAGGTTCACTACTCAACCAATATAATCAACTGTGTTTACAAAAGTATGAAGTTAGGGACAAAATGTAAAATCAAATTATGTCAAGATCAAAGGGACTGCCTGAAACTTTAAAAATCGCATTGTTGAAACCTGTAATAATAGAGAAGGCTACATAAACTATCAAAACAATTTGGTGTGAAATTCTACAACATGCAACAAATTATTTATAAACGGAGGCCTATGTATTACGGGTTCGAAAGAAAACAAGTGGCCTTCGTCAAAAATTATCTTCAACATCGAATAAACATCTAGTTCGCAAACCCAGGCAAATCCTGATGAGACATCTGTGGTTCTCCAAGCCTTTCTGAGAAATGTTTGAATTAATATGCATACGTCTACAATGCGAATAAATGTCAATGATGATGGACTTTAAAGCAGAATTACTAGAAAGATCCGCTGCTGCCGAAAAACAACAAATCATGGCTGAAAATTGCCAAATCGCATAATAATAAATTAGATATCCTTTGGCAAAAATTTCAATGGTGGATGAAACCAAATTAGGGCACATTTGGAGGAACGATATCCTGTATATATCGAGAGATTCCATTTTACAAAGAATTTGGTGCCAGAAGTGGAATATGATGGCGGTAGCAATATAATTTTGTAGTACTTTGCTGCAGCTTGAACAGGCAAAATAGTAAACATTGACTCAAAAATGGACCATGAAATATACCAAAAAATCTAAAACTTTAATTGAAATTATTTTTTTTAATGTCTGATGGAATGGACTTGTCAAAGTCATGATCTAAACCCAATTTCAAATCTGTGGTTTAAGCTAAAGAAGGATGTACATGCAACAAAGCCAGTTATGATCGAGCAACTGTGGGAGTTTTGCCAAGCGAATGTCAAGTACTGACACTCACTATTATAGAAAAGACTGATCGACATTGTTAGCTTAAAATGAAATATCACCAAATATTAAATATATGGATTCATTTACGCTTTGCTATCTTAACTTTAATCAAGATGTTTATTCTATTTACACAATTTATTTTAAAAGTGGATGCAATTCCCTTTAATATATGTTTCCTTAAAGAATATATAGTTTAATTAAAATTTATTGATTATCTAGAAAAAGAGACAGTTAAAAATATAAAAAAAATAGCTCAGTTGTCCACTTACTTCAGCGCAGCAATATATATATATATATATATATATATATATATATATATATATATATATATATATATATATATGTCAAACTGGAAAAAAAGTTTACTTGTGACACGTTTCGTCCTCCCGGACGTCATCGGACTAAATTTTGTTATGTTGGTTGGACTACAATTGTCCGGAGCTTTGGATTAGTTCATTTTTTATCCGAATTGATTTAGAATATTTTCACATTTATTTTTCTCGCTACCGTTTTTGTAATTAGGTATTCCACACTGTCATATTAGATGATCCGCCAGAAATGGTGAATTGTAAGAACCAGTGTGAAAATTTACTGTAGATGACTTGGCGATCAAGGCACTCTCTAGGCTGATTCGTCTAAGTGAATTATATTTTCCTTCATCAGAGTGACATTTTTTATGTCCATATTGTGGTCAGTCTCCTTACGTTGGCAACCGATGTATTTGAACTGGTATTTCTAAAATGTATCTTTTGAGTTTATATAAACTTTTAACAAGATTCCTTGAGATTTCTCCTATGTATTTTGTGAAAATTATCAAAGGAGATGGAATCAAATCCTCTAGCTTTTAGCTTATTGTTTTGTTTATTATTGACTAAGACTTTTATTTTTTTTGATGTAGTATTAAAAAAATATATATGTTGAGATTAGAGGCTCTTTTCACTTGTAGATGTGATAGAATTAGTAGGCAGTATAATATATATTTTGATTCATTGAGTTCAACAAGAGGGTGTTTTTTTTTTGTTATTCAAAAATTTATGCGATTCTTTTTAATTCAATATAACAGAATTAAGGTACTGGAGATGTTTGAAAGTGTTTTCAAAGAAGTTTTACTTCATAAATTCATGTAAATCATATGGGCTATATATTCGTAATGATCTTAGATAGAATCCGAGGATTATGCCGGATTTTATTTTCTTGTTATGATTAGAATAGTAATTTATTAGGTCGTTTTTGTTCGTTGATTTCCGACTGGTTGGTTATATATATATATATATATATATATATATATATATATATATATATATATATATATATATATATATATATATATATATATATAAATGTTGTATAATTGTATCTCCGTTTGTCATTTAATTTGAGGTGCATTTTCATTTTTCTCATCCGCATTATATACTTTATATTCGCATTATTTGTATTCATATTTTCCTTATAAGTTTCTATTCTGCCATAAATTCAAACAAATAGCTAAGTTACCCGATGTATACATCTACCACTGACTACCTTCCTCTCCTTAGAAAGGACTCAAAACTTCACATGCATGGATTCGGGACTATCTCTTGAATCTCCAGACGATTCCTTAATGTGTCTCCGTCTGCCTCTACTTAATTCAGTCATATATCTCTTCTTTTTCTACCATTCCTCTTCCTCTCAATACTGTTGCCTGCTAGACAGCGTTTCCGGTAATAATGACAAGGCCATATTCATACACCTATTTGCAAAAATATTTATGTTAGGCGAATTTAATGCCCACTATCTCAGATGACTTAAGCTTTTTATCACTGACCTCGTTGGAATCCAAACCCTTATCTTCTCAATCACTCCATCTCTCACGGAAGTGGTTGACATCCACATGCGTTTTCCCAGTAAACCTGACAGACACTCTTCGCTTTTCTATCTATTTATTATCTTTATGCATGGCGCTTGTCATTCTACACAGCTCGGCCCACTTGGCAACACTGATCATGCGGTAGTGTCTGTAGCCTTCTCCTTTCATTCTCCCACCAGCAAGGATAGTCCTACCAACAGCATACCATTCTGTTATCAACGAGTAGATTTGTCGTTCCGGTATTTCTTTAGTGACATCCCTTGCAATTAGGTTTGTTAACCATCCTTTTCAAAAATAAGAGTCTGAAGTCTCCTTCTGGGTGAATGCCAGCATCCTTGCTTTCATTCCAGCAAGGGCATACTAAGTTAAACTACGTTCAGCGTCTTGGTTTTGACCTGTATGCTCGGCCACTGTAGCCCACGGAATAACTTCTTGCGGCTATACAAGACCGACAGTTCTCACTGCAACAGACCTCTCTCTGCCTATGTTCGTAACGAGTGAAAGCATGTCTTCAATGAAGCGAAGTAACTGATTGGCGACAGAATAAAACCACGTATAGGTTCCCGCAAATTCTGAACTAAATATTATTAGCAACTCTGCGAGTGTGTGGTGAACAGCAGCAAATCTTCAATACCACCTCCATTCAATCAATTTGATGCCATGATACCTACAAATGATAAAGTTGATTACTTCATTAGAAAATTCTCTTCGAACTCAACACACGACTCATTTGGAGGATACCCACCTCATTTCTTTCCTAGAACGGCGGCTCTAACTGAGTCATATGCATGTAACCACATCATTGGTCTCGTTCATCATTTTGAAGTTTGAATTCCACAAGGCAAGTAAAGGTAACAGGAACCAAGACGAACTCGCAAAGTGATGTGCTCTCGAGCTGATTCCATTTCTCATCAAACTCTACAACTATTGCATCGTTGTTTCCTGATTTGCAGCTTATTGGCAGTCTTCCTCTGTAGTTCCTGTTCTTAAGAACTTAGGATAAGCTTCTGACGCGTCTAACTACCGCACTATTAGTCTCCTACCGCTTTCTTTCAAGGTATTTGAAGTTTTAATCTATGTTGAAGTGGTTAAACATCATGGGTATTACTACCTACTTTCTGACAAACAATATGGATTCCGTTTTGCCCGATCTATCGCCGACGTCATTACGGCTATCATGGAATATGTATACCAAGATCTTGATAATAACTGCGAAGCTCGGGCTATGGCTCTAGATATCTCAAAGGCGTTTGACGAGATTTGGCATGCTTTTCTTCGATGGAAGATTCAGTGCTACGTTATTACTGGATGATTGTTTGATTTAAACCAATCCTTCCGATCAAATCTAGAAATCAATGTCGTTCTGAACGGGCTCAATTCGAAATTCTCTCCAAAAACCGCGAGTTTACCTCAAGGCCCTATACTGCTTCATACGCTGTTTCTGATCTTCATCAATGATCTTCTTAATATTATCAGTTTTCAAGTAGGCTAGATGCAGATGATACTATCATTTACTCCTGTCTAAATATCAAATCCGCCAGAACTGACAAAGTTAACCTGGACGTTTCTCTTGAAAAGAACCTCCAATCAGTGGTTACCTGGGGCAGAAAATGGCTGGTACAATCGGCTGCCTCCAAAACGAAATTGCTCTCATTAAAGCACCATAGAGAAACTACCCTGGCCACCACTAGCATGGCTGATGGCATTAAGTGGAACAACTACATTGAATTAATAGTTACATCTACTTCAAGGAATGGTGGTTCATTGTGTCGTGCCAGATGTTTTTTTTCTTCTGAGAGTACATCTCGCACATTTACAAATATAACATTCGCCTGTGCATTGAATATTGTTGCAATATCCGGTCCGGTACCCTTACTACTCATCCCCAAGGTTCTTGAAAAAATCCAAAGAAGGACTTCCAATGTAATCGATCCTGACTCTTTCGGTTTATTAGTTTTCATTTTAAATACAATCTACAAAAATTTAAAAGCAGCGTCAATCGCCATCTTCTGTTGTCTTGAACTCCGTTCATCTTTTATCCTTTCTTCAATCCCACTATCCACAGTGTTTTCTCTCACATTCACTCTCTGGAACATCTAGTGGCAAACGTTCCTTGTTTGGGGTGGAATGATTTTAAAACAATGAAATCATTTTTATGACTCCTGTATTTAAATAGATTATATTTGATGAACTATTTTAAACGTACGCACAATTTCGACTTGAATTTTGCTCATGTTATACTTAGTGAATCGAGAGGTACTGAACGAGTTCTGAATAATATGCATTTCATTTCCAATGTCAGCTAAAATAGAGAATGAAAAACTTCGCAAAATATTTAAGAGAACATTTTATTTATTGATAACCAGTAGGAAAAGTAGATGAAGATCATAAAATTTCATAGTAAATCTTACATATTGATTTAATAAAAGACTCGATGTATAAAAGAGGAAAACGTAAATCTGATAAGATACATAAAATTAAAATAGATTTCAGTTGGAGCTGTTGAAAGTTTTCAGGAAAACACGACGTAACAATATTGCAACTTTAAATCGGATTTCGCCATCATATATTTATGAAAGTTTAAATGAAAAAAAAAGAAAGAAAAGAAAATCAAAATTACATTAATTTTATAAAAGTAAATCATTGCAAAAAGTATTTTCCTGGTATACAGAAGAATCCACCGGATATATTTTACAATTTTATAATTCTGAAAATATTAGGTTGGTTCAAAAATCATGTCGTTTTCTCACATAGTAACATATGTTGGAAAACGACATTATTTTTGCACCTTACTAATAATAATTTTATGTTTATGCAACAAAGTAGAATTTCGAGAATATTCATGATGGTAATAAAATATTAACGGAACACATTAATCAAGATTTTCCATAATTCATGTCACTAAAATCAAAATAGATATATATATATATATATATATATATATATATATATATATATATATATATATATATATATATATATATATATATATAAGGGATTAATAGAATATAGAAGAATACTCAACGGGATGCAGAAAGCACTAGACGTCCGTTTCGTCATATATTTGGGACGCATCAGCAGTGCGCATTGACTAGCGTTACTCGAACCCATACCGTTACTTGTATGCGTTACACTGCGGAAATTGTGAAGATCAGCGCTATATTGACTCTAATTACATAAACTACATTGAAGCCGTTGTTACAGTTAATAATAACTGGCCTCTCGTATTCGAGGATATCCGTCTAACTTAGTGGCTAACCAATTCCTATTGCAGACACTCGCTCAGGCACATTTGTGTTTGGTCAACACCCACAGAGCCTACATGTGGTTTATACGGCAACTATGCTGTGCAGCACTTCGTTACAGTTTCTGGGAGAGAGCGCGTATTGTATCGAGATCAAAAAAAAAAAAAAAGGCTAACAGACTCAAGCCCTCAGCTACGATGGCTTGTGGCTTCGTGCTAGCAGAGCTGTCGACAGACCCCAAGAGTTATGCCTACCCAATTTCACTCAAAATGCATGAATTAACACGTGGTATGATTTCCAAAGATACCGCACGCTGGGATCGATCTCGATCTAGTCGGAATACATCAGGATGACACATGGTGAGATTCGAACCCGGTTCTCTCAGAACGCGCAATTTCTAAGCACTCGGCCACTAATCCATTCATAAGCGCTTATAAACTCTGTACACACACACACACACACACACACACATATATATATATATATATATATATATATATATATATATATATATATATATATATATATATATATATATATATATATATATATATATATATATATATATATATATATATATATATATATATATATATATATATATATATATATATATATATATATATATATTATATATATATATATATTATATATATATGTATATATTATATATATATATATATATATATATATTACTGCGAGGAAGTAAGTGAAACCTTGGGTTTTGTAGTTTAACTGTTTTATTTTTCCAGATAATCAACAAATTTTAATTAAATATATATCTATATATTCATTCAGAAGACAATTATGAAAGGAACTGCAACCATTTTAAAAAGAAGGTGGAATAAAAATACTATTTAAAGTTAAGATAAGAAAAGGTAAATGAAGCCATATATTTAATATTTTGTGTAATTTCATTTTAAGTTGACGATATCGGTCATTTTTAACAAGTAATATATATATATATATATATATATATATATATATATATATATATATAGATATAGATATAGATATAGATAGATAGATAGATAGATAGAGAGATAGACAGATATATATTACAGTTAAGTAATATTTCTCCAATCATGAAGCTTATGCTACATTTGTTCTGACGATCCACTTTACAATCTCTGAAATATTTTTCATGCTAAATATGATTTACAATATGCAAAGAACATGAAGATCATTAAGGAATGCCCAAATCTCGCACGCCGAAATAAAAATAAACAGATACTGACATCAAATTTTGGGAGATGAGGATGATTTAAAAATGATTTAAATTAAAATAAAAATTAAAATTGTTCGTTACTTTGCCGTAACTGCTTACAGCTGATTAATAGCAAAGCAGGCTGATTTTCAAACTTGATTCTAAGATTATGACATAACATTATTTTGATTTCTCTCGGGACTTTAGGTCGTTAGATTGGTAGATATTAATTCCAATGTTTGGCATATCCAAATATAACTTTATATGAGGTGCAACTGAAATAGCTTCCATATTACCCTCCCAGAAATACCTCTACATAATGGTAAGTCATTAGCTAGACGAAGACACCATCGTCGCTAATGTCTTAACATTAAGTTGTAGATATTTCTGTACGGTAAATATAAGAGATGCACACTGTATATATATATATATATATATATATATATATATATATATATATATATGCTGAATATATATATTCGTTTTTCAATGTATGTACAGCCGCTTATTAATTAGAACTGAACAGCCAGGATAAATAGTCATAGCATTTGATTATATTCTTGAAGGCTTGTGCAGAAGCAACCAGGTATTTTGGATGATCCGAATCCACGGAACTGATTCACAGCGTAACGCAATATTGCCAAAATGCCCTTAAAAGGCTGTCATTCTCTCTTCTCGTCTATTTGAAACTCAAATATAAAGAACCCAATCTGCCCTTCTGTTTACTCTTTCTTATTTACCTTTCTATTTACACGTTTTTCTTTACCTTCATATATATATATATATATATATATATATATATATATATATATACAAGCAGAAGAGCCCGGCGTTGCCCAGTGATGTAACAGTAAGAGATAGATCAAGTATCGACCATCATAAAGACTGAAAAATAAAATTGACAAAGATTATTGCTTTAGGTTGACGGCCACGCATGTCTTATATTTTTTTTACGAATTGGTCAAACTCAAACAAAAACATTGTTTTCAATTGTTATGAGTCTATCGATTGAATAGAATTTTATTATAAACAGTTGTCTTGTAAATGGAATTTTTAAAGCATTTTGAATGTAAAAATAAAGAAAAAAGTGTGCAAGACAATAAGAAACACTACCTGCCAAAAAAATTTAAAATATAAAAGTGAAGTTTTGTTGAAATTGGTTAAGACATGTAGGAAATCCGATCCCATATATAAACGAACACAAACACACACTCACAAACAACCTGGGTTTTATAAGGATAACTCGATATGAGTTGTCCTCCTTTAATTTATGCCTCATAATCGTGTTTTCAAATTGATTTTCTGCAATTTTTGGTGCTGTCAGAAAACCGCAAGTAAATTTTACGTAGTCCTGTGAAGTTTTGTTGAAATAGGTTTAAAATGCTAGGAAATCCGATGCACTATATAAACGTACACACACACACACACACACACACACACACACACAACCTGGGTTTTATAATAAGTAAGATATGTAACAAATCTTATTAATTTAGTAGCCTTTCTGTAATCTTTTACAATTTAAGTTTTTACTTATTGAATACAGTAAAAAAAATTGGACACCATGTGTATTTAAAGTAGTTTCCGGTTATTGTTTTTAGTTAGGAGGACTTGTGTATGTTTAGATTTCATTTGTTTACTTTTTGTGTATCGTTGTCTGAAAATAAACGCTGAGTCACCGGAAGTTAACGGTATTCGGACGTTTGAGTAGTCGTCAGTAACTTTCGGCCGGGTGCGATACACTTAACCGTGCTTTAAATTGATTTCGTGCAAAAACAATTGTGTTTTTTTCCAATTTTTGGCGCTGTTAGAACCACCGCAAGCTAATTTTACGTAGTCCTGCGAAGCTTTGCTGAAATCGGTTGAAAAATGTAAGAAATCCGATCCAATATATAAACGTACAGACACACACAATCTGCGTTTTATAATAAGTAAGATGTTACTAAAGGGGAACTCGAAACTAAAAAAGTAGAAATTTAAAAAAAAGTAAACCAAGGGTAAATCTAAAAGGAAATGGGGCTAAAGTGTGTTGGGTTGGGTTAGAACTATAAAACAAAAAAGCAGCTAGAAGACGTAATTGACAAATTGCGGTGTCGGAAGTTGGCGAATAAAGTAAGCCAAGTACGTGCACGTGGGCAACAATAAACGCAAAAGTGTGAAAACACGCCCGAGTCATGCAGTAGAGATGGTTGACCTTGAGAGACGTTCCACTGTCTATTAAACAAATCGGTCAGCGAAAGAGGAAATCACGGTAGATATCGCTGTCATTAAAGTAGGGGAAAGAATCGGTAACAGTGACCGTGCCCTCTCAAGACAATCCTTAGGTGAATGAAGAGAGAGTGACAATGCTCACTCTCACTTAGCGAATATTGCGTATCCTGTTGCGTTAGTGCGTGTATGGAGGCCGTCCGTAAGGGGAGGATGGGGATGACCCTAGCTCCCGAAAAGGCACCCACGTGTGGACAATTATTGAATTTTAAAAAGTCAATTATGAGTCGAGGTCCACTGAAGAATCGACGAAAATTCTCGTAAACCCCTAAGCAAGAAACACAGACCCACCTCGTAAAAGACCCACCTACATGAACAAAAAAAGAAAGAAAAAGGAATCAAGCTGAGAAGTCGGGTACAAGTTAAGTACTGTGTTCTTTCCTTAATAATTACCATCTTCGAAATATTTTTGTTTTTTGTCTATCAGAATTCTTACGTCGGCATTTTTAAATTAATTCTTAATACTTTCTTTTAAATATTGAATTAATTTCAAATAGAACCATTTCCTTATAGTTGCCTTGTACCAAATTACAAAGGGAATTATAAAAATGGCACTAAAGTACGTGGAATTATCTTTCCCTAAATAGAAAGAATTATCCGATGTTTGGATTCGTTATAATCAGTAGAGATCGTTAGATTATTGTTTAAGGTTGCCGGCAAAGCATGTCTTAATAAGTTTTTTTTTTTTTTTTTTTTTTTACGAATTGGTCAAACTGAAACAAAAACATTGTTTTCAATCGTTATGAGTCTACCGATTGAATAGAATTTTATTATAAACAATTGTCTTGTAAATGGAATTTTTAAAGCATTCTGAATGTAAAAATAAGAAAAAAGTGTGCAAGACAATAAGAAACACTACATGCCAAAAACAAAATTGAAGTTTTATTGAAATCGGTTGAAAAATGTAGGAAATCCAATCCTATATATAAACGAACACACACACACACACAACCAACCAACCTGGGTTTTATAATAAGTATAACTCAAAGTGAGTTGCCCCCCTTTCATTAATGCTTCTTAATCGTGTTTTCAAATTGATTTGTGCAAAAACAATTGTGTTTTCCCAATTTAGAACCACCGCAAGCTAATTCTACGTAGTCCTGTGAAGTTTTGTTGAAATTGGTTGAAAATTGTAGGAAATCCGATCCAATATATAAACATAACAGACACACACACACAAACACACACAGACACAATCTGCGTTTTATAATAAGTAAGATATAAATCTCCATAGACACGTAAGCCAGACTAGGCGAACACATCTTCCGTTTTAAATTTAGACAACCCCACCCTTACTCTGACTGGACATCTATGAATGTAACTCTATATTGATACAAATTATTAACACGCAACACCCCTCCCTATTTTAAAAAAACGCCCTGGTTGTTACCATGGAAATTTTGATTTCAATTATGAATATGCTATTAAAACACAT